>JAPDNY010000016.1:1316738-1916738 GCA_029375565.1 Gekko gecko | reverse complement strand
GTGATCCTGCCATAAGATGTGAGGGAGGAAGGAGGACAAGATGATCTGTAACCTTTTAGGCTTGAAAGGGGGGGAGTGGGGAGGTTGCCAGGGCAACAGGGTGTTCATCAGCCTGGGCTATCTCCTATCTGACCAAATGGCCCTGTCATATGGTTTGGGTTCCTCCGGTATGGGCAGTTGGGCCCCTTTATGGCTCGAACAAACTCTCACACCTTTCTCCCATGCGCGGGCTATGTAGCCATTGGTAGAATGCTTGGGGGGGCTAGCTAGTGGGGTATATCTGTAGATGTTTCTTTGTGTCTTTCATTCCTGACAATGCAACGTTAATGCACTTTTAGAACTGCGGCTGAATAAACTCTAACTTCTCATGAAGTCCGTTGTTTGGCTGTCCTTTTGAAGTGCCTGACAGAGATGCCTCTTAAGAAAGTGAAGAGCCAGTGGTGCCTGGGAGCAAGTCTCGGTGCTGTATGTTGCACCACAACCCGCTATCCTGCAGTAGATTTATAATTAGATCAAGCTGGGTAAAGATTTTTTGGAGTGTTTCTGCTGCTAATATAGTCTGATGAACTAGTAAACCCACCTCCACATTATGCTCAGGTTTTTTTCCATAGTCCTTGAATGGAAATGAGGTTCTTTCCTCTTCTCTCCTTGCTCAGCTAAGCCATCTTCAATGCACCTTTTGGTTAGGAAATGCTGAACTAATTCAATTTCTTTCTCTCTCTCTCTTTGCCTCTCTCTTGGCCAGGCAGTTCAGATAAACATTTAAGAATTTAAAACAATTTTCCACTCAGAGAACCAGCAAGGTCACTATCTTAATTGGCTTGCTGCTTCAAACAATATTAATGATGAGAGTCTCTAAAGATAGCAATAAATTAGCAAGGAGTTTTACTAGTTCCTGACATCAAACTAAACACTCATCTTTCACTTGATGTAGTAAGTGATACTTTGCTGTGAAAACAGTCCCAGTCTGAAACAAATAAAAAGTTATTAAATAGTAAAACTTTAAAATCCTTGGAGCTCCACTAATGTATCTGTGCCAGCCACTGCCCAACCAGAAGTCTCATGCAGATTAGGTAATGTGCTCAAAAAAGTGCATGAAAAATGACAAAATTGTCCAAAAAGAAAACATGTTCTATTGTGGGTTAGCCAGGGCTCAGCAATAGCAATGGCTCCTCGGGAGAAGAGGAACCCCATGTAGCCAGCCTTGAATTGACAGAAGTTGACCAGCAATTGAATGAGATGCAGGCTTGTCAGGATTCAGTCAACAGCTGGTGTAGAGCCACTGACACACTCCAGCCCTGATTCAGGTGTTTGACTCAGCTGTTCCCAGCCTACCAATATCTCCACTCTTAGAGCACTGCAGACAGAGGTTGAGAACAGAACAACAGGCAAGAAGGCAGAGTGCATACCTCCTGGCCTGATGCCAGCTGCTTGCTGATGACAAAAATAAGTAGCTGCAGGATTACTTCTGAGCAGCTGACTGCAAGTATGACCCATAGGCATGGGGCTGTTAGGTGTGGATGCAAAGTGTATGATAGATGCTAAGCCACCAACTTTGCCTAATTCTTGGAAGTCTGTCCTGATGGACTCTTGGCATTTCCCCATGATCAGGCAGGTTATCCCACCAAAATTTTGTTCCCAACTGTGACTGAGCACCCCAAAGTAGCATAGATTTAGTTATTGTTTTAAAAGTCTGCCTGTCCCACCCCATCAAAAAGATCTGATTTGTCTTTTAGCCCAGCCCAGGAAATTGATGGGATAAACAGGAGCCCTCTTGATTTTCCCTTTCAAATGGCACTTGAGGCAATATAACATTCAAGCAGAAAGAACTATTTTATTTATCAGGCAGGGACTGAATAAGTGTAGTCAGGCATTAAGACTAAGAATTTTAGTTACAATGTTTCTTCAGTTTGATGTAGTGATTAAGTGCGCGGACTCTTATTTGGGAGAACCAGGTTTGATTCCCCACTCCTCCACTTGCACCTGCTGATGTGACCTTGGGTCAGTCACAAGCTCTGGCACAGCTGTTCTTGAAAAAGAGCAGTTCCTGTCAGAGTTCTCTCAGCCCCACCTACCTCACAGGGTATCTGTTGTGGGGAGTGGAAGGGAAAGGAGTTTGTAAGCCACTCTGAGGCTCCCAGTGAAGGGCGGGGTATAAATCCAATCTCTTCTCTTCTCTTCTCTTCTCTTCTCTTCTCTTCTCTTCTCTTCTCTTCTTCATATTGTTTCCTATGACTCTTCAGGTTTTCTGGAGATGGTTTCTTTATTTATGTACCTAAACTCTCCCCCTTTGGAAACCACAGTTTATTTGAATATTCCAAGGTGTCTAATTCCAATTCCTTTCACAACAGACCAAGGGTCTCATTAGAGCAACCCCCCCTGTGTAGCTGGGCAGGAATTCTTCTTCTCTGAAGATATAACCCTTTTCTTCTGGCCTGAATGGGAGTTTCAGCATATTACCCAATTGCCCTCACCAAAATCTCAATCCCAGTTCAGGTGTCTGTGTAAAATGGACTTCAGTTTAGGCTGACACTTCAGTTTAGTTCTGATACTGAATTCTTCTTCAGAATTGATAGGAAACAGTTAAGGTAAAGGGTCATTTCCCTTCATGCCAAAGGTGAGTCTCCCTGGTTTACTAACAGATTCAAAGTTTCTTTGTTACACATAATTTGATTTTATTTCCATCTCTCTTATTGTTAATGTAGAAAACTGCTGTTGTAAAATTTTTAATTGGTGAGAAGTTTGTATAGTATTTGGGGACTTTTTCAGTTCCTCCTCTTTTCTTTTAATGTCATCCAAGATATTTTGTATTTTTTCTTGTCTCTTTTTCTTTAATTCCATATTGTGCTGTATAAGATGCCCTCTCATAAAGGCTCTACTCATGTCACAAACCTTTCTCAAGTCAGTGCCTTTATTTAAATTGAGTTCAAAAAACTCCTTTAACTTTTTCTTACTGTCTTTCACAATTACCTCTTTTTGAAGTAATGGTTCATTTAATCACCATCTAAAAATGTTGGACTTTCCTTTATAAATCATACTTACAGGATTGTGATCTGCGAAGATCCTTGGTAAAGTCCCTGATTTTATCACCTTTGTGGCTAAATCTTTAGATACCAGAATCATATCAAGTCTTGCAAATGATCTACATCTCTCTGAAAAGTAAGTAATTCCTTAGAATTACCATTTTTTCTGCCTACATATATCAACTAATCCAAAATTGTCTATCAAATAAAAAACTTAGGCAATTTACCTTGCATAATCTTAATATTTTTTTCTGAATATCTGTCCATATGTGAAAGAATATCTTCATTCCAATCACCCATCAAACACCAACTATCAAAGGACAAACCAAGAGTTCTATCCATAAATTGTTTATAAAATGACCCCTTATCCTCATTGGGGACATAAATTCCCAACACTAACAACTTAACCCCAGGCGAGTTAATTTGTACCCACACAAACCTACCATGTTCATCAGACAGTACCAACTCAGGTTTCAATTGGAGGTTTATATAAAGTACTACTCCATTTTTTCTTAGGCTACAGTCACACACACTAAATAATCCACTTTCAATCCACTTTGAGTGAACTTTCCAGCTGGATTTTACTGTGTGTACTGGGAAAATCCAGTTGGAAAGTGGATTGAAAGTGGATAATTTAGTGTGTGTGACCACAGCCTTAGAATCTGCTGAACCAAATTCTTCCCACAACTATTTATAAGTCAACTGTTTTACATCAGTTTTTCTAATATGTGTCTCTTGCAAGGAAGGTCGGGGTAGAGAGGGTGTTGTATGAATAGAATGAATAAATAAATTTAGTTTTTTCAGATAATAAAATATTTCCTTTTTGGGATTCATTGGCACTATTTATATCCCATGTAAAGGATTCGTACTCCATAGCTGGTGTTTAGGCACAAAATAGTCAATATTTCAATCTTGTTGTAGTTCTTCCCTCCTTTTTCTGAGTTGGGGCGTCTTGCTAACATATCTAGTATGTCCTCTTCTGTATCCTCAGTCTCAAAGTCGCTTTCGAATATTTTTTTTAAAAAAGAACAAACCTCTCACTTTAAAAAGAGAATTTAATCTAAATCTCTGTGGCTTGTAAGTAAAGATTACTTTCCCCAGATTATCCTATCAAAATGTTTTTTTTTAATTTTTGTGTAAAAAGGAATACTCTTTTCTCTTTCTGAAAATCCAAAGCAAGATTTCTCTGCATTATCCATTCTCAACTTTGTTTAAAATGACTTTGTAATATGATCTTTAGTCTTCATTCTCACAAAGTGAACCAATGTATCCCAAGGGATTTTTCTTGTAGTGGCAAATCTGGAATTTATTTTCTGTAGTTTTATCTGTTTCTAATTCCAAGATTTCTTCTTCTACCTCTAACAAGTCTGCTAAGGCTGTAATGATTCTTGCTCTAATATCTGCACTAGAGATTTCAATGATGCCTCTAAGTATTAGGCAGAATTCCTTCTGTTCCAGCTCCTTCAATGCCAAATTATCCTGCTCTTTCTCCAACTCCTTACTCGGCAGCTCCATGAAATTTGTTTCACATCACTTACCGTTTTAAGGATTTAGCAGAATTTTAATGTCTTGATTAATGTCTTTAATCTCTCAAATCATTTGGTCCTTCATTTTCTCAAACTTTCCATCCATGGCTGCAAATTTCTCTTCAATTCTTTTTCAGGCCCTTCAAATTTATTGGACATTTGTTCTAATAATTTTTGGCGAAGTTCTGGGGTAACTGTCTTTCCCATTAGATATATCTAACAACTTATTCTACTGATCATTGAAATTTGTAATCCCACACCAGGGAGGTTTAATGCCACAAAACCAAAGGTATAATTTGTAGTCTCACAAGAGAAGGCTTAGTGCCACCAAAAAAAGAATAATAATACACAATTCCAGATGATAGATCAAGTTGAGGTGGATTAATGGCTTGTAATATCCTTCATGAATGTTCTAGCAAAGTTTCATATCTTCAAATTTAGAAATTGTAGTCCATATTTAGAGCTCCCTCTGCTGATCACAAGGAAAAACTCCAGATCCAATAATCCAGTATAGAAGATACTATAGCAACCGAATTGTAATCCAGACAGGAAAGTCTCTCTGCTGTACAGTCCCAGTGAAAAGATAACAACAACAGAGAACATAAATTATAAATATTAGCATTCCAAATTTCTGGCCATTGTAATATTGGTTCTAACCAATCAAGACCTTGAAGTGTAGCATTCTGCAAATAAAGAAGTCTCAAACAAAGCAGTACAGCCATATTTTGGTCTAATTGTCTATTAAGAACCACTTTACAAAAAGCACTTTCATCCCAAAAGCAAAAAGGGAAAGAAAATGTTTCTTTAGAAAACCCCTTGACCATAAAATACTTTCTTGTGTAGTAATCTTAATCATTTTACAATCCAATCTTAAATCCTAGTTTTAATATTCTGGCAGTTTTAAAAGTCACACATCAAAGGTTTATCTCACCAACAGAAGAAAATAACTCTTTGACAAAGGTTGAAGCAGTTCCAGAAAGTCTTGGACAAACTTTAGCTTCTACCTTGGCAGGGAGCTAGTTGTAAACCCGTTTCAGCCACCCAGACCCCAGCAATTACAGCATCATCCAACACCGCGATAAAACCGACAGGGGGTAGCTTTGTGGTTAATATCCTCCTTGATCTGTCATGTCTGCAGAGATAAACACAGTTTTATTGCTGGTATAATACAACTTAGGTGTCCCTACAGAAAGCAGAGCATTCAGTTAGCCAGAAGTGCCCGCCAGAAGTGCCCTGAGATCCACTTCTGAAGTCCTGCAAAAGTAAAACAGGTGGTAACCAGAGATGGGGCTTTCTTGTCTTTGGGATGCCATCTCTCTTGAGCGGTGCCTGGTGCCTTCTTTACTCTCCTTTAGGTGCCAAGCCAGAACATCTTTCTCCATCCAGGCATGGAACTATGGGGCTACAGCTCTCCTACCTGTTTTATGATCTGATTTTAGTAGGATTGCGATCCTGCAGGTGGGGCCATGAGATCCCCCAAAACTACAACTGATATTCAGATGACAGTGAGCAGTTCCCCTGGAGAAAATGGCTGCTTGGAGGGTGAGATCTATGGCATGATACCATGCTGAAGGCCCTTCCCTCCCCAAACCTTGCCCTCCCCAGATTCCACCCTCAAAATCTGCAGTTATTTCCCAAACCAGAGCTGGCAATCCTAGCTCCTAGCCTGGGAACCTTTTAAATCAGCAACATTTTAGACTGTTCTGTTGAATGTGCTTTTATGCCCTGGCTTGCTTATAGTGGTTGCTTTTTATTGCTATGTTTGTATTGATTTTGTTTTATTCATTTTGCAGCTACTGCAGAAATTGTAGCTAGGCTTCCCAGACATGAGCTCTGGAGCACCATCTAATAATAGAATCATAGACTTGGAAGGGACCTCCAGGTTCTAGTCCAACCCCCTGCACAATGCAGGAAATTCACAAATACCCCCCCTCCACACCCACAGTGACCCCTGTTCCATGCCCAGAAGATGACAGAAAAAGTCCGGGATCCCAGGCCAAACTGGCCTGGAGAAAAATTGCTTCCTGACCCCAAAGTGGCAATCAGCATTTCCCTGGGCATGTAATGAACACTGCCTAAACATCACAAATTTCTTACTTTGAGCACAGGGGAAGAGGCTGAGTTCAAATGCCCTTTGTGTTATTTAGTACTGATTTTTCTGAACAGGGATGGGATGTAGTTAACAACTTCAACAACAATAACATCAACAACAATAACATCAACAACATCAATAACAACAACAATAACATCAACAACAACAACAATAACAACAACAATAACATAACAACAACAATAACAACAACAACAACAATAACAATAATAACAATAATAATAACAATAACAATAACAACAACAACAACAACAACAACAACAACAACAACAACAACAACAACAACAACAACAACAACAACAATAACTACATTTATAATAACAACAATAGCAACAACAATCAACAACAACAACAACATATCCTGCAGGCTCAGGGTGGCTAACATACAAAAATATACATTAAAATTCCATTAAAACTGTCAATCAATATAAAATAATACTTCATAAACATAGCTTATATTAAAAGATGGCAAATCTTCCAATTCGATTGTCAACTGAATGGTGTCCATAAATTCATGCCTGGCTATAAAGCCTCAGTTGGTGGTGCTGTTGGTACTGTCAGTACCAATAATGGTACAATTTTTGGCCCAGTTGGTAATCGGGCCAGGGCCATACAATCGAAGTGGCACCCTACTTAAAAGCCTGGTGGAAGAGCTCCATTTTACAGGCCCTGCAGAACTGTAAGAGGTCCCAAAGTGCCCTGATGTCCTCTGGGAGCTCATTCCACCAGTGAGGGGCTGCCACAGAAAAGGCCCTGGCCCTCGTTGTAACCAGCCTGGCCTCTTTAGGCCTCAGAAAAACCAGGCAATTCTGGGAACTGATCTTAGTGCTCACTGGCGTACATGCTGGGAAAGGCGGTCTCTTAGGTAAGCAGGTCCCTGGCCATATAGGACTTTAAAGGTAAGCACCTTGAACCGTATCCGGTATGCTATATGCAGCCAGTGCAGAGTTTGTAGGGCGGGCTGGATATGTTCCCACACAGGAAGACACAACAACAGCCTCGCTGCTGCATTCTGTACCAGCTGCAGTTTCCGGATTTGGGACAAGGGCAGCCCCATGTAAAGAGCATTGCAGTAATCCAATCTTAAGGTGACCAATGTGTGGATCACTGTTGCTAGGTCATTGCATTCAAGGAAGGCAACCAACTGCTTAATCAGCCATAGGCAGTGGCTGCTACCTGAGCCTCCATCATTAGGGAGGTATCCAGGAGCACTCCCAAGCTCCTAACCTCCGGCACCAGCACCAATGGCACCCCATCGAAGGTTGGGAGAGAGATCCCTAACCTTGGACCACTCAAACTCAGGCACAGGACCTCCGTCTTCATCAGATTCAATTTCAGTCAGCTCTGTCTGAGCCAACTAGCCATGGCTTTCAACGCCAGGTCCAGATCTCCTGGACTAGAATCTGACTGGCCGCCCAACAACAGATAGAGCTGGATATCATCAGCATATTGATGACAACCCAGCCCATGTCTCCAGGCAATCTGGGCAAGGGGTCGCATATAGATGTTGAACAGCAATGGGGAGAGCACTGCACCTTGGGACACTTTGCACACTAGTGGGTGTCTTCTGGACAGTTGCTTCCCAACCACCACCCTCTGTCCCAGATCCTGAAGAAATGAGAAGAGCCACTGTAAGGCAAACCCCTGAATCCTGGTGTCAGTGTGGCAGTGGATGGTCGACCATGTTGAACACTGCTGACAGGTCCATCAACATCAATACCACCACACCACCTCGATCGAGATACCTCTGGAGTTCATCTGTGAGGGCAACCAGGACCATCTCTGTCCCATGGACTGGTCGGAAGCCGGACTGCAAAGAGATCTATTATGGAGGCCTCATCCAAAAAGCCCTGCAACCGATTCACCACCGCCTTCTCAATTAATTTATCTAAATAGGGTAAGTTGGATACCGGCTGATAGTTAACTAATTCAGTCAGATTGAGTGATGCCTTTTTTAACAGGGGGCATACTACTACCTCCTTCAGGGTACTAGGGAACAGTCCCTCCATAAGGGATGTGTTGATTATCCCCTTAGTGCCCCTCATAATCCATCCTGGCCAGCTTTAATCAGCCATGAAGGGCACGGGTCCAAACTACAGGTGGTTGGGTGAAGTGATGCAAACAATTTGTCAATCTCCTCCAGACTGAGAGGATTGAAATAATCCAGAACTTGACCAGAAGACGCACATGGAGCCTCAAGTTCTGTTACTGTCTCAACTGTGGCAGGGAGGTCATGGTGGAGCAACAAGGTTTTATCTGCAAAATAGCTTGCAAAAGTCTCACAGCCAATATCCAATTCCTTATCATTTGGTCTGCCCTGTGGCAGAGTAGTCAGAGACTGAATTGACCGAATCAGGCTGGGCGAGAGCTTAGAGACACAATCATAACTGCGTAAAAATCCTTTTTCACAGCCTTGACTGCCATCTCATAGGATCTCATAAACATCCTATAGGATGCTCTTGCCACTTCATCCGAAGCACGATGCCACCATCTCTCTAGCCATCTAAGCTCCCACTTCATCACCCTCAACTCCTGTGTATACCATGGAGCGAGTCTTAGTTTGGGGGCACAGAGGATGCCGGGGAGCGATCTCATCAATGGCGGTCAAGAGTCAGTTATGCCAGTCCTCTACAAGCTCATCCAGTGAACTGTCAGGGGGGCATCGGATCCCGCAGGGCCATCTGGAATCACATAGGATCCATTTGGCTCTGCAAGTGACCTAAAATATGCTGGCATGTTCACATGGGCCTTCAGGGCATGGTGATCTGACCATGGTATGGCTGTAGTCATAATCTGGACCACCATAACCGCGAAGATCAAATTGAGTGTGTACCCTGCTCGGTTAGTGGGGGCTATAACACTTTGGGAGAGTCCCAGAGCCACCATGGACGACACCATGTCCATTGCCTGCATGGAGGTTGCGTCATTGGCATGGATGTTGAAGTCACCCAGGACTAACAGTCGAGGGTGCTCAAGTGCCCAGCCTGATACAGCCTCCAGCAGGGATGGCAGGCTACTTGCTGGTGCGTTGGGTGGTTGGTACACCAGCCAGATAGCCAAAGTCTACCCGGCTTCCCAAACAAAGCTGGCACACTCTGTGCCCATGAGTTTTGGTGGTGGAAGTGCTCTGAAGGTGTAATTCTCCTGAAAGAACAAAGCCTCTCCTCCCCCCTGCCCCTTAGTCCGGGATTGGTGAAGGACCGAGTACCTGGGAGGAGCCAGCAGGGAGAGGGCTACCGTCTTCCCATCTTGCACCCAGGTCTCAGTCACGCATGCCAGATCCACACCCTGCTCTGACACAAAGTCATGAAGGATCATAGTCTTGTTATTTATAGACCTGGCATTACACAACACCAATGTTTCTGTTCACCCTGTGTCAGGCTCTCTGTGCATTTCGCAGTTTACGGCTCGCCTGTCACTGAGAGAGGAGGCTCCTCCCTCTCCCTCTCTTTGAAGTGTCTGGGGCTTGTTACATTTGTGATGCCAAATGTCCTGGCTTCTCAAATGTCCCTGCTCTTGGTTCCTTGCTATGGAAGGCTACGTGCCTATGGGGGGAAGGGATGGGGAGCCGACGGTTAGTTCTTTAATGCTTTTACTTGAATTCCCTATATCTGTATCCTTCGTGCATTTTATTTCAGTTCTAACAATAGATGTGTTTAGGAATGTATCTATCAACTATCTCAATAAAGTTAGCTTTCTACAAACTGGCTGGTGTTGAGAACTGATTAAACCAGGAACCTGACAGCCTGGACATCAGCCTGAGAGGACCCATCAACAGACAGGACTTTAGAGAAGGAAAGTTTGTTGTATGTGTTAGAATCAGGCCTGTGGCTTCAGCATTGGTATTTTCTGCATGCCAAACAGATACTCTTCCCCTGAGCCATGGTCTTTTCTTTCCCTGAATAACTGTAATGGGTCTTTTTTTTAAAAAAGCAACAGAATTCTTGACAGTGAATCCAAAACAGAGCCATGCTGAATATTCAGGATGTGTTGGTTCAAAAGGTGAAAGAGACCTGCAGGTAACTCCCTCTCTCCCCATTTCAGAATTCATGTTGCACCTGCTCAGAACCTTTATTTTCCTGATCCAATTCTACTTCTGTCTATTTGATTGTCACAGGACATTGCACAGGACCCTCTTTTCAGCCCTGATGCTGATGCACATTCAGAGAGCAGTCCAGACCCCCTCTGGCCTCTTGACTTCAATGGCTTTAGAAAGGCATAACTCAGCGGAGGACTGCTCGGTAAGAGGCCCCTCCTCATGCAGTCTTGGCCATCGATATCTGGTCTGAGAAACTACTATGGAATCTTTTTTGGCCCGCTGCTGTGTGAAAAATTTCTCAGGCCCTCTTGTTGTGTATTCATGTGTATAAATGCCTGGCTTTAAGAAACACCTGTGAAATTAAATATCTTGTTTTTAAGCCCTTTTTTGTGAGTGGTGATGCAAATGATGCACATTAAGGCTCCTTTTGGAACATGCTGCCAAGCATTGAAGCTGAACGTTCAACATCCTTTTAAAGCCCTTGTGCTCTACAATGATATATAGCAATGCCTGGATTCTTTAAAAAAGATCCAAGCATTTCTCACACTTTCAAGTGTTCCCCCTCCCCAGTTGTCAAAATGGTGTGGGTGTGCATTTTGAGAAGTGTGAAATATTTTAAGCCCGTTGCTGTGCACTAATGAATGCTGAAAGACTCGTTAAAGCCCCCCTGCTCTACGCTGAAGTGCCCTTGATTTCCTTCTGTTGTAATCCAGAAAACTCTTTGGAAATATTTTTTCTGTTTCTTCCCACACTTCAAACCACGAAAAGTAGTTGGTGTGTTTCTTTGGTGAAATGTTTCTGATACTACTTCCCTGTTCCACATCAATTTGAATCCAAAAATAAAGAACAGCTTAGGAAAATGAAGTCTCACTTGACATTCAAGAAACAAACAGAACAAAATACAACAACCAAAACTGCAACATGAAAGCATTCCCCCCTTCTAAATCAGTTCTATTATATTTCTTGTTCATTCCTTCCTTTGGTTCTCAAATGAAATAGACATGTAGCATAGTGTGACATGCCTGAACACCATGTTTCATTTTGAAAGGATGTAATGCCCTCCAACATTTCAAATCTGAAAATAGTGGTGCCTCTGATGTTCTTCGGTTCTCACATCAAAGGTCACATGCATGAATTTCTATGCCTGTGGACTCTGTACAAAAAAGATGAATATCCTTCCCTCTCAGAAGGAAAGGAACTGAAACATGGGGGATAGAAACACTAGTGCACGTGTGCACACAGGAGCCAATTTTCTGAAAGGCCTACCTAACATATCCCCAAATGCAAAATATGAGGGCAAGGATCACTGGCCAGAGTTTCTTTGAAAGAAGAATTCCCTCCCTCCCTCCCAGGAAGAATACAATCTCTAAGCACTGCTAATTGTCTAACAGGTGAGATGATAGGAACAGCACTCAGACCTCAGCCACCAGTCAGAGGTTCATGGACTATTGAATAATTGTGTTCTTGTTGCATTGGTTTTAATCTTTTGCTTGTAAACAAATACATTTGCTTTAAAACAAATACATTTTTTAAAAAAGAACAAGGAATGGGGAGCCAATTTTCCAATGGTCAGTTTGACTGTTCACCAGGCTGTTTGGGGCTGTTGGGCAGGGAGCTTCACTGTACTCCTTCCTAATTGTGCAGCACAGCAGAATGGGCTATTTGTGCATTCCACATTTTCTCACACAGCCCGTCATCAGTAAATATAAAATCAGTAAATTTTACCCTTTGTGTTCATATAAATAGTTCCTAATGACAGTAATGGCTAATGATTGGTTTGAATTGGCAGCATTTTCCACATGTATAGTTTTGTAAATGAGCTTGGTAGACATTTGTATCTGCTTATTACAAAGTTGAACAGACAAGGTGATCAGCTTACATCTGATCAGCACCTTGGAATGTGGTAAGTCTGACTGTCATGCCCATTTGCCAAAGAATTCACAACATCTCTACAGAAAGCCAGGTCCATCTCTGGTAAATGGGGAGGCCTGGAGCACATTACATGTTTATATTGCACAGAAGCTATTTCCTTTCCCTAAAGTAAAAGTTGCTGAAGAGAATACAACACTGAAGCCTGTCAAGATTTCATGCACTCTGTTATGTACTGAGCCTGAACTGTACTTACCAACGGACGTAGCTTGGGGATGCATAACAATAGCTGGCTAGGATCCTAGAATGGACCGGTAGGGAAACAAGGCTCCTAGAGTAAACCAACTGAGAAACAATGTAATGTAAATAGCCTATCGTTGGGAGTGGGGTGTGTTTTGAGGAAGGCGATGAGACACACCGATGCCTTCAGTCGCCTGCCGCTGCCCTCCTGAGACCCAGACTTGGCTCCCACGCATCAGATCCTGCTCATCGAGAACCTACCCGACCGTCCTCTTCAGGTATCCGATGTGTCCCGCCACACTGTCCGGGACCGCGTCTGCATTCTGGACTGGGTGGGGAGGGGATGGCTCACTAGCTGGGTGGGCCCAGAATTCACTGCATTCTCCTCCCACTGAAATGAACTTTCGGCCCACAAGGGCTGACTGTTATGGGGGAGCTGGGTGGTCACACCCGCACCATTGCAACTGCGAGTACTAGCAGCCATTTACGAAATGCCTCCACGGATCATGCGGATGAAGGTGCTGGCCTGCAGCTACGTATGGTGGCCCGGCATGGACAGCAAATTTGAGGACTGTGTTAACCACTGTCAGACATGCCAAGAAAGCCAGCCAGAGTCCCCCAGGGCACCGATGCATCAGTGGGAGTCCACCCATAAACCCTGGGCCTGGCTACATCTCAACTTTGTGGGGCCTTTCCAGGGGCAGATCTTCGTCATTTTGGTGGGCTCCTACACCAAATGGCTGGAAGTAGTACCAGTCCTTTCCACCTCATCCCTAGTGGCAATTTGTGCCCTCTGTGGGGCCTTCTGCACCTATGGCATACATGACACCATCATAATGGACAACAGAAAGGTCTCCATGTCGGGCAAGTTCCAGGAATTCATGAGCCCCTGTGCCATCTGGCACATCTGCTCCTCTCCCTTCCACCCCACAACCAACGGCCAAGCAGAATGGATGGTGAGGACTATGAAGGAGTCCCTCTGCAGGATCATCCAAGAGGACTGGGATCACCGACTTGTGGCTTTCCTCTTCAGTCACTGTGTGACCCCAAACACCACCACCAGCCACAGCCCTGTGGAACCCCTCATGGGCTGGTGCCTAACAACCCATCTAGACCGAATGCACCCGGACCATGCTCTGGAACACAGCTTGGCCCCCAAAAATCAAGCAGCATCCCGTGGGTTTTTTCCGGGTGACCCCTGTCTACGCCTGGAATTTCTCCAGAGGTCCACCATGAGTCCTGGCCAAGGTCATCAGGGTAACTGGGCCCCTGTCGTATGAAGTGTCTACAGAGGATGGCCAGCTGCTTTGGAGGCACATCAACCAGCTCCACCACCGTCTCCTCCCAGCCGAGCCAGGTTTGCCCTCAGCACTTCCAGAAGACAATGACAAGGAGCTGCCAAGCCTCCAGGAACCAGAGCCAGAGAAGGACACACCAGTGGTCAGTGAGCAGCCAATGGCCAGCAAGCAGCCATCAGAAAATGTGGAGGGAACGCTGGAACCAGCAGCAATGGGTGGTCCCGAGGTCACACTTATGCCGCCACCATCCACTAGTCCCTCAACAGAACCCTCCAACTCTTTTCCAGGGACTCCAGCCCCACTATCGGAGCCACGTCACTTGAACTGCGAGCGACGGAGACCAGCATACTTAAAGGACTTTGTTTGTTGACGGGGCTCTGCACTTTGAGAGGAGGGGTGTTATGTACTGAGTGTCAGAAAGTGATGTCTTTGATGTTTCTCACTGCATCCATTGTGTTATGTTTCTACCCCGCTTTGCGCTTGCGTAGCTATGCAGCCTGAAACGTGGGAGCTTCTTCCCTGCCGCTTTTCCTTATCACGGTGGCCTTGAATGTAGGCTTTGGACTATTCTTGTTTCGCTGAGAATTTTCCAGTCCTGGGAAGGCAAGGGGAGGGGGAGTAGTCTCCCGCTCATGAAGTATTTCTCCCGCCGGGAGTTCCCGCGCGAGTGCTCAAGTTTTATTCGCTAGGCGCTTCATTGCATCACACTATAAGTTAGCCAGCTCTGCTTTGCTCCCCATTCCTGACAATGACCTCCTACTGTGGGTTTTAGCAAGTTAATCCTAATAAACCTTTCTTTGTGCAAGAATGACTGGATCTACTTGATTTTACACCTGACAGAAATTGTCAGGAATCCACATCTTTCCCTCACCGTCGACGACCGCCATCCACCACGATGAGCGGGGCGGGAAAGGGAGCCCCGGGCGCAGTCCCGTTGATTACCACCTCGGGAGCCGCCGGGGCAGTTCCACCGATCACTACGGCGGGAGCCACAGGTGTCGTTCCAGTGACTACTGCATTGGGAGCCACGGCTCCCGTTACCTCTGTGGCTGCTCCAGTGGTTACCATTCCGACTACCACCGTGGTTCCTGTGACTACAACTACAGTGGTGACGACGCCAACTGCCTATTCAGCAGCCGTGTTGGCTACCCCACCATCGATTGGCACAATTGGAGCCACGTACGCGCTCCCGATCTACAGCCCGGCCGGGCTGATACCAAGTCAGGGTGGTGCGGTTCCACGAACCTATGTGCCAGGAGTCCCAACACCCTGGGATAAAGGGGTGACATTTCGCAGATCGCGCGATTGGACTAAGAACCTGCTGGACACTACCCAGACTACTTGGACTATGCCGGGAAGCCAGAGCCGTGACAGCCCCGGAATCTAAATGCCAAACAGTTCCGGTGGGCTGAGTTTTTCTCCAAATTTCAGTTTACCCTGCACCACTTCCCAGGGAAAGCCAACCATTTAGCGGACGCTCTCTCTCGCCTTCCTCAGCATTTTTCTAAGAGGGTCGAAGTTCGGGAATCTATGTTCACCCCGGAACAATTAGTTGGTGCAGTTGTAACCCGTAAAGCTAAACAGGCACCTATAAGCCACATCCATACATTGAATTGGGAAAAGCAGTTTTTATCTGACATCACCCCACCAGAGACGAGGGAGTTGCAAGCCAGGGATGATGTAAAGTGTGATCCTAATGGCTGCTGGTACAAGGGAAATAAAATGTTTGTTCCAGAAGCTACCCGAGCCCAGGTTTTGCGCACAGTTCATGATTCAAAAGCTGCGGGCCACTTTGGATATGTAAAATCCTTAAGACTTCTGCAACGGAGCTTCTGGTGGCCCAGAATGAAGCAGGAGTTGTCTCGTTATATACAGTCCTGCCCAACGTGTAATCGTTGTAAAGCCAGACCAGGAAAACCTCCAGGCCTCCTACAACCACTACCCACCCCGAGCAGACCCTGGGAAGTAATCTCCATGGATTTTATCACTGATCTTCCCCCTCTAAACATATGACTGTTATTTGGGTGGTAGTGGACTTATTCTCTAAGCAAGCCCACTTCATACCATTCCCCAGTATGCCAACAGCAAAAGGCCTGGCCAAAGCATTCATTCAACACATTGCCAAATTGCATACATTGCCCCTCAAGATCGTTTCCGACAGGGGGTTCCATTTGTTTCCAAATTTTGGTCTGAGCTAATGACTCTAATGGGTATTGAACGTGCGCTTAGTACTGCCTATCACCCTGAGACTGATGGTCAGACGGAGAGGGTGAACCAGACGTTGGAACAATATCTAAGGTGTTTTTCTAATTATCAACAAGACAATTGGGTAGATTTGTTGCCATTGGCGGAGTTTGCTTACAACAATTCATGGCATGCTTCCACGAAAATGTCACCATTCAAAGCTGCCATGGGCTATGACAGCCCCCCTCTTCCTTTCTTAAAACCTGGTGAGACTGGTGGGAAAGCCTCGACATGGTGTCAAACTCTCCGTGACTCCTGGCCCCTAATTATCGAGACTTTGAATGAGGCCAAGGCACAATATAAAAAACAAGCAGATAAGAAACGGGCCGGGGGATGGAAATTACAACCGGGAGACTCTGTCTATCTCTCAACTAAGAATCTAAGACTAGCGCAACAATCCAGAAAATTGGCGTGGAAATATATTGGTCCTTTCCGAGTGCTAAGATGTGTGAATCAAGTAACTGTACAACTAGACTTGCCTAAGTCTCTTAAAGCAATACATCCAATTTTCCATTACAGCCTTCTCAAGCCGGCCTTTCCCCCAACTAAAGGGCATCCTGAGACGTTGGATCCTCCCCCCTCTGATGGTTGACGGTGAAGAGCACTATGAGATCGCTGATGTTTTGGACTCTAAGATACTTCGTGGACAACTTATGTACCTGGTGCAATGGGTACACTTTGGGCCCCAATACAGGGAATGGGTGAAAGTTTCTGATATCAATGCTCCTGATCACCTTAGAGACTTTCACGCTCGATACCCTGATAAACCTGGGGGGCCCCTGTTCGCTCCTTCCTGAGTGGTGGGTGGGTGGAGTTTTGGGAGGGGCAGAATGTCAGAAAGTGATGTCTTTGATGTTTCTCACTGCATCCATTGTGTTATGTTTCTACCCCGCTTTGCGCTTGCGTAGCTATGCAGCCTGAAACGTGGGAGCTTCTTCCCTGCCGCTTTTCCTTATCACGGTGGCCTTGAATGTAGGCTTTGGACTATTCTTGTTTCGCTGAGAATTTTCCAGTCCTGGGAAGGCAAGGGGAGGGGGGAGTAGTCTCCCGCTCATGAAGTATTTCTCCCGCCGGGAGTTCCCGCGCGAGTGCTCAAGTTTTATTCGCTAGGCGCTTCATTGCATCACACTATAAGTTAGCCAGCTCTGCTTTGCTCCCCATTCCTGACAATGACCTCCTACTGTGGGTTTTAGCAAGTTAATCCTAATAAACCTTTCTTTGTGCAAGAATGACTGGATCTACTTGATTTTACACCTGACACTGAGCCTGAACTGTATTTACCAACAGATGTAGCTTGGGGATGCATAACAATAGCTGGTTAGGATCCTAGAATGGACCAGCAGGGAAACAAAGCTCCTAGAGTAAACCAATTGAGAAACAATGTAATGTAAATAGCGTATCGTTGGGATTGGGGTGTGTTTGGGGTGTAACCTTTTGCATGTATAAATACCCGGCTTCGGCCAGGGATCTGCAATCTTCTTTCTACTTGCTGAATCACTAATAAACTATGAGCTGATCACTCTGAACCCCCAGTCTATTTCACACTCCAACTGGCCTTCTCTGAATACATCTGGACATGCAGTGACACTGAACTTTTCCCAGACAGTAACTCCAGGTAGAAATCATCTGGAAGGCTGGTTTGTGTGTTTCAGGGCTTCAGTTCAGTTTGTTTTTAGTCCCTCTCAAATAATGTTACTCTAGAGACACTTGAAGTCATCCAGACTGATAACTGCAAACTGGGGAATGAGAGGAAATTCTGTCCATTAGCTGTTGTCAGTCGATAGACTGCACCAAAAAATTGGGACTGTTTCAAGTACAAAAAAATCTTTTCGCCACCCTGAATCTTTCCTGTAGCATAAGAAGTTTCATTCCCAGAGTTCAATGCCATTGTTGTTAATCTTTTGATTGCCCAGTTTGTGTCTCGCTATGATAAATAATAAACAATTTGCTCCATTTGCAATTGCTCCGTCAAGGCTGGGGTGAATTCTCTTAATTCCTTTGTACTGTCAAGATTGCACCCATGTAAAGGATTTGACACTTTCAGTTCCTTTTTGCCTGTCCTTCCTTGTTGTTGTTGTTGGTCTTCGGGTTCAAACACTGTTGTATACTCCAAATCAGTGGTAAAGTCTAGCAATTTTAGACCACTAGAGAATCTGATGGGCTGCCCCTTTAGATGGTAATGTGCATTTCAACTGTGTAATGTATCCACCAGAGAACATGTGCTCAGAACAGCCATGTACTCGGACTGGTTCCAACCAGTCTGACATGCAGTCAGGCGATGGGCCTGAGCTTCGCTCCCAAAGACAATGGACTGCAGGATCCTAGCTCCCTTCCAATCGGGGAACCAGGATCCTAGCTCCCTTCCAATCGGGGAACCAGAATCCTAGGAAATAACTCAATCACTGTAAATAGCCCAATCATGGGTGTGTGTGTGTGTGGGGGGGGGGTTCCTTGGGAATAAAAGCCAGCCTGTGAGCTGGCTTCTCTTGTCTTGTTCTTCAACTAATAAAGTATGTGAGAGCTAAAATCACTCGTCAGTCTCAGTACTTTTCAAACTGAAAAGCTACAACCTACTTTTGGGGGGCCCTGATGAGCATACATACCATATATACTGTGAATCAAGGTGTGCATGTGGAGTATGCATGAGAAGCCAACAACCAAAAGCAAGAAACTTTTGCTGTGTCTGCAAGTTACCATGAATGCAGCTAGAATCCATAGGGTTACTAAGCCCAGGTTGCAGAATACTTGAAATTTTGGGGAGTTGAACCTGGGGAGGGTGGGGCCTGGGGAGGGGAGGGGAGGGGAAGGACCTCAGTGGGGTACAATGTCACAGAATCCAAGCTCCAAGGTAGCCATTTTCTCCGGGGGTTCTGGTCTCCCCCACCTGAAGATGAAAGTGGTGATTCTGGGAGATCTCCAGCCCCCACCTAGATACCGGCAACCCTGAGAAGCCGTCCCTGTACAGATGGCCTCTTCATGCCGGCTTATATGGCCTGCTAGTAAGTCCCTATTTTGTCAGCTGTGGGCATCGAAAACCCTTCCAGAGCCTCATCTTCTCTTGAATGTTCCAGTCTCCTGGCCACCCACCGTGCCTTAGGTGAGTGAGCCACTGACATTGGTCTGAGATAGTGCTGCATCCTGTGAGGGGGAACCTTCTCAGCTTCAACCCTGGTGACTCCTTGGTTTGGCATCTGCCAGCCACCACAGATGGGATGGCATGAGTGTGCCAGGGATGTGGTCTAGGGAGCAGAGAGGCACCCACTGGGACTCATTGGGAGGCTGCTTGGGGATGGGGAAATGTTGCCATCCACTCAGGTGGGTGCCCCGAATTCCTGTTTCTTTAAGGAGGCAACACCCCCACCAGAGTTGTTGGTTGCTTGGAAGAAGATGGGCTTCGGCCACTGTTTGTGAATGACTGGCTCCCGCATTCTCATGGGAAGAGGCATCTCTGTGCGAGGATGGGGATGGCCTCGAGGACTGCATCCTGCTAGCCCCAGAGGCTCTGATGGAAAGAGCTGGAAGAAAGGGGGATGAAGGGTGGAAATGCCACCCCCAATGGCATCTGTAGGCAGCAACAGGAGGCTGGCCTTTGGAAGTTGAACAATGTAGACCCCAACATATTTTCCCTTGTCCTCCTCCAGCTCCTTGCAGCCTCAAATATAATAGCTGGTGTGGAGGAGCAGTTAGAGTGTTTGTGTCTGGTCTGGAGCCTGCCTTCTGTCTCCACCTCACCTAGGGGTAGCTTGGCCTTAGGGTTGGGAAATACCAGTAGATTTTGTGGGTGGAGTCTGGGGTGGGTGGGGTTTGGGGAAGGACCGCAGCAGGGTATAATGCCACATAGTCTACCCCAAACACAGCCATTTTCTTCAGGGGAACTGATCTTGGTCATCTGGAGGCCAACTGTAATAGCAGAAGGTCTCCCAGTGTTGCCTGGAGGGTAGCAAGCCTACTTGGCTTGGTGCTGCTCTCGGCTGCCTGGCCCTCTTGGTCTCCAGTCCCAGTGCCACTTTCTCACCTGGGAGTTGTCTCTGTCCCTCCCTTGAGTAAGTCACCTGCAACTAAGTCTTCCCTTGGCTTTCCCTTGGCAGCCTCCTTTCCTTGCTCCACCCCAACCCATCGGGCCTGCCTTTTCATCAGGTATCAGCCTGGGGAAGAGGGAGCTACCACCACCTACTCCTGCCCCATCCCACCCCTACCTTGGCTGCTTTTAACGGGCATGCACAGCTCTCATGACCCTCCTCCCTCAAACTGCCTTACAGGGGTGGTTTTTTTGGGGGGATAAAATGGAGGAGAGGAGAAGTCCCCACTGGAAAGGAGACACATGAAGTAACAGAGTGTCACAGGTGGAGAGAACATATATGGACAAGCCAGTGGAGTGTGGACAGCCAAGGTGGTGCAGTGGCTGAGTGCTGGACTGGCCTCAAATCTTCACCCTGCTCCAAAGCTCCTGGAATAAGACTGGATCAATCCCTCTCTCAGCCAGATCTACCTCACTTGGCTATTGGGCATTTCAAAGGGAGGAAAGAATGCCAAACAGAACTTGAGGGAGGAAGGGGCAGGACATTTGATAGATACTCCCTGACAGTATCTGCAGGCGGGACACAGTTTTTGGGAGGCCCAAAGAGGGCAGCTTTCAGTGCAAAGGGGGGAAAAACCCAAAAGGAGTCAGGTGGAAATAACCTTTCAATTGCATTCAATTAATTCATTTGTTATTTGTGAAGTACTAACTTGGCAGATGGGAGGTTAATTTATTTCTGCCTCTAAAATATTATGATTATTCTTTGGAGTAAGTCAATTGAAAAGGTCATCAATGTGAAATAAGCTGGCAGCATGGATAGATCAAGCGATTTGTGAAATGCTAAATTGGGTGATGCAGCAATTTATTAATCTGCTAAATTTATCACCCTAATGCTTTCCATTTGTTTTTATCTGTGTAACACTCAGTAGGAGATGCTAATGTGACCATCTTGATTTTCTGCAAGTAATTTTCTTGTATTGTCAGTCATTATATCCTCAAAATATTCTAATTGATTGATTTAAGGCAATTCTTCCTTCTGAAATTATGAATCAACTTGCAGATAAGCTCTCGGTGGAATCTGGTCAGTTCCAGTACTACATGATTAAAAGAGTTTATCCACTCATGGTAAGCCAGTTTGGTGTAGTGGTTAAGTGTGCGGACTCTAATCTGGGAGAACCAGGTGTGATTCCCCACTCCTCCACTTGCACCTGCTGGATGACCTTGGGAAAGCCATAGTTCTGGCACAGCTGTTCTTGAAAAAGAGCAGTTTCTGTCAGAGCTCTCTCGGCCCCACTTACCTCACAGGGTGTCTGTTGTGTGGAGGGGAAGGGAAAGGAGTTTGTAAGCCACTCTGAGACTCCTTTGGATAGTGAAGGGCGGGGGATAAATCCAGTCTCTTCTCTTCTTCTTCTTCCTGTATGCAAAAAATATCCAGAATGTTGCGTTTAACATACCCATCACTCTTGTCTACAGGCTAGGGTTACCAACCCCAAGACAGGGCCTAAAGTTCTGGAATTACAGCTGATCTCTTGACTACAGAGATCACTTTCCCTGGAGGAAACAGCCACTTGGGTGTCAGCTATGCAGCTGCCATTGTTGGGATGGGGGGACGCTTGCTGCTGGATGAATTACCCTTGGCTTGGAATGTTAGGTTTCAATTCCCCCTCTTCTTTATCACCCTGTAGCCTGAGACTGTGACCTTAGTACCTTGTTGCTCTATTCTCTGGGACTGTATAGCCGGTTAACTTAGACGGGCTTTTGCATTTATTCTGATTGGTCCAAGACCACCCCCTGACCCTTTGAATCAAGCATATCTTTTGGCTATGCACACTTATTTTCAATCCTGACACTAAATGTGTGTGTAGATGACTTGCCTTTACAGACTCCAATAAACTTTACTCCTTTGGAAAGAAAGTTGTGGGGAACTGATTGCTGCAGGACTCTGACAGAGTGTCAGGATTCCTCTCCATCCCTGAACCTCACACATCACCATAAGTGGTGAGGAGAATGGGGAAGTTCCAGTTACCTCTGCTGAGGAAACCCCAGTGTTGATGGGGACCCTCATCACCACCACCCTGAGCAGCGGGGCAAATGGGGGAGTGGATGTCTATGGCTTGGAAAGGCCCAAGCACAATTCTTACTCATGGGCCTGAATCTCCATGGATACAAGAGAGTCGTGGACAACCACCCCCCGGCTGGGGGATGAGCTGCTATGACTACCTTCCCGCTGTGGAGAGTGCACGAGATGTGGGAAGATATGGTGGTGACATAGAGGACCAGATGCAGCAGATGAGCTGCCAGTTCCAGGTACAGCAGGAAAACCTCCAGAGGGAGAGGCACAAAATGTTCCTTGACCTCCCTCGCATGATTGCACAAATTGTGCAACATGAATTACACCTGCAATGTCCTACTGGCCCTGCAGTACCACCAGGAGGGCCAGCACAACTGACCCCACTGCAGGAACAGCTACCAGGCCAGGTACCACCACCAGTCCCAGTGCCAGGTCCAGGGCAGCCACCAGCACCAGCAGTTCTGGCCAGATCAGGAGCTCCTGCAGGGCCACCACCTACCAGGTCAGTGAGGCCCCCAGTCCCCAGATTTGAGTGTCCAAAGGAGTTGCTGGATGCTACATTCAACAGGGACCCAGAGAAATTGGCCTTTTTCCTGCTACAGGTGCACAAGATTCTCCACGACTGGGGCCACACCTTCTCAACTGACGAGCACCGAGTGGACTATATCGGGTTGAAGCTGCAGGACTGGCTCGCTGGTATGTGGGACTGCACAACCTGCAGGGCCCTGAGCTCAGAGATATGCAAGCGTTTATGTGGGCGCTGCAGCAGCAGTATGAGGATCCTAAAAAAGTCTGCACCAGCATCTGAGCACTCAAGCAAGGTTCTCAGTTGGTACAGGAATACTCAGATGAGTTCAAGATGTATGTGGCTAAGATCCAGGGCTGGCCGGAAGCTGTGCTAGTAGAGCAGTACCAGCTGGGGCTGAACCACAAAATTTTGGAGACCATACTCCGGAGCATTAATTTGGAGACCATACTCCGGAGCATGAACTCATTAGCAGCATGGATAAGAGAAGCTGGGGATGCTGAGAACTGGCTCCAGATGATCTGCATGCACACCCCAAAGGCTTTTCCCAAGACATCTGGGGACCCAGTGAAAACTCAGCAATCTAAGCCCAAGGAGCTGCTACACAAGCAGAGGATGAAGCGGGGGCTCTGCCCGGTCACTATGTGGCCTCCTGCCTTGCTACCTTCACTACTACCATGACCCAGGCTCTGGAGCAAAAGGGATTGGAGACTCCGACAAAAGGAGGGGCTAAGTGGCCGAAGCACCCACGGGCTCTGGATAGTGCCTCGTCCAGCAGTGATGAGAACCCACAGCTGGCAGGAAAAGGCAAGGACGTGCTGTGAAGGGCACGAAACAGCAGGTCCGAGAGCAATTGGCACCAAAAATGGTGAGCAGCGCACCCCCCTGTTTTTCATGACTGTATTGGTCATCAACCCAAGTCAGGATACAAGCCCTTATAGACTCAGGGTGTGCGAGGAATTTGATAAGCCCCTCCATAGTCACGGGGTTGGGGGTGCCAGTGCAAAGGCTCCCAGAGCCACTAATTTTCACACAAATGGATGGTTCCACTATGAAAGAGCCCTGTAAGTACCAGACCATCCCAGTAATCATGGGGACAGAGGAACATTGGGAGCAATGGGCATTTGTGATCAACCCAATGGCTCACTTTTCTATGGCTTCGGGACCATGACCCATATATCTGATGGAGTGAGGGAACAGTGCATTTCCTACCCTCCATATGTCAGGGACATATGTGGGTGGTGGAATGGGGGGAAGCTCCTCCAGCCCTACCAGTATGGGCTTGCCTGGCCCAGGAGAAGCTAAACGCCATCCCTGAGGAGAATAGGAACTTGGTGAGGGTGTTTGAGGAAGAAGAAGCCAATGAGCTCCTACCCCGCCGCAACACTGACTGTCCCATTGAATTGTTGCTAGGCCACAAGTTACCAAAAGGGAAATTATATTCGAGGAGTCCCACTGAAAAAGAGGAGTTGTGAAAGTTCATTCACAAGAATTTAGCCAGAGGCTTTATCTGCCCTGCCTCCTCACTGTTTGCAGCCCCGGTCCTGTTCTGGAAGAAGATGGGGGCTTGAGACTATGTACTGACTATTGGGAGTTGAATGCAGTATCCACTTCAAATGCCTGCCCCCTGCCCCTGATTAAGGACCTCCTAGCAGAGGCAGCAGAGGGGCAATTTTTTACTAAACTGGACCTTAGAGATGTGTACTTCAGAGTGCACATTGGGGAAGGGGATGAGCCTAAGACTGCATTCAATACACCTCTGGGACAGTTTGAACATCTGGTGATGCCGTTCAGGTTGCAAGGGGCATCCGGTGTGTTTATGAACTTGATCAATGATGTGTTGCACAAGCACTTGATCAAGGGGACCCTTGTTTATCTAGATGATATCCTTTTATATTCCCAAGATAAGGACTCCCATGTGAAACTGGTCCTTAAGACTTTGTATGAACATAAGCAGTTTGCAAAACTGTCCAAGTGTGAATTTCACAAACTGGAGGTTGATTTCCTGGGTTACCATATTTCACAGAGAGCGTTGGAGATGGACCCACAGAAAGTGGCCGATGTGTTGGGGTGGAAGGCCCCTCGAACCTGTCACCAACTCCAATCATTCCTTGGGTTTGTGAACTTTTATTGCCCTTTCATCTTGAGTTTAATGCCACTGAATGCAAGTGGGCTGTTTGGGACAAGGAAGCAGTGGCTATTAAGTTAGCGTTATCCACTTAGTGGCATTGGTTGGAATGTGGGTGTGCACCTTTTGAAGTCTGGACATCAAAAGATCCTGGAGGCTTTGCGCACCCCTTGAACCTTAATGCTAAACAACTCTGGTGGGCGGAATTATTTTCCAAGTTTCAATTCACCCTCCAACATTTCCCAGACAAATCCAAGTCCTTGGCAGAAGCATGGTCCTACCTCCCTTAACATGCCAGCCAGAGGGAGAAGATAGTGGACTCCATGTTCATGCCTTCCCAACTTGGAGGGGTAGTGGTAACATGGCACCAGGCAAAGGAGGGGGTTGGGGGAAAGGAGGAGCCTTGGGCCACTAAATTTGTGCAGGCGTTCTCAAAGACTGACCAGGAGGAGGTGGCCAATGATGTGGATATCCAGCAGGGTCCTAATGTTTCTGGTATCGGGCGGGGCAGATGTTTGTGCTGAAAACCCTGTGTGGAGAGGTTTTACACCATAGGCATGAATCTAAGGTAGCCAGACATTATGGTTATCTAAAAACTCTCCAACTGTTACAACACCAATTCTGGTGGCCGCACATGAGGGCGAACATTTCCCAGTACGTGGGGTCATGCCAAACCTGCCTAAGGAATAAAAAATGACCAGGAAAACCCCGGGAACCTTGTGGCCCTTAGAGACACCTTTTGACGGCTCAAGCTGGTATGGAATTTTATAGAATGACCAAAGCAATTTATACTAAACAACAAGCTAAGATTCTTATCAATGAAGATTTATCACGAAATATTGAGATACATAAAGGAACCAAACAAGGATGCCCTCTTTCACCCTTATTGTTTATTTTTGTTCTTGAAGTCCTAAATGATGCAATTAGAGCTGATGTACACATCAAAGGCCTTAAACTAAAAGGGGAAGAATATAAACTTCAAGCATTTGCAGATGACTTAGTATTTATCTTAGACAACCCATTAAACTCTATAAAACAGTTGATAAGTTCTTTGCAAGACTATGGAGAAGTGGTGGGACTTAAAATCAATTACAAAAAACCAAAAATGTTAACAAAAAATATGGCTAATCCACAGGTTCATCAGCTACAATATTCAGCAGGATTAGAAGCCAGCAGAACCAGCAGAAATGAATTGAAACCAATAGAAACTTTAACATGGTGGCAAAAAATTCAATTAGAATCAAGATACAGTAAATATAAGCCATTAGGTTTTTATGATAAAATATTAGAAATAGTTAAGATATTGATGTATGCTGATGAGAAACTTATTTAAAAAATTATGCACTGCTTTTAGAAAATAAGACCCAAGATGAAGTTGTTAAAGATATTATGATAAAATGTGCACAAAACTTGGGTCATCGACTTCCGGTGGCGCGAAAAACAGCATGGCTGCCTGATTCTGTTGCTCCGACGCTCCCGATCCCTCTCCAAGCCACTACTGCGATCTAAAGAAATTATTGAGTGTCCACTATATGGAGACTGAAAGCTCTACAAAAGGTCATCTCAATCACCATAAAATTAAAAAGATTCAGGCAACGCTCACTTACCAGCAAGTATCAGAACATCAGGGAGTGAAACTGACATACACCAGTAAAATGGCAACCGGCTCTGAGGAGAAACTTGCTGCTTCAACTCCGGTAACTCATACTGCCTTAACAACTCCTCTGACTTCGCTAGAAAAATCTATATTGGATAACATGTCCTCACTAATTAAACCTCTCTATACCCAAATGGAAGATATGCAAAAATCAATGCTGGAAACCAAAACAATAGCAGAAAGTGCAATGAATGCCAGCATTACAAATCAAAATGGAATTCAACAACTTCAGCAATTGGAGGATATCCTAGCAGAGAAAGCCTTGAAATCAGACATGTCTTTGAGACAGAATAATCTAAAAATTAGGGGTCTGGATGAAAAAAATGGTAAAAAGGAAGCTCTCACCACCATCATTAAAAACTGGCTAGTGTCTGTAGTGGCGCCAACAGGCAACATCTCTCCTATCATCACGAAAGCCTACAGAGCAGGTCCAACAGCCATCTTGAAGACTAGACCCTCTCGTGATATAATAGCAACATTCCTAGATCTTTGTTATAAAAAACAAATTCTGCTAAAAGCCAGGCAAAATGGACACCTCTTGTATAATTCTGGAAAAGTTGAGATCTTTCCTGACTTACCGAAAGAAGTGCTCCTCAAAAGGAAAGAATTGAAACCGATCTCAGCATGTCTCACAGAAGAAGGCATCAGATACTCTTGGATTTCCCCCCTCATTTTACAGTTCACCTATTCCGGCAAGACCCACAGAATATCCTCCAAAGAAGAAGGTTTTAAAATTCTTGGAGCTATGAACTTGATTATTCCTATGGAACTATCTACACAATCCCTAAAAAGGAAGAATTGTTCATCATCATCGTCTCCTCCAAGATCGCAAGATTGTTGGGTTAATCCGGCATAAAGAAAATGATCTCTGTTTGTAAAGTGATTCCAAAGCGAGTAACTGTAGTGCCCTACAATGCCCTTTTTCTCCATTCTGTTGAATGGCGCCCCTGATTTTCTTTTCTTTAGACATAGATATATCTCAGAAATCCCTACTAAGACAGCTTCCTTTCCTATTGCCGATTTCTCCGTGATCACAGAACTGTTGGGACTAACTGACATAAAACATCTGCACCCTATTAGCTAAATTTTTCACAAACCACAAAGCTATATTGCCCTTTTAAATCATCCCATACTTAGAGATTAATTGCTCCATTTATGTTTCTATAGACGCAAAGCTCTATGTTTTTGGTGCCTTTTTTCCCTTCAGGAAATCTTCCCATTTTCCTTTCATCTCCGGTATCTTTTTAAACATACATAGGTTACTTCTATGTTCCCATGAGCGGTTTAGCTGTATTTCCACTGTTATGGTTTATGGTTTTATTATTGAATCATTTCGGGGAGGGGAGGGAGGTTGGGAGGCGTGGGATCTCTAGGTCCAAATAGTTTAATTTGGCTCTCTTTAAACACGCTGAGGCTGTGTTATACCCGACAAGCCTTAGCCTCCTGCACAGCAATAGCTGGTGGGAGCCCAGAGAGTCCTCTCATTCTATTATTTTAGTTCTTTACATCTTTGATACATCAACTGTTGCTAGACTACTAAGCTAATCACCTTTAAAAGTCTAAGGTGAATATTTTGCTAATTAATTGTTGTGTCTGTTCTGAATAGCTTTAATTAATTCAATTTTAAAGTGCCAGTGCTTGTAATTCATTTAATCAACTTAATACTAGTTCCAGTTAAAAATAGTAACTTCATTTGATTGCCTAAACTTTTCTCTAGACTAATTAATTACTTGCATCATACATTTTGTTATCTTTGCTATTTATTTATAGAAATTGCTGTGGTAAAATAGTTTGATACACAGATCTGTTAAGTGTGTACCATATCCTTTCCCAAACGAGCAAATACCTCTTGTACTAACGTACAACACCAATAATATATTTTATCTTTTGTTTCAGCCTTAATTCGCACTATACTACTGTGTGTATTCCTATTCTAAAGAGATTTTCCAGAATACTCAATTAATCTAGATATTGGGTGGTGCATTCAGAGAATCTAGCTTAAAACCCACTCTTTGTTATAAAGGTTTATTAACTTTGAGATCTATTTCTGCAAACAGTACTCCTGTCTCACCTTATTATCTTTTTATCATTTTCTCTCTATAGGTTGCTTCAGAAAAGAAGTAGCAACATGTCCTCAATGATAAAGATTTTCTCTTATAATGTGCGAGGGTTGAACAACGTCATCAAACATAAGAGAATCCAAAGTCAAATTACTAAACTTAATCTTGATATTATTTTCCTTCAGGAGACTCATATCAGAGATGAAAAAGCCCCTCTGTTCAAAACAAAGAAATTTCAACAACAGTTCCTAGCCAAAGGTTCCTCAAAATCTCGGGGATCTGCAATATTAATTTCTAAAAATCTTAACTTTGTGACCCAAGATTCAATGGCTGACCCCAACGGGAGGTTTATATTCATGAAAGGTACACTAAACAACAAGCCAATCACTTTGGCATCAATATATGCCCCCAATATGGAATAAATCCCATTTCTGAAACAAACACTTCAAAAATTAGATTTCTTCAAGCTAGGTGAACTCATAATTGGTGGAGATCTGAACTTAATACTAGATCGTTCTAAAGACAAATCAACTTTTCAACCAAGAACTGGCAGACCCAAAAACTCTACAAACCAAACTAGGTGAGATTCTATCTGACCATGGTTTAGTGGATATCTGGAGGCTTATGCACCCTACCAAAAAATATTTTACATTCTATTCCACTAGGCATAACTCATACTCCCTCATTGATTACATTCTCCTTACTTCTTCTTTGGTAAATGTAGCTCAAGCATCAAACATTGGCACTCAACTGTGGTCAGACCATTGCTGGGTAAGCTGTAACATAGATATTAATTGTGAAAAGAAAACAAGACCAAGGTGGACTCTAAATAGCTCTTTATTATTGAATGATGTCATAGTAACAAAAACTGAACAAAATATTTTTAACTATTTCCTAGAAAATATGAGAGGGGAGGTTTCCCCAATCATAAATTGGGATGCTTTGAAACCAGTGATCCAGGGACATTTAATCTCCTCAGCATCCTACATTAAAAAACAGAAACAGGAAAAACAGTTAGAAATACAAAACTTGATCTCATTCTTAGAATTTCAACATAAACAGACAGGCAATCAGAAAGTCTATAAGCAACTGTTAGCAGAACGAAAGAAATTAGAACTATTGGAAATGACTGCAATACAAAAAAACATATTATATTCAAAACAAAGAGGATGGACATTCACTCCTAGATCTCTAAAGCTTTTATCCAAAAAGGTCAAGAAACAGCAACAATCTAAATTGATAACAGCCTTAAAAAACACCTCAAGGTAAAACATATTATGACTCCAAATCAATATCTCAAATCTTCTTAGACTTTTATAAAAAAAACTATATGACTCGAAACCAGACGAACCAAGCATCCTAGATAATTCCTTTACAAAAAACCCTTTATTAAACACTTTGTTAGAATCACATAGGAACCAATTGGACAATCCAATCACAGAAGAGGAGGTTTTACAAACGATCAAAAGACTAAAATCGGCCAAAGCTCCAGGGCCTGATGGCTTTATTCCTGAATTTTATAAGCAGTTTGCACCTTTACTAGCTGACCCTCTATCAGATACATGCAACTTCATACTGTCATCAGGTACTATGCCCCCATCCTGGAGTAGTGCAGATATCATAGTCAATCCCAAGCAAGGGAAAGACCCAGCACAACCTGCATCTTATCATCCCATTTCATTATTGAATACAGATTTTAAGATATTTACATTGTTACTTGCACATAGGCTCAACACATTTATCTCCCAATACATACACCCCAACCAAGTCAGATTTATACCCAAAAGAGATATCACTGAAAATACCCATAAGGCCCTTACACTTCTGCATCACTGCACCAACTCTAAAATTCCCACCGCTTTCCTATCATTAGATTTAGAGAAAGCTTTTGATTCAGTGGATGTCTCTTACAAACACTCCTAAGAAAGATGGGCTTTGGTGATAAATTCTTAACAGCTATTTAGGCCATATATAGAAACCTACAGCACAACTTAGAATAAACCAAGACATTACTGATCCTTTTCAGTTGAAAAGGGGAACGAGACAAGGCTGCCCTCTTTCCCCCCTCCTCTTTGCTTTGTGTATTGAACCCCTTGCGACTTTGATTAGAAATGATAACTCAATAAAAGGCATAGAAATGAATCATAAAGCTTTTAAGGTCTCACTCTTTGCCGACAACATGTTGCTTTTCATAACTAACCCCCTTGTAACACTTAAATGTCTCCACCAACACCTCTCAGAGTTCAGCAGGATATCTGGCCTAAAATTAAATGTAACTAAGTCACATATAATTCCATTCAACTTAGATAAACAGACAATACAAGATATTAAAGCTACTTACTCCTTTTCATGGGCTAAAGAATATTTACCATATTTGGGTATAAATCTGCCAGTAAAATTCTCTAAAATTAGATTGAATCTAATTAAATCTTTTATACTTTCTAAATTTATATTTCTTTTTAGGACAGCCTCCAAAGATGGACAACATGTGTAGAGCTTATGGTGGTGGAGCAGTTGCTACACATCTTGCCTCCCCAAACCCACTACTGGGTGGCGTGTTGGTGTCCCACCTGGATTCATGAGGCACAAGAGTTATGGGAGAATTTCAGGTGGCTGAAGGTCACAAAGGGCCACCCCACCCATATTCCCCGTGGGCAGGAAAAGGCGGCTCTGGTCCAGGCAAGATGGCCTTGGAGGAGACCACCCTCAGAGAAGTAGCCACCCTAAGCAAGGGAGGCCAGGCCTGTCATCCAGGCTCCAGGAATGTCCTGGCTCCAGGGATCCAGGGGAGGCCACCTTTGCCCTTATGGAAGAACCATGATCCTGGAGGGGTTCCCTCCATGCCCACAGAGGGCCCCACCCGCAGAGGGGGGCAGGGTCCATGCTTCATGTGCGGGCAGTGGGGCCACTATAAGTGTTGGATAGTGGCAGTTCAGTGTCCATGATTCACCAACATCTCTTACCGCCACAGCTGCCCACTCTGCACACCACCTCCATTGCTTGCTTCCATGGGCACATTGAATGGAGCCCTGTGGTTGTGGTGCCCCTACAATACCTCAGGAAGACACATGAGGTCCCTCTGGCCAAGGTCAACAAACTGCCCTACCCAGTCCTGTTGGGGAGGGACACCCCGTTCTTCATGAAGCTAGTACAGCAGGTGGGGATGGCCCAAGCTGGGCTGGTAGCCCTCGGTGTGGAGGAAGAGGCATTGGGAAATGAAGCACCAGCCCCAGGGGCCAAGGGCAGAGAAGACCTGGAAGGGAGGCTAGTCCACCGATGGCAGCAGAACCCCGACTTCCAAAGGGCCCAGGGAGAAGACACCAGCTTGGCCGATCTGAGACACCAGGTAGTGGTAGGTGAAATAGTCCATGACCCCGGTACAGTCAGAGACTCCCTAGGGTGGTGTTGGCCAAGGGTGTGTGTGTGCGAGAGGCAAAGGGGTGCCTAGGGACCTGATGCCAGTTGCTGGTCCCCGAACCCTATCGTAAGGAGATGCTAGAAGCCGCTCATGAGCACCTGTGGGCTGGGAATCAAGGTCAAATGAACACCCTGGAGAGAATCCTAGAACATTTCTCCTGGCCCACCATAGACCGGGATGTGAAGGAGCATTGTCGCTCTTGTGAGGCCTGCCAGCGATTCTCCAACTGGGCAGCCCCAAGGCCCCACTCGCCCCATTGCCCATCATAGGCACCCCCTTCAATCGGGTCACCATGGACTTCATGGGCCCCTTGCTGTGGACCCCAAAGGGGCCCCAGTACTTCCTTGTCCTTATGGACTATGCTACCTGGTATCCCAAGGCAATTCCCCTCCCCAACATGGAAAGTGCCATGGTGGCCAGAGTGCTGATGCATTTCTTTGCTCATGTTGGGCTCCCAGAAGAGGTCCTCACTGACCGACGGTCTCCCTTCATGTCCCAGCTATTGCACCAGGTTTTCAAGGCCTTACAGATCAAACCCCTCCTGACAGCTGTGCACCACCCACAAATGGATGGTTTGGTGGAATACCTCAATCAAACCTTGAAGGGTATGTTGCAGAAGGTCTCCAGGGAGAACCCAACCTCCTGGGATTTATATGTAGAACCCCTGGTGTTCACGCTTTGGGAGATCTCCCAAGCCTCCAGCGGGTACTCCCTCTTCGAGTTGTTATACGGCCGCACTCCACGGGGGATCTTGAGCCTCATGGAACAGATGTAGGGTGAGCCGGAAGCCCAGCAAGCAGTACCCTGATGGAATATGTCCAGCAGCTACAGGAGCATCTGGTATATGTAAGGTGTGAAGTGCAGAGGAACCTGGCACAGGCCCAGGAATGGCAGAAACAATGATATGACAAAGGAGTATGGTGTCAGGTAACCCTGCCATAAGGGTGAAGGGAGGGGTGGAAGTGCCAGAGGGTCTGCCTGTGTATTGTCTGGTATGTGGGGAGGTGCTGGAGTTGCCTGGGCAATGCAGAGATTCACAGCTTGGGTTATCTCCAGATGGACCAAATGGCCTTGAGTGCCAGGTTGTTTCTTTCTTCTTTTTTCTTGTGGGAACAGCTAGGCCATGGAAATTTACAGCTTTTAGAAATGTAGCACCTTTCGCTTTCCCGCGCGCGGGCTTTGTAGCTATTGATAGAATGGGGGGGGGGTTACTTCAGGAGGGTATATCCCGAGATGTTTCTTTGAATGGGTTATTCCTGACAAGAGAATGTTACCGTGTCTTTAGAACTGCAGTATAATAAACACTATCCTTTTCATGAGGCCTGGTGTTTGACTGACTTTCTGAAGCGCCTGACATATGGGAGTGCATGTTACAGCCTGGTGCACAGGTCCTGGTATCTCAAGCCATTATGGCCCAGCCCCATGGGGACCCCTGGCAGGGGCCGTCCCCTGTGGTGCGGGTGCTGGGGCCCCTCACCTATGAGATCAAGTGTGGGCCAGGTTGTCAACAGAAGAAACACGTCCATATCAATGACCTCAAGGAGTGGCGGGCCAGGCAGGAACCTACCAACAATGGAGGGAAGAGCTCTGCAATGACGGAGACCCTCCTGGCCACACACCCTATGGAACCATTCAACGGTCACCTACTGAGGGGAAGAAGCCACAGTCAGAGGAAGAGCCAGTCCTAGACCCCGCCCTCACTACACTCCAATGGAAGGAGGTGCAGCAGGTCCTGCAGGCAATGTGGTTTCTTCTCTTCTACCCCTGGGTACACCACCGCGGCCATCCACCACATCCCCACGCCAGCAGGACACCTCACCAGAGCTTGTTGGTGACCTGTGCCACATAAGCAATGGGACTTAGTTAACAAAGAGTGGAAGATATGCTGGCCCTGGACGTTATTGAACCCTCCCACAGTGCATGGAGGAGTCCAGTGCTCCACATCCCGAAACTGGATGGTTCAGTACGGTTCTGCATGGACTACTGGGAGGTGAATAAGCTAGCCAACTTTGACACGTATCCCATGCTGCAAACTGACATCTTAATAGAACAACTTGGCACCGCTCAATATCTGTGAGCCCTCGATCTCACCAAGGGTTTATGGCAGACTGTTCTGGATGCCCTCCGGCAGGCAGGCCTCCATGCCAATCCCCAGAAGAGCCAGATCAGCTTCCAGAAACTTTGGTACCTGGGGTTCTTAGTAGGGCATGGTTGACTCTTGCCTCTGCCAGACAAGGTGGCTGCCCTGGAGATGCAGCCACCTCTGTGGATGAAACGGCCTCGATAGCAAGCCCCCTCTTCGATTGTCTGGTGAAGACCTGCCTGAATACCATCAGATGGGAAGCAGCACAGTTGGGGGCCTTTAAGGCATTGTGGTTCAGCATCTCATGGGAACCCATCCTCCACAACCCTGACTTCAATGTACCCTTTTGTCTCCACACAGATGCCTTGAGGACTGGGATTGGGGCTGCCATGACCCTGGTCATTGCAGGAGAGGAATGGCCCACCCTCTTCATCAGCAGGAAGCTGCAGGTCATGGAGAAGAACTACTCAACAGTTGAAAAGGAGGCCCTCGCAGTCAAATGGGCCATTGGGGCACTTCAATTCTACCTTATGAATAACCACTTTCACTTAATCATTGACCACGCTCCCCTCCTCTGGATGGAGCAGATGAAAGACAAAAAACCCCGAGTCCTCCAATGGTATTTAGCCTTATCACCTTTCTGTTTTGCAGTTCACCACCGTGCTGGACAAGACCACTTGGCTGCCGATTACCTCTCCCAGCTACATGAAGAAGTGGAAGCGCCCCCGGGCCAATGCTTTGGGTGGGGGTGGGGGTGTATCCCACCGATGGGACTCAGGTGACCCCTGGACCACTGAAGACCACCCTGCTGGCCTGCTAGCCCCATGCCTCTGCAATGGGCTTCCTGTGGCTCCCCCACCACTGCCAGCCAGCCCCCAATATTGGGCAGCCCGCCACTGCCAGGGCCCACACTCACTGGGAGGCTGCAGGAAGCCAGGGGAATGCCAGCATGGAGACCCAACCCCAGCTTGAGCACTCCTTGCCAGCTCCAATTCCAAGCCGATGCTGGTGGGGCTGAAGAGCCACCTCCATGGCCCAGGAGCGAAGGAGCACTTGCAGCGCACTCCCCCCAGAAGCAGTGACCAGGAACAGGGCCTTGCCCAAGGCTCAGCATCTGGGCTTAAGAGAGGGGGTGGGGCAGGGCAGGGAAGAGGAGAGGAGAGGAGGGCCCAGGAGAGGGCAGAGGGAGTGGGGAAGGGGATAAAAGGGATGCAGCCAGAAGGGGCCGAGGAGGATTACCTGAGGTGAACAAAGCCATGGCAGAGAGAGAGAAGAAAGGCTAACAACCTGGGTGGAGTGAGTGGCAGGGCACAGTGACGGAACCACCCTCCCTCACTGGAATGTCTGAGACCCTGGCTGCCTCCAGGAGCCTTACACACAGTGACAGGGATCCTTCAGAGTCCCAGCTCCAGCGACAGCAAGGGGAGATTGAGTGACCTATGTGACAAACTACAACTGCCAGAATACTTTATGCTAAATATTGGAGAATAACAGAGACACTGTGAAGGACTCCAGGCTTGAGATCAGCTTGCAAGAAAAGACACCTGCAGTCACGTGACTAGCAGTGGTGATGTAATTCTTATGCAATACTTGGGGAGGGAATTCTAATGGGAAAAAAACTCTTGAAAGTTGGAATTTGGGGGACTTCCAGTTTATGCTGACTTGCACTTGGATGCGCCCCATCGAGCCCTGATGGAGATGTGCCAAGACATCTTGGCTGGTTCCAGACCCCCTCAGAGTCTCTGTAGGAGACCCCCATTCTGGGGATCTGGAACAAGCCTTTCCCGAAGTGATGGCTGAGGGATCGAGGCTTCCCCATCCCTGAAAGCTCCTGACGCTGCGGAGCCAACATGGCGATCAGAGTCAACTGCTGGGTGAGTGGACAAGAGCAAAAGTGAAACTAACTCTGGCAATGAACAATTGTGATTTCACAGTGAGTTAAGCAAACCCTTCTTTAAGCGGAAAAGTCTCCAATTACCAGATTGAGTTTGAACGAAGCGCTGAGCAGGGAAGGGTTGGAGATTCACCCCCTCCCTCAATTGAAATGGTCTGTAAGCAATACAAGAAAGTCAGAGAAAGCAAAACTAACCATACAAGACTTTTTTTGAGCGTGAAAGGTGTAATTTAATCCAAGAAGTGCTGAATTTGGACAAACTTTACTTTAAAATGAAAAACTTTCTTTTAACGTAAACAAATGGCTGGTAGAGGGAGAAGAGTGCCTCTGGAAAAGAAACTTCCAACAGGAAGTCCTACACCAACAACTCCCATCCAGTCATGTGGTGCGGCTGCAGACTTTCCTAATATGCTGGCTTCAGCATTGCGACCCCTGCTGGAGCAGAAGTCTAACATCAATGCTAAGCTGGATTCTGTGCAAAAACAGTTGCAGCACATGGGAAAAATGAGCGGATAAAATGGACTATAAGATTAAGAAAGTGGAAACAAGAACTAAAAACATTGAACAAAAAATGGCAGAAGAGAACTAAGATAGGAATGAGGGGAAAAATCAGCTACTACAACTCCAACTGGAAAAATCCTTGTATGTTCTATGCTTTCAAGGAGTCCTGGAGCAACAAGGAGAAGACCTGAAACCAATTTTAAGCGAGGCAATAGCATCATCTTCTGATCTCAAGCAAGAGGACCTCCAGAATGACATGGATTTGGTTTATCGTACATATCCAGATTATATAAGAAAAAATAAATTACCTGGCGAGATATATGTGAAGTTCATTAGAAGAACAACGAGAGAAAATGTTTTGAAAGCGACATCGGGGAAAATATTAAAAATTCAGGAGGAAGAAATTAAAATCTTAAAAGACATTCCATTTGAGATCCAGAAACAAAGACGTCAATACAAAGACTTAATCCTTTTTCTCCAAAGTAAAACAATTGCATACCGATGGATCTTCCCAGAGGGATTGATGTTTAATTTCAACAATAAGAATAGTAAAATTGATACTGTCCAGAAGGCTAAAAACTTTTTAAAGCAGCAATTAAATCCAAAAGATGATGAAGAGGAAGTAGAAGAAGAGGAAGCAAGTGGGCATGGATCGGATAACATTTCAAGCAACCCCAGCAGTTCAACTGAGTCTGAGAAAGGAGCAGTGGCCCCTAAGACTTTAAAAGCCAAGAAGAAGAAGCATAAAAAATAAATGGCAGATATTGGATTATAAATCACCAGAGTTTAACATAATTTTATTTTAATGAGAAAGAAGTCTTATAAGTCTTTACATATATTGTTAATTCACGGAGTGACAATCATTTTGTAATCTTTATATGCACTTGTCATAGATTTTAGGGTTTCCCTTTTCCCATTCCTTGTAGAGTATAGATTTATAAAATCAATTAATACATATATACATATATATAAAAATTAAAAAGACAGTTGGAGTTTGGCAGTTGAGGCTGTCAGTTGGTGTGTGGTCAGTTGGTACTGCACCAGAAGTCTGACAAGTCTTGTTGAACATCTCTGACTCCAAGGAGCAAATGAGCCTTCTCTACAGATTGCAATATTAAGGGAACCTGAGAAGAGCCAAACATAGTTCGATACTACAGTGAAAATTAAGGAGTCTTAAAAGGAAAATAAGTTCCTTGTGGTTAAAGAAGAGATTAATGTTCCTGTCACATAGGATCTATACCCTGCTGGAGAGAGAGTTGGGTTGAGTGGATGGATTGTGTGCCAGGAGTGTTCAGAGGACTAGTGGGTGTCCAGAAACCAAGGCAGGACAAAAGTATTTCTCTGTGGGCGTGGAGACTACCTGAGAAATCCACACAGAAACTGACAATCTAGAATAGCACCATGGTTGAGATTGGAGAGAGTGTGTCTTGTACTGTAGCATCTGAAGTGAGTGAACTGACATAAGAACATAAGAGAAGCCAATGTTGGATCAGGCCAATGGCCCACCTAGTCCAACACTGTGTCACACAGTGGCCAAAAATACCAAGGGCCATAAGGAGGTCCAGCAGTGGGGCCAGGCCACTAGAAGCCCTCCCACTGTTGCCCCCCCCAAGCACCAAGAATACAGAGCATAACTTGCCCCAGCCTGAGAGTTCCTCTCTATACCCGGTGGCTAATAGCCACTGATGGACTTCTGTTCCATATGCTTATCTAATTCCCTCTTGAAGCAGTCCATTCTTGTAGCCACCACCACCTACTGTGGCAGTGAATTCCATGTGCTAATCATTCTTTGGGTGAAGAAGTACTTCCTTTTATCCATTCTAACCTGACTGCTCAGCAATTTCATGGAATGCCCATGAGTTCTAATATTGTTAGAAAGGGAGAAAAGTACTTCTTTCTCAACCTGCTCTATCCCATGCATAATCTTATAAACCTCGATCATGTCACCCCTCAGCCGTCGTTTCTCCAAGCTCCCCAAGCCATCGTATCTCCAAGCTCCCCAAGCGTTTTAACCTTTCTTCATAGGGAAAGTGTTTCAACCCTTTTATCATTCTAGTTGCCCTTTTCTGCACTTGTTTCAATGCTATATGCTTTTTGAGGTGTGGTGACTAGAACTGTACTCAGTACTCCAAATGAGGTTGCACCATTGATTTATACAGGGGCATGATGATACTGGCTGATTTGTTTTCAATTCCCTTCCTAATAATCCCCAACATAGCATTGGTCTTTTTTATTGCAGTTGCAACTGTCTCAACATTTTCATTGAGTTATCTATTACAACTCCAAGAACTCTCTCAGTCAGTCTCTGCCAGTTCAGACCCCATCAACCTGTATTTATAGTTAGGATTTTTGGCTCCAATGGCATCACTTTGCACTTGGCCACATTGAATCCCATTTGTCACATTGACGCCGACTCTCCCATCCTTGACAGATCCCTTTAGAGTGCCTCACAATCCTCCGTGGTTGTCACACCCTCAACAGCTTCGTGTCATTTGCAAATTTAGCCACTTCACTGCTTACTCCCAACTCCAAATCATTAATAAACAAGTTAAAAAGCATCGAACCCAGTACTGATCCCTGTCGTACCCCACTGCTTACCACCATCCACTGAGAATATTTCCCATTTATACTCACTCTCTGTTTCCTATTAATTAGCCAGTTTTTGATCCACAAGGACTTGTCTTTTTATCCTGAGACTATTGAACTTACTTAGGAGCCTTTGATGAGGAACTTTATCAAAAGCTTTCTGGAAGTCAAGGTAAACAACATCTATTGGGTTCCCCTTGTCCACGTTTATTCACTCCCTCAAAAAACACTAACAGGTTAGTGAGACAAGATTTTTCCTTACAGAGCCCATGCTGAGTCTGCCTCAATAGGTTTTGTTCATCAATGTGCCTACTAATTCTTTCCTTAATAACAGTTTCCACCAGCTTTCCTGGTATTGATGTCAAACTGACTGTACCACTGTATTGCTCTGAAAATATTTGTTGCCAAAAATTAAACAGAATGCCTATTTACTTATTTAGATAATTTAGTGCTCACTTTTCTGTTATCTCTCCTTATATATAAATCTGACTTGGGGTGGCAAGATTCCATGCACTCCCATTAGCTGTAAAATTCCCTTCCTCAGCCTTTGGCCTGCCAGCCACCACTCAAGAGTACTTGCATCCCATTGGCCAGGTGCTGGGTCTGCTCCTCTTCCCTGCCTACTTCCCCTTCAGCCACTCTTCTCAGGATTCCTAGCAAATGGCTTTGTCTCTTGACAAAGACGCTTCTCCTGCTTGCCTCCTGTGTGGGACTTAACTTTTCCCTCAGTGGCTGTTGGTAGGTGTAACAAAATGGCAGCTACCTGTGTTTGTAAGATGGCTGCTGGGCTGCTGTCTGTGGCTGTTTGTTTAAAATGTTCTGCCATAAGGTTTAATTGAGCTGTAGTTCCAGAGAGGGGCCTGTAGGAGTATTACTCACTGGATTGAATGGGCCTTCCTCATCTGCTGGACTACATTTCCCAGGTGCATCAAGGCAGAAAAGGGCAGTAAAACAGGGACTGTCCCACCATGCAGGGCAGCATCAATATAGATTGCAGCCCATCCAGGGAGGAGGCCATCTTCGTCCTACAGGAGGATAAGAAAGGCTCCTGCTGCCTGTGCTGGTCAGGCCACAAGCCAGAGATGTGGGTGAACCCTGGAAGGCAGCAGAAATTCAGCCATTCCACAGTCGGCTGGACTGGGGAATGAATGGAAGTTTCCCTGCTCTCTTGGGCCAGAGAGAGAGGCTACAGCAGATAGCCAGAGGCCGGTGTGCAGGGAAAAAGGATGGCGTTTAACCCCTGTGGGTTTATGTCCTGCTGGTTCATAGGGTGTGCATACTCCTACAGTGTGTGTGCGCCCCATAACTGTGTAAATAGTTAGATATATTATTTTATTTGGGCTAATAATCTGTGTTGTGCTCTGACCACATAGTCCCCCCTGCTCTGCACAATAACAAAGGGAGGGGGTAGCCCAAGGAGGCAAGGAAAGGCCGGACCCTTGGGTTGCCAACCTTCCAGAGCTCCCCCAAAGATTGGGGATTCCATCTCCAAACATGGAGATTCGGCCACAGGGGTCTCACTGTCCCTCTAAAAAGGCAGTGATGATTCAGTGAGTTGTGGCAGCAAATTTAAGGAGTGAAATATGCACACAGGACGAGGGTGGGAGGCAAACAGCTGAGTGGTAAACTGGAGCCCATTTCGCCACAGTAGGCAACCAAGCTTGGTTCAGACAAAAGACAAACTCTTTGCAGGCCTTTGTGAGGAATTCATTGGGGCCAGTCCTGAGTGTAGGGTTGCCAGCTGCAGAAAGGAAGATTCCTGGAGATTTTCTGGAAGCGTCTATGGAAGCGTCTATGGGGAAGGGAGAGGCATCAGCTGAACAGAATGCCATACAGCCCACCTTCCAAAGCAGTTATTTTCTCGGGGGGGGAGATCTGTTGTCTGGAGTTCAGCTGTGATACCTGGTGATCTTCAGGCTCCACCTGGAGGTTGGCTGTCCTAGGCGTAGCAGTCAGTGCTTCAGAGCAGGTTCTGCTAGATCCAGGTTCTTGCTGTAGAAGCTGATTGCATGATTTTGGACTGGACACAGAGTTTCAGCCTAATCTACCCCACAGTGTAGAGGAGGGGAGAGGAGAATGATGTAAGCTGCTTTAGTCCCCATTGCAGAGAAAGATGACTTTTCCTCCTGGGAAACCATTGTTGCCAATTTCCAAGTGAGAGCTGGAAATCACTCAGAATTACAACTGCTCTCCAGATGGCAGAGATCAGTTCCCCTGGAGAATATGGTGGACTCTGGCAGTCAGGGCTTCAGAGTATGGGAGAGGCTGCAGGTGTGTGCATGGGGGGAAATGGAAAGCTGAAGAGAGAGGGGGAAATAAAGGTTGATGACTGGCTGGGAAGGTGATAGGGTTGCCAAATCCAGGTGGGAAATTCCTGGAGATTTGAGGGATGTAGCCTGGAGAGGATGAGGAGGGGTGGGACCTCAGACAGATACAATACCATAGACTCCACCCTCCCAACCAGCCATTCCCTTCTGGGGAACCATTGTTCCCAATCTCAGGAGACAGGTAGAAATCACTCAGAATTACAACTGATCTCCAGGAGGGAGGGAGGAGGAGATGCAAAGCTGAAATCAGAGGGGCAGATAACGGCAGGGTGATGCTTGGCTGGGAAGGAGATAGGGTTGCCAACTCCACGTTGGGAAATTCATGGAGATTTGGGGGGTGGAGCCTGGAAAGGGTGAGGTTTGAGGAGGGGTGGGACCTCAGACAGGTACAATGCCATAGACTCCACTCTCCAAACCAGCCATTTCATCCTGCGTAACAATTGTTGCCAATCCCCAGGTGAAGGCTGGAGATCACTGAAAATTACAACTGCTCTTCAGGTAGCAGAGATCAGTTCCTCTGGAGAAAATGGTGGACTCTGTCATTATACACTTCTGCACATTGTCGCTGCATAGCACATTGACACTGAGTGCCCAAGGTCTTGACACTCTCCCAGAGGCTCTTTCTAGAGCTCGTTGTATTTATTTCCATAACGGGCCTTATTCCTAGTTAAAATATAATCACCTCCAGGGGTCTTTTCGTAGAAAAACAGCTGCAGGAGCTCATTAGCATATGGTATGCTAATGAGCTATTAGGCTATTAGCATATGCCACGCCCCCTGACATCACCAGAAGTGATGTCAGAAGGGAAGCAAAAGGGGAGGAGGCATCTTCAAAAGCCTCCCCTTCCCTTCCCCAGCTGGTCTGGGTGGGGGAGCTAAGAGACAAGGGGTTTAAATTTTAAACTTCTTCTCATGAGAGTTGGGCCACAGAAGGAGGAAAGAGGGAAGGAAAGAGAGAGAGTAGAGAGAAGAAAAGAAGGAAGGAAAGAGGGAAAGAAAGAGAAGAAAAGGGGATGGAATGAAATAGAGGGAAGAAGGAGGGAAACAGGGAAAGGAGGAAAAAAGAGAAGAGAAGAAGGTGGGAAAGAAAGAAAGAAAGAAGAGAAGAGAAGAAGGAGGCAAAGAGGAAAAAGAGAGAAGGAAAGGAGGAAATGAAAGAAATTTGGCAGCAATTTGGCCCCATTATATCCTATGGGCCATTGAAGTCAATGGTGAAAACATAGGGTCTATTCTGGGAGCTGGAGGGAAGGGATTTAAGGGAGAGGCTCCAAACTCACAGAATAGCTAATGGAGCCTCTCCCCAAGATACCCACCAAGTTTCAAGAACATTGGACCAGGGGGTCCAATTCTATGGGCCCCCAAACAGGTTGCCCCTATTCCCTCCATTGTTCTCTATGGTGAGAAAAAAGTTACTTTTTTCCCACCATAGAGAACAATGGAGGGAATAGGGGCAACCTGTTTAGGGGCCCATAGAGTTGGACCCCTGATCCAATGTTCTTGAAACTTGGTGGGTATCTTGGGGAGAGGCTCCATCAGCTACCCTGTGAGTTTGGAGCCTCTCCCGCAAACCCCCTCCCCTCCAGCCCCCAGAATATACCCTATGTTTTCACCATTGACTTCAATGGCCCATAGGAGATAATGGAGCTGAAATTGACATTCGGCTGCCTGAAAGACTCACCAGGACGCCAGCTGGGGGCGGGGCTTGGCTCCTGAGCTCCCGGAGCTGGGCTCCGGTGGGCTCCCCCCCCAAAAGACCCCTGATCACCTCCATCTATTATTTCACAATGAGCTTTCTAGAGTTTCAGTTCTAGTCTCTCTAACTGCGTTTCTTCCTTCCCTTGAAAAATGATGCTTTAACTTCATATTGAAAATTAAACATTCAGTTATTAAATTAATAATGATGTCATCATTGTGCAAATCATGATACTACCGGGTATTGTTTCATTGCTTCCGAACATTGATTTTGGACTGTTACCAAGATAAAGTCAAGCAAGGCCATATTCAGTTCTATCTTTTCAGATGTGTCCATAAAACCCACTGAGAAAACTGATTTTGGCCATGAAAATCAGGCCCCCACACACACACAGTTTGAGGTTGCCCAATGAGCTTGAGCAATAGCAAGTTCAGTACAGAGAAAAGAAACTGTTGTTTCATGCAATGCATAGCTAATTTATAAAACCCACTATATGTGAGGGCTAAAATCTTGCATTAAGAAAATAAAATTGCTTGGAGGTGTGAGGCACGGGGGGGGGGGGCCTCAGAGTCGGGGGACCTGGGAGTGCCTGCCTGGTCAGGCCTATTGCTGACCTCAGAATGCACTGGGGTTTTTTTGGGGGGGGGCAGTAAGGCTTCTCATCCTCTCATGAGAAGAAGTGGCCCCTGCAAGAGACTGCGAGGTTGGGTTGCCCTGGCAGGGGTTTGGGGAGGAGGGAGTAGGGTTGCCAGATCCAGGTTGGAAAACTCCTGGAGATTTGGGGGTGGAGCCTTGGGAGGGCAGGGACCTCAGTGGGGTGCAATGTGCACCCCCCAAAGCATCCATTTTCTCCAGGGAACTGATCTCTGTAGTATGGAGATAGGCTGTAATTCTGGGGGATCCTCAGGTCTCACCAGGAGGCCCTATTCGGGGGGGGGGCAGGCAACTTCCTTCACCTGACCTTGCCTGCTGGAGATGAAGGCACCCACCAGTTAGCGGAAGTGCCAACAACAGCTTCTTAAAAATTCTGTGCTTCTGATCTGTCGTGCGCCATACCTCCAGTTCACCCCACTCATCTGTCACTCCTGCTGCCTCCACTGGGAGATGAAGGCAAGGAGCTGTGTTGGTCAACTGACTGGGTGCTGAGTCTTCCTGACACTGCCAGTAAGTAGGGGGTGTGCCCCAAAAGAAGAGGGCAAGTCTATCAACATCTACTATCCATGCAAACCAATATCTTGCCAGGTGTACAACACCTAGTTTTCTCTCTCTCTCTCTCTCTCTCTGAACTCTCTCTCTCTCTCTCTCTCTCTCTCTCTCTCTCTCTCTCCTTCCTGCTATTAGTGGTCTCCTTCCTGTTTGCAGGCCACTCATTGCCAAAGCCATGAGCTCTAGTCCTTTGGATCTTAGCCTGTTGCCACTGGATTATGAACTGCCCAGGATTTCTTTTGTATGTATTTCTTCCTGATTTCACTGCTCAGTGGGACAATCCCTACTCCCAGCATTCCCCCCCAAAACCCCAGTGGGTGGGGTGTCTGTGATTGGTGGTGCATGTTCCAAACATATTAGTGTAACTGCACTGCTGTGCTCTACTGAGATTGTACTTAAGATTTTCCCTAGTGTGAACACAAACTCATAATTACCATAAACCAGCATTCAAGTAGGTACAAATGATATATATTGGATATGCAAATGCGCTGTAAATAAAAACATATAACATGACACAAATGAATCCTCAAAATCAGCCGTGAAAAGCAAAGAACTGAAACCTTAGACAAAAAATAAACAAATATAAAAATAAAGTAAGATTCATCCCAAACAGAGAAGTTGTTAAAGTTCCCAGTTACCTTGCTTAGAAAATGAATATGTCCAACTTGCAATTTACTAATTATTGATTTGGATTTTTTAAAGATGCCATCCCAGAAACTTGCTTCAGGTGGCTTAGAAAGTGAAAGCAATGTAATTAAGTCATTAAATAATTGAACATGTTTCAAAAATCATCACCAACTGAGAACCTGCTAGGGACGACATAACGAGAGCGTCTGAGTGCCATGAGACTGCCTTATACGGAGCCAAGTCCTTGACCTATTAAGGCCCGCTTTGCTCACTTTGACTGGCAGTGGCTCTCTGAAGTCTGCGGCAGAGGTCTTTGACATCACACACTACTTGGTCCTTAAAAAAAAAAAACACAACTGGATATACCAGGCTACCAGGAGAACAGCTGCAAAGCCAAAAAAAGGAATGGAATACCCACGCAATCAGTGCTAGAAAGGCTGAGTCCATTCTGAATTGCACTGGGGGTCTGAATGCTTTCTGGCTGAACATGTCAGCAGCTTCCCTGTACACAGAAAATGAAGGTTTTAGTTTGGCTGTTTTTCTGACCACAGTTTGGTCCCTCACTGACAAAAAGGGGTTTGGGAAAGCATGTGTGTTTTGAAAGCAAAGGAGAATCCAAGCTATCATTGTTTATTTTGTTTTTATCAACAGTGGTATAATTTTATTGACAGTGGTATAATAATTACTGTTGCTGTTAGGTTAATTATCTCTTTTTCAGTTTCCCACAGTCTATAACACTTATGATTTTTTGGTATTAGATTCATCTGCTTAGAAAATAAGAATGTGGAAACTGTTAATTTTCCTTCTTTTAGAACTATTGTTGTTGCTGTCATAGTGTCCTTGGATAAATTTTGATCATTTTGCTTTGATCTTGGGGTGGGATTGGGGCTCAGTGGTGGAGCATTTGCATTTGCTTCGTATGCAAAAGGTTCCAGGTTCAATCCCAGGCAGACAGTAGATGGCAAGAAAGACCTCCCCCTGAGATCTTTGAGCTACTGCAAGAACCAGTTTGGTGTCATGGTTAAGTGTGCGGACTCTAATCTGGGAGAACTGTGTTTGATTCCCCACCCCTCCACTTGCATCTGCTGGATGAATTTGGGCAAACCATGGTTCTGTCAGAGCTGTTCTCTCAAGGCCAGTTCTGTCAAGAGCTCTCTCAGCCCCACCTACCTCACAGGGTGACTGTTGTGGGGAGGGGAAGGGAAAGGAGTTTGTAAACTGCTCTGAGACTGAGGGCGGGGTATAAATCCAATCCTCCTCCTCCTCCTCCTCCTCCTCCTCCTCCTCCTCCTCCTCCTCTTCTTGCAGACAAGACCAATGGACTAACTTAGTATGATGCATCTTCATGTATTCATGTGGTCTTTGTTATCTTGATAATAAACAGGGTGGGGAGGAATGACATGGCAAAATCATATTGGATTGTCCAGGAATGGCTGGGTGACTGACCCAAGCTCATCCCATAAGATTCATGGCCAAGAAGGGATGTGAGCCTAGGTCTTGGTGGCCCAGAATGCTGGCTAGGTGCACAGATAGAACACTGGGCGGGGGGAAGCAACCATCTTCTATAACGTATAATTGATCAAGGTCTCTTTGCGATAGTGCATTAATGTGCACCTAAGTGCTTTGATAACATACCTTAATCTTGATTTAAGCATCCATACAATCACTTCTAGATTTGTTTTTTTCTGCAATGTTTTATCAGCGTCTGAGTTCAGACTGGCAGTTTGCTCCGAGATAGGCACGCTTCAGCAATGTTTCACAACCGGATTAAAGGGACCGTTCACACAGGCACATCTGTCCAGCATTCCCCAGCTGTACTCAACCTGTCTTGTAACACTTCCCTCCTGAGTTTAAAAGATACCTGGTGAAAGTGGTAGCAAACCCTGGAAAGCGTGTATCCCACACCAACAAAGGGTGAATGCTAAATTCTGTGATTTTGATTGTGCGTTTAAGCATATATCTCCAGATTAGCAAAAAGAAAGTTGCACCTTACAGCTGTGCCTTTGGGCCAACAGTGTGAACGCTCCCTCACGCCTCCTCCCGGTATGCTCCCACATCAGTCGGTGCAGTGTGACTGGGAAAACCTGGAACAGTTTGTTCCAGGGCTTTTTTGCCGCAACTCCCTCCTGCTTCAGACTGCCAGTCTGAACTCTGCTAGCGTTTGTATAAAGCAAAAACAAGGTTAACTAGATGAACTATAGCAAACAGTGCATGCTCCCATTCTGGAATGAATTTTAGAAAGTCTGGATATTAAACCAGAATTAAGAAGGAGTGTAACATAGGACAGAACAAAAGTCCCAAACCAGTAAGAAACTGAGGAAAATGAGGAAATCCCCACATTGCTGAGTGGATACCAACAGAGCAGGATAGTCGTCAGCACCGGGAACTCGGACCTGGGAGACCCTGACTAGACCCCTCCTCAGCCACAGAAAAAGAGGTCCGGTGGTGACCCTGGGCCAGGCGCTGCTGCTCAGCCTCACTTCTCTCACAGGGCTGTAAGGGCAAAACAGCAGATGGGAAACGACGTAGACTCCTCTGAGCTCCTTAAAAGAACATGGTGGTGGTGGTGGCGGCGGTGGCGGTGTTAATATATAGCAGCTCTTCCCAGAAATGCTTCTAAAATTGCTGCTTGTCAACACCACCACCCCTTCTCCAATTGCTCTAATGAAATTGCATTCTCTGAACAAGCTGCCATGTCAACAGCAGTCTCTGGGATGATAAGTGTTTAAATCTGTGAACCATTTCAGAAACAAACCCCACTGTTGTGTACTAAGGATGAGTCAGCCCTAGACTAGCTGTGGGGTCAGGCTGAGCTTGCGGCCACAAAACAATAATTGTCTGGGATCCTAGAATGGGCCAATAGAGAAACAATGTAATGTAAATGGCCTATCATTGGCAGTGGGAGTGTTTGGGTGTGGTTTTTTGCATGCCTAAAAACCAGGCTTCTGCCTGGGATTTTGTCTTCCTCCTCCTTGCTGAAATCACTCATAAAGTAGAGCTGATCACTGTACCTGGGATCTGTTCATCCATGGAACCCACTATTTAACACCCATCTCACACTCCATTGGGCCTGAGGACTGAGTCACACTTTCCCAGTGTTAGGCATGTATGGCCTTTGTGTGCTTGTGTGTGTGTGTCATTGTTGTTGTTGTTTTTGGTCAGGGATGATCTAAGTTGTGAATGGGAGCAACACGTTTGGGAGTCTATTGAAAAGTGCACAGCAGTGGAGCCTTCCCCGGCTCTTCTGGGACAGCTTTGGTCCTCAGAGCTAGGGCCTGAGTACTTTCTAGGTTAGGGCTCTTGGGAAAAGGGCAATATGGACACATGAACATGTGCACCAAGTCAGGCCACTCTTCAGTACTATCTACACTGACTGGAAATAGCTCTCCCAGATCTTTCCCATCACAAGGGGTGTGGTAGAGCATCTGCTTTTCATACAAGAGGTCCCACGTTAGGGATGCTAGTTTCCAGATGAGATTTAGGGATCCCCCAGAATTACAGCTCATCTCCAGGCTACGGAGATCAGTTCCCCTGGAGAAAATGGATGCTTTGGATGGCGGACTCTATGGCATTGTGCCCTACAGAGGTCCCTGTCCTCTTCAGGCTCCATTCCCAGATCTCCAGGAGTTTCCTAACCTGGAGCTGGCAACCTTACCTCTTCATCCCCCGCCAGTGTCCAGGGGGGACCTGGTAACCCTATCCTCAGCCTAAAGGCTGAGGTAGTGGGTGATGGTAAATACCTCTGCCAGACAGCAGCTGCCCATCAGAATAGACAATCCTGACCTTGATGCACTAGTCATAGAAGGCAGCTGTCAGCTAGCTGCCATGAATTGGAATGGGGGGGATACTTTGCTGCTTACTCTCTCTCTCTGCTTCTCCAGCTTATCGGCCAGTGGCCTTGAAGCTCTGCTCTGCCTGCTCTTGCCTTCCCACTCATCTCTCCTGGGAATGTGAAACCATTGTTTTTCCCATGCACCCAGGTGCCTGCTTATTGGCCTCAGTGTATCAGGGGGTTTGAAAGGGATATTTCTTTTCCTGCTGTGCCTGAACCCGCCATTCCTGACATGAGAGCTCATGGTGTCTACTACAAACTTCAATAAACTGAACTTCATGAAGAATCATTGTTGAGTGATTTGATTGGGACCCCTGACAGCAGCTTCAGATGGTCACCTGCCATGGAGATTCAGTTTTGGGCCTCCTGCAGTGCAAAGCATGTACTCTCCTTCTAAACTTTACTGTCCCTTTCAAAAATACTCCTCATATTGAGTCAGACCATTCTCCCAACATTGCCTACTTGGACTGACAGTGGGTCTGCAAAGCAGGAGACAGAGCTGAATCACCCCTGGCTTTTTAAAATGAAGAGACCCTCATTCAAATAATCACCTGGAGCCTTGCATCTTCATTCCGAAGACAGAAATTATATAGACAGCCATAATGCTCCTGTCCTCTGTCAGTATGGGTTTCAATCCCATATTTAATACTTAAAATAGTATAAATATGTAAGTGCCATTAAGTCACAACTGTCTTATGGTGACCCTGCAAGGGGCTTTCAAGGCAAGTGAGAAGCAGAGTGTCAGTAATGGTTGTTTAATGTTTCACACTGTGTCCATTGTTTTGTGTTCCCTATCTCATCCCTGCTTCTGCGCTTGCGTAGGTATGCTAGCTGTAACATGGGAGCTTCTTCTCTGCTGCTTGGTGTTATCACGGTGGCCTTGAATGCAGGCTTTGGACTATTCTTAAGTCTATGAGAATTTCCCAGTCCTGTGAAGCTGAGGGGAGGAGGAAGTCGTATCCCGCCCATTAAGTAACTCTCCCGCCGGGAGTTTCCCACGCGCACGCTTGCAGATCATTTGCTAGTCACCTTTTTGCATCACACTGTAACCATGCTTGAGCAGCTTGTCCTGCCATTCCTGACAATAACCTTTACACTGTGGGTTTTAGCACTGTATTCCAATAAAGCCCTTCTTACTCCTAAGAATGCTTGGATCTACTTGCTTTTGAACCTGACAGAAATTGTCAGGAATCCACTACCGTGTTCCCACCAGCCTATGCCTCTCCTTGCCAGGATGAGCGGCGCTGGAGGAACGCCAGTGACGGCCCCAGTGACCACCACGCCTGTCACCACGGTTCCAGTGACTACTGTTCCTGTTACCACCGTGCCAGTCACGATCCCACCGGTAACGGCAATTCCTGTGACTACAGCATTGATCCCGTACTGCCAGGCAGGACCGATCACCCCTCCAGTGACCAGCAGCTTGGGAGCTTCGTACACCCTCCCAATCTACAGCCCGGCGGGATCGGTACCAAGCCATGGAGGGGCGATACCTCAGACCTACTACCAGAGTGCCCTGATCTCGTGGGACAAGTGGGTCACCCAACAGAAGCCACGAGACTGGACCAGGGATTTATTGGACACTACGCAAACAACATGGTCTTTACTGGGGAGCCAAAGCCGGGACAGCTTGATGGATCCCCGTGGAAGTGTTGGCCTACCCCAGGGACGTACTCCCCATGGGCCAGTGAGGCCCAGCCCCAGCAAGGATGCAGATTCCCATATGGACATTATCGAGGATGACACCCAAAGGTTGATGCGGGACATGGGCAAGCTGATGCAATCCCTTCTGGGGATGATGGACCAAGCAATTTGCATGCACATGCTAGCCCAGCCTGGACCTGCCCCTGGTCCTGGACAGCAATTACCACCAGGACATCCTCCTTCCAGTCAACCAATTCCCGGGCAGCCAGTGCCGGGAGGACCCATCCCAGGGCAACCAGCTCCAGGCCAACCAGTTCCCGGACAACCGGTCCCAGGGGGACCTTTACCAGGAGGGCCAATCCCTGGGCAGCCAGCCCCTGGCCAGCCTCCGCTGGGTCCTCTGCCTCCAGTCCCAGCACCAGCACCCCAGCCGCTGCCAGCACCTGCACCAGCACCAGGGCTGGGTATGGTGCCCCTCCTGCCAATGATATGACCCAGGGACATGCTGGAGGTCACATTTGATGGAGACCCGGAGAGTGTTTCATTCTTCATCCTGCAGGTCAGGAAATTTGTGCAGCAGTGGGGCCACATGTTCCCAGATGAAGAACAGCAAGTGGAGTTTATTGCGTCTTGGTTCTGGGGAATCGCTACCAGCTGGTATGTAGCCTTGCATGATCTGGAGGCAGTGGAGCTGGGGAATGTGGATGACTTCATGTGGGCGTTGAGAAATCGCTTTGAAGACACAGCAGCTGCCCCGAATGCGGAAGCCTTTCTCCGCACCTTCAAGCAGGGGAGGCTTACCATGAGGGAGTACTCTAGAGAGTTCCAAAAGCATGCTGCAAAAATCAGAAATTGGACCGACCCAGTCTTGGCCCAACAATATCGAATGGGGCTAGCAGCGGATGTCCATAATAATGTCCTCAGTTCGAAGGAACCACGCACACTCCAAGGTTGGATGGAAGAGGCAGAGCGGGCCGAAAGCAGACTTCGCATCATGAAGTTGGATATGTCTCTTGGGAATAACCGCCCTACCACTTCTGCTACCCAGACTAGGGGGAAGCCTTGAATGGCAGGATAAAATGGCAGGATAAAAATCATTGGACAGAAAAATAAATAGACACATTCTGTTCTATTGAGAAGGTGTAATGGGACATCGAGTCCATCTTCATCCTGGGAATGTGAGTCCTCCCAATCTTATTTGTTTTCCTGTGGCCTAAATCTGGGTGTTGTTTTACCCAAAGTGTTTTAGTGGCCTGTTGACCCAAGATGTAGAACCTTGGTCTAATTCAGCAGGTCTGTTCTTACATTATGAAAAAGCAAATTTCTCCACAAGGATGCTTCTGAAAGAGTTTTCATCTGAATTTCTCCTGTTTGGATTTTGCACATCTACCCAAATAAAATTAAAATTGCAATGTCTCTTTGGAAAGATATGAACCAGAGCACTCTGTATAGCAAAACTGCAGGACAGAAGAGGTGGCATTTGTGGAGAACTAGGATGGTACAGGGGATGGAGTGTTGGACTAGGATTCGGGAGATCCAGGTTCAAAGGCTCACTCTGCCATGGAAGCTTCCTGGGTGACCTTGGGTCAGTCTCTTTCTCAGCTTAATCTGCCTTGCAGGTTGATGATGTGAGGATAAAATGGAGGAAGGAAGAACAATGTTGTAAGCTACTTGGAGCCCCCACTGGGACAAAAACAGGATATATCTAAATAAATACAAATCTCCCAAACCCTATAAAAGACATGAGTCTACCGTGACTATGTAGAAATGCAAATTCACTGGGCGGGACCTTCACAGAACAAAAAGACATTTTGCCCTACAACTCTGTCAGACAAAGTAACCTTTGGTATCAAATTTGCACCCTAGGTAGGAAGGAGCTCTTAAAATAGAAGTAAATAAACTCTTTAGATTTGGAGCTCTCAAAAGACAGCTCTGTAGGCCCTTAAAAAAAAGTCTGCAGTTTGACACATCTTGAAGATCATCAGCACCATAGTTTTAAATGCTTTCCCCCATGGTTCATAATGAGAAAAGACAATCTTGAAGTCCTGACACTAATAAGCCTATTGTGAAAAGGTCACCTTCCTCTAACAATGTGTTATTATCAGTGGAACCGAGTTGGGCTGCATAAGTAATGGGGTTTATCTGATGATAGCTCTGTAGTCTATTCTGTGAGATAAATGCTTCCATTGATGATAATTTATCCTATGTAAGGAAAACAAAATCCCTCCAGGAAAATTAATTTCAAAAGAAACTCCAGGGATGAACTACGTTTGAGTGAACTCTTAGTCCCAACTGTCGAAAAGGCTATGGGATGGATCTGCCAAAAAACTTCCACTGACAGAAGGGGCACTATGTTCACAGATCCTCCTTTTCTACTGCAGACCTCTGGCCCCACACCGCCACTTCACGCTCTTTCAGGGATCCGCAGTCACCCTGGGGTTGGGATAGTGCAGTGTAGTGGTTAGAATGTCAGACTAGGATATAGGAGAATCCTCACTCTGCTGTGGAGGCTTGCTGGAACCATTGGGTAGTCATACACGTTCAGCCTAACCTACTTCACAAGGCTGCTGTGAAGATCAATAGGGGGACGGAGAGTATAGAATCATAGAATCACAGATTTGGAAGGGGCTGTACAGGCCATCCAGTCCAACCCCTGCTCAAAACCAGTTTGCTGTAGTGGTTAAGTGTGCTGACTCTAATCTGGGAGAACTGGGTTTGATTCCCCACTCCTCCACATGCAGCTGCTGGATTACCTTGGGCAAGCTGTCCTTGAAAGGGCAGTTTCTGTCAGAGCTCTCTTAGCCCCACCTACCTCACAGGGTGTCTGTTGTGGGGAAGGGAAGGGAAGGGAAAGGAGTTTGTAAGCCGCTCTGAGACTCCGAGTGAAGGGCAGCGTATAAATCCAATCTCCTCCTCCTCCTCCTCCTCCTATGCAGGATCAGCCAGAAGATCCCTGACAAATGTTTGTCCAGCTGCTGCTTAAAGACTGCCAGTCTATGAGTCCTCATTAGGGATATAAATGTGGTATGAATCAAGTAAATAAAATTAGGGAGGTGCAATAGGAGGGTCAGGAATTGTACTTTACTGATGGGAATTCACTCTGTCAGTGGATATCTTCCAGTGGAACCCACCTATGGATTTATTGATTTTTGAAAAATTCCTGCAAAGAACTCATTGTCAGGTTCCCAGTCAAATCACTCTTCACCAGCGTTCCCTCTAAGCTGAGTTAGTGTGAGCTAGCTCACAGCTTTTTAGCCTCCAGCTCATGCATTTTTTGTCTTAGCTCAGGAAGGATGGCTCCAGTTCAAACTAATTTATGCAGTAGTCAAATCGCTTGCTCACTTTAATGCCAACAGCTCACAAAGTAGAATTTTTGCTCATAAGACTTCACAGCTTAGAGGGAGCATTGCTCTTCACACACACTTTTTTTGGTGAAAGTTTTATTAGAAGATATGAGATGTTCAGGGATCAAACTCTTTGTCAGATCTGAGGTGCTAAGGTGAGAAAGTAATGTATAACTGAAACCCCAAATTCCATTCATAAATGTCAACAATACTACCCAGACCATGAGAGAATATATGGTCCGCCCCTAGCTAAACACAGACTTGTCTTCAAGGTCGCTCCTGTGAGAAGAGCCATTCTTGGGGTGTCATAGAAGAGTTACCAAAGCAAGCCTCCCTAATTCTACCAGTCTCCACACAGCCACTCCCCCCCGCAGGTGAGGGTCAGCAATAAATGTGCCAGGTTAACTAAAATCTGGAAGCAGATGTGAGGGAAAATACTAAGGCAGCAGCAGGGTCTAATATAACAGGTACAGTGGCTCATAAAACAGGTACAGTAGTTAATAGAACAGATACAGTAGTTCAGGGGTCTGAGCCTGACATACTGCCCCCTCCAAGCCTCACCCCCCTCCCCGGTTTGTGTGAGTGAAAGTGAGGGAACTTTTTTATTTAGTGGGCAGCTTTAATATGATCAGCCAGAACCCACTCATTGTGTTCTGGGCCAAAGTCCCTCCACTTGACCAGGTATTGCAGGTGGCCTCTCTTTCTGTGGGAGTCAAGGATGGCTTCCACCACATGGTGGAGTTGCCCATCGATCAGAAGAGGAGGTGGAACCGGTAGATGAGGTGCCCAAGGTGAGGGTCCTGGATCTTTTTTGAATAGGCTGAAATGAAACACAGGATGCAGAGAACGAAGAGATTTAGGCAATTTAACTTCAACAGCCACCTCATTGATTATCTGGGAAACCTTAAATGGACCCCTCCAGTTTTTACCCCAGTTTTCTTCTCAGTTGCATCCTCTTGATACGTTTTGTGGAAATGTAGACAGAATCCCCTTGAGCGAAATCCCACACCAGCGAACCTCTTATAGTCCTCTTTAGCTTTATCTAGTGTCTTTTGCAATGCACCACAATTCTTTGTTTCCTACCTCTCTGTGGGGTTCATAGCATACAATTTCCCCTTAGGCATTTTATGCCCTGCCAAAATCTCAATGGCACAGTCAGTCTTATGATGAGGGGGTAGCTCGTCTGCTTCTTGCTCCTCAGACACCCTCCCCAAATCTCTGCAGGGATGGCATTGTATTCTGTATTCTGCGGGAAAGCAATGTATAACTGAAACCCCAAATTCCATCCATATGTGTCAGCAATACTACCCAGACCATGAGAGAATATACAGTCTGACCCTAGCTAAACACAGACTTCAAGGTCGCTCCTGTGAGAAGAGCCATTCTTGAGGTGTCATAGAAGAGTTACCAAAGCGAGCATCCCTAGTTCTACCAGTCTCCACACAAGTCACTCCCCCCCCACAGGAATTCATTGGCAGGTGAGGGTCAGCGATAAGCACACCGAATTAACTAACATCTGGAAGCAGAAGCAAGGGAAAATACTAAGGCAGCAGCAGGTTCCAATACAACAGGTACAGATAGAACAGCAGGTTCTAATACAACAGGTACAGATACAGATATAGTAGTTCGGGGGCCCAAGCCTGACACTCATGGTTCTCCTGTCCCCCAATTTATTAGCACAACAACCCTATAAGGTAGGTTAGGCTGCAAGGGTCATCCAGCAAGTTTCAGAGCACATGAGTATTTGAGACCTGTACTGCAATCAGACGTGCCATTTGGTGTGGAAGGGAAGCGAGCCTATTTCTCCCAGTGGAAATTGACACGGCTTTGCATGAGCACACATCCATTGTAGCTGTGGGCTCAGCCCTTCACTACATGATCAGACGGCATGTGTGGGTGAGTGGGGGGGTTGCCTTTTGTTTCCCATGCACATAAATGAGGAATCTCATTTCTGCATGGAGGGTTCCCCATGGATTATGCGGTTATTCACATACTGCTAAGCGAAGAAAAAAATGGCACCAAGTCGGGATGAAATGAGCAGACCATCCCACAGCTTGAGTATGTGCTTGAGCAGTCAGACAAGGGAAAGTCCATCTGTGGCCCATCGGCAAGCATTTCCCCAGTGCCTTTTAACTCTGCTTCTGTGGCAGGGCAGCACGGGGTGCCGATGGCTGTGTGACCTTTCCCAGATGTTGCTGTCTGATCATGCCCTTTATATAATTCGCAGCTGAGTCAGATCTAAAGGCATGTCTGACCGCAGCCCTGGAATCATTGGTCCTAGACCAGCATGTTAACCAACTATATGCATTGTCTCACTATTATTTTTGCACAGCTTTTTGTGTTGTTTTGTAATTCATTCACAAGGGTCACGGTGGCTCAGAGGTTAAGATGCTGAGTTGCAGATCAGAAGGTCTGTAGTTAGGCAGTTCAAGATCCTAGTGTTGCATGACAGAGTGAGCTCTCATCTCTGGCCCCAGCTCCTGCCAACCTAGCAGTTTGAAAGCAAGAAATTGCAAGTAGATAAATAGGTACCACTTCAGTGGGAAGGTAACAGCATTCCGTGTGCCTTAGCGTTCAGTCATGCTGGCCACATGACCACGGAAATGTCTTCAGACAGCGCTGGCTCTTTGGCTTAGAAATGGAGATGAGCACCGCACACTAAAGTTGGATTCGACTGGCTTTCGAGCAAGGGAAACCTTTACCTTTACCTAATCCATTCACAATGTCAGGTCCTGAAGTAACCACTCCGTACGCAATAGTTCTTGAGTAGGTTTATTGGCTAGATATGGCTTCTGCTCAGGTGAACACCTTTGCCAGAACTGGCGATCAATAGCATAGGGACTAGGAAGAGGGGTTAGGGTCCCACCCTCAGACATACATCACATGCAATTACCTAGGCAATTACAGGTCATGAGAGAATATACGACCTAACTACCAACATCTTCATTCTCAAGTCTCCCAAGGCCACAGCCCCAGCTGGAGTCTGTGAATGCTATGGGGGCAACTTAGGGAAACGTTACCAGCAGCTCTGCTACAACAATCCTCACATACATTCACATACTCCCCCCCTTTGAGGAATGTCAGGGAGGACTGATAAGGGCTAAGCAAGTGCATAAAGTAAGCGGGGTTTACAAAAGCTAAGCTGATCATTATTGGCAAAAGGTATTTCAGTACATTCATTGGTCATGATTCAAAACAGAGTATCACAGACATGTTTTTTTTTTACATTACTAATTTATTTCCAAATAGCAAATATGGTAAAAGTAAGACAAATAAGAAATTTGACCCCCTTTTTCATATTTCAAACAAACTAAACATGATTTTTTTAAAAAAGAAAAAAGAAAGAACTGACACACTTTTATTAAATATACTCCCCAGGCCATTATAAAGAAAACAGTAATCCACAAGTTACACACAGATACACAATTACTATTACCACTATTCTTTCCTAAGTGATCATGGAACTAGATCTGAGCTGGATCCCTTTGAAATAGCTTCAGATTTAGTCATTTTCTTCTTTCTGGGTTTATAGATGGGGCCGCTGAAGAAATCAGAATGTTTAAATGGATCTCCACACCTTAGTTTTCTGTTAAGCTTGGGTTCTTCATAGTTAATTGGCTTTCTTGCCCTCGTACTTCGACATGGTAAAGGCTTTTCCACAAGAGTTGACTTGCATGGGCTTTCAGTGGCATTGGTCAAACCTTTCCGTATCTTGTTCTCTCCAAAAATGTCACCATCCATTTCACCATGCGCTGAGGCAGTACCATCCATTTCACCAGAGGGCTGGACATTCCTTTCACTGTCTCCCAGTGTCTCATCCATGAGACAAGAGGAAGACGGCTTTCCCACAGCAGAGCTGGCCACCTTCTTCAAGGCTCTCCCACAGCCAATGGAGGCTGCACTGCTAAAAGCTTTTTGCGCAGATGAGCCCTTTCAATGCAACCTGATATCACTTCATGCTGCAGCAATATATTTTCTTTCAAGAGCTTCTCAGCCTTCCTCTTGGCAGCACTGAGGGCCAAAGCAAGAGCTTTATTGCTCTGCTTTAGGGAGTCCTCACTCATAGAAGAGTTATCTTTGCTGCCTTTAACCGAGTGCACACTCCGTCCCTGCTCAGACTTCATGGTTTTTAATGACTTCATGGGTTTTGATATCTTGCTCTAGTTATCAGCACACCTAGTGATCCCAGTCAGGCTCAGGACAATCTAAGCTGTTTGCTGATTTATTCAGGCCTCTGGAGAGGTGACATATAAATTTCCTAAATATATTTTCCAGAAAAAAATACATGCATAAATACATCCATAACTCTGTCCACTTTCCTGTTCATTGACTTCTAAGGAAGTTCCTGGATTTCTCTCTAGATTGTACCGTTCTAAATTATCTGGTATTTTAATTGTTCGTTTGTTGTTGTTGTTTTAAAAAATCTCACCTTTCACTTTTAAAAACGGCTGGTCTACATTTGCTGCTGGTGGTGCTGGAAAGGGCCGTCAAGTTGCAACTGACCTATGATGACCCCCCGTAGGGATTTCAAGGCAAGTGACGCTCAGAGGGGGTTTGCCATTGCTTGCCTCTGTGGACTTCCCTGGTGGTCTACCATCCAAATACTAACCTGGGCTGAGATCTGATGAGATGAGACTAGACTGGACTATTCAGGTCAGAGCTACGTTTGCCGTCAGCCAACTGTTATCCAACTCTAAAGAAGCAATAGCAGAGGATAAGTTGACAGAATTCCTTTCAAAGCTTCCTACTTCCTTACGAGAGAGAAGAAAGTGTTGTGATGCAAGCAGTATTCTTGGTCAGTTTCATTGTTTACAGGACTGGGTTATTAGCCATAGGCTGTTTCTGCACCCATCATTTCCTCTGCTTCTCCATGCTACTCTATTGCCTTTTATATTTCATTCTGAATTTCCTCCCAGTTTCACTTCACATGTCTGTTGGCTTTTGTTGTTGCTCCTGCATTCCTTTTTGCCCATTCTGCTTTCATTTCACTGTATCCCCAGCTTTTCTGGATCCATTTTCCCCATGGATTTTTCTCTTGCTCTGCTTTGAAGTCAAGGGTATTCTGATGCAGACGTTATTCCACAGATAACTGCATCACCACCCCGTTCCTGACCTGTTTCTGCCCCTTTTCATTCTCCCGCACTGCAAAGACTGTGGTTTGTGGTTACTTGCACCCTGTGCCTTCCTTCTTCCCATTTCTGATCCACATTTTGTGGTCAATATGGCACACCAGGCCATGTTGGGGATGACCCTCCATGGGTCAGCCCTCAGGTCCCTGTCTCTCCTGGCAACTGGTGGGTGATGGGGAGACTTATCAGGAAAAAGGGGAATGAATGAAGGGAATGCTGGATGAGGAGAATGCTGTAGGCATAGTTTATCTTGATTTCAGTAAAGCTTTTGATAAGGTTCCACATAATATTCTTGTTGACAAGTTGGTACAATGTGGTTTGTTGACAAGTTGGTTCCTGACCTGCCAGAGCTGTGCTCTGGTGCGCTCCCCCCAAAAGACCCCTGGATCCACCCATTATGGTGGATTATGGTTAGGTGGATCCAGGGGTCTTTTGGGGGAGCGCACCAGAGCACAGCTCCGGCAGCTCAGGAACCACAACAAATGGCGGTGGCGGCAAGCCCTGGCCCCAGCCAGCATCCCCAGTAGGGGTGTGCAAAAAAAGAAAAATAATAATTCGGCCCAATTCGGTTCGGCCAAATTGGGCACAAGCAGTTTCGGAGGGCAGAAAGGCTCCCACATGTCAGTTTGGGCAGTACCAGCTGATTCGGGAGTCTTTCCGCCAGCTGAATGTCAATTTCAGCCCCACACACACCTCAAAAAGAATATTTATAGCACTGGAAGAAATGCAGAAAAGGACTACTGCAATAATAAGAGGAGGATACTTTCCCTATGAAGAAAGGTTATCATGTTTGGGGATCTTAGCTTTGAGACACAATGAGTGAGGGGTGACGTGATAAGAGGTTTACAAGACTATGCATGGGATAGAGCAGGTAGAGAAAGAGGTACTTTTCACCCTTTCTCACAAGACAAGAACTCATGGGCACTCAATGAAATTGCTGAGCAGTCAGGTTAGAAGTTAGAACAGATGAAAGGTTTTTTGGTTCTTACAGGTTTATAACTTTAAAAAGACAATCCTAGAAGCTCAGAAAAAATATATACCGCAGGTTAGGAAAGGCACAAATAGGTATAGAAAAAAGCCTGCATGGTTAACAAATAAAGTAATGGAAGCTGTAAAAGGTAAGAAGGATTCCTTGAAGTGGTGGAAAGCTAGTCTTAGTGAGGTTGATAAAAGGGAACACAGACTATGGCAAATAAAATGCAAGTCTGTGATCAGGCAAGCAAAAAGGGAATATGAGGAGCATATCGCAAAAAACATAAAGGCCAACAATAAAACTTTCTTCAAATACATTAGAAGTAGGAAGCCAGCCAGGGAGGCAGTGGGGCCCTTGGATGACCAAGGGGTAAAAGGAGTAGTGAAGGATGATAGGGAAATGGCTGAGAAGCTGAATGCATTTTTTGCCTCTGTCTTCACTGTGGAAGAGGAGAAGTGTTTGCCCACTCCAGAAGCACCGATTTCGGGAGGGGGTTTGAAAGACCTGAATCAGATTGTGGTGACAAGAGAGGAAGTCCTCCGACTGATGGACAATTTAAAAACTAATAAATCACCAGGCCCGGATGGCATTCATCCGAGAGTTCTGAAAGAACTCAAATGTGAACTTGTGGATCTCCTGACAAAAATATGTAATCTTTCTTTAAAATCTGCCTCCATTCCTGAGGACTGGAAGGTAGCTAATGTCACTCCCATCTTTAAAAAGGGCTCCAGGGGAGATCCAGGAAATTACAGGCCAGTCAGTCTGACATCGATACCGGGTAAGTTGGTGGAAACTGTTATTAAGGAAAGAATTAGTAGGCACATTGATAAACAAAAACTATTGAGGCAGACTCAGCATGGGTTCTGTAAGGGAAGATCTTGTCTCACTAACCTGTTAGTGTTTTTTGAGGGAGTGAACAAACATGTGGACAAGGGGGACCCAATAGATATTATTTACCTTGACTTCCGGAAAGCTTTTGATACAGTTCCTCATCAAAGGCTCCTAAGTAAGCTCAATAGTCATGGGATAAAAGGACAAGTCCTCTTGTGGATCAAAAACTGGCTTATAAATAGGAAACAGAGAGTGAGTATAAATGGGAAACTTTCTCAGTGGAGGGTGGTAAGCAGTGGGGTACCACAGGGATCAGTACTCGGTCCGATGCTTTTTAACTTGTTTATTAACGATTTGGAATTGGGAGTAAGCAGTGATGTGGCTAAATTTGCAGATGACACAAAGTTGTTCAGGGTGGTGAAAACCAGGGAGGATTGTGAGGCACTCCAAAGGAATCTGTCGAGGATGGGTGAGTGGGTGTCAACGTGGCAAATGGGGTTCAATGTGGCCAAGGTCAAAGTGATGCACATTGGAGCCAAAAATCCTAAATATAAATGCACGTTGATGGGGTCTGAACTGGCAGAGACGGACCAAGAAAGAGATCTTGGAGTCGTAGTGGATAACTCGCTGAAAATGTCTAGACAGTGTGTAGCTGCAATAAAGAAGGCCAACGCTATGCTCGGGATTATTAGGAAGGGAATTGATAACAAATCAGCCAGTATCATCATGCCCCTGTATAAATCATTGGTGTGACCTCATTTGGAATACTGTGTACAGTTCTGGTCACCACATCTCAAAAAGGATTTTATAGCATTGGAAAAAGTGCAGAGAAGAGCAATTAGAATGATAAAAGGGTTGGAACACCTTCCCTATGAAGAAAGGTTAAAATGCTTGGGGCTCTTTAGCTTGCAGAAACGACGGCTGAGAGGTGACATGATCGAGGTTTATAAGATTATGAATGGGATTGAGCAGGTTGAGAAAGAAGTACTTTTCTCCCTTTCTCACAATACAAGAACTCGTGGGCACTCTATGAAATTGCTGAGCAGTCGGGTTAGAACAGATAAAAGGAAATACTTCCTCACCCAAAGAGTGATTAACATATGGAATTCACTGCCACAGGAGGTGGTGGCAGCTGCAAGCTTGGACAGTTTCAAGAGGGAATTAGATAAACATATGGAGCAGAAGTCCATCAGTGGCTATTAGCCACAGGGTATAGATGGGAACTCTCAGTCTGGGGCAGGTGATGCACTCTATTCTTGGTGCTGGAGGGGGAAGCAGTGGGAGGGCTTCTGGTGCCCCGGCCCCACTGCTGGACCTCCTGATGGCAACTGGTATATTTTGGCCGCTGTGTGACAGAGTGTTGGACTAGATGGGCCATTGGCCTGATTCAACATAGGCTTCTCTTATGTAAGTTCTGCTGGTTGCTGTTGCTTGGTGAGTGAGTGTTGGTTTGTTTGTTTTTTCCTTTCTGCTCCAGCCTCCATACATTTGTCAAATTCCATCTGGAAGCTGTTCATGCCAGCCACCACCACCACCACCACCACCTCCTGTAGCAGTGAATTCCATGTGTTAATCACTGTTTGGGTGAAGAAGTACTTCCTTTCATCTTCAGTTGTCCTTTTCTGCATTTTCCCCAGTGCTATAAATATTCTTTTTGAGGTGTGTGTGGTGTGAGTGGTCCAATGAGGTTGCACCATCAATTTATACATGTATAAATGATATTCCTTTTGGTCTTTTGGGGTTTCTGTGTGGCACTGTGGCATGCTTGCACTGCCACAATGTCACTTGTTCTGGAGTGTGCCACTTGTTCTCATGGCAAACAAACATCTCCCAAGACAGTTCACTTTCCCTGAGATTCTCTGGGAGAGTCTGACTGCTGGTGCTTCCTGCTTGCCTGCCTTAAGTGCTGCTGGCTGGGTTTCCCCACTGGAAACAATGAAGGTAATGGTGCCCATTACCTGTTTGAGTGCCCATAGAATTGGGCCCACTGGTCCAATTGCTTTGTAATGTGGGGGTGTGAGTGGGGAGAGGCTCTTGAAGCTACCCTGAAAATTTGGAGCCTCTCCCTCAAACCCCCTCCCCCCCAGAGCTACTAACAGCACCGTGGGGAAAAGTAACTTTTTCCCCACTGTAGAGAACAATGGAGGGAATGGGGGCAACCTGTTTGGGGGCCCATATAATTGGACCCCCTGGTCCAATGTTCTTGAAACTTGGTTGATATCTTGGGGAGAGGATCCATCAACTGCCCGGTGAGTTTGGAGCCTCTCCCTCAAACCCCTCCCCTCCAGCCCCCCCAAATTCCCTATATTTTTGCTATTGACTTCAATGGCCCATAGGATATAATGGGGTCGAATTGCCGCCAAATTTTTTTCATTCCCTCCTTTCCTTCTCTCCCTTTCCTCTTTCCCTCCTTCTTCCCTTCTCTCTTTCTTTCTTTCCCGCCTTCTTCTCTTCTCTTTTTTCCTCCTTTCCCTGTTTCCCTCCTTCTTCCTTTCTCTCTCTTTCTTTCCCTCCTTCTTTCTTTCTCTTTCTTTCCCTCTTTCCGGCCTTCTTTCCTTCTCTCCACTCTCTCTCTTTCCTTCCCTCTTTCCTCCTTCTGTGGCCCAACTCTAGTGAGAAGGGGTTTAAACTTTAAACCCCTTCTCTCTTCGCTCCCCCACCCAGGCCAGCTAGGAAAGGGAAGGGGAGGCTTTTGAAGATGCCCCCCCTTTGCTTCCCCTTCTGACATCATTTCCGGTGATGTCAGGGGGTGTGGCATATGCTAATGGCCTAGTAGCTCATTAGCATACCATATGCTAATGAGCTCCTGCAGCTCTTTTTCTATGAAAAGATCCCTGGGTGGATCTGTAACTGGTTGACAGATTGCACCTAAAGAAAGCTTGTGAATGGTTCCTCATCCTCTTGGGGACTAGTGACAAGTGGAGTGCCTCAAGGATCTGTCCTGGGACCTGGTTTGTTCAACCTAAATGACTTGGATGAAGAAGAAGATTTATACCCCGCCCTTCACTGGGAGTCTCAGAGTGGCTTACAAACTCCTTTCTTTCCCCTCCCCACAACAGACACCCTGTGAGGTAGGTGGGGCTGAGAGAATTCTGACAGAAATGGCTCTTTCAGGAACAGCTGTGCCAGAGCTTGTGACTGACCCAAGTGGCAAGTGGCGGAGTGGGAAATCAAACCTGGTTCTCCCAGATTAGAGTCCGCACACTTAACCACTACACCAAACTGGAATAGAGGAATGTTTATTAAATTTGCAGATGGTACTAAATTGGGAGGGGTAGCAAATATGGTAGAAGACAGAGTCAGGATACAGGCTGACCTTGACAGGCTTGGAAACTGGGCTAAAATGAATATAATGAATTTCAGCAGGAATAAATGTAAAGTTCTGCATTTAGATAGGAAAAATCAAATGCATCATTATAGGATGGTGGAGACTTGTCTTGGCAGTAGTATGTGTGAAAAGGATATAGGGGTCTTAGTAGACCATACTGAACATTAGTCAGCAATGTGATGTGGTAGCTAAAATGGCAAATGCAATTTTCAGCTGTATCAACAGAAGTGTCCAGATCATGAGAAGTGATGGTACCACTTTACTCTGCTCTGGTTAAACCTCACCTAGAGTTTTGTGTTCAATTTTGGGCACCACAATTTAATAAGGTTATAGACAAGCTGCAACATATCCAGAGGAGGGCAATGAAGATGGTGAGGGGTCTGGAGACCAAGTCCTATTAGGAAAAGTTGAAGGAGCTGGGTATGTTTAGCATGAGAGGAGACAACTGAGAGGTGATATGATAACCCTCTTTAAATACTTGAAGGGCTGTCATATAGAGGATGAAGTGTTGTTTTTTCCTGTTGCCCCAGAAGGTCAGGCCAGAACCAACAGGTTGAAATTAAATCAGAAGAGTTTTCAGCTAAACATTAGGAAGAACTTCCTAACAGTTAGAGTGGTTCCTCAGTGGAACAGGCTTCCTCAGGAGGTAGTAGGCTCTCCTTCTTGGGAGGTTTTCAAATAGAGGCTCTATGGACATCTGACAGCAATGCTGATCATGTGAACTTAGGTAGATCATGAAAGGGAGTGCAGGGAGGGTTGCATCAGTGCTTAGTTCTTGTGGCCCTTTCTTACACTGCCAGGGAATGCTGATCACCACTTTGGGGTTCAGAAACAATTTTTCTCCAGGTCGTTTTGGCTGGGGATCCTGGAGGTTTTTTCTCATCTTCTGGGCATGGAACAGGGATAACTGGGGGTGGGGAGGGGGAGGTATTTGTGAATTTCCTGCATTATGCAGGGGGTTGGAATAGATAACCCTGGAGGTTCCCTCCAACTCTTTGATTCTATGATTCTATGACCATATTGCCAGAGTTGCACAGGAAGTGGCACATCATCACACTGTGACATCACTGCAACACTCTGGCATTTGGTCAAAAACTGTATGGGAAAACAGCTTCTACCATAGAGTTTTTGCCCAAATACCAGAATGTTACAGTGATGTTGTAGTATGATGATGTCGCTTCCAGTGTAATGCTGGTGATGTGGCCTATGCCTTCCTCTTTCTCCTGGTAAGTTCCCCTCCTGGCCAGCTGATCAACGGCTGGGGGCAGGGCCTGGCAGCAGAGGACCCCTGCCTCTGCTGAGTGGTCTGGCAACCTTACCAGGAACCCATCTTCCCCTTTCCCATCATGCCTGTGATCTGTACCTCAGCAATGGGGAGGAGGGTGAATATTCCTTTCACCCTGGTTCCATTTCTACCTGGCCTTTGTCTGCACTCTGGCTTTGAGGACAAGACCTGACCTCCTTCCTGCCTTGAAGCGTGCTTTATAATGGAATACCTAAGGTGGGACTTGCCCAGGCTCCCACCAGTGCATCCCAAGCATTAAGTGACTGGTCCCCTGGCCAATGAACTCTGGTCTTTCCACCCTCCAAGTCTTTAAAGGCTCTCCTAGCCCCTCCTTCTCAGGGCTAAGGCTCACCTCATAACTCCTCAGTCCATTTCTGGCCTGCTGGGCCTTTCTCCTTCTCTCAGTTTCCTGTTGCTGCTTCACCATGCCACTTTCCAGCTCTGCCTTTGTTGTGGGACCACAGGCTCCAGAGAGCCAACAGGCTCCAGAGAGTTGACAGGAGCCACAGTGAGGCTTGCCCGGTGGTCCAGAGGCCCAGGAAACCAGCTGGGCTGGACGGACCCGGACTAAGAGGACTTGTGCTGCTGCTGATGCTTTTGGCTGGTTCAGAGGAGTAGGAGATGGGGCAGGCTGCTCCAACATGCCCCAGTTTCTTTGACTGATCATCTTTGGAGAACCTTCGCCAAGCCCAGAGGCTTGTAGACATCACCATTTGTGTGGATGGCTTTGTTCGGTGGCAGACGGGTTTGGATTCAGGGGACCCATCAGGCTACCTTCCTGGGGACTCCAGTGTGCCTGAGTGTCTCATGGTAGTAGCGGAGAGCTTGTGGGCCTTGGACCTTTTTTTGGTCCCCAGCTCTGCTAGGGCCCTTTGGTCCATGCCAGTTTTTGCTGTTGTGCCTTAGTTTGGAGAACCTTTTGGCCTCTATTAAAAGATCTAAGAGCAGAAAGCCCAAAGCCATCAGGCATCTACTGCTCCCAATGACCACAAGTCTGCCCTCCAAGGACTCATAAACACCTAGTGCTGCTTGTTATTTCTTACTCATTGCTTTTAAGATTTTAAGTTTTAAATTAACTCAGGGGTTAATTAGATCTAGTTAGGAAGTGTGGTAGGGAGTTTCTCCCCACCCATTATGTTTTTTTTAATGCACATTAATTAGATTAATCTTTCTTACTGAGTGGTAGGGAGGGAAAGTAGCAAAGGAGGTTTGGGCAGGAAGGGAGTTGACGTGTGGGAGTTAAATTCATTCTTGCATAATTAGATGTGGATTTAGATGTTATTTGGAACATTGATTGTTACTGGAATTATTGGAATTATAACTCTGTTATACTGTGGGCTGCTGTGGTGGGTAGAAGTGGAGGAAGGAACAGGCAGATGGGATTGGATGACACCTTGCAGGGTGCCAGCATCAGGCTAGAGATCCCAGTAATCAGGGAAGTATGATGGTGGGAAAAGGTCTTGGAATGGAAGAAGACAGAGATACAGATATGCTCGGTCTTCTTCCAACCTTTGTCCCATCCTGAGACACACTGGTGTGAAGGCTAGGACTAGAAACTCCTCTTTGACACTGGTGTTGTGTGACAATAAGACCAGAATGCTGCATGACTATTTTGCAGTGTAGAATGTGGATCTGGCTTGCATGAGCAAGACCTGGGTTAGGGAGGGCAAAACAGTCGCCTTACAAGAGCTATCCCCCATCCAGGTTTTTGGTCCTTCACTAGTCAGGGGTGGGGGGTGAGATTGCAATACTCATCCAAGAGGATTTCTCCTTCAGCCCACTCCCCATCCTAAAGATCACCAGTAGCTGGATGGGCCTTAGAGGTGGTAGCTGGATGGGACTCAGAGTTCCCAAGGTTATTAATCCTTGGGGACTTCAGTGTCCTCAAGCCAATGAGGCTGCTACCTTCATTTAAGCCTCAGACTTGGTGTCTTCCATGGCAGCACTAGGGCTCTCCCAGTTTGTATCAGATCCCACACATCGAACGGACCACACACTGGATTTCATCTTTGATATGGGGATGGAGGTTGATCTCACTTTGAAGGAGGAAGTGTCACCTGGTTCTGAAGGCCCAGCTGGGTGTCTCGACCCATGGCTAGGCAGCAAGCTAATTTATGCTCACCAGCGGAGACTAATAGACCCAACTGGGTTTCAAAATGCTCTACAGAATCCGATGCCTTCTGGTGACTCATTGGATCAGCTGATAGAAGACTGGAATTCCCATATTTCTGAAGCCATTGATGTAGTTGCTCCCCAACATCTTCTCTCTTCCAGTCAAAGGTCATCCCTCTGGTATACCATCGACCTCAGGAGGATGAAACAGGAACTCAGGCAACTTGAGTGTGCTTGGTGCTCTGAGACAAATACGTGTTGGGGGGTAGTTGGCTGTTAGTTCTGGCGGATGCTTATGAAATCCTATGAGGTAGTGGTGAAGGGTGCAAAGAGGGAATTCTACTCAGCCTCCATCGCATCTGCTAGCTCACACCCAGCACAATTGTTTTATGTTAATTAGATCTCTGTCATCCCTCATGGAAAGGAATTAAAAACCTAGTAATTCAGCCATTAACTGTAAGGCATTTGCAAGCTTCTTTGCGGACAAAGTCTTGTTGCTCTGCCACAACCTACCCGCCAATGTTGATACAGTATGTGAACTGGAGGCCCCTTGGCTGCCTTTGGATTTGGTTTTCAACAGCTTCAGCCTGCTCTCCTCTGCTGATGTTGACAGGATCCTGGGTGCTCTTAGGCCAACCACATCCCTTTGTACCTGTGTCCTCAAGGCTGGTGATGAGAGAATATGGGGCCTACTGATAGACATAATCAATCTGTCCCTGGATACAGGGGTCTATCCAGAGGGTCTGAAAGAGGCTGTGGTAGTACCACTCTTGAAAAAGCCATCGCTGCATCCTATTGATCCTGCCAATTTCTGTTCGGTTTTGAATTTATCATTCCTGGGTAAGGTAATTGAAAGAGCAGTAGCCGAGCAGCTAAAGAGTTTTCTGGATGACACATTGTCAGATTCCTGGTTAAATCAGTTCTCATCAACAGCCAGTCTGAAGAAAACTAAATTTATTGAGATCGCTGATAGATACCATTCTGGACACCTCTTTGTTAAAACTAAGGATTAGTGCATGAAAGCTACAGATATAGTGGTTTCAAACAGCAGCAATAAAAGATCAGAACCCAATCACCTCATGGTATTTTACCCGCCAGAACTAACAGTCAACTACCCCCCCAACACGTATTTGTCTCAGAGCACCCCTCCCGCCAGAAGTAACAGTTGCTTATCCACCCCCCCCGACACGTAGCCTCCATCTTTTCTTAGACCATGAAAGAAGAACATGGAACTACTTGGAAGTAGACCTGCCATGGGGATACATTTGTACCAGGTCATGAAGAAATATATTTGTACGCTGTTTACATCCCTTTTTTGTGGGCTCTTAGTTGTCACCAATTAGTTGACCCCACTTTCTGAGAAGTTCTTGTGGTTCATTTATATCACTAGGAGCACTACAAAGCCAGGGCTTAGAAAAACTGATATTTTTGTGAATTTTTGAGAAAATGCTTACTGAGTCCAATTCCAAATTGAGTGTGGAGAAGATCACCTATTTTTAGTAAAATACAAAAATCAAATGGTCAGTTATTCTGTGGCAAATATTCAAGTACTGAGAGCACGTTGGCAAAATACAGAGCTCCAAAGTTCACAGAGGGAGAAAAAAATGAGAATTCTTGATAGTCATTTTTTTAGCTGTAATTTAAACAAATAGTCGATTGCCCCTTGCTATTTAATGAGATAGGGTGAACTGATTGTTTCTTATTTTGTTTGCCTATATTTTGGTCACTAGTTTTAGTTCTCTACTTTTCTTTTTCAGTTTTGTAGATTTTGTTTTGTCTGAAGAGGAAGCAAAACAGCTGGGATGAGAAATTTGAAATTATGCCTACAAAGGGACAATGAAAAAGGAGAGGAAAAGTGGAAGGAAATCACTACAGAATATAGAGATGGCTTTATGTTTGGTGATGGCACATGTGTTTTATTCTTGGTGGGGACATAAACCTATTGGCGATACATGGATGCCTTTTCCCTCCTCAGCACAAATTCCCAGCTCAATTTTCCCATGTACCTTTGATGAAAAAATTCATCCCCGCTTTTGCCCAGTTTGATAGATCATCTGAAAATTGCCCAGGATGATGGAAGATGTGGTGCTGTCCCAAGCACAAGGCTATTTTAAGACATCCCAGTGTTATACAATGCTATTTTATGCTTCATTTGTCTGTTTTCTACACAAGGCCATAAATAAATGAACCATAAGTTGTTTCCTGAGGCAAGGAGTGGAGAGCACATAGTAAACTGCTGAGTGGGAAGCTGAGAGTGAGTTGGGCTCTTTGTAGCCTGACAGAGAGTGGTTCTGCTTAAGTTATGTTTGGGGCTGTGTGTGTTTTGGGGGGTTGTTGGAGGCTGACTTGACGTGGAGTGCTGTTGATTGCAAATCCCCACCCCCTACCGTGCTGGGCTCTGCTGTGCTTGGCAGGAAGTGGCCTTTTTAAACAAAAGGCTGCTCCTCACCAGAGCCAGTGGGTCTTGCTTGGAGGCCTTGTAAGAACCTAAGAAGAGGGCTGCTGCTGAGCTCTGGAGAGAGAACTGCTGGCAAGGTAGCCATTTGGTCAGTCTCAAAGTTTTCAGGGTACATCACTACAACAAGAGTTTACGTTGGACTTTGAGGGAAGTTCCTGGAGGCTGTAGAAGGCTGTAGAAGATAGCCTTGCTCCTAGGGAGATGGATAATGAAGGATCTATTCCAGTGACCAGAGTTGCACCATGATCATTTTTCTGCCTTGCCAAGAAATGCATTGTACACACTGCAAATGCAAGTGTATAAGAATGCTTCTATGTAAAGACTCCGATTTGGGTAGCACCTCTCGAAGCATTTTCTAACCCCAATTTAGTGTCACAAGAGCGAAGGAGACAATATAAGGATTTTTTGGACTTTAAGAAAGAATTAAAAACTCAAGCGAAAATGGTGGGAGAGAAACCAATTAGAATCTAGATACTGTAAAGACAAAACTATGGGTTTTTATGACAAAAAGACAGCGCTTGATGAGATCTTGTTAGGTACAGATAACAAACTCATACAAAGATTATACAGATTTTTACTGGAGTATGAGTTGCAAGACGAAGAGGTTAAAGTTCCCATGGTTAGATGGGCTGGGAATTTTGGGTACGGTATTGATTTAAATAGCTGGTCTAGAATTTGGTGTATTATGAAATACACAAAAGCAGTTTCCCTTAAAGAAAACTTGTATAAAATATTTTACAGGTGGCATTTACCACCAGTTAAGCTGGTAGAATATACCCTAATTTATCTAACAAATGCTGGAAGTGTAAAGATAAAGTTGGTTCATATTTTCATATTTGGTGGACGTGTGATAAAACTAAGAAGTATTGGATTGAGATATATGTTATGTTAAATCAGATAATCAAGGTTCATATCCCTTTTAAACTGGAAATATTTTTGTTAAATGTAATACTGGATTACTTTTTAATCTGACATGTATTTAATTATCCATACTGTAACTGCGGCCAGGATTGTTTTCACAAGTAAGTGGAAGAATGAGGAGACATCAACACAAAAGGATGCTGTTGATAAATTAATGGAGAAAGCTGAAATGGACTATTTAACAACTCGGTTCCAAGGAAGAGGAGAGAGTGAGTTTCAAGAGGCTTGGACCAGATTCTATATTTGGATAGGAAAAAAGACAATATAAATGTTAGTCTTATTATCAGTGGTTTAATAAGAGGACTCAAAGAAGAAGAATGTCAGGGCAGGACCCCAAGGTGTGACACGAATGAGCACAAGTCCGGGAACAGTCCAAGGTTAAAGCCGAGTAAATCAGATAGCATGGTTCAAACAGGTTTTAAATCACAGTTCATAAGTAGGGTCAGACATACCAGAGAGTCAAGTCCATAAATCACAATGATGCCAGAGGAGTCAGAGAGAAACGCAGGGTCCACGAAGTCAAGGGTCAAAGGCCGGTAAGAGTTTCACAAGGGTTGAGGCCGAGATACAAAGATTCAAGTCCTGACAACGACGTTGCTAGCACAAGTGTGCTCATGGCCAGAGGCTTTCCTAAATAGTGCTCTGGCTCCGTAGCCCATGAGCACCTGTGAGCAAGGTCCTGACTGCTGCTAATACTCAGGGCTCAAGGTTCTTTGCCCTCTGGAGCGTGACTCTTTTCTTCGGCTGGCCAGGTCTTGACGCCAACGATCCCTTAGCCGGTGCACAGGTGGGGGAGAGGCAGGTGGTGAAGTGCTTGCTTCAGGCACCGCTCCAGGTGCAAAGCATCCCACAGTTGGCTCAGGCTGCTGTGTATCCTCCACAGCACTTACATCGGTTGCAGGTCCTGGTGCCTCTTCAGCCCTTAAAGGTACCGAAGCCTCCCTGTTTTGGCTGTCAGGGGCTGGTTCAGGGGATGAGTCAAGGACAGGCATGACAAAGAACTTTATGTATATAATTGGAATCCATATGTTTGTTTGTGTTTCTATTAAAAATAAATTTTAAAAAAAGAATGCTTGAGAAGAAGGTGGGAGAACTCAAGGCACAAATCTGTACACTGAGGAACATCAGGGAGGGAGAAAGGTTTTTAGACGTGACAGAAGAGGGGCTCCTGAGAGAATGGCAAGAGCTAGTAAATCCTAAAAAAGAGGAAGGAAGTAACAAGGAACAGGTGGGTGAGTAGAAGAATGTGACTTTGAGGAGTAAGATAATCAGGAAACACTCACAGCCAGTGGATCTGCAAAATTGCTACCAGCCGCTTCTGATGGTGGAAGATCAGAATAGCACACTCCAAGATCAAAAGGATGTAACTGACACACAAACACATAGGCAGAGAAGGAACCAAGCTATCCTGGGGAGGAAGAGACGAGTAGTGGTGGTTGGTGACTCCCTACTGAGAGGGACAGAAGGAGTTGTGTGCAGACCAGACAAGGAATCTTGAGAGGTTTGTTGTCTTCCTGGAGGATGTATCCAAGATGTGTCTGAGAGAATTCCAAGACTGGTCAAAACCTCTGACCGCTACCCGCTCCTGCTGGTCCATGTGGGAACAAATGATACGGCCCAAAGAAACCTTGAATGGATCTCCAAAGACTATGAAGTTCTGGGCAAGAAGGTGAAAGATCCAGGGACACTGGTGGTGTTCTCCATTTTACCTGTTGAGGGTCATGGAGCTGCAAGGGAGAATAGGATACTGGAAGTGAATGGCTGGTTATGTAGATAGTGCTGTCGAAAGGGATTTGGCTTCCTGGACCATGGTACGTACCTCCGACATGAGGGACTGTTGGCAATTGTCAGGTAACCTGCCATTGCTGAAGGTGGGGGGGGGGAAGAGACATCTTTCACTGTGCTGGAATGTGGGAGTATCACAGAGGCTCCAGGCGTTCTAATTTACTGTGTCTATGCAGAGTCTTATCTCCACAGCTGGCCTTGGATCCCAGGCCTCTCTAGCCTTTGTGGATATTTCTGGCGGGCTGTTAATTTTATGCTTTGCCGCGCACGCGAGGTGTAACCATTGGCTTGTTGTATGGGGGGGCATTTCAAACGGGCTATAACTGCTGCTGTTCTGTATTAACCAACAGTACTGACAAAGTATTTGTTCATGCAGCTCTATGCTTAGTCTTCAATAAACACTATCTTCTTATGAAGCCTGGTGTTTGACTGACTATCTGGAGATCTTGACAACAATGGATGGGGTGCACCTTACATCAAATGAGAGAAATGGCTTTGCTGGAAGACTTGCGAACCTGATCAGGAGGGCTTTAAACTGAAGCCATTGGGGTGCTGTGTGGCATCCCCAACACTAAGCTCAAGAAAGGGAGGGATCAGAGAATAAATGAACAGGACAGAGGTGAGTTCAGTAATTTTCAGGTAAATTTGAAAGGACCTATGGTAGAAAAGAATGTCTGTCATCTGAGATGTCTTTATACTAATGCACAGAGTATGGGAAATAAACAGGATGAACTTGAACTTCAAATATTAGAAATTAATTATGACCTGATGAGTATCACTGAGACTTGGTGGGATGAGCCTCATATATGGAGCACAGCGATTTAAGGATATACCTTGTTCAAATGGAACAGAATAAACAAAAAAGGAGGCGGGGCGGCACTATATGTCAAGAATGAATATGCTTGTACTGAAATTCAGGATTTTGAGAGTTGCCCTGTTGAAAGTGTGTGGGTAAGGATAGAGTAAGGGGGGAAAAGAAGGGGATACTGTTGTGACTTGTATAGTGACTTGTATGGTGACTTGCCTGCCTGCTGCGAAGGTAGCGGACATTACGCGTGTTTTAGATAGGCTGGTAGATAGTGCTGGGGAGGATCACTATCATTGAGTTTAACATTTGTACAAATAGAGAGTTGCCCAAAAAGACTGACACAACCACTTTTATATGTAAAAGGGGTAACTTCTCTGGTATGAGGCGACATATGAGGAAGAAATTGAAAGGTAAAATGGAAAAGGTCAAAATGAGGAGCAAATGAGGAGGGAATATGAGGAGCATATTGCAAAAAACATAAAGGCCAACAATAAAACTTTCTTCAAATACATTAGAAGTAGGAAACCAGCCAGGGAGGCAATGGGTCATCCAAGGGGTAAAAGGACTACTGAAGAATGACAGGAAAATGGCAGAAAAGCTGAATGCATTTTTTGGCTCTGTCTTTACTGTGGAAGATGACAAGTGCTTGCCCACTCCAGAAGCACCGATTTCGGGAGGGGGTTTGAAAGACCTGAATCAGATTGAGGTGACAAAAGAGGAAGTCCTATGACTGATGGGCAATTTAAAAACTAATAAATCACCAGGCCTGGATGGCATTCATCTGAGAGTTCTGAAAGAACTCAAATGTGAACTTGTGGATCTCCTTACATTAATATGTAATCTTTCTTTAAAATCTGCCTCCATTCCTTTTTTTAAAAAACAAGATTTTTATTGGAATATATTCAACATTTTTAAACATAATTTCTAATTCAAGTTATAGATCATGTCCCTTCCCCCTTCCCCCCCCAATAGGCTTCCAACACTGCTATTGCCAATAACAACAAACACTAAAAATAATCAAGTTTAAACTTATAACAATCTATAAACCAGGTAACTTATATTTTGTATACAAAAATCTAACTTAATCTAACGTAACTTCATTTTCAATAAGAATCAAGGTTATACATTTTCCCTTTCATTTTGTGTTCAGTTTCCATATAGATTTTCAGGTCTTCCCATTCTTTTAAGTATTGTTCTGCCATTTGTCCGTTTAGTTTTTTAGTCATTTTGTCCATTTCAGCTAAAAATAGCAGTTTCCTTAACCAGTCCTGTACATCCGGTACTTTATCCGCTTTCCACTGTTGTGCAAAGGCCATTCTTGCCAACGTGATCATATACCATAATACTGTTCTTTTTTCTTGCTTAATTTTTTCCATTGTCAAACCTGAGAAGAAGTTCCGACTTTTTCTAATAGGGATTTTCAATATTTTCTGCATCTCACAATGAACATTTGACCAGTATACTTTTGCTTTCTCACATGTCCACCACATATGATAAAAAGAACCCTCTATTTTTTTACATTTCGAACATTTGTTACTCAAGTTCTTATCCATAGTTATATTAGCAATCTTTTTTGGTGTCATGTACCACCTATAAAGCATCTTAAAACAATTTTCTTTTACATTAACACAAGTTAATATTTTTAGAGCTTTTCTCCACAAAAATTCCCAAGAATCCATTGAAATTTCCTTATTCATGTTTATAGCCCACTTTATCATTTGCTCTTTAACAGTTTCATCCAAAGTATATACAGTTAACAATATTTTATACAACTTAGAAATCACTTTTCTCCCTTTTTCCAACCAGATATCTTCAAACTCATCATTTTTAGCTCTAAAACCCACCTCTTTACAATCTTTTTTATAAATGTCTCGAAATTGTCCATATTGTAACCAACCATATTCAAATGTCAATTCATTGTTTGGTTTTAAAACAAATTTCTTCCCTTCTTTTTGAGGCAGCTCTTGGTACATCAATCAATCATTACCTTTATATTCTGAAAAAGGATGAATAACTGCAGCAGGAACAATCCATAGAGGTCTTTCATCGGGAATTGTATTCCTGTATCTGGTCCATGCTTTAAACAACGTTCTTCTTATATAATGATGCTTAAACATTGAATCCACCTTGTTTTTCCCATACCAAAGGTAGGCATGCCAGCCAAATCTGCAATTGTGGCCCTCAAGGGCCAATAGTTTTCTATTTTCCAAATTAACCCAATCAGACAGCCAAGACATACATACAGCTTCATGGTACAAAAGCAAATTCGGGACTTGAAAGCCACCTCTTTCTTTTGCATCATACATTATTTTCATTTTAATTCTTGGTTTCTTTCCTGCCCAGATAAATTTAAAAATTTCTCCTTGCCATTTCACTAGCACTTTCATGTCTTTCACAATTGGTATTGTCTGAAACAGAAACATTAACCTGGGCAGAACATTCATTTTGACAATGGCAATTCTTCCAAGAAGAGATAGTCTAAGTTTCTCCCATTTTTTCAAATCATGACTTATCGAAACACACAGTTTTTCATAGTTATTCTTAAATAAATCAATATTTTTCATTGTAATATCAATTCCCAAATATTTCATTTTTTTAACCACTTCACATTCTATCATTTTTGTAACAATTGTTGCCTTACAGTAGTCATATTTTTACATAATATTTTCGATTTATTTTTATTTACATAGAACCCTGCGAGTTCACCAAACTCTTTTACTTTTTCTAGAACCAATGGCATTATGTTAATAATCTTCAACAATAAACATAATATCATCAGCAAACGCTCTTAGTTTATATGAGAAACCTCTAATGTTAAGACCTTTTATATTTTTATCATCTCTGATCGCTTGCAGCAATATTTCCAAAATCCAGATAAATAATAGTGGCGATAAAGGACAGCCCTGTCTAGTACCTTTTCTGACTTGGAATGGTTCCGTTGACTCTGCATTAACAATCACCGTAGCTTTTTGCTCTTTATAGATCGATTTGATCATTCTTGAAAAATTTTTGCCCATCTGCAATTTTTCAATCACTCTAAACATAAATTCCAAGTTCAAATTATCAAATGCCTTTTCCGCATCCAAAAATAAAAAGCCAACTTCCTTTTCTGGGTGTTTTTCATAATATTCTATTGCGTCCAATACAACCCTCAAATTGTCTTTTATTTGTCTATTCGACAGAAAACCAGCCTGGTCTTCAGCAATAACTCCTTTCAAATACTCTTTGAGGCGATCTGCTAGTATTTTTGCAAAAAGTTTATAATCATTATTCAAGAGTGAAATAGTCGATAATGTTTAATGTTAGTTAAATCTTGTGACTCTTTTGGTATCAGGGTGATTGCTGCTTCATTCCAGGAATCTGGAATTTTCCCATAGTCTCTGATTTCATTTAAAAGAATCTCTAGAACTGGCACCAGGTCTTCTTGAAATTTCTTATAAAATTTAGCTGAAAATCCATCTGGTCCTGGAGCTTTGGAGATTTTTGCTTCCCATATTGCTTTGCTGATTTCTTCTTTAGTTATTGTAGCATTCAAGAATTCTTTTATTTTTTCACTCGGTTGCATCAAATTTACCTTTGATAAATAATCCTGAATTTTCCATAGATCTTTCTTTAAAATCTGCCTCCATTCCTGAGGACTGGAAGGTAGCTAATGTCACTCCCATTTTTAAAAAGGGATCCAGAGGAGATCCAGGAAATTACAGGTCAGTCAGTCTGACGTCGATACCAGGCAAGTTGGTAGAAACTGTTATTAAGGAAAGAATTAGTAGGCACATTGATGAACAAAAACTATTGAGGCAGACTCAGCATGGATTCTGTAAGGGAAGATCTTGTCTCACTAACTTGTTAATGTTTTTTGAAGGAGTGAACAAACATGTGGACAAGGGGGACCCAATAGATGTTGTTTACCTTGACTTCCAGAAAGCTTTTGATACAGTTCCTCATCAAAGGCTCCTAAGTAAGCTCAATAGTCATAGGATAAAAGTATAATTCCTCTTTTGGATCAAGCTCGCAAATGCCTCACAGCCAGTGCCTCACTTCCCCCTGCATGCTGTGGTCAGAAACAAAAAGGGCCCCAAGGTCCCATTACACAAGTGAATACAAAGTCCTCATGTTGTTCTTCAACATTCCAAAAGGCTTATGTGTAGATGAAGTCTTACCCAGTTTGATTCCCTTGGAAGGACAAAGCACCAAAGTCTTGCAAACTCCTTGCAGAACTCGGCTTTATTTACAAACTAGGAATAAGGAAATAAATACAATGTGAAAATACATTGTGGAAATAAATACAATGAGCTCTAGAAAAAGGCTCTGGGAGAGTGCCCCAGCTTTGGGCACACAGTGTGAATTTGCTGTGGCAACCTCAGCAGGGTATAATGACAGAGTCCACCATTTTCTCCAGAGGAACTGATCTCTGCTACCTGAAGAGCAGTTGTAATTTTGAGTGATCTCCAGCCCTCACCTGGAGATTGGCAACAATTATTAGGAAGGATGAAATGGCTGGTTTGGAGGGTGGAGTCTATGGCATTCTACCTGTCTGAGGTCCAACCCCTCCTCATACCCCACCCTCTCCAGGCTCCACCCCTCAAATCCCCAGGAATTTCCCAACCTGGAGTTGGCAACCCCATCTCCTTCCCAGCTAACCATCAACCTTCCATTATCTGCCCCCTGACTTGAGCTGACTTCTGCCCTCCCTCCTGCAGAGCAGTTGTAATTCTGTGTGGTCTCCAGGCCTCAGCTGGAGATTGGCAACCCTATATCCCTCCCAGCCAATTGTCAGCCTACTGTTATCTGCCCCCAGACTTCAGCTTTCCATCTCCTCCCCCCTCCCTCCTGGAGAGCAGTTGTAATTCTGATTGAACTCCAGCCCCCACCTGGAGATTGGCAACAAGGGTTCCCCAGGATGGAATGGCTGCTTTGATGGGTGGAGTCTATGGCATTGTACCTGTCTGAGGTCCCACCCCTCCTCAAACCTCACCCTCTTCAGGCTCCATCCCTCAAATCTCCAGGAATTTCCCATCTGGAGTTGGCAACCCTATCAGGATTGGCCCCAATGAGTTTTCTCCCAAAGGCCAAAGTAGGTGACAGGACCAAGCTTGGTTGCCTACCAGCAGGCATTGAGGGGAAAGTAGGGTTGCCAGCTCTAAGTAGGGAAATACCTGGAGATTTGGGGGGTGGATCCTGTGGAGGGCAGCATTGGGGGGGGGTGGAAGGACTCAGCAGGGTATAATGCCATAGGGCCTACCCTCCAAAGCAGCTATTTTCTCCAGGGGAACTGATCTCTGTCATCTGGAGATCAATTGTAACAGCAGGAGATCTCCAGGTCCCACCTGGAGATTGGCAACCCTAGGGGAAGTCAGCTGCACAGCAGGGGGTTGAAGAGAATGGTTTGATGGCCGCTGCACCAAGATTGGCAACAGTAGTTCCCCAGAAGGAAATGGCTGGTTTGGAGGGTGGAGTCTATGGCACTGTACCTGTCTGAGGTCCCACCCTTCCTCAAACCTCACCCTCTTCAGGCTCCATCCCTCAAATCTCCAGGAATTTCCCATCTGGAGTTGGCAACCCTATCAGGATTGGCCCCAATGAGTTTTCTCCCAAAGGCCAAAGTAGGTGACAGGATCAAGCTTGGTTGCCTACCAGCAGGCATTGAGGGGAAAGTAGGGCTGCCAGCTCTAAGTAGGGAAATACCTGGAGATTTGGGGGGTGTATCCTGTGGAGGGCAGCATTGGGGGGGGGTGGAAGGACTCAGCAGGGTATAATGCCATAGGGCCTACCCTCCAAAGCAGCTATTTTCTCCAGGGGAACTGATCTCTGTCATCTGGAGATCAATTGTAACAGCAGGAGATCTCCAGGTCCCACCTGGAGATTGGCAACCCTAGGGGGAAGTCAGCTGCACAGCAGGGGGTTGAAGAGAATGGTTTGATGGCCGCTGCACCAAGATTGGCAACAGTAGTTCCCCAGAAGGAAATGGCTGGTTTGGAGGGTGGAGTCTATGGCACTGTACCTGTCTGAGGTCCCACCCCTCCTCAAACCTCACCCTCTCTGGGCTCTACCCCTCAAATCTCCAGGAATTTCCATACCTGAAGTTGGCAACTTTATCTCCTCCCCTCTCAGTAACCCTCTTTCTCATTAGTTGGGAGCAAAGCAGTTTACGTCATTCTTTTCTACTTTGTGATCTATACAGCAACCCTGTAAGATAGCTTAGGCAGAAAGTCTGTGGCTGGTCCGAAATCACCCAGGCAGCTTCCACAGTGATGCTCCTGCTGAACAGGAGCAAGCAGTCAGGGCTAGTGATGCCATGCCAGTCAGAAGGAATGAATTCACCCTGAGAGTGCTGGTAGGCTTAGGGTTGCCATTGCCAGCAAAGACAAATTGAAGCAAAGGAGGATGGAAAAGTCTCCATATCTCTATTTTGCCTTAAATTGGTGTTGATGCCAGTAGAGTGAGAAAATGCCAGAGACTCTGGGTGGGCACCCCATGGTAAATGCACCAAACAATTCCTAAAGATTTTCCAAAACACTACTCTGTCAATAAATCATTTTCTATGCTCACAGCGTCCCCTGCCAGAACGCAACTCATCCCCAGCACTTTGAATTAGTAACGGAGCTTTTTTTGCCTTGTGGTATTCAGCTTGTGATGTGATTTGTCTTTTTTGTGGTGTGGTATGGTTGTGTTATTGGGTCTGTGTCACTGGAATGACAGCCCCCAGAGTGGAATGACAGCCCCTGGGAGTAGCAGAAGCGTTCTGGGAGTATCATTCCACTCTGTGACCTGTCATTCCAGTCCTAGAGCACTGAGCCTATTCCCAAGGGCTGTCATTCTACTCCACAAATTTAGAAACTGTGTGGATTACATGGTTAACATGGCTACCCCTCCTATTTTTTATGTTATCCCTCCCCCTCAGAATCCTGATATTTTCCTTTGACTTGTTTTCTGGCCACCATTCCATTCAATTTGCCATGGATAGATTTGTAATTAGAAAGAGGAAAGTCTTTTCTGGTGCAGTTTGCATTGTTAATTAAAAGTTAAAGTATTTCAGCAGTCTGAAAGTCACTTGTTGAAGCCAAATGTCTTTTGCAAGTTGAACCTGAAGAGCAGAAATTAACCATGTACAGGAATGCAGTTATTTTCCATAAACTTAATTATGTGATTTATTTTATTAATAATTTGTTCTGAATATCTGTGTTTCCAACGTGGAGTTTCTAAGAAGTGTGCTAAGAAGGCAAGGTATATAAAATCCTAAGTGGCATAACTGTGAGTTTTCTTGGGGTCATGGCTGTGGGCACTGTTCTAAATTGCCTCCAAATGTACTTGTACTCACTTGTAGGATATGAGTTTGAAGTGAGAAGAAGATTGCTACTACTCTGAAGTCTGTACATTGCTCAGAAACTGAGTGCACAACAAATGTCTTGTATTGTGTCCTGGGTCAGAGACTTCAGCCATGCATTTACCAAATGAAGTTATCTGTGAGGCTGTAATTTAGTAAATTTCAGTACGAGATCACTCTTATAAGGCAGAAACAAGATTCCTGTAAATGAACATCCAGGAAAACTTTTGAAGTGTCCCCTTACAGACTTGTCTGTATTGCCTTTCTTACTGTCAGATTTGTGACCATTAGCTTGTCCTATGTACATGGTATGTATATTTGCAGATCTTTAAGTGATTATTCTAAAAGTACATTTCAAGAACAGGACACAGCAGGAGACTGCTGAGATGCCACTATAACCACTGGCCAACTTCCACCTTTTCTTGGTTTAGCCCAGCCCAGGGGCATTGCTAGGGGGGTTTCCAGGGGTTCCCAGCCCCCCTAAATTTCTGGGGAGTCCCTCCCTAAATCCCACTTGGCTCTGCTGCCATAGATAGTGACAATGGCCACTGATGTCACTGGCTCCTCCCAATGATGTCACTGGGCTCCAGTTCTTTTAAGGACCTAGCATAGCAATGTCTCTGGACCAGCCCCACCCCTGGAATTTGGAAAGTCTACACCTACCCAATGGGAGACCTGGCTGGAAACCCTGGTGAGTCATTTCACCATCCATGATGTCACAGAGCCGGGTAAGAAAAAGGTGTACCTCCACCGGCACTGTGGGATGGAGGCCCATCTATTACTAAAGGACTTAATAGTGCCCTGGCTGACAAAAGATGAATCCTATGCCATGCTGGTCAAGGCACTGACAGACCACCTGGCCCCTAAGCCCATGACATTTGTGGAAAGGATGGACTTTTTTGCGAAGGTCCAAGGTCCTGACAAAACCGCCTCTGACTTCCTCGTGGCTCTGTGGCGGGCCACCACAAGGTGTGCATTTCCTGATTTGGCTGACATGTTGCTAAATCAGTTCCTTGTGGGCCTACAGGAACCCAAGATCTGGAGGAAACTGGTCAGCCAAAATGACCTGGATCTTGACAAGGCAGTCCAGGAGGCCACTGCATACGAGAAGGCCCATCAAGACCGCTGCGCCAAGGCGATCCATTGCACACAAGTGACTGTAGGTTCCAACATCTCTGACGACGAGGAGGTACTACAGGTCCAACGCCGCCCAGCCCAGCGCTCCCAATGCACCATGGGACCCGCCGTGACAAAGGTCAGCCCCACGTCCATACCCTACACAAGCTGCGGCAACCTTCACGAACACAGGTCTTGCAGATTCTGGGATGCCGTCTGCCGTACCTGCCACAAGGCTGGCCACATCGCCAAGGTTTGCCGCTTGAAAGGTCAGCGACAGAGGACCACGGCACAACTGGAGTCGGCAGATCTGCACTCCATTTCGGTGCACCAGAGGACCATGGTATGTAACTTGAACCACAATGGCCCCGACAAGATGCATGTGACTGTTAATATAGAGGGGTCCCCCTGCCAAATGGAAATAGACTCGGGCTCGTCTTTTTTCATAATTTCCACAGAAACCTTGTGAGCCCTCTGTCCCAAGGGGGGACCCCGGCTGCACAAGCCACATTTTTTTTTTTTTTTAAGGCAGGAAGTTTGCAAGAGGCACGAGCCTCTGGCATGAGCCGAAGGGCGAGAGCAAAAGGGCGAGGCTCTTTGCCTGTGGCTCTTGGCCTAGGGGCTCTGTAAGAAGCCCAGGAAGAGCCAGAAAGACAGGACCTTGGCTCCTTGGTAAGGTAAGTAGACTCCTACAACAGGAGCCATATAAATACAAAGGGTTTTAAAAGGGGGTTATAGAAAAGTATTTGTTTAAAAACAATTATGAAGCCAGAATGCCAGCAGGGGGTTGGAGGCTATCCAGTGTTTTGCATGGAGTGTCACATGTATGACTATCTGCCCACTGGTCAGAAGTCTTGGGTGTGTGCTCGGTGCAAGGAGCTCCTGGTTCTCAGGGAGCGAGTTTGCTCCCTTGAGGCCAAGGTGGCTGACCTGGAGAAGCAGGGACAGTCAGTTAGGTGCATGGGGAAGACTCTCGGGGACTTGTTAGATAAGTCCCACTCTGGATCTGGCAGCCCAGCTGCTGCCAGGGAGCATGAGGGTCAAGGGGAAAAGGGGCACCATGCTGAGGATAAGGGGAATGTGCCCTCAGAAGGGACCTCTTCTTCAGCTGGTGAACGGGTATCCTTTCATACCAAGGAACTGTCCCTGGGAAGGGTGGGAGGGGGCTCTTGGTAGTTGGTGATTCGACCCTTAGGCAGGTAGACAGCTGGGTGGCAAACCCGCGTACTGACCGTATGGTGACTTGCCTGCCTGGTGCGAAGGTAGCGGACATTACGCGTGTTTTAGATAGGCTGGTAGATAGTGCTGGGGAGGAGCCAGTGGTCGTGGTGCACGTCGGCACCAACGATGTGGGGAAATGCAGTCGTGAGGTCCTGGAGGAGAAATTTAGGCTGCTGGGCAGGAAACTCAAGGCCAGGACCTCCAAGGTAGCCTTCTCGGAAGTGCTACGTGTTCCACGCGCAGGGCCAGAGAGACAGGCACAGATCAGGAGTCTCAATGCGTGGATGAGACGGTGGTGTAGGGGGAAGGGTTCAAGTTTGTTAGGCACTGGGATGCTTTTTGGGACAAGAGGGAGCTGTACAAAAGGGACGGTCTCCACTTGTCCCGAGAAGGAACCAGGCTGCTGGCGCTCAAAATCAAAAAGGTGACAGAGCAGTTTTTAAACTGAATAATGGGGGAAAGCCGACAGGAGATGAAAAGTCTCTGGTTCGGGATGGCTCATCTCAAAGAGATGAAGGGATAGCTATTACTTTTGTACAAGGAAATGGATTACAATTGTCCACTGAGACTGTGGCTAACGATAGGGACTGCCTGGCAAGGTCTCGAGGCAGCAAGAGGAAGGCTGTGGGCTTAACAAACATGGGAAACTATAAGAGTTTATACACAAATGCTAGAAGTCTCCGAGGTAAAATCGGGGAGTTGGAATGCTTGGTGTTGGGGGGGAAATAGACATTGTGGGTATTTCAGAAACTTGGTGGGATGAGGAAAATCAGTGGGATACGGTGATTCCTGGTTATAAATTATATCGGAAGGATAGGGGGAAAGGGTTGGAGGTGGGGTGGCTCTGTATGTCAGAGAGGGTATACCGTCCAGTAAGATTGAGAGGGTAAGAGAATTGGATTCACTTCTGGAAATGCTATGGGTTGAAAGAGTGGGTCCAAAAGGAGGCTTAACAATGGGAGTTTGTTATCGCCCACCAGATCAAAAGATAGAGGAGGATTATAAAATGATGAATGAATTAAAGATAGCAGCTAGACGAAATAACTGTGTTGTAATAGGCGACTTTAACTACCCACACATTGATTGGGTCAATATGAGTTCTAGTCGGGAAAAAGAGATTGCGTTCTTAGACACTCTCAATGACTGTGCTGCGGAACAGATGGTCACAGATCCTACCAGGGGAGAGGCGATCCTGGATTTGGTCCTAAGTAACACCCAAGACCTGGTGAGACATGTAAAAGTGATTGCACCACTTGGGAACAGTGACCATAATGTCATTGAGTTTAACATTTGTACAGACAGGGAGTTGCCCAAATAGACTGACACAACCACTTTTAACTTTAAAAGGGGTAACTTCTCTGGTATGAGGGGACATGTGAGGAAGAAATTGAAAGGAAGAGTGGAGAAGGTCAAAACCATTGGGGAAGCTTGGAGACTATTTAAAAAGACAATCCTAGAAGCTCAGAAAAAATATATACCGCAGGTTAGGAAAGGTACAAATAGGTATAGAAAAAAGCCTGCGTGGTTAACAAATAAAGTAATGGAAGCTGTAAAAGGTAAGAAGGATTCCTTTAAGCGGTGGAAAGCTAGTCTTAGTGAGGTTGATAAAAGGGAACACAGACTATGGCAAATAAAATGCAAGTCTGTGATCAGGCAAGCAAAAAGGGAATATGAGGAGCATATCGCAAAAAACATAAAGGCCAACAATAAAACTTTCTTCAAATACATTAGAAGTAGGAAGCCAGCCAGGGAGGCAGTGGGGCCCTTGGATGACCAAGGGGTAAAAGGAGTAGTGAAGGATGATAGGGAAATGGCTGAGAAGCTGAATGCATTTTTTGCCTCTGTCTTCACTGTGGAAGAGGAGAAGTGTTTGCCCACTCCAGAAGCACCGATTTCGGGAGGGGGTTTGAAAGACCTGAATCAGATTGCGGTGACAAGAGAGGAAGTCCTCCGACTGATGGACAATTTAAAAACTAATAAATCACCAGGCCCGGATGGCATTCATCCGAGAGTTCTGAAAGAACTCAAATGTGAACTTGTGGATCTCCTGACAAAAATATGTAATCTTTCTTTAAAATCTGCCTCCATTCCTGAGGACTGGAAGGTAGCTAATGTCACTCCCATCTTTAAAAAGGGCTCCAGGGGAGATCCAGGAAATTACAGGCCAGTCAGTCTGACATCGATACCGGGTAAGTTGGTGGAAACTGTTATTAAGGAAAGAATTAGTAGGCACATTGATAAACAAAAACTATTGAGGCAGACTCAGCATGGGTTCTGTAAGGGAAGATCTTGTCTCACTAACCTGTTAGTGTTTTTTGAGGGAGTGAACAAACATGTGGACAAGGGGGACCCAATAGATATTATTTACCTTGACTTCCGGAAAGCTTTTGATACAGTTCCTCATCAAAGGCTCCTAAGTAAGCTCAATAGTCATGGGATAAAAGGACAAGTCCTCTTGTGGATCAAAAACTGGCTTATAAATAGGAAACAGAGAGTGAGTATAAATGGGAAACTTTCTCAGTGGAGGGTGGTAAGCAGTGGGGTACCACAGGGATCAGTACTCGGTCCGATGCTTTTTAACTTGTTTATTAACGATTTGGAATTGGGAGTAAGCAGTGATGTGGCTAAATTTGCAGATGACACAAAGTTGTTCAGGGTGGTGAAAACCAGGGAAGATTGTGAGGCACTCCAAAGGGATCTGTCGAGGATGGGTGAGTGGGCATCAATGTGGCAAATGGGGTTCAATGTGGCCAAGTGCAAAATGATGCACATTGGAGCCAAAAATCCTAAATATAAATTCACGTTGATGGGGTCTGATCTGGCAGAGACGGACCAAGAGAGAGATCTTGGAGTCGTAGTGGATAACTCGCTGAAAATGTCTAGAGAGTGTGTAGCTGCAATAAAGAAGGACAACGCTATGCTTGGGATTATTAGGAAGGGAATTGATAACAAATCAGCCAGTATCATCATGCCCCTGTATAAATCATTGGTGCGACCTCATTTGGAATACTGTGTACAGTTCTGGTCACCACATCTCAAAAAGGATATTATAGCATTGGAAAAAGTGCAGAGAAGGGCAACTAGAATGATAAAAGGGTTGGAACACCTTCCCTATGAAGAAAGGTTAAAATGCTTGGGGCTCTTTAGCTTGGAAAAATGACGGCTGAGAGGTGACATGATTGAGGTTTATAAGATTATGAATGGGATTGAGCAGGTTGAGAAAGAAGTACTGTTCTCCCTTTCTCACAATACAAGAACTCGTGGGCACTCCATGAAATTGCTGAGCAGTCGGGTTAGAACAGATAAAAGGAAATACTTCTTCACCCAAAGAGTGATTAACATATGGAATTCACTGCCACAGGAGGTCGTGGCAGCTGCAAGCATGGACAGTTTCAAGAGGAAATTAGATAAACATATGGAGCAGAAGTCCACCAGTGGCTATTAGCCACAGGGTATAGATGGGAACTCTCAGTCTGGGGCAGGTGATGCACTCTATTCTTGGTGCTGGAGGGGGCAGCAGTGGGAGGGCTTCTGGTGCCCTGGCCCCACTGCTGGACCTCCTGATGGCACCTGGTATATTTTGGCCGCTGTGTGACAGAGTGTTGGACTGGATGGGCCATTGGCCTGATTCAACATTGGCTTCTCTTATGTTCTTATGTTCTTATGTTCTCTTATGTTCTTAGGGTCTCAAGTCACGGGACTTTAATAAGAACCCTGTGGCGGTTCGGGGCTGGGGCAAGTTCCGGGTATAGTTTAAGGACTTCTCAGAGTGCTTATACCTGTTGGTAGTGGAAGGGTGCCTCTCCAGCTTATTGGGCCTTTCCTGGTTCGGACCCCTGGGGCTGACGATTACAGGGGTGAACCAGATCCGGCAGCCGGACTTCAACGCCATTTGCAAGGAATTCCCCAGGGTGTTCGATGGGACAGTGGGGAGGTACACCGGTTCCCCCATCTTGCTGGACCTGGACCCCAACATCCACCCCATCCGCATTAAGGCCCGGCTTCCCCTGCTTTCCCTGAAGCCTAAAATTGAAGTGGAGCTTGATTGCCTGGTTGAGCAGGGGGTGCTTGAACTGGTCGCATCCGCACACTGGGAGACCCCCATCGTCACACCAGTCAAGCCTAATGGGGACGTGCGTCTTTGTGCAGATTATAAATGCACCATAAACAAAACCCTACAAGACCATGTTTACCCGGTTCCAGTGGTAAACCATGTGTTGGCCACTCTGGCAGGGGTGCAGATTTTTGGCAAGCTGGATCTGGCTGAGGCCTACCAGCAGTTGCCGGTCGATGTGGCCTTCACCGAGGCACAAACAATTGCTATGCGCAAGGGGGCTCTTAAAGTAACTTGTTTGCAATTTGGTGTGTGTGTGGTGCTGGGAATTTTTCAATCTTTCATAGATTCCCTACTCAAAGGCATCCCAGGAGTGCAGCCATTTCTAGATGATGTCATCATCGCGGCTCTGGACCCCACCACATTCACGGCTTGGCTCCGGGTGGTCCTGCAGAGGTTCGACGCAGCGGACCTCAAGGTGAAGAAAGAAAAATGCCTTTTTGGGGTGCCACGCATCGAGTTCCTGGGATTTGCCGTGGACGCCGAAGGGATTCACCCCATGGACAATAAGGTCAAAGCAATCTCACAGCCCCCCCTCCTTCCAAAGTGGAGCTACAGGCTTCCTTGAGCCTGTTAAATTTTTATCATGTGTTCCTGCCCATGAAAGCGGCGGTAGCAGAACCCCTCCACTGCCTCCTGGACAAGGATGCACAGTGGGTCTGGGGGCCTGCACACACCAAGGCATTTCAAGGGGTCAAGGATTTGCTGGCATCTAATGCCGCGCTGCAGCTTTTCGATGAGTCGCTCCCGGTGGTCCTGGCCTGTGACACATCTCCCTACGGGGTGGGGGTGGTCCTGGGCCACAGGTTGCTGGATGGCCGGGAGGTCCCAGTTGCCTATTACTCACAGACCTTGTCATCAGTGGAGTGCAATTATGCGCAACTTGACAAGGAGGTGCTGGCGATAGTGGCGGGCGTTAAGAAGTTCCACCACTATCTCTATGGCTGGCCCTTTATGGTGGTCATGGACCATAAACCTCTCCTTGGCCTCCTGGCCCCAGATCGTCAGACACCCCAGATGGTATTGCCCAGGGTCCTACACTGGTCCATTTTTATGGTGGGTTATGCCTACTTGCTGATTCATCATCTGGGAAAAGCCATGGGCCACGTTGATGCCCTGAGCTGCCTGCCACTCCCCACGGTGGACCCCGACCCAGCCCCAGCCCATGTGATCACCGTCATGGAACCCCTTCCAGACTGGCTGGCTCACATTCGGGAAGTTGCCCACCTGACGGCCAAGGACAAGGTTCTCTGTCGGGTCTTGGACTGGGTGGGGAGGGGGTAGCCTGCGGCCAAGGAGGGCCCCAAGTTCATGCCATGCATCCCACAGAAAGATGAACTGTCAGTGTATAAAGGTTGCCTGATGTGGAGAGGTTGAGTGGTGATCCAGGCCCCACTCTGACAATGAGTCATGGCGGCGCTACACGAGCACCACCTTGGGATGGTGAGAATGAAGGTGCTGGCAAGAAGCTATGTCTGGTGGCTGGGACTGGATGAGGACATCGAAGACAAGGTAAAAAGGTGTCAACCCTGCCAAGTCTCATGCCCTGACCAACCTAGGGCCCTGGAGAGGGCCTGGGAATCCTCCCACCGCCCCTGGTCTTGGTTCCACCTGTATTGTGCAGGGCCGTTCCAGGGGCAGCTGTTTTTTATTCTAGTGAACACCTACAGCAAGTGGCTGGAGGTCGTGCCGGTGCCATCAACCTCTTAAAAGTCCTCCATCAGAGCCATGTGGTGGATCTTCAGTGCCCAGGGCATCCCCGACACCCTAGTGACGGACAATGGGATGGCCTTCACGTCCGGAGAGTTCCAGGAGTTCACCAATTACTATGGGATCTGCCGCATCTACTCAGCTCCGTTCCACCCCGCCACCAACTAACAGGCTGAGTGCATGGTAAGAACCATGAAAAATGCACTCTGTCGGCTAGAGGTGCCTGACTGGGACTACAAGCTGGCTTCCTTCCTCTTCAGATAAAGAATCACCCCTCACTCAACCACGGGACAGAGCCCAGCTGAGCTGCTCCTGGGCAGACGACTCACAACCAGGATGGACCGCCTCCATTCGGATCGAGTGCCTGAATGGGAGCCCGAGATCAGTCACTGGACGCTGCCCAGGGCTTCTTCCCGGAGGACCCAGTGTATGCCCGGAGCTTTGCCAAGGGCCCCCCCTGGATCCTGGCAAGAGTGGTAAGAGTAAGAGGGCCCCGTTCATACGAGGTCTCCTGCGAGGACAGCCAGATCCTACAGCACCACATTGACCAACTCCAGCGGTGGACGTTGTTGCTGGATCCGGAAGACCCAGAGGTACCTGACACCTTCGAGGCAGCCGAGCCACTAGCCGTGAACTCAGCTCCCCTAGTCACAGCCCCCAGCCTATCCAGTGACCACCCACTGCCGGTGACAGACGAGGCATCCAGCAACACCACCCGGCCTGTAATCACCCTGCAGCCACAGGCCAGCACCCCGCCAAGGGCTGCAACGCCAACCTTGGTCTCGGCTGAGACCAGGGTCCAACATTCCACACAAGAGCATAAGACACCGGCATCTCTCAAGGACTATGGTGTCTTCAGACCAAGGGGGGCGGGGTGTAATGTCAAGGGTGTCTTCAGACCAAGGGGGCGGGGTGTAATGTACTCAGTCCCGACCGTATGGCACCCAGAAGGCTCCATGCGGTCCCGCTAACCTAGGAGCTTCGCTCCAACAAACAATGGACTAAGCGGATCCTAGCCCGCACCAATCGGAGGGCTAGGCTCCTGGCCGAGAGCCTATGGAACTCTCGGCCACCGTTAATAGCCTATGAAGGTGTATGGGTGTGTTTTTGGGTGTGGGTTTTCACAGAATATAAGCCAGCCTGCAAGCCGGCTAAAGTCGTCTTGTTCCTGATCTTAAATAAAAGTATGAGCTGATTTCACGCTATGGACTTGTCAGTCTCAGTACTTTTCAGTGTCAAAAATATGAATGAATCTACAAAGAAACGGAACAGGAAACATTTGCTGATTCTTGCTTCTGCCTTCTCATTGTCTCCTGGAAGTGGGACGAGCTGACCATGTTCCCCGGGTCTAGGGGCTTGCTGAGCAGGATTGTTCAGCCCACTCCCAGAGTTCTTCAGGTAAACAGGACCAGCGAGAGCAGCCTGGGCACCCTGGAGCACCGTGTGAGGTGCCGTCCTGCTCTCCTGCTGGCCCAGCGCGCCAAGGCCGTTTCTGCTTCTGAGCTATGCCCAAGTGTGAGGAGGAAGTAACTCTGAATTATGAGGGTAAAGCTACGCCATACTTTTTTAGGTGGCCCCCTGCTGAATAGCAGCTTGAGAACAGGAGCCGTTAATGGTTGCCCTCTGTAAAATGTCTGTTCTGAATTCAGTCACAGAAAAGTACGTTTGTTGTTGTTGGGCTCTCTGGGGGCTTTCCCCTAGCTGCTGCTTGCCTTACTGCCCTCTTCAAACAGCTTGCTGGCTGTGCGGAGATGACATTAAAATTGTGCTGCATGGCAAAATAAAGCAGGAATTGTTTGTGGTCTTCTTTCGAAAAGCATAGATGTCAATGAGCAATGGGAAAATCAGTTCCCACTCTGACCAGGTCATTTCCTGTGAAACTGGAAGGACACCGTTTGTTTCCAAAGAGACCAAACTAAATGGAACTGCCCAGGCCCGACTGATGCTCGGGATCTTGGTTCAAAGTAGTGGTGATCCAGTCTTTATTAATTAAGTCACAACTTATTTTTTTCCTATTGATGCTGAAAAGCTAACCACAAGGGTGTCTGAGAGCTGAACATACCATATTGACCTGTGATGATCAGAACGAGCTGATCTTCCAGTCTGTTTTGTTTGCACCAAATGAATTTGATGTCAGCCTACTGAACCAGTTTGCATATTTTCTAAATGGGCCGCTATGCCACTGACCCAAACTGATTGGCAGCCATTAATGTCACAAAGGATTATGCAGATAAACACCAAACAGGAGGAGGCTTAAAAAAAAAGACAGCATTTATTTATGACTTATTTGCAACCAATTTAACTATTGAAACAATTTCTCGCTGAGCAAAGCAGTACTGTCACAAGGAATGGGGAGAACAATTCAATCAGGTCATGTGAGAACACAGATGAGCAGAAAACCAGTTGTGCTGTACTCCACTGTTGGGAAGGAATAGTTGAAGCAACCTTCCGAAATGCCACCAAGGGGTGAGTGGACAGATGGTTGGAAAATCCACTCGCTGTCCATGACGGGTGAGCAGGAGGTGAGCCAAGCATTCCTGGTTGTCTCTTGAGTCAAGCATCTCCGATCCTAACAGGAGAACAATTGTATGTTGAGTGTTTTTATGGCTGTAACAGGTGGTGGCATCGTTCCATGTAGCAATAGGAATGTATAGATAGTCCCCTTTTCATGTTCCCATGTTGTCACTGTGGGACTATTAAAACATTCATTTTCATTGCTTGTATTCCCAATTCATTATTTTCTTTTACCACCATTTATAAGAGGAAGTACTTCCTCAGCCAGAGAGTGAGTCACCAGAGTAATCCACTGCGACATTTTGTGGCGATGGCCATGAGTTTAGAGAGCTCTGCAGGGTGATTAGACACAGGTATGAGAGATTGGTCTGTCCGTGCTGAGGGCGCCAGTCCCCCCCCCGCCTGCTCCTGTTGGAAAACAGTGACGGGGGATGAGTCAGCCTCTCTGCCTGTTTGTGGGCCTTCCAGGGCCTTGATGTTGGCCGTTGTGCAGAACAGGATACTTGACTAGATGGACCCTTGGTCTGATTCAACATGGCCACTTTTACGACCTAATTTAATGGTATAAGATTTTGTTAGTACAACTGGAGTGTCAGAAAATGCCTTTGATGTTTCTCACTGAATCCATTGTGTTATGTTTCCCTACCCTGCTTTGCGCTTGCGTAGCTATGCAGGCAGAAACGTGGGAGCTTCTTCCCTGCCGCTTCTCCTTATCGCAGTGGCCTTGAATGTAGGCTTTGGACTATTCTTGTTTCGCTGAGAATTTTCCAGTCCTGGGAAGGCAAGGGGAGGGGGGGAGTAGTCTCCCGCTCATCAAGTATTTCTCCCGCCGGGAGTTCCCGCGCGAGTGCTCAAAGTTCATTTGCTAGGCGCTTCATTGCATCACACTATAAGGTAGCTTGCTTTGCTTTGCCCCCCATTCCTGACAATGACCTCCTACTGTGGGTTTTTAGCAAGATAATCCAATAAACCTTTCTTTGTGCAAGAATGACTGGATCTACTTGATTTCAAACCTGACAGAAATTGTCAGGAATCCATTACCGTTCCCACTACCGTCAGTGTCCGCCGTCTACCACGATGAGCGGAGCGGGTACGGGAGCCACGGGCGCAGTCCCAGTGACTACTCCCTCGGGCGCGGCTGCAGCGACTACTACTCCAGGAGCCACGGGCGCAGCTGCAGCAACTACTACTCCAGGAGCTACGGGCGCAGCTGCAGCGACTGCTACTTCAGGAGCCACGGGCGCAGCTGCAGCGACTGCCACTCCAGGAGCCACGGTCCCCGTCACTACCGTGGCAGCTCCAGTGGTCATTCTCCCGACCACCACTGTTGTTCCGGTGACTACCACTACAGTGTTGGCCGCACCAGCACCACAATCAGCAACCGGGTTGGTTACCCCGCCATCGATCGGCACATTGGGGGTTCAGTACACTCTCCCGATCTACAGCCCGGCCGGGCTAATACCGAGTCAGGGAGGAGCGGTTCCACGAACCTATGTGCCGGGAGCCCCAACACCCTGGGATAAAGGGGTGACCTATCGCAAATCACGCGATTGGACTAAGAACCTGTTGGATACTACCCAGGCAACCTGGACCATGCCAGGAAGCCAGAGCCGGGACAGCCTTTTGGATCCCAGAGGTAGTTTTGGACTTCCCCAGGGGAGGGTGTCTCGAGGATCTCCCAGAACTGGGTCTGGGTCAGACACCGATGCCCGCATGGACTCTATTCAAGAGGATACCCGACGTCTGGTAAGGGACATGAGCAAACTAATGCAATCCCTACCACAGATGATGGACCAGGCAATTCGAGCTCATCCGCTGATGCAACCTAGACCGGTACCAGCCCCGGCACCACCGCTGCTACCGGGACGACCACCTCCTGCTCCCCCGGGCCCGAGGCCGGGCCAACCACCACCGGGTCCAGGGCCGGGTCGACCAGCACCAGCCCCACCTCCATTGGCCGTTCCAGCACCAGGACCAGGGCCAGGGCAACCAGGACCAATCCAGCCGCCAGCTGTGCCTCCGCCTCAACTCCCTGCTCCAGCACCCCTCATGCAGCCGGTCCCGGTCATGGCGCCGGCCCCCCAGTAATCCGCCCCAAGGACATGCTTGAGATCACATTTGATGGAGATCCAGAGACTGTGTCCTTTTTCATCTTGCAAGTAGGGAAATTTGTGCAAAGATGGGGCTATGTATTCCCAGACGAAGAGCAACAGGTGGAGTTTATCGCATCCAGATTCCGGGGGAGTGCTACTAGTTGGTATGTAGCCCTTCATGATCTGGAGGCAGCGGAGTTGGGGAATGTAGATGACTTCATGTGGGCCTTGAGAAACCGCTTCGAGGACCCGGGGGCGGCCCAAAAGCTGAAGCCTTCCTTCGCACGTTCAGACAAGGCAAACTCTCCGTGCGGGAGTATTCAAGGGAGTTTCAAAAGCATGCCGTGAAAATTCGGGACTGGACCGATGCAGTCTTGGCCCAACAATATCGAATGGGACTAGCCGTAGACGTCCGCAATAATGTCCTCAGCTCTCAGCAACCTCGCACCCTCCAAGGTTGGATGGAGGAAGCCGAAAAAGCGGAAAGTCGCCTACGTATGATGAAGCTGGATCTATCTTTGGGTAACAACCGGCCGAGCCTTGCGGCAGGCCAAGCTAGACCCAAACCAACGTCCACCCCAAGTGGAATGAGAGATCAACGTATGCGCCAAGGTCTCTGCCTGCGGTGTGGGGAGAAGGGGCACTTCGCCGCATCCTGCCCAAAAGGGGATCCCAATAGAGCTCTACCACAAGAGGAGCCCAGAAGGTGGACAGCCCCTACCCCAAGGAAAGGTACAGCGAAACCACGCAATCCACGGGCTCTTTTTGCTGGCCCCGACCAAGCGGATATCCTAATGCTGGAGGAGGAGAGTGAGATGCAGGGAAACGAGATGGTCCTGTTTGTGAATGGCGCTACACAGCAGGACCCCGCACCTGAGGCGCCTAAATTGGTGAGCAACTACCCCTCTCTCTTCTTTGTGACTGTTCTGGTTATGAACCCCGCAATGATGACCCATATTCGGGTTCGAGCCCTCATTGACTCAGGGTGTGGGAGGGACCTGATAAACCCGTCTATGGTTATGGGTTTGGAGGCATCCGTGGTACACTTGAAAGACCCAATAACTTTCACGCAAATGGATGGGTCTCCAATGAAGGAACCGTGCCGATTTGAGACTGTCCCTTTAAGAATAGGCATTGGTGACCACTGGGAGCTCCGCTCCTTCGTAATAGCCCCTCAAGCTCAGTTTCCCTTAGTGTTGGGTAGCCCTTGGTTACATGGACATAATCCTTACATTCTATGGGAAGAAGGGGACGTAAAATTTATCTCCCCGAAATGTATAGACCACCAATGGGACCCAGGGTGGGGAAACCCCCCATGCAATGAACCCCCACGAGCCTGTTTAGCCAAGGAGGACCTTAACCGCATCCCTAAGGATTACCGCTATGTAACCAGGGTTTTTGAGGAGGAGGAAGCTGATGAACTACCCCCCCACCGTAACTCAGACTGTGCGATTGAAATTCTTCCGGGCCAGAGATTACCTAAGGGGAAAATTTACGCCATGAGTCCAAATGAAAAAGAAGAACTACGCCGCTTTATTGATAAGAATCTGGCCCGTGGATTTATTAGACCAGCATCTTCCCCTTTTGCAGCACCTGTATTATTTTGTAAAAAGAAAGATGGGAGGCTCAGACTCTGCACGGATTACCGGGGACTAAACGCAGTTTCTGCAACTAATGCCTACCCTATGCCCCTCATCAAAGACTTATTGGCAGAGGTGGCTAAGGGGAAAGTGTTTTCTAAACTGGATTTACGAGATGCCTATTTTCGGGTGCGTATCAGAGAAGGGGATGAGTACAAGACTGCATTCAATACCCCGCTGGGGCAATTTGAATATCGGGTGATGCCCTTCGGTTTACAAGGGGCACCTGGGGTCTTCATGAACTTAATCAACGAAGTGTTACACCCCTATTTATTCAAGGGGGTGGTTGTTTATTTGGATGATATCTTGGTCTATACCCCGGATCAAGAATCCCACACTACCCTGATGCGGAAAGTATTGGAAAGGCTATTAGAACACAAACTGTTTGTCAAACTCTCAAAATGTGAATTTCACCAGGAGTGCATTGACTTTTTGGGGTACCGCATATCCCCCGCGGGGTTAGAAATGGACCCAAAAAAGGTCCAGGATGTATGGATGTGGGAGCCCCCCAAAACCAGGCGACAGCTTCAAAGTTTTCTCGGTTTCGCCAATTTTTACCGTCAATTCCTGCCACACTTTGCCCAAGTGGCCCTCCCCCTCACCGAACTGTTAAAGACTAAGGGGAAGGGATCTAAGGCTTCGGTGCCTGCATCATGAACTGCCTGTCCGCATCGCGCACCGTATCAAAGGCTTTCGGAGACTCCCCTTCATCATCGGCTGCAACCCCACCATCCTCCACGTGCATGAACTTTACATTCGAGCCTTCCAGAAACTGAGTGAATTTCCCCCAATCGCAGACCCTGAGTCTGAGGCCCAGTATTGCAAACTGGTCCGGCAGCTTCTCGACGACCACAAGGACGTGGTGACACTGCTGGCCGAGGGCTTGCGGGAGTGTCGCAAGCACATACAGGACGAGAAGCTGATCTGCTCGTTCCTGGACAAGACGCTCACTTCCCGCCTGGGCATCCGGATGTTGGCCACTCACCACCTTGCGTTGCACGAGGACAAGCCCGACTTTGTTGGGATTATATGCACCCGCCTGTCCCCGAAGAAAATAATCGAGAAATGGGTCGATTTTGCCGGGCGCCTGTGTGAGCACAAGTACGGGAACGCTCCACGAGTGCGGATCAACGGGCACGTGGCCGCTCGCTTCCCTTTCATCCCCATGCCTCTTGACTACATCCTTCCAGAGCTGCTCAAGAATGCCATGCGGGCCACCATGGAGTCTCACCTGGACACGCCCTACAACGTGCCAGACATCGTCATCACTATTGCCAACAATGACATCGACTTGATCATAAGGATTTCAGACCGGGGTGCTGGGATCCCGCATGACCACGTAGACAAGGTGACCGATTATCACTTCACCACAGCTGAAGCGAGTGCCCAAGACCCGCGCATTAATACCGTGTTTGGCACCATGGTAGAAATGGGGAACAGCGGCCAGTCAGGGCCCATGCATGGGTTTGGCTTTGGGCTGCCGACCTCCCGTGCCTACGCTGAATACCTGGGTGGCTCTCTGACCCTCCAGTCCATGCAGGGCATTGGCACAGACGTCTACCTTCGCCTCAAACACATCGACGGCAAAGAGGAGAGTTTCCGCATCTAGAAAGCCTTCTCTTGACGGGCAGAGCCCCTCTCAGCCGCCCAAACCAGTTCAGCATGAATTCTTGTTCTCCCACGGATTTCTAAGAAAGCTACTCTCCTGGACACTTGGAGGCACCCAGAAGAGAGAATCTATGTCAGAAACTTGTATCTTCAGCTCTAAGCCGTGTGTCCATAATGTCCCATAACACCCACAGTTAAAACCACGATGAACAATAAGATCAACAAGCTTCTTTCAGATCATCTAGACTCATTTTTTATAAGTGTTCACTAAAAAACCAACAACCTCATGCTTACAAAAGCTGCACTACAGTCATCGATCCACTGGACTCAGGAGCTCAGAGAGTGACTCTTCACAGCATTTTTTTCTGGATGCTCCAAGGAAGAAAACATGAAGAGACACTGAGGATTTGGCTGCTGCTCCTTCTGCTGCTCCTGACTAACCATCAGGAAGAGAAGGGGTTGGTGGAGGAATCATGGAAGAAAGAACCAGATAAATGGATGAGCCCAGTGCGAATCCAGGGCAAAGTTGATGTAGGAGCCACTCTGGTGTAGTGTTTAAGTATGCGGACTCTGATCTGGGAGAACTGGGTTTGATTCCCCACTCCTCCAGTTGCAGCTGCTAGAGGACCTTGGGCAAGCCATACTTCTGACAAGAGCTGCCCTTGAAAGGGCAGTTCTCAAAAGAGCTCTCTCAGCCCCGCCTACCTCGCAGGGTGTCTGTTGCGGGGAGGGGGAGGGAAAGGAGTTTGTAAGCCACTCTGAGACTCTGAGTGAAGGGCAGGGTATAAATCCAATCTCCTCCTCCTCTTCTTCTTTTCCTCTTGACATTAAGCATTTTAAAATTGAATTAGGGTCACATATCGAGCTCTCAGCATGCAAATTTCATTTGTATTACTATGACTGGGAGGTGGGTTCAAATCCTCATATTCCCACAAAGCTCACCAGGTCACCATAGGCCAGTCACTTTCTCTCAGCCTGACTCATGTCACAGGGTGGTTTGAAGATACATTAGGGGTGTGCAAAAAAAAAAAAAAAAAAATCAGCCTGATTTGGATTTGGCTGAATCTGGCAGAATCAATTTCAGTGGGCAGAAAGACTCCTGAATGTTAGTTTCAGCAGTAGGAGCCAATTGGGAAGTCTTCCAGCCAGCCGAATATCAATTTCAGCCCCATTATACCCTATGGGCCATTGAAATCAATGGTGAAAACATAGGGTATATTCTGGGGGCTGGAGGGGAGGCGGTTTGAGGGAGAGTCTCCAAACTCACAGGGTAGCTGCTGGAGCCTCTCCCAAAGATATCTACCAGTCTTCAAGAAGATTGGACCAGGGGGTCCAATTCTACGGGCCCCCAAACAGGTTGCCCCATCCCCTCCATTGTTCTCTTGGTGATGTTAGTGGCTGTGGGGCGGGGGGGGAGTTGAGGCAGAGGCTTCAAATTTTCAGGGTAGCTTTGTCCCCCTTGTCCCCCTTGTCCCAAAGAAATTGGACCAGTAGGTCCAATTCTATGGGCACCCAAACAGGTTGCCCCCATTCCCTCCATTGTTTCCAAACCCAGCCAGCAGTATTTAAGGCAGGCCAAGCAAGCAGGCAGCACCCAGCAGTCAGACTCTCCCAGACTCCCCCAGAGAATCTCAGGGAAAATGAACTGTCCTGGGAGGTGCTTGTTTGCCAGGAGAACAAGTGGCACACTCCAGAACAGAAACCCCAGAAGACCAACAGGAACAACATTTATACAGGCCCTGCCCTGTATAAATTGATAGTGCAACTTCATTGCACCACACACACCTCAAAAAGGATATTGTAGCATTGGAAGAAGTGCAGAAAAGGGCAACTGCGATGATAAGAGGACTGGGGGCACTTTCCCTATGAAGAAAGGTTAAGACACTTGGGGCTCTTAGCTTTGAGAAACAATGACTGAGGGGTGACATAATAAGAGGTTTACAAGATTATGCATAGAATGGAACAGGTAGAGAAAGAAGTACTTTTTCCCTTTTCTCACAAGACAAGAACTTGTGGGAAGGCACGCAATGAAATTGCTGAGCAGTCAGGTTAGAAGTTAGAACAGATAAAAGAAAGTGATTCACACATGGAATTCCCTGCCACAGGTGGTGATGGTGGCTGGCATGAACAGCTTCCAGATGGAATTTGAGAAACATATGGAGGCTGGAGCAGAGCAGGGGTCCATCAGTGGCTGGTGGCTAGTAGCTATAGATAATAAGGAACTCTTGGTCTCTGGGGCAAGTGATGCTCTGGTGTGGGGGGAGGCAACAGTGGGAGGGCTACTAGTGTTCCGTTGGACCTCCTGATGGTGCCTGGCATTTTTGGCCGCTGTGTGACACGGACTGGATGGGCCATTGGCCTGATCCAGCACGGGCTTCTCTTATGTTCTTATATAACACCAGAGAATCTCTGTCAATGGGGGGCCTTTTTGGACAGTGCATTGAATGCAGTAGTGCCAGCCTGGTGACAGAATCCTGTGCCTGCCACTGCTTGCCTGCCAACCTGTACAGCATTACTGCATTCAAAAGCTTCAAGACAGCCCCCTCCCCCCCAGACCCGGGAAACTGGGAAAGGAAGGATAGGTGGGGGGGGGGTTCCCAACAACCTTATCTAACCTCTTTCCTCCCTGACACCCCCCTAGCTTGTCACCTTATGTCACCTGTAAGATCAGATGGATTGCAGAATGGACTGCTTGGGAGGGCAGCATGTGGCACATGCTCAAAGTCAAGAAGGTGCTTTCCCTGGGTCAACCAGACTTTGCAGCAAGAGACAGACAGCTGGATAGTCTTTCCCACACTGACTTTCCTGTGTTTTCTCTCCTGTACCTTCACTGTCCCTTTGATTTGTGGAATGGAGATCTCAGGGGGGGAAACCTCCTCTCTTCCTTTCGCCTGTCCCACACCTACCTCCTCCCTTAGCCTACTACTCCTTTATCCCGTCTCTCATCTTTCCTATCCACATTGTAGTTTTCACAATAAAGAGAGTAGTATTAGTCTGTTAAACTTAAAACATGGCTCTGTGTACCTTTGTGGCACTCAAACCCTACCTACCCTGGTTGGATCCTCCCCAACTACTTCCTCCCTTCAAAGCAGCTGAACCCAATACTATTGTAGGACATGCCAGCTCTACAAGACTGAGTATCCTCTTTACCCCTTGTCAAGTAGTCCTGAGAAGGACTGCTTGTCTTGGCAATGGTCCCCTGGGCAGAGCAGACAGGGAATTGCCTGCCTGAGGAATGTTCTGGCTCTTTAGCATGACCCAGGGTGCACCATGGGGAGGCGAGCTAGAGTTGCACTCCCCCCAAAAGACTCAAAATCTGGGTAGTGGTATTTGGTGGGACTGCTGCCCAGTAAGTCCACAAGCATACCCTTCCTCATTGAGTCAAGCCAGGGAAGGAGGGACTCAGAAAGCAAGAGGGAGGGGGTATTGCTGTTTGTCCACCTTGATCCACCTGTCTCTGCAGCAAGGCACCAGCTGTGTCACTGTCCCATTTGAGGAACCTTGGCCTAGGTGCGGCTGCCCCTCTCACCATGGGCCCTCCCTCACCTGCCACCAGTGTTCCCTCTAAGCTTAGCTGAGTTAGTGTGAGCTAGCTCACAGGTTTTTTAGCCTCTGGCTCACACATTTTTGTCTTAGCTCAGGAAGGATGGCTCCAGAGCAAACCAATTCATTCAGTAGATCACCTGCCTGCTCACAACAACAACTTTAATGCCAGTACCTCATAAAGTGCAAATTTTACTCACAGGACTGCATAGTTTAGAGGAAGTATTGCCCAGTGACCCACCCACCCCTGCAAAGACAATTCTCAATTTCTGTGGCACTCCTGTCCTGTGGGTTTTTCTGGTTTTTGAATTGCATTGTTCTAGCTTGAGTGAAAGCCATTTTTGCAGCACACAATTTTTTGGTGTCTGTGTGTGGATGGATGGTACCCAGTGCCATGCAGCTACTGGGCTAACGGAGGTGTTCTGGGGAGGGTGGCCTGGGTGAAAGAATGCCATTGGGGGTTGGGGGGGCATCTGTCTGCCAATTGGAATGATTGGGGGGGGCGTGTCTCTCTTTGGTCTCTCTCTCTACTTTTGATTTTGGGAAGAGCGTTTCCAACCAAACTTCCCAGCACACAGACTAAAAGAGGATGCAGGCACAACAAGACTGTGCTCACCTCAGTCATCCTCAAAGTCCAGGTCCGGGAAGCCAAACAGTGGCAGGTTGACCTTGAGGAAAACCAACTGCTCCACTCTCCAGGGTTTCAGGCGAGAGCGATGTGGGCTGACAATATAGCCCGCATATGAAAAAATGCACTTGCTCTGAATGATCATAGGAGGACATGAGAGGAGCCCCTGGGCTATGATAGAGAGGGCCAGCCAGACTGACTCCTTTGCGGCCCAGGAGCTCAGTGGGCAAGTGGTCTGTAGCTCACAGGGCTCTGAAAGGCGGTCCCAGACCATCATAGCAGCTGTGTCCCGTCTCACGGGCCTGCTACTGCTCCCAGAGGGGCCAGCGAGCCACCCCAAGAGTGCCATCTCTCCACTCTTCGAGGTGGGGGCCAGGGGGATGTGGCCTGGCTGGGGAGGTTGGGGAAGAGCAACAGCTGTGTGGCTTTCACCCCCTCACTTCTTCAACTCCTGGCAACATGAGCCCACTGGCCTACCTGCATTCAACCTACTGGGAGATTGCGTCTCTCCAGAGGTCAAATTCATTGACCCACTCAGCAATTCTGCCCCTGCTCACCAACGTGTATGCCTTCTGCTGGGAGAAGACAGGCTGAAAGCATTCCTCGAGGCCTACTTTCAGCCTCCTCACCAGCACGTGCACCTCTGGAACAAGGTCTGCACATCCTGTGCCCAGCTCCAACAACAAGGCCAATCCCCCATGTGCCATGTGGAACATGGGGATGACCAGAGCCAGACTCACCATGTCAGATGAGAGCATGCCTGTGTGGCTCTTGAAGGGCTCAAGAACCTCCACAGTCTGAGAAACCATCACCCACTCGTCCTGGGTGAGTTGGTTCCCTTCCTGAATGACCCCGCTCTCTGCGATCAGGGCAGTCAGGGCTCCCTTCTGCTCCGCCAAGCACTCCAGCATGGCACAGGTGGAGTTCCAGTGGGTGTTGATGTCACAGAATGGGCTGTGCTCTGGCACGCCCATCAGTGTCTGTTTCTTGTGCAGCCAATAAGTGTCCTTATGGCTGCGTGAAAAGTGGCTCACAATGAACCGGCATTTCATGAGGAAATGCTGGTAAGTGCAATACCCGGCAACATGCCCGGGATGCCGTGATCCCTCACCCAAGGCATCTCTCACCATGAGGTGGAGAAGGTGGACCGCATTGGGAATGTGCTTCCAGCCCGCTGCCTCGACCACCACCATCATGTTGCTGCCACTGTCTGTCACCATGAAGCCCATGATGACGTCCCTACCTACCCACTCCTCTATTTGTCTTTTGATGGTGGCTCTGATGTTGGCTCCCGTGTGTGGCATATCAAATGGTTCGGCGTGTAGCATAGCCTGGTGGTAGCTGGCCTGGGGGCCCTATCCTTGGCTAGCTTCTATTGCCCGCCCACCACCCACAATGTCACTGGGTTGCCACCAGTGGGCAGTCAGTGAGAGATACACATCATGCCCCTGTTCAGAGGTTCAAATATCCAACGTGAAGTGAACAGCCCTCCCTGGAGGAAAGGAGTGCTGTTCCTTCATGAAGTCACTGGCAGCCCTGTAAAGTGAGGGCACCACTCTCCTGCTCATCGTGATGCGAGAAGGAGCCATGTACCAGGGAGTGAGATAGTTGAGCAACTTTCACAACGCAGGACTCTCTGTGACTGTCAAGGGGTACCCCTCGATGATCAGCTTGGCAATGTAGCGAGTGACAATCTTCCTTCCATGTCCCCCCCAGGCACACTAGTGCCACCCTCACCAAACATCTCAGTGAAAGATGCCTGGTGCCCCTTCTTTGCTGTAGCATTCTTTGGGAGAGCACTGGAGGTGGTTGCCACATGACTCACCTCCTGGCTGGCTACTGGTGGTGGCTGCTTGGGCACCCCAGTGGCAGAAAGTCTCTCCCCTTGAAGAAGCTCTGCCTGGTGGTGCTTGTTCAGGTGGTGCTGCATCCCAGCAGGTGTGAAATGGCACGGGTCCTTCCCACGGCTGATCCAGGCCCTACACAGAAAGCAATCAAACACACACTACCTTTATCTAAGGCAAAAAACCCAAGAACACTACAACAGGTCCAAAACCAAACAAAAAAATAGACAGTGCAACCTATAAACCACACAATCCTAACCCCACCAAACCCGGGGGGGGGGTGGGGACCAAGGCAAGGAAGCCTCCCCCCCAAGCAACAACAACCAGCACAACTTTTTAAAGGTATAAACCTATAAAATATTGCAGGAAAAGCTTTAAAACTTTTTTCCACCAGACAGGGAAAAAAACCCAAGGCAAGCAAACCCCCCATGCCCAAGCAATGACAACCAGCACAACTTTTTAAAGTTGTAAACCTGTAAAAACCAAGCAACAACAATACAACCTTTTAAAAAAAACAATACAACTTTTAAACTTTTAAGTAAACTTTTTAAATTGTTAAAAAGAAAAGGCCAAACCCCCAACACCCACCCAAGAAAAAAACCCAACATCCACCCATCACCCACCCAGACCAATCCACCCCCAAGCCAAAGAAACCTAAAAATAGAGGGGGGGAGAGAGAAAAGCCCTTTAAAAATTAAAGAGAAATGAAATCAACCAAGCCACAGAAACTGAAAAATAGAGGGGTGGGGAAGCCCTTTAAAAATTAAAGAGAAATCAACCAAGGCAAAGAAACTAAAAAATAGAGGTGGGGGGGAGAAAAGCCCTTTAAAAATGAAAGAGATCCCACTTTAATTCATATCTTTTGATATCTTCTGGTGTCCAGGAGTCCACCAGTCCAGGGAGGGAGAGAGCAGGCCAGGCCAGGCAGGCCCAGAGAGAGCAGCCAGCCAGCCAGCCGCTGAAGCAGGCAGGTAAGCAGCAACAGCAATGGAGTCCAACCAATAGGCAGGACTCCTATATGCTCTTTGGGCCAAGCACAGGACAGTTTCAAAAAATAATGCTGTCCTGTAATTGGCCCAAAGAGGATGCAACTCACCCCTATTGGGCAGAATTGAGTCTCCCTCCCCCTCTCCCAAGCAAGGAAGGGGGTGTGCAAAGCAACACCACCAACCTTGCAGGCTATACATGCAGGGCAGCCATTGGCTGAAACTGGCCTCCCCCCTCCCCCTCCCCCCTGGGAGCAGGGAAGAGGTGGGAAAAAGCCAGTTCAGTAGGGCTGTTGCTGCTGTTCCCTTCCTGATACTTTCCCAGCCAGCGTCCATCTTTTGGGCCACTGAAATGCTGCCAAATTTTAGTGGCAGCAGGCCAAATCAGACCAGAGGATCTGACTCGGCCCATGGCTGCCTGAAATGGGGCTGAATGGGCCATTTTCGGGGGTGCATTCAGCTCAGACGAACCGAATGCACATCCCTAGATATGTAGGGAGCAGAGAACCAACTCCATCCATGAACCTGCTTTCTACTGAGTCTGACCATTGGTCTAAATAGGTCAGTATTGCCTGCTCTGACTCACAGGAGCTCTCCGGGGTTTATGATCTTTCACATATTCTGCTCCTTGATCCTTTTAACTGGAGATGCCAAGGATTAAACCTGGGACCTGCTGTATGCCAAGCAGATCCTCTATCACTGAGCCACAGACAGACTGTGCTCCTTGGAGGAAAGGGAAAAATAAAGAACAAATGTATCAATAGATTGCATGTGATGAGCCAGCAGAGCTTCAGATGGCTTTTGATTCATTGATTCATTGATATGTCCAACAGTTCAGGTTCAGAGGCAGGCTCAAAACTCAATTAATACTGTGTTCTTTATCTCACCCTCTTGCAGGTAGTTAAAGCCAGGGCAGGATTTTGGGTTGCCAACTCCAGCTTAGGAAATTCCTAGGGATCTGGGTGCATGTGTGTGCCTGGGGAGGGCAGTATTTGGGGAGGGGAGGGGGCTCAGTGGGGATGCACTGTCCAGGATTCTCTGATGCGCCAGAGCCCGTCTTCCACCGCTGCCATTTCCTCTGCAGACTGGTGATCAGTGATCATTCCAGGAGAGCGCCAGCCCCCCTCACATGCCCACAGCTTTTTCAGCATGAGGGAGAGTTGTGCAAAGATGGCTGCCAATTTGTAAGGTCTTGTCTGAGTGTTTGTCTGTTTCTCCCAGAGCTCGTTTACCCTTGACCCACAGTGTATGGCTCATGGCCTGTCGCCTGATGGACCAGCCCGCTGGATGTAAGGAAGTTTGGGGTGCCTTTAAAAGACGTGCTATGTTTGCTTTGTTGCTTTGTTTCCAGCTGTATAGGCTGAGGCCACGGTATGAGTCTCCTCATATGTAAAGATCCCTGATCTGAAGAATCTCAGAGAGCATTGGCTGAGGTTAAACTTGCTGGCTGTTAGGAAACATCTGTCTGCTATAGTTCCCCCCCCCCACAATTATAGGGCATGTTCCCTCCCCAGCTGCAGGGGAATGTAATAAAGATTTTATTTATCATATCAAGCTTTTAATGTATAGTTAATTAGATCCCCCAGGCAGACATTGGCGGTGCTGACATTTTAAATATTTTATGCTGCTACTTGTTTTATGTATTTTTTCTTAGAATATTTTAGATTGTAATAATTTTCTTAATTATGCATCACTTGGAAAACCATATGAAGTGGAAATGCAAACCCCGCACCATCCTCTATATGACAGCCCTTCAAGTATTTGAAGATGGTTATCATATCACCTCTCTGTGGTCTCTTCTCCAGGCTAAACATAGCCAGCTCCTTCAACCTTTCCTCATAGGACTTGGTCTCCAGACCCCTCCAGACCACCTTCCTTGCTCTCTTCTGAACACATTCCAGCTTGTCAATATCTTTCTTAAATTGTGGTGCACAAAACTGAACACAATACTCTAGGTGAGGTCTAACCACTACTTTTCCTCCTGGGGAACCATTGCTGCCAATCTCCAGGTGAGAGCTGGAGATCACTCAGAATTAACACTGGTCTCCAGATGGCAGAGATCAGCTCCCTTGGAAAAAACAGTTGCTCAGTATGGTGGACTCTGTCATTCTACCCTGCTGAGTTCACTTCCCTCCTGCTTGGGTCCCCACTGCAGAGAAAGACTGTAGTTTTCCTAGGTAGAGGCTGCAGGTGAGGGAGGGGGATATGGAAAGTTGAAGTTAGAGGGGCAGATAACGGCAGATTGATGGTTGGCTGGGAAGGAGATAGGGTTTCAACTCCAGGTAGGGAAATTCCTGGAGATCTAAGAGGTGGAGCCTGAAGAGGGTGGGGTTTGAGGAGAGGTGGGACCTCAGACAGTTATAATGCCATAGACTCCACCCTCCAAACCAGCCATTTTCTCCTGGGGAACCACTGCTGCCAATCTCCAGGTGAGGGCTGGAGATGACTCAAAATTACAACTGCTTTTCAGACGGCAGAGATCAGTTCCCCTGGAAAAAACGGTAAGATCTGTATCATTATACCCTGCTGAAGTCATCACAGCAAATTGATGCTGAGTGCCCAAGGCCAGGGCACCTGCCCAGAATCCTCTTTCTAGAACTCATCATATTTATTTCCACAATGAGCCGTATTTCTAGTACACAATAAACCGGAGGAACAAAAATGGTGCAGAGGGCATGAAAGCTAATCTGAAGTCAGGCTTTAAGGCTTGACTGCTCAGATTCTCTGGAGTTAAGTGTCAGTGCAGAAAGGGCCACGGTTTGGGCTGAATCAGTCTGACAGCACATCCATAACATATACACAACAAGATAGATGTAGGGGGGTAGCTGTGTTGGTCAGCAGCAGCAGAGCAAAGTGTGGGGCACCTTTAAGACTAACAAAAGTTTTATTCTGAGTATAAGCTTTTGTGTGCATGCAGAAGCTTATACCCGAATAAAACCTTGTTAGTCTTAAAGGTGCCCCACGGGATCCAGACTTTAGAGAATCATAGAATCATGGCGTTGGAAGGGGCCTCCAGGGTCATCTAGTCCAACTCCCTGCACAAGGCAGGAAATTCACAAATACCTCCCCCCACCCCCAGTGACCACTGTTTCATGCCCAGCAGATGACAAGAAACCTCCAGTATCCCTGGCCAAAATGGCCGGGAGTAAAATTGCTTCCTGACCCCAAAGTGGCGATCAGCCTTTCCCGGGGTGTGTAAGAAAGGGCCACAAGAACGGAGCACTGAGGCAACCCTTCCTGCCCTCCCTCTCATGATCTGCCGAAGTTCACAGAATCAGTATTGCTGTCAGATGGCCATCTTTTGTTTGACAACAAAACAGGGATCAGTGTATTTTTTTTCTCTTACAGGGAGAGTCGAATTCTCTTTCACACCTTTCCTCTTCAAATGACACACGTACCCACCTCTGATTCCAGCGTGGATCTCCTCTGCCTCTTCTCTTTTCCCACGGTCCTTCAGGCTGGGTTGACCAATAGTCTGACCAGTATAAGGCAGCATCATATGTCCATATGAAGGAAGCCACAGAAGGCAGTTTCAGAACAGCCGCATGTAATAACCTCGGAACTCTGCCAATAACAGCTACCTGTTCTGGAGCTAATATCATGGTGAATGCTCATCCAGCCAGCCCTGGAGCGCAAGCTGATGAAATGTATATTGACACATTTCAGTTTATACACTTGAGCAGCTTTTCACAGCATTGCTTGAATAATCTCTTTGCCACTGCTCGCTGCAGCCTGGTTTGCTCCAATTAACTGGTCTTGAAAAGCTCGTCAGGCTTCATAGTGGCAGGATGCATGAAGTGGAAAACAGAATTGGCTTCTGCCTTATTTACATTCCTCTTGCTTGGTCCCAATTTGACTAATCAAATTGTATTTGATTTTCTTTTGATTTCCAAGCTTGGGCTTATTTCTCTCCATCCTCACATAAAAAGTACTGCATCTAAATAAATATTAAAGTTGGTTTGGATTTCTTGGGTCAAAGATCAAAAGTCAGCAGGTAAAAAACCACAGTCCCTGCAGGACCCAAGCTAATTGTTGCTACAGAGTACAAGCTGTAAAACCAGAGGTATGTGCATTATTTACTGTTCCTTCAGCCAGCTGTGCACTTACAAAAAACCAAACACAATTTATTGCAGTCCAATTTGTGTCACAATCCCAACAGAACTAGCCCAAAGAAAACCAGAGTCATTCTAAAGGTAAGGTTCTGATTAGCAGGACCATCTTTCTACTGAAAATGCTCCCTTACAGGGGCTTGTTAGGCCTGGAGGTGGCATTAGTACTCCCCCAATGGAAAAATGGATGCAACCTCTCCCATCGAGGATGTGGGGTTCTTTAGGTGTAGGTGTTAATTGGAGGTGTTAATGAGCTCAGTCTAACTCGGGACTGTCCAGAGCCATTCCAGGAGGCGTCTAGCACAGCAAAAGTAGAGGAATCCTCACCATGCTTTTTCTTGACTGTATTTGAATGGTACATCATGATACCCTATCCTGTACCTCCTCCTGCATTTCGTCACCACTTGTCCCTTTTGTTGATGTTAGAAGACCCTCTGAAGGAGGACGCGCTAGATGGCACTTGAGCAAGTGGGCTCTAGTCCAGGAAAATGTATGCAGGAATTAAAATCTCATTAGCCCTTAAGATAACACAGGACTCCTGTTTATTTTCTCCTCCTCAGGGTGAGGAAGAATGGAGTGGAACAGTCATGTTACAGAGGGATGTGAAAAGCATAGATACCAGTGAGGAGGGTCAAAATGTCTTCATCTTGAAATCTGTACAGAAATTATACACTTCCCTTGGTGATAGGTTGGACCCAGAGGAAGCCTCTGCCAGTCCCCTCTTCCCACTGTCACTGGCCTCTTACGTTGTTCCCGGGGCGGTGGCTGCTGCTGCTGCTGCTGCTGCTGCTGCTGCTGCTGCTGCTGCTGCTGCTGCTGCTGCTTCTTCTTCTTCTTCTTCTTCTTCTTCTTCTTCTTCTTCTTCTTCTTCTTCTTCTTCTTCTTCTTCTTCTTCTTCTTCTTCTTCTTCTTCTTCTTCTGAAAAAGGGGTGTTGAAACTCTCAAGAGGGAAATGAAGTTTTCAGTCTGTATGCTGAAAACTCATGAACTCTTAAACATTTTTAAAAAGAATTTTGTCAAAGAGGTTCTGCGTTCCGGTGCGTCCCCCCAAGGAAAAAAAGTCCTGGCAGTTCCTCAGGCTCTTCCCACCCCCCAGCAGCATCATTTCGTGGAGATCAGAGGGTTGCTGTGGGAGGAGGAGGCAGGGAAATTTCATTATGTGTTTTGATCCAGCACCATTTTTAAAGCTTCTGCACACACAATACCAAGGAGGTGGTTAGTGCTCACTCTCAGTGCTGAATAATCCCCACTTAAGTGAATTAGTTGGATCCATAATTGCGCAAGCAATATTGTCCTGGACATTGACAGCTTGGTTTCTTTCTTTACCATTTAGTTTGATTTCTAGTTCACCTTGCCTGTTATAACAATTCAATGAAATCTTACCTGTCCATCCAAAACAGTGTTCTCCAAACCTCACCACTCCACTTAGGCAAAAACATTTTGTGTTTCCAAGTGCATCTTTAACTTTTTGATTCTCTGTTATTAACTTTTATCATCAATTTCTGTCATTTCCTTATATTGTCTATCTATTTCTCTTTATATAACCCCATTCAATAATTTGAAAGATAAATAGGAAGATGGACCACTGGAAATTTTAGCACTATAGACAATCATTATTGACCATAATCTCAGCACCATAATGGGTCCCCACTTCTTTCTTTTAATCAAATGACAGGGACAAATCATCCAGGCATTTTAAAAATGAGTGGTTTTTCCTCATTTCCTATCTTTTCCTTGCTGCGTGTACATTTTAAACCAGAAATACTTATGCTGTTATGTCCCCTTGATCAGAAATAGCAGCAACCCTTTAATGTTTGTGCTAGGAAAAATATATATACTCACAATGGAAGACCATTGGGGGGAAATTGATCACTGAAGATTCTGGAGGTCTTAATTGTGTTACAGTGCAATACTAAGCAGAGTTACTCCAGTCTAAACCTATTGAAAGCAGCGGGTTTAAACTGGAGTAATAAAAAGGATTCAGGGGTTTTGGATCCTTAAAAATTTGGTATTGCCTTGAAAACCCAAATTCCAATATCAGTATTGTATTGGAATTAGCGTAAAATTCAGGACTCCTGAATTTTTCAGCAGCTTTATTAGACCTGTACTTGCCCTTGAGCAAGAGCAAGCATTTGCCCCCCCCCATCCTCAAATGCAATCACAAGGGTGGGGGAGCCTATCGTGGGCAAGCGCAGGAGCACTGACCTATCAGGAAGGACCATCCAGATAGAGCTGAGGACAACAGCCATTGCTGGATCATTCCAGAAAAAGACAAGCTCCCCACTCACCCACCCACCTTCTGTTATGGACCATGTGGGATTAGTCAGCCTCCAGTTTTATGGGGCTGAGCAGGAATTTTGGGGGCCTCACTCAAATTGGCCAGAAGGGAGGCCTTTTTTCCCCCTGCTTTCCTTTACAGGAAATACTTCTTCACCCAAAGAGTGATTAACGTATGGAATTCACTGCCACAGGAGGTTGTGGCAGCTGCAAGCATGGACAGTTTCAAGAGGGAATTAGATAAACATATGGAGCAGAAGTCCATCAGTGGCTATTAGCCACAGGGTATAGATGGGAACTCTCAGTCTGGGGCAGGTGATGCACTCTATTCTTGGTGCGGGAGGGGGCAGCAGTGGGAGGGCTTCTGGTGCCCTGGCCCCACTGCTGGACCTCCTGATGGCACCTGGTATATTTTGGCCGCTGTGTGACAGAGTGTTGGACTAGATGGGCCATTGGCCTGATTCAACATTGGCTTCTCTTATGTTCTTATGTTCTTATGTTCTTATGTTCTTATGGTCCAGGGGTTAAATAGGCCTGGTAACCTGGTTAGGCCCTTTCTGGGAAGTGGGAAAGCATGGGTTGAAGGGGTTCATTTAGTGATGGCAAGCACCCTGAGATAGCAGCGATAGAAGGACTTCTCAACCTGGGTAGCTAGCAGCTTAGCAGTCCAGGAGACTGAGGTGGGGGCCTCTTTGGGGTTGGGGGAGCACATGATGAGCCTTAAGGCTTAGCAGTCGTGAGGTGGAAACGTGCTCTTATATCTCCTACTCGCATTGGAAGTATGGGCCACGATGAGTGGGGTACAGAAGGCTTCCAGACCTGGCTCAGAGCCAGAGTGGGTTTGCCCTAAGGAGCCCTGCTTGCAGGCATGATGTAACCCGTGATTAATGGATGCAATGGATGCAGATCAGCTTATATGTAAACAATTTCCCAGTTTAACCCACGACTTGTCTTGTGTCTCATTTGAGGGGTGGGCGGGCAATAGTCAATTGCAAATCTCATATGGTATATTCAGTGGGCGGGGGGGAAGTGGTTTGAGGTAGAGGCACCAAATTTGCAGTGTGACTGTTGGAACCTCTCCTCAAAAGAACCCCCAGGTTTCAAAAAGATTGGACCAGGGAGTCCAATTTTATGGGCACCCCATCCTCCATTGTTTCCAAAGGGGGTGAAGCAACAAGCTCAGCAGATTCTCCCAGAGAATCTCTGCAGTAGAAAATGAAGTGCGGGGAGGGGGCATGTGTGCAAGGCCAACAGCAGAACCAGTGCAATCTGCCCAGCAGAACCAGTGCCAAAACTGAACAGGACTAAGCTCAAATCTGAAAATCTCCATTGTTTTCCCGTGGTGGAAGAAAAGCAAGGCAGGTATACAACAAGCCAAGCAGCTTCTCCTAGATGGTCTCTGTAGTAGAAACTGAGGTGTAAGGATGGGGCATAGCTGCAAGGCTAGCAGCAGAACCAGTGCAATGCGCCCAGCAGAACCAGTGCCACTCTGGCAGTGCCAAAACCCAACAGAATTGACCTGAGTTTGTTGTCATTGCTGCTGCCACTATATGACATCAGCAGCAGAATCTCCTGAGTAGCACTTGCTAAATGTGTACACCAGAAGCCACTCCACAAGGCTCTATTTCTTGGAAGATCCCGAGGTCAAGAGCCTCAGCAATGTTCACTCAATCCTTCTGCAAACCATACCCATTGAATCGGCCTGCAGAACAGAGAAGGAATGAGTGAGACAACCCAATATTTATTGAAGACTGGGAAAGAAAGTCCAAGCCCTGTGCTACACCCTCAGAGGAGGAGAATGAGGAAAATTATTTTTTAAAGTATGTATTTACTTTACATACTTTAACTGTAACATACTTAAACTGAATTTAATTCAATTTCTATACCAGCCTCCCCGTGGGACAGAGCTCAGGGCAGTATACAACAACAATAACAAAACTAATCCATAATTTTGTAGTTAAAAGCAATAAATGCATTAATTAAAAACAATAAATACATTAGGCGCCAAACTTCAGTTGTGACACTGCCTCATAGGGGAGGCAGAAGGTAGGAGTACCAGCCAGGCAAAGGACAGGCAAAGGACAGGAGTGCCAGCCAGATGGAAACCTTCACTGTCCTCAACAAAATGCCTGATGGGACATCACTTACAGGCCCTGCAGAACTGCATTAAGTCCTGCAGGGCACGGATGTTGTTCAGCAGAGAGTTCCACCGGGGGAACCGGTCTGTGGCGCGTCACCATCAGATGTCTCCCGGGGAGCTCCCAGGGAGTCACTGTATCTCCAGGTCTTAAGTTGTGGATCCAGGGTGTCTGGGTCCCAATAAGCCTTCCTGAAGAGGGGCTTATTGCAGGGGACTTGTTTTAGGAACTTGCATGCATGGTGGTGCGTGAGAAGACCTCCTACCATCCCAAAGCAAAGACCTGAGAGAGATTGCTCTTTGGCAGCCATCGAGTAAAAAGATGTGATCGGCTGAATTTAAAGAGAGTGAACCTTATCCTCAAGATCGATAAAGACATCTACCATGAGTACTCATTAACATAACACTGAAGAATTTAATGACTGTTTGGAAATGCCCCTTTGAACTTAAAAGAAAGGAGAAGGGAAAGAAGGGTGGAATTTCACCCCCCTCTTCCTACAGAGCGGCTACTACGAGTCAACAAAAACAATAAAGAATCGCTACATTAAAACTTGGGGGCAATAAGAGAACATCGTTTGAGCTTCTAATACCATTTTGATTTGGATATAAACTTAAGTAAATTCTTGGCGCTCACTGGATTTATAGGTAAAGGTAAAGGTTCCCTTGCTCGAAAGCCAGTCGAATCCGACTCTAGGGTTGTGGTGCTCATCTCCGTTTCAAAGCCGAAGAGTCAGCGCTGTCCGAAGACGTTTCCGTGGTCATGTGGCCGGCATGACTAAACACCAAGGCGCACGGAATGCTGTTATATACTGGATTTATACAGACTTGTTAAAGAAAAACTAACAGTTTCCCATAACGTCAGATTTCTTGTAGGAGTTTGGAAGTCCACTCTGCGCAGACTCCACTGTAACAGTAAAGCAGCTGCCTTTTGTTGAATGATTTTGGGATGGTAAATATGCTTGCTTATGGTTACAATTGAGAAATATTGAACGTTAACTCCGGGTTTTGGTGACTCGCTAGATGGTTGCACCTCGTCTAGCTCTGATGGATACGTTCCATCCTGGGCCAGTAAGAAGGGAGACCGGACCCATTTGGTCGCCCCTAGAGCCCTTGTAGGGGGATTCTAGCCTGGGGCACAAAGAAAGTCACTTCTAAAGCTGTGGCTGAAGTATTGAGGCTCCCTTTTGCCTCTAAAGGATCTGCTGCACTGGGGCCAGCAATGGCGTTTAGAGGCACACACTGATTCCAGAGCGAGCAAAGGATCGAAGCTGATGAATGTGTCCTATTTTGCAGTGTTAAATTGTGCAAGCGAAGTGAAACGTGAGTGCTGAAATTCTTAAAGTGTCTGTGGGTTCAGAGTTAAACTTATGCCTTAAATCTGAAGAAGGGGGGGAAACCCTTCTGGAGGGGGAGTAACCCATGCCTAGCTTAAACGAGCCGAGTGCAAGATTAAGGCTAAAAGTTGATGTAAGTGAATAAGCATCTACCTAAGCCCACGTTGCTTAAAACGTTTCTTTGCCAGAGAAAGCTTTCAGACTCTTAAAGAACTTTTACCTTAAATGTAAATGCAGCGAGGGGGCAGAATGGTGCCTAAAATGAAACCTACAAAGCACTATGCCCTCTGCTGGATCAAATGATGAATCTCAACAAAAATTTTGAAACTCTCCAAAAAGAACTTAAGGAAATCAAGTCCGCAACAGAGAAGACAGCCAAAAAGCTGCAAAAGGTTGAACATAACACTAAAACTTTGAACCAGAAAGTGAAACTAGCAGAAAAAGAAAGAAATTCAGGAAAGCAACAACTTCTACAACTTGAAGTGGAAAGAGCAGCTCATGTCCTTAGATTCCAAGGAGTTCCTGAAAATAAAGATGAAAATCTCAGACTGATTTTGCATGAAGCATTGGCTCCCCTGATGAATTATGGACAAGGAACTCTGGAGATGGACACTGATATGGTTTATCAGCTTTATCCAGAATTTGTCAAGAAAAATAATCTTCCAGGGGAAATACATGTGAAATTTCTAAGAAGGTCAACAAGGGACCAGATTTTGAAAGCAACCAATGGTTCACCTTTTAAAATCCAGGGAACTGAAATAAAGACTTTGAAAGATATTCTATTTGAAATATGGAAGTAGAGAAAGCAATATAAAAACGTCACTACATTTCTACAAGAAAATTCAACTCAATATTGCAGTTTCTGGCAACCTTTTTTTACTTCTGTTGATTGAACTGGCCAAATCCCAAAGCAGTGGGGAAGCAGTGGGGAACTGCTATAGTGGTCCCAATCTTTAAGAAAGGTAAAAAAAATGATCTAGCAAATTACAGAGCTATAAACCTATTAAACAATGGGTGCGTTCAGATGGGGCATTTAAGCCGGTACAGAAGCTGGTTAGAAACGGAGTCCTTACGCGCGATCACACATACAACATCTGCCTTCCGTCCCTAACCATCGCCAATTGTCACAAACACCCCTTAAACTGGTGTAGTTTGCCACTAGGTACCCAAGTGGTGTTATCTTGAGTGGTCCGGTTCTAGCCGCTTTTTCCCCATCCGATCGCTGACTGGGGGGGGGATCACTCTCTGCCGGTGTAGACCCACTTCCGGTGTAAACCCCCTCCCCACTCGCAAAAGCTGCCCGAGGCTTCTGCTTTTCAGCCATTATTTTTATTTTTTTTAAGCATTGGCAGTATGCGCATGTGCCGAGCTTTGCCCCGGCGTTAATAAAACCAAAGTTTAAATGGTCTTTCATTTTAGCATTTAGAAGAGTGTGGGATCTTCAAGTGCCTCAAAAAATAAATAAATTCTGCTCTGTGAGATACTGGCATCAAGGTTGTGAGTGACTCAACTTAGAGGTGGCTTCTGTGAGGACAGGAAGCTGCTCTGAGACTCCTGAGGGCAGGGAAAACACCCCCTGAAGTTCTGTCATAAAACTTGACATTTGTTACCTCAAGCTCTTTTTGTGGTACCTGCCATCTGGACCTTACCACAGTAGTGGTCCTCCACAGATGTCACTGACAGGTCACCATTACATTCCCTGTGCCTGGAGGGTCATATGTTAGAAAACTCCTGATTTCTCTAGTGATTTTGCTTTACAGGGGAAACATTCACCCATCCTGCTGATTGCAGACAGACAGTGCATCTCAACAAATGTGCCTCGATGGCCAGGCAGACCTCCATGACTATTCTGGCCACAGTTGAGCACAGTTGAGCACGCCACTCTGAATAGGGCACCAACCACCTGATAGCAGGTGGTCTTGCCCAGCCAAGGTATGGTGATAGCCGCACACTCCTCGACTGGAATGGGGTCCCTCATAACTGTCACCTCCCATTGCAGATGTGGCCTCAGAGAGTCCACCAGCCATATGAAGGTGGCCCTGGTCATTCTGAAGTTTTCTAGCCACTGTTCATCCTCCCATATGACTGGGCATAAACATTCCAGAGTTTGTCTGACTGAGGATACACCCACCACCTACATGGGGCTGCCTGCTCAGTCAGTGCTTGGAAACATTCTCTGTTGAGGGACTCCCTCAGGACTCTGGCTCTCCTGTGCATGAGGTGCCATCTGATAGCAATCAGCCTCCTGACTCTAATGGCCTGTGGAGCAGGTGAAAGGCCACTGAGAGGAAGATCTGTGCAGTCAGAAGGGTCATCAGGCACTTCTCCTGAGGATTCATGTTGCTCCCTCAGTGCAAGTGTCAGACATAAGTGAGGGAAAAGTTTTTATAAAGGAGTGGACAGCTCCGGCGGATTGATACAGGCATGTGAGTTAAATCCCAGAGCTCTGTGGAAGCATCATTCCAAAGCTGTGATTCACCCTGGTGGCTTTGTGCATGTGCGAAGGTAGTTTTTTCACATTCTACAGCTGAGCAGCCATGCACATGCGCAAACTGCGGGGGGGGACCACTGACGCAAGCTGCTGTGCGTTGGTAGTTTGGACGGGCATATCGCGATGTGCTGCATGGTGAGGAAGGTGAGTGCGATCACGTTTCTTCTGGATCAAATTGGCCCGGTTGGAACCAGAGCAGTTTATACCGGCTGAAATGTCTCGTCTGAATGCACCCATTATTAGTAAAATATATACCAGACATCTCCTTGATAAAACAGAAACATGGTTGGAACAAGAAGAAATCATCCCAGTAGAGCAAGCAGGCTTTAGAGCAGAAAGGTTGACGACTGAGCATTGTTTAGTGTTGCAACAACGAATTGAAAAATACGCTGCCAACAGCTCTACCACTTTGTATGCTGCCTTCATTGATTTGAAGGCTGTCTTCGATTCAATCTCAAGACAAAGATTATGGCAAAACCTTGAGTGTTCCACCATAGATAAAAGATTGCTATATCTTGTTTGCGCCCTACATGAGGAATCATACCTCAGAGTGAGTTATAATTCGCAGGGCTCACTTACTAACCCAATAAGGACATTTAAGGGAGTTAGACAGGGTTGCCTTTTGTCCCCTATACTATTCAACTACTATATTAATGACATAGTGAAACACATGACAGACCTTAATTGCCACCCGCCAAAACTTGCTTCACATCATCTACCAATTCTGCTATATGCAGATGACGTGGCCTTGTTATCTAGAACACCCTGATGGTATTTGGTAGACACCCCAAGAAATATCTGTGGACAATGAAAGGAAACAAAATTGAGCAAGTAAATAAATTTGTTTACTTGGGCATGGCCATTCAGGATTTGGGAGCTAACTCAGCACACTGTAATATGAGGGTAGAAAAAGCTGAGAAAACAGTACATGCTATCTTGAGATTCTATGGATCTAAGGGAGGTCTGTATGTTCTGGCAGCATTGAAGTTGTTTCAAGCTAAAGTATTAGTGCAGCTCCTTTATGGTATCTACTTGGGAATTTCTGCCACTAATTTACGTGCTTTTGAGAAGGTTAGATCCAAATTTATCCACAAAGTTTTACAGGTCCCCCTGGGGGTGCTGAATTCTCTCTTACGCCTAGAAACTGGCCTAATGAGAATAGAAGCCAGGGTACTGTTATCCTCTGCATATCAATAGCTCAGGGTTAATTCCAATCAAAAGAGACTTTTCCCCTTAATAATCAAAGATTCCTATCAGCCGAGGTGGATTTGAATGACAAAGATTAACTTAGTAAAATTTGGTCTAACGCCTGAGGATTTATTGGTGCAAAACAGGACACAGGCGAGAAGAATTTGTGATCTAGAGCACCAAGGGGATTTAAGTCGAGCTCCCACCTTTCTGGTCCAAAATGCCTCCAGATATGTAATGAAAATGGCTAAATATCTGACTTATCTGGATATGCCACCCTATAGAAGAGCTTTTACCCTGGCTCGCTGTGCGGCTATTCCCTCTAAGGTCCTAGAGGGAAAATATAGAAAGATACCATATGAAGACAGGTGCTGCCCATGTTCTTTGGGAGAAGTGGAATCAATGCCCCATATATTCTTCTGCTGCCCCTTTCACCAATTTTATAGGGATAAGTTCTCTGCCCTCTTAGATAGGCCAGCATGTGATGTGATGCAGATAGTGCTGATCTAGAGAGACTTCTGACAGAGGAAAATCAGCTAATTCTGCTTGCAGCTGGTAAAATTCCACAATAAAAACCCTCAATCACCCTTTGCATGACTTATAATTAGTTTAGTTTTAGACATTTCATAGTTATTATGAAATAATGGACTGTTAATTTTTTACTTTTTAACATTTTAATAGTTTTAAGGTTATATGTCTAAATATATATTTTATATATATATTTATATGGCTCATCCCTGAAGGACTGACTTTCAATTACAATGGGAAAAAGAAAAGATTGACTCTTTGATTAAAACCAAAACCTTTTTGGAATTACAGCAGACTCCAGCTAAACCAACAGGAGAAATAATAGATAATAATGCTACAGACAAAAGTGAAGAAGGAACAGCCAGCAGTACCTTGGGTCTCTTTGGGTGACTTTATGGACTCGGAATCTGAATCTGAACTAGGAGCGGCCACTCCTAGATCATACAAGGTCAAACTCCCCTTTAACAAGAAGAAGAAGCAGAAGAAGAAGCCTAAATGAGGTCTGAGAACTTGCCTGGCAAATAGAAGTGTGATAATCTAACAATATGTTATAGAATTTCATGCTAGCAATACTTTAATAGACATAACTTTTTTAACAATACTTTATAAGGGACGCCTAAATGTAATGTTGACTTTTGGAGATCCTTGCCTACTCGGTGTGATTTTAGTTTAGAATTGTAGTATGTAGTAGTAGGATGTAGAGAAAAGCATTAAAAAAATTTCAAAAAAGAAAATAAAGAAAGTTAACTCCGGAGATTGGTGGTTTACTGGATTGAGCTGGCTTCTGTTATTACATTAAAATGAGCATACAAGCCATGGAAGAGAGTCTTAAAGCCACTAACTTAGCCTAAATGTTGTTGGAGGAATTTAAATTTTTAATTTTTGACTTGGTTGTTGCAGCAGTCCAGGAGGTTTGTGAAGTGATATTTAATAAAAGTGAAAATGAGCCTCCACAAATGAAAACCGAAACAAAGGAATTGCAGCCTTCAGCCCTTCAAGATACTGATCAAAATTTTGGGAAAGAGAATTTATTCCATGGAATGACCTTTACATCAAAAGAAGAAGAAAAATTTTGTGCAGAGAGCACCAACAAGTTCATTATAAGACAAATAAGGAGAGAAACCACCAAAGAGGGGAAGGAAAAAATACTGCAAAAAGAAGACATAGAAGAATATATGGAATCTCCAACTTACTCAAGAATTGGACACAGATGGAACCTGCTACAAATATGCCTGTTCACTTACAAAACTAAAAGGCATAGAACTACAGCAGTTATGAAAAGAAGGTTTCAGAAGAGGGAAAAAAGAGACAAATCTTTATAAATAAATCTGGAAAGGGAACTATCTTATATGGACTCTGACCCAAGCTTGCTAATATGGATGATGTTTTTGATATTAAAGTAAATCTATACAGGTTAAGCCAAGTTTAAAAATTATATGAATAAATTTCCTAGATGCGATGGTATAAATATACTTGTGTATCTTTTATGTTCTAAGACATTTATGATATTAAGTTTTAATGGAAATTCAGTGGTTTAAATAGTAAAGAAGATTAGGTCAGAAAATGGCCCTGTTGTGATAACTGATTAAGACTGATATTTGCTTATTAAATATTAACTATATTTAGGAGAAAATGTCAAATAGAATGTTATAGTAATTGAAACTATATTTTTATGTTTATATATGCTATTATTAACTATAGTATATAAAAAATAGGGGAAAGGGTAGCAACAACTTTGTATGATCTTTGATTTAAATCACCTATTATGAATTTGTTTGTTATCTCCACCGCTGGAAATATATACTAAAAGAATTATATAATCTCAAAGAAGTATAAATATATTCAGTTAAAGGGTGAATGGGATGGTAATCGATTAAGTCTGACTATATAAAAATCAAGTTTTATATATTTAGAAACTAGTGGAAAGGATAATTAGAATGTCATCTTAAACATTAAGATATGAATGAAGATATTACTTAGAAAATAATAGTTGGAATACTTAGTATGTGCTCAAATATTTAAAAAGCTATGTAATTTTAAGATAAAAGCTTGCAAATATTTTACTTAGCTATAAGGTAGAAAAACAGAAACTCAAATGTTTAACTAGGAGGTAGTTAAAGAGATAGAAATTGATATTGAACTGTCTTGTATGTATGTTTGTCTTTTTATGTTTGTTTTATGTTTGTCTTTTTCTTTTTTAAATCAATAAAAAAATTATTTTTTAAAAAGCAAAAGCAGAGAGTTCCAGCAGGTTGGAGCCAGGGCAGAAAAAGCTCTGGCTCTGGCCATGGACAGCTGGATGTCTCTCAGGCCAGGGACTACCAAGAAGTCCTTATCTGCTGAGTGCAAGGTGTACCAGGAGAGGGGGTCCTGAAGATGCATGGGTCCCAGACCATTTAGGACCTTAAAGGTTAACACCAAAACCTTGAACCAGGACGGAACATGTTGGGAGCCAGTTGCCTGACGGGGTGTAGCTGGAAAAATGCCAGTCTGGCAACTTTTATGATCTGGGCCTCCATTGATAAGGAGGCATCCAGGATCACACCCAGGCTCTTGACTGTTGATGCCGGTAACAAGGGCACACTGTCAAGAGATGGGAGTTGGCACCCCAAACCCAAGGCCCCCCCTCCCCCCCCCCGCTCAGCCACAGAACCTCCATCTTAGTAGGATTCATTCTCAGCTGACTCTTTTTCAACCATCCCACCATGGCTTCCAATCCCTTAGCCAAATTTGCTGGGGCGCCATGAAGATTGATGGGGTGGGGGGTGCTGCTGAGTGCAGTGAGAAAGAGGAGGACCTGATGCATGTGCTGCCCCCCTGGTGTACAGAAGCAGCTGCAGCCTACCTTGCGCATGAGGGATGGATTGCTGGCAGCTGGCTGTGCAGGGGTTGAATCACAGAATCGAGAGCCAGGAGGGGCCCTACAGACCATCCAGTCCAACCCCCCTGCCCAGTGCAGGGCCACCCTAAAGCATCTCTGGCAAATATTCGCCCAGCCTCTTCTTGAAAGCTGCCAGTGACAGAAGAGCTCACCACCTCTCCCGAGGCAGCTGATTCCACCTTTGAACCACTCTGACCTTGAAAAACTTTTCCTCATATCCAGCCAATACCTTTCTGTGTGTAATTTAAACCCGTTGCTTTGAGTCCTCTCCTCTGCTGCCAGGGCATAGGGTGGAACAAGGGAAGGCAGGAGCACCCCGTCAGGGCCCAGCCCCCCTCTCAGTCTGAGCAGCAGCAGCTTCTGTCCCTTGCTGTTGCCGGCATCAGCACCTGGGATGGGGAAGACGGGGGCAACTGAGCTCAGGCTTGGCGTTCTGGCTGATATTCCCTAAACTGATGTGCTGGACAGAAAGGTGAGCTACTGGACGGATAGCTGGCGGCCCTAGGCACTGGGCATGACTTCCCCTGGGTTCTCCTGGGCCCTGAGAAAACTCCCTTGCTGCTCTTTCATGGGTACTGCTGCCTTCCATTCCCTTACTCTGGCATGCCTACGACCTCCCCTCTGCCATCCACCCTCAACCACAGTCCGCTTCCCTGCAGCCCTTTCCCTCCAAGGACTGACCCCATCTCCTTAGTCCCTGGCCTTTCTCATGGTCCTGTTGCTCACTGGGGCTGCCCGCCTTGGGTGTTCCCCTCTGCCACTTTTGCCTGCTGCCCCTGAGAGTTTAGGGAGCCCAAATCCTCTGGTTCCTGAGCTGCCTTACCAGCCACCCCTTCAGCCTCCCTCCAAGGCACCAGCCCTTGCCACCTCTGTGCCCCTGGAGTCCCTGTGCTCCGGAGCAGCCTAATCCCACCAACTCGCCCTCCACTGGACAAAGGCCCTGGTGGCTGGGCCAGGCCCTTCCCTGCCATCAGTGACGGTGTACCACTGCCAGCTGAGCCATGCTTACTCCCAGAAGCACTCTGCTGCCAACAGGGACCTGCAGGGCAGACCAGTTGACCACAATATGTCACCTCAGAGCAAAGGTCAGTCTCCTGACATCTTAAAGACAAATAAGGCTCCTGATACTTCAGGAGGTCGAACACATCCATTGGGACTTTTCCTGTCCTGTGTGTTGACCTGTTATCCATCTGGTATGCAGCTTTCTGTAATCAATACCTTCCATGGCCACATAAGTCCTTCAGTTGCCCTGTCGTGCCTTTAGCCTGCTTTGTGGAGGCCCCATCCCACAATGCCTATCCACTCCCCTGTGCTTTGTTTGTACGTTTGCCTGTCCAGGGGTCAGTGGACATTGTAGGGGCTCCGGTGCACTGGAGGCAGAACACCCTTTCCCAGTCCCACCGTGCTCTCTCCTGCCCTCTGCTCTCAGCTGTCCTATGAACAATGATGCTCTCCGGACCACGGGTCTTTATGGCCTTTCCTTACAAGTTATTTTTAATGCGAAATAAATTTTTATTTAAGTAGAAAAATATATATCCTGTCCTTATAATATTTGAATTTTGGTTTCACAATGTTCTATGTGCACCAACAGTAGTTTGTGGGCCACGCTGCTACTCATAAGAACATAAGAGAAGCCAATGTTGAATCAGGCCAATGGCCCATCTAGTCCAATGCTCTGTCACACAGCGGCCAAAAATACCACGTGCCATCAGGAGGTCCAGCAGTGGGGCCAGGACACTAGAAGCCCTCCCACTGCTGCCCCCTCCAGCACCAAGAATAGAGTGCATCACCTGCCCCAGACTGAGAATTCCCATCTATACCCTGTGGCTAATAGCCACTGATGGACTTCTGCTCCATATGTTTATCTAATTCCCTCTTGAAACTGTCCAAGCTTGTAGCTGCCACCACCTCCTCAATCATGTCACCCCTCAGCCGTCGTTTCTCTAAGCTGAAGAGCCCCAAGCGGTTTAACCTTTCTTCATAGGGAAGGTGTTCCAGTACACACCCCACTCCCTGTATAGAAAAACAACCTACAGTATACACATAACAACAGAGAAAAAAAAAAGAAAAGAAAAAACAAGAGAAGTAAAAAACAAGCAAATTAAGGCATTGGTAGAGAGTTCAACATTCAGCATAGGTACAGCATACAGCAAACCCTTGATATTTTGAGGCTTTTGCAGAATGAATTAGCCTGAACAATAGTTGTAAGGTGTGAATCATTTTATTGTCAATTGTTGAAGCTGTTATACAAAGGACAATGTTGTTTTATCTGAGGGTCATCCTGGTCATTCAAAGAAGTAAACCGTGGCACTTAGAACAATCTTTCTTCTTCTTTACTGTAAAAAAATATTAACACAAAGAGTATAAACCTCCTTTTCTTCCTTCATCTAAGCCAATAATATGCCAAAAAGGAAAAGAAAATTAAATATGAAACTTTTGTGTAACATTAAAATACAATCTGAACAAGCACTTCCAGGGTGTAACCAGCTGGCCAAGCTGGAGGCTTCCAAGGGCACAGGTAGGCTGCCAAGACAGAGCAGAGCTCCTCCCATGCTTTGGAACAGAAGCCAGGGGATCTCCAGAGAGGGCAGCAAGGGCCTGGTCTGGCTCTCCACCTCCTTTGGTCCGTGAGTTGTGATGGAGACTGTAGGGATGCCTGAGGTGGGCAAGTGGAGACGGGGGTTCTTGATTTGCATGCCACTTCTGAATCTTCACCAACAGGCACAGATGGGGGAATCTCAGCTCCCTCTGAAACCATCACCTCCTCTGAAAGGCCGAAGGTTCCCGATTCAGTGGGCTAGCTTTTAGCAAAGATGGCACCTGGACGCTGGTGGTTGGGGTAGTGGTGCATGGGCAGGTCAGGCAGGATCACTTGTGCAGAGTGGGAAGGGATTGGACTCAGGACCGCAGGTCTAGAAACCACACAGGTGTCACCAGATCTGGCTGGGTTGCTGCTAGGCCAAGCAATACCTCCAGTGCTCTGGTAAGAGAGGTGAGGGGCCCTTGGCATTTGGAGGATGGTTTCACCAGTGGGACAAGAGGAGAGAGCTGGTTCTACTGCAAGCCAAGGAGAGTTCCGTGACCAATCCTTCTGGCAACTGGCTACCATAACTAATAACCAAGCCTCCACATGGACTTCCTGCCTCTCTGCTCTCAAGAAGTTGCCTCCTTCAGAAAGGTGTTGCAATGGGATTTATTTATTTGGAGATTTAGGTCCCACTTTTCTCCCAATGGGGACCCAAGGCAGCTTGCTCCTTGGTTTCCCCTCATCCAGTTTATCCTCACAGCAACAGCCTTGTGAGATCGGGTAGACTGAGAGCGGCCCAAGGTCACCCAGTGAGCTTCTATGGCAGAGGAGAGATTCAAATCCGGGTCTTCCAGACCCTAGTCTGACACTCTAACCAATACACCAGGCTGTCCCTTATGCATGCTATTGCCTAACGATCTCCTGCCCTCAGCCTGAGGGGGGGGAATTGTCTAGCTGAGAAATTATACCAAGGTCAGCTTCAGAGGTCCTGTACTAGCTGTCAGTCATTTACACGGCCAGGTGTATTGTGCTTCAAATATGGATGTTGTTCCCATTTTCCATCCAGATTTCAAGAGTACCTTCCACCCCACCAAGCCAAGAGCCTCAGTTATATGCTTTGGAAGTGCAAGACTTCAGAATCAGTCCCCAGAATCTACAGGGAAAACATGAACCAGAGAAGCAGGAGTGGGAAACACCTGTCAAAAGATTCTGGATGGCTGCAACCTGTCATGGTTGACAGAACGAGGTGAGATGGACCATTGATCCGACTCAGTATAAGGCAGCTCCTTATAGCCTTATAAATGGAACAAAATCACAAAACTAAATGGATATGTAGCACAGAAAATCATTAATAATAGAGAGAAATGTGCTGGAAAACTACAGAGAGAAATTGCAGAGGAACAACAGGTTCAGGAGAGAGAAATGTTTAACTTGGAGACACAAATCGTTGCTGCAGATGTAGAATATCTCGGATGTCTGAAAGAGAATGTAAACTTTTTTGATCTAATGGTTTTCCCTTTACAACATGTTGCATCCACAACATGATATTATTCAGGGGAGAAGCCAAGGTGCATGGTTTACAGAGCCAATTTGGTGCAGAGGTTAAGTGTGCAGACTCTAATCTGGGAGAACCGGGTTTAATTCCTCACTCCTCCACTTGCACCTGCTTGGGCAAGCCATAGTTCTGACAAGAGCTGTCCTTGAAAGGGCAGTTCTTGAGAGTTCTCTCAGCCCCACCTACCTCACAGGGTGTCTGTTGTGGGAAGGGGAAAGGAAAGGAGTTTGTAAGCCTCTCTGAGGATCCAAGTGAACATAAGAACATAAGAAAAGCCAATGTTGAATCAGGCCAATGGCCCATCTAGTCCAACACTCTGTCACACAGTGGCCAAAAATACCAGGTGCCATCAGGAGGTCCATCAGTGGGGCCAGGACACTAGAAGCCCTCCCACTGCTGCCTCCCCCAGCACCAAGAATAGAGTGCATCACCTGCCCCAGACTGAGAGTTCCTAGCTATACCTTGTGGCTAATAACCACAGATGGACTTCTGCTCCATATGTTCATCCAATTCCCTCTTGAAACCATCTATGCTTGTAGCTGCCACCACCTCCTGTGGCAGTGAATTCCATATGTTAATCACTCTTTGGGTGAAGGAGTACTTCCTTTCATCTGTTCTAACCCAACAGCTCAGCAATTTCATTGAGTGCCCACGAGTTCTTGTATTGTGAGTAAGGGAGAAAAGTACTTCTTTCTCAACCTGCTCAATCCCTTTCATAATCTTATAAACCTCAATCATGTCACCCCTCAGCCGTCGTTTCCCCAAGCTAAAGAGTCCCAAGCGGTTTAACCTTTCTTCATAGGGAAGGTGTTCCAACCCTTTTATCATTCTAGTTGCCCTTCTCTGCACTTTTTCCAATGCTATAATATCCTTTTTGAGGTGTGTCAACCAGAACTGTACACAGTATTCCAAATGAGGTCAAACCAATGATTTATACAGGAGCATGATGATACTGTCTGATTTGTTTTCAATTCCCTTCCTAATAATCCCAAGCATAGTGTTGGCCTTCTTTATTGCAGCTACACACTGTCTAGAAATTTTCATTGAGTTATCTACTACAACTCCAAGATCTCTCTCTTGGTCCATCTCTGCCAGTTCAGACCCCATCAACGTGTATTTATATTTAGGATTTTTGGCTCCAATGTGCATCACTTTGCACTTGGCCACATTGAATCCCATTTGCCACATTGACGCCCACTCACCCATCCTCGACAGATCCCTTTGGAGTGCCTCACAATCCTCCCTGGTTGTCACCACCATGAAAACTTTGTGTCATCTGCAAATTTAGCCACTTCACTGCTTACTCCCAATTCCAAATCGTTAATAAACAAGTTAAAAAGCATTGGACTGAATACCGATCCCTGTGGTACCCCACTGCTTACCACCCTCCACTGAGAAAGTTTCCCATTTATACTCACTCTCTGTTTCCTATTTATAAGCCAGTTTTTGATCCACAAGAGGACTTGTCCTTTTATCCCATGACTATTGAGCTTACTTAGGAGCCTTTGATGAGGAACTGTATCAAAAGCTTTCAGAAAGTCAAGGTAAACAAAATCTGTTGGGTCCCCCTTGTCCACATGTTTGTTCAACACTAACAGGTCGGTGAGACAAGATCTTCCCTTACAGAACCGATGCTGAGTCTGCCTCAATAGATTTTGTTCATCAATGTTCCTACTAATTCTTTCCTTAATAACTGTTTCCACCAACTTGCCCGGTATCGACGTCAGACTGACTGGCCTGTAATTTCCCGGATCTCCCCTGTATCCATTTTTAAAGATGGGAGTGACATTAGCTACCTTCCAGTCCTCAGGAATGGAGGCAGATTTTAAAGAAAGATTACATATTAATGTAAGGAGATCCATAAGTTCACATTTGAGTTCTTTCAAAACTCTTGGATGAATACCACCCGGGACTGGTAATTTATTAGTTTTTAAATTGTCCATCAGTCGTAGGACTTCCTCTCTTGTCCCCTCAATCTGATTCAGGTTTTTCAACACTCCTCCCGAAATCGGTGGTTCTGGAGTGGGCAAGCACTTCTCCCCTTCCACAGTGAAGACAGAGGCAAAAAATGCATTCAGCTTCTCAGCCATATCCCTATCATCCTTCACTACTCCTTTTACCCCTTGGTCATCCAAGGGCCCCACTGCCTCCCTGGCTGGTTTCCTACTTCTAATGTATTTGAAGAAAGTTTTATTGTTGGCCTTTATGTTTTTTGCGATATGCTTCTCATATTCCGTTTTTGCTTGCTTCATCACAGACTTTTTAATTTTAATTGCCACAGCTTGTGTTCCCTTTTGTCAACCTCACTGAGACTAGCTTTCCACCACTTAAAGGAATCCTTCTTACCTTTTACAGCTTCCATTACTTTATTTGTTAACCATGCAGGCTTTTTTCTATACCTATTTCTGCCTTTCCTAACCTGCTGATATATATTTTTTCTGAGCTTCTAGTATTGTACTTTTAAATAGTCTCCAAGCTTCCCCAATGGTTTTGACCTTTTCCACTTTTCCTTTCAATTTCTTCCTCACATGTCCCCTCATACCAGAGAAGTTACCCCTTTTAAATTTAAAAGTGGTTGTGTCAGTCTTTTTGGGCAACTCCCTATTTGTACAAATGTTAAACTCAATGACATTATGGTCACTGTTCCCAAGTGGTGCAATCACTTTTAGATCTTTCACCAGGTCTTGGGCATTACTTAGGACCAAATCCAGGATTGCCTCTCCCCTGGTAGGATCTGTGACCATCTGAGTCACAGACCATCTGTGACAGTCATTGAGAGTGTCTAAAAACTCAATCTCTTTTTCCCAACTAGAACTCATATTGACCTAATCAATGTGTAGGTAGTTAAAGTCGCCTATTACGATGCAGTTTTTTCATCTAGCTGCTATCTTTAATTCATTCATCATTTTATAATCCTCCTCTATCTTTTGATCTGGTGGGCAATAACAAACTCCCACTGTTAAGCCTCCTTTTGGACCCACTATTTCAACTCATAGCATTTCCAGAAGCGAATCCAATTCTCTTACCCTCTCAGTCTTACTGGACTGTATACCCTCTCTGACATAGAGAGCCATCTCACCTCCAACCCTTCCCCCCTATCCTTCCAATATAATCTATAATCAGGAATCACCGTATCCCACTGTTTTTCCTCATCCCACCAAGTTTCTGAAATACCCACAATGTCTATCCCCCCCAATGCCAAGCATTCCAACTCCCCGATTTTACCTCGGAGACTTCTAGCATTTGTGTATAAACACTTATATTTTCCCAAGCTTGTTAAGCCCACAACCTTCCTCTTGCTGCCTCAAGACCTTGCCAGGCAGTCCCTATCGTTAGCCACAGTCTCAGTGGACAATTGTAATCTATTTCCTTGTACAAAAGTAACAGCGACCTCTTCATCTCTTTGAGTTGAGCCATCCTGAACCAGAGACTTTTCATCTCCTGTCGGCTTTCCCCCATTATTCAGTTTTAAAACTGCTCTGCCACCTTTTTGATTTTGAGCATCAGCAGCCTGGTTCCTTCTTGGGACAAGTGGAGACTGTCCCTTTTGTACAGCTCCCTCTTGTCCCAAAAAGCATCCCAGTGCCCGACAAACTTGAACCCTTCCCCCCTACACCATCGTCTCATCCACGCATTGAGACTCCTGATCTGTGCCTGTCTCTCTGGCCCTGTGCCTGGAACAGGTAGCACTTCTGAGAAGGCTACCTTGGAGGTCCTGGCCTTGAGTTTCCTGCCCAGCAGCCTAAATTTCTCCTCCAGGACCTCATGACTGCATTTTCCCACATCGTTGGTGCTGACGTGCACCACGACCACTGGCTCCTCCCCAGCACTATCTACCAGCCTATCTAAAACACGCATGATGTCTGCTACCTTCGCACCAGGCAGGCAAGTCACCATACGGTCAGTACGCGGGTTTGCCACCCAGCTGTCTACCTGCCTAAGGATTGAATCACCAGCTACCAAGAGCCCCCCTCCCAAACGTCCCAGGGATGGTTCCTTGGTATGAAAGGATACCCGTTCGCCAGCTGAAGAAGAGGTCCCTTCTTCCAGTCTTGGTGATTGCCATGGCAGTCATCTTCTCTTAGGGCTCTGGGAGATATGACACCATATCTGACCCTTTGGCAGATATGACACCAGACCAACTCCAAGGCGAAATAGATATGGTCTTTCGATCATATTTGGAGTATATTGGAAAGAACAATCTGCCAGGGGAAATTACTATTAGATTCTCCCAAAAGAGAACAAGAGATCAGCTCTTGAAAGTGACTAACAGGACTACCTTGAAGTGGAGAGACAAGGAAATTAAAGTTATGAAGGGCATTCCATTTGAGATAAGAAGAAAGAGGAGGAAATACAGAGACTTGGTGACATTTTTACAAGGCCAGAACGTCTCGTACAGATGGCTGATCCCTGAGGGACTAATCTTTCGGCATGCAAACGGCAAAGAAAGGATTGATTCAATGGACAAGGATTGTGAATTTTTGCGTCAACATGGTCGTCCACCAGGAGAGGGAGAAGGCACCCTGGATGGCACCAAGGAGAGCAAAGAAGAAGGAGAGACTGGCTCTTCCTCAGAGGACTCAGACTCTAAATTAGGAGCAGTAGCCCCCAAATCAAGCTATCATTTAAGGGGAAAAAAAGGGGAAAAATAGTTTGTTAAAGATCTCTGGAAGATGCTAGCAAGAAATTTATTAGTAGAAGGCAGCTCTTTATGAAACTATATTCGTAGTAGCGAGTGAAAAGAATAATGTTTTAGTGAGATTATCATCTTTAGTGGAAGTCAATTCACATTTAAGAGGTAGATTTGTATCTAAACTGATTGTATGATCACTGACTCTTGGGTTTTTAAAGGTTATCTTTTCTTTCTCCCATAGATTGTAGTTCCCCATCCTGGAATTTTCTGTTGTAGTTTGTAGTAAATAGAAAAAGCAATAAAAAATCCCCTTCAGGGGGCCATTCCCCTAATCCTCAGCATGGTGTCCCATTTCCCCTTGACCCTCATGCTCCCTGGCAGCAGCAGGGCTGCCAGATCCAGAGTGGGACAGGTCTAACAAGTCCCCAAGAGTCTTCTCTGTGCACCTAACTGACTGTCTCTGCTTCTCCAGGTCAGCCACCTTGGCCTCAAGGGAGCAAACTCACTCTCTGAGAACCAGGAGCTCCTTGCACTGAGCACACACCCAAGACTTCTGACCAGTGGGCAGATAGTCATACATGTGACACTCCATGCACACCGCTGGATAGCCCCCAACCCCCAACCCCCTGCTGGCATTCTGGCTTCATAATTGCTTTTAAAATATAATGTTTATATAATCCCCCTTTTAAAACCCTTTATATTTATGTAGTTCATGTTGTAGAAGTCTACTTACCTTACTGGAGACCCAAGGAGCCCAGGTCCCTGGCTTTCTGGCTCTTCCTGGGAGTCTTACAGAGCCCATAGGCTAACAGCCACAGGCAAAGAGCCTCATCCTTCAGCTTGTGCCAGAGGCTCGTGCCTCTTGCAAGCTTCCTGCCTTAAATAGAAGTGTCCCCCAGGAGATGGTGTGGCCAGCAGCTATTCAGATTTACCCAGGCATGCAATTACAGGCAAACAATGACCCTTTCAAATCCACCCAGGCACTCAATTACAGGCAAACAATAACCCTTCCACACCCTAACTCAAGCAGCCAGGAGTCTGCAACAACTCACAACTCACCCACACACTCCCAAATACAGTCCCCCACACAGTACCTTCTCAGCTAAAGCACCTCAGCTGAAAGTAAATAAAAAAACAAAAAACACTCACCCCTCTAGCAGCTCTAACTCCTTGCTCCTTCTCAGAGCTCAGCTGGGTCAGTGAAGGATGGGGTATAAATCCAATCTCCTCCTCCTCCTCCTCCTCTTCTTCTTCTTCCTGAAACTTCTGGCTTTGATCTTTGATGTCTTCCATTGAAGGGGTTGAGAAAGACCTCTCTCTGCCTGATGCCCAACAACACCTGCTAATCAGTGTAGAAATTACTAAGCTGGGTGAACCAACAGTCTGATTGGGGAGTAGCTGTAGCTCGGTGGTAGAGCATCTGTTTTGCATGCTGAAGGTCACAGGCTCAACCAGTTAAAATTATCAGGTAGTATTTAATGTGAAAGACCTCAGTTTGAGACCCTGGAGGGTTGGTGCCACTGATAACAGACCATAGAATTTATTCTATGGCAATTTATTCTGACAGGGAAGAGTGGCCAAGCTGGCAGTAGGTAGGACAGAGAAGCAGATCCAGCACCCAGACAATGGCACACAAGAACCCTTGAGTGGAGGTTGACAGGCCAATGGCTGATGAAGCACACAACACAGCCAATTGGGGAACTGGAATACGGTTTTCGTATATATCAGATACTGCAGGCAGTTCTGGTCACATATCTCAAAAAGGACACTGCAGAGCTGGAAAAAGTACAGAGGAGGGCAATCAAAAGGGCTGAAGGGCTAGAGCACCTTCCCTATGAGGAAAGGCTGAAGAGAGTCTGAGACTCTTCAGTTTAGAAAAGAGATGACTAAGGGGGAACCATGGTGGAGGTTTCTGAAACTTTGCACAGAGTAAAGAGAGTGGACAGAGACAACTTCTTCTCCTTCTTCCAAAATTCTAGAACTCGAGGGCATCCATTGAAGCTGACGGGCAGCAGATTCAGGACAGGCAAAAGGAAATACTTCTTTACACACAGAGAGTGATTAAAATGTGGAATTTGCTGCCAGAGGATGTGGTGATGGCCACCAGCATAGATAGGTTTAAAAGATTAGACAAATTAATGGAGGATAGGTCATGGTGACAAAAGAGTCACCCTCTGAATCGCAGGGCCAGGAGTCTTGACCGCTATGTCCTGTAGCTGGACCTCCAAACTTCTAGAGGGACTGGTTGGCTGTTGTGTGAAAAAGGATGCTGGACTACAGAAACCACGTGTGTCTGATCCGGCAGGGCTCTTTTGTGTTCTGATGATGTCACTTCTGTTACTCCTAGCATCTACAGTATACTACAAAGTCTGTCTCTCCAGGGAAACTGATCTCTGTAGACTTGCGATCAGTTGGAATTGTAATTTTCCCTACTTTCTCTTTTCTATTCTACAAGGTGTTGATAATAACTTTAATTAATTTATTTATTATATCTGCCTTTACCCCGCCCTCCCTGCTGGAGCAGGCTCAGGGCAGCTCACATAAAACCAATAAAACAATATGTAATTCAATACAAAATACATCTCAGATACAAGTACATAATAAACAGTTTAAAACCGTTAAAACCGTTAGTATACCAATGGCCAAATAAAGTGCAATCAAACTCAGACATCTGTACTCCCATTCTGGTAACATCTAACTCTGATCGACACAGAGCATGACCGATATGGTGCATCTCCTATCAAAAAGCCTGCCGGAAAAGCTCCGTTTTCATGGCCCTGCAGAACTGTGAAAGGTCCCACAGGGCCCTGATCTCACCAGGGAGCTTGTTCCAGTAGTTCGGAGCTGCTAGAGAAAATGCCCTGGTCCTGGCCAATGTCAACCAAGCATCCCTTAGACCAGGGAGGGCCAGGTGATTTTGTGATCCAGATCAAAGTGCTCTCTGGGAAATATGCAGGGAAGGGCAGCCCTTCAGGTCCCTGAGTATAAAGGGCTTTAAAGGTCAAAACCAGCACCTTGAAGTGAATCTGGAATGCAGTTGGTAGCCAATGCAATGCTTTTAGCACAGGCTGGATGCGCTCCTGCATAGGGAGACCCATCAGCAGCCTGGGCGCTGCATTTTGCACCAGCTGCAGTTTCTGGAGTTGCACCAAGGGCAGCCCCATGTAGAGAGCATTACAGTAGTCCAACCCCGAGGTGACCTTTGCATGGATCACTGTTGCCAGATCATTGAATTCGAGGAAGGGAAACAACTGCCTAATCAGCCGAATATGGTAAAAGGCTACCTTGGCAGTGGCTGCTACCTGGGCCTCCATTGTTAAGGAAGCATCCAGGAGCACTCCCAAGCTCCTGACCCTCAGCGCTGGCACCAGTGGAGCCCCGTTGAAGGCCGGTAGTGGGATCCCTACCCCCGAGCCACTCTGATTCAGGCATAGGACCTCCGTCTTCATTGGATTCAATTTCCATCGACTCAGTCTAAGTCAGCCAGCCATGTTCTGTAGCACCCGACTCAGGTCTTCCAGGGTAGAGCCAGACTGACTGCCCAACAACAGAGCTGGGTGTCTTCCGCATATTGGTGATACCCTAGCCCATGCCTCTGGGCAATATGGGCGAGGGGGTGCATATAGATATTAAATAGCATCGGTGAGAGCACTGCCCCTTGTGGCACTCCACAAATTAGTGGGTGCCTTTGGGACAGCTGCTCCCCAAGATCCACTTTGACTCCAACCTTGGAGAAAGGAGATGAGCCATTGCAAGGCAAGCCCCTGAATCCCCATGTTGGTGAGGCAGTGGGCGAGTAACTGGTGGTCGACCATGTTGAACACCGCTGACAGGTCCAACAACAACAGAACTGCCACCCTGCCCCAATCCAGACGCCTCCAGAGGTCATCTGTGAGGGTGACCAGTGCTGTCTCCATCCCATGGCCTGGCTGGAAGCTGGACTGGAAAGGATCTAGCATGGAAGTGTCATCCATAAAGCTCTGCAACTGTATCACCACCATCCTCTCAATTAGTTTGCCCAAATAGGGCAAATTGGATACCGACCAGTAGTTGGCTAATTTAGCCAGATCCAGAGATGGTTTCTTGAGTAGAGGGTGGACCATCGCTTCCTGGAAAGCTTCCAGGAACAGCTCCTCTGAGAGGGACTTGTTGATAATGTCCCTGAGGGCACCATGAAACCCCTCATGGCCAGCTTTAATTAGCCAAGAGGGGCACGGGTCAAGGCTGCACATGGTTGGGTGTATGGCTGAGATCAATCTGTCAACTTCCTCTAGGCTGAGTGGATCGAAATAATCCAGAATGGGACCAGAAGTCATGCATGGAGTTTGAGTTCCCTCACTATTTCAACTGTGGCTGGAAGGTTGCGTCGGAGTGACAAGACTTTATCTGCAAAATAGCTTGCAAAGGCCTCGCAGCCAATTTCCAATTCCCTCATATTTTGTCTGCCCTGTGGCAGAATCATTAAAGACCAAATCGTTCTAAACAATTGTGCTGGGTGAGACCTACCAGATGCATTCATGGCTGCGTAGAACTCCTTTTTCACAGGTTTGACTGCCATCTCATAGGATCTCATAAATGTTCTATAATATGCTCTTGTTGCTTCATCACAAGCATGTCGCCACTGTCTCTCTAGCCATCTAAGCCTTTGATTCATCAGCCTCAGCTCCTGGGTATACCACAGAGCCAGCCTCGAGCGGGGGCACAGAGGGCATCTGGGGGCAATCTCATCAACGGCTGCTGAGTGTTGGCCATGCCAATCCTTGACTAGCTCATCTAACAAGCCGCCAGGGGGCATTGGATCCCTGAGAGCCATCTGAAGCTGCACAAGGTCCATTTGGCTCTGTGGGCGAGCTAAAATATGCTCACTACCCAAACACAGTTGGGATGTTGCATTCACCTGGGCCTTCAGGGCATGGTGGTCCAACCATGGAACTGCCATCACAGTAATCCAGTCCACTGTAACCCCTACTGTGAAGAGCAAATCAAGCATGTGACCAGCTTGGTGCATGGGGGCTGTTACATGTTGGGAGAGTCCCAGCACCACCATGGATGACACAGGTCCACTGCCTGTGAGGAAGCCACGTTGTTGGCATGGTCAGTCTAGGGTGCTCCAATGCCCAGCCTGACACGGCCTCCACCAGGGATGACAGGCTATCAGATGGTGCATTGGGTGGTCGGTACAACAGCCAAACAGCCAAACTCTCCTCAGCTTCCCACATGAAGCCGGCACACTCAATGCTTGTAAGCCTTGGTGCCGGGAGTGCCCTGAAGGAGTAAGCCTCCCGAATAAACAGAGCCACTCCTCCCCCCCACCCCAAAGTCCAAGACTGGTGAAGGACTGAGAACCTGAGAGGAGCCAACTGGGAGAGAGCAACTGTTTCCCCATCTCGTACCCAGGTCTCAGTCATACATGCCAGGTCCGCATCCTGCTCCAGCAGAAAGTCGTGGAGGACAGAGGTCTTATTGTTTATGGACCTGGCATTCCACAACACCAATGTCGGAGTGGGGTTTTTAATCCTCACCCCACTACCTGCCACCTTTGGGATGGGGCACAGATTGGAAGGTGGCCGAGCTTCTCTCTTTCTCAGCCCCCTTCCCTTCCATTTCTGCCTGGTCCCACCACTATACTTTCCCCTCCCCAGGAGCACTGGAATTTCCTGGTCCACCAATATCAGCCGTCAATGATCTTCGCTACCCTGAGCCTCAGATCATTAATCAATGAATAGGTGGTATAGCCCAGAGTGCTGTAAAGTGGGTGTACCTGCTTGCGGACTACCACCTGTTCTAATGTTAATATTACAAACTGACCATTAACTAAATTCCTTCCCGCCCATACAATTGCACCTAATAGCCTCTGATTGCCTTTTTCTTGCCTATATATTTTCCCCTCTGCTTCAGCCAATAATTTAAGTAAGGGCTGACAGCTCAATGGCAACTATCACCTAAAGCTATACAATCTCTTATTGATGGATTTAATCCAATCAATTAACAATCAATCAATTGTATAAAACAGATTAATACATTACGCCCAGTCATTCATTAAGTTAGCCCTCCAGTAGTTAAAGAGACTCAATCAACTAATCAATTAGACCCACAATTAATTGGTGAAACTTCAATCAGTCTATTAGATCCACAATTAACTGGTAAAACTTCAGTCACTAATAATCAGACTAACCCACCCCAATTCATTAGTCTAAGCAAAACCTAACTACCCTATAATTTAATGGTCAGCCAATTACTATTGATGGTCTGTCTGCATATAGCGATGACAATACAGTTCTACTGAATCTTCCTCAGGTGGCAGTAGCAATATGTTAAGTCTTCCCTCGACCTGTTCATCCTCGTAAAGTTGGCAACTTGGGGTCGGATGTCCTTCACACCGGGGCCCCTTGCCCCTGACGCAGCAGCACTTCCAGTTTTCTAGCACCTTCTGGTGGGGGAGTGATAGCTCTGCAGTAGTTGCTGCTCTCTGAGGGATCCCCGTCAGCTTCGCTGACCTTGCCTCTGTCTATGATATTCTCTGTGACCCCAAACCAGGCCACCACAGTTGTTGCTGCCTGAGTCGCTCCACCACTCCCAGACCATGACCAAGTTGTTGTTGGAAGCCACAAATCAGGTCACCACAGTCATTGCCGCCCAGGCCACTCCACCATTCCTGGGCCACACCACACAGCACAATAGGGGATGGTGACCCCCCTGGATTCCCCAGCCACTCCCCTTGCGAGTTTAGAGCAGCCTGGCTCATGCAGCCCCTATGGCAGAAGGGGTATCCGCACTGAGCCTACCGAACAGTCAGCAGAGCAGGCAGCTGGCAGGCATGAATGGAGATGCCTCGGACCCACATACCTGAGGGACTGCCTCTTCCCAAAGAGTGTTACACTCTGTGGACCAACATCTCCTGGTTATCCTTGGACCAAAGGACATCCATCTTGCCTTGACAGGTCCAGGGCTTTCTCTGCCCTGGCCCCTGCCTTGTGGAACATGCTCCCAGTCAAGATTAGGGCCCTATGGGATCTTCTTCAATTCCTCAGGGCCTGCAAGATGGAGCTGTTCCACCAGGCTTTTGGCTGAGGCAGTGGATGTCCCTATATGGCCTCCCTGAAGTTGCTGTCACCCACCTACCAACCCAAATAATATGCTAGGGAACCTCCCACAACCAGTTGACTTTTCTGAGCTGTGATTGTGTTTTAATGTTTATTATTGTTTTATATTCTTTAATTTTTTTAAAAAATGTATTTATTGTATTGTTTTATGATGTTAGCTACCCACCAAATCAAAAGACAGAGGAGGATTATGAAATGATGAATGAATTAAAGATAGCAGCTAGACAAAAGAATTGTCGTATTAGGTGATTTTAACTACCCACACATTGATTGGGTCAATATGTGTTCAGGTCGGGAAAAAGAGTTTAAGTTTCTAGACATTCTCAATGACTGTGCTATGGAACAGATGGTCACAGAACTTACCAGAGGATAGGCGATCCTGGATTTGGTCCTAACTAATTCCCAAGACCTGGTGAGAGATGTAAAAGTGATTGCACCACTTGGGAACAGTGACCATAATGTTATTGAGTTTAACATCTGTGTAAATAGGGAATTGGCAAAAAAGACTGACACAACCACTTTTAACTTTAAAAGGGGTAACTTCACTAATATGAGGGGACATGTGAGGAGGAAACTGAAAAGAAAAACATTGGGGAAGATTGGAGACCATTTAAAACTACAGTCCTAGAAGCTCAGAAGAGATATATACCATATGTTAGGAAAGGCACAAATAGGTATAGAAAAAAGCCTGCATAGTTAAGTAACAAAGTAATGGAAGCTGTAAAAGGTAAGAAGGATGCCTTTAAGCAGTGGAAAGCTAGTCTCAGTGAGGTTGATAAAAGGGAACACAGGCTGTGGCAAATAAAATGCAAGTCTGTGATCAGGCAGGCAAAAAGGGACTATGAGGAGCATATCGCAAAAAACATAAAGGCCAACAATAAAACTTTCTTCAAATACATTAGAAGCAGAAAACCAGCCAGGGAGGCAGTGGGGTAAAAGGAATACTGAGGGAAATGGCTGAGAATACATAGGGAAATGGCTGAGAAGCTGAATGCATCTTTTGGCTCTGTCTTCACTGTGGGAGAAGTGCTTGCCCACTCCAGAACCACTCAGGGCCAGCTCGCTCAGCAGGTGAACTAGGCATTCACCTAGAGTGTGCCAGCCCTTAGGGGCACCAAAAAGCCCCCCACCCCCACCAAAATACTCCACCCTTTCCCTGGCTTGCTGGTGTGCCCCACAGCTGTGGGGCACGCAGGCAAGCCAGCACTCAGACAGAAGGGATGGGGGTTTAAACCCCTGCCCCTTCCCTGGCTTGCCGGCGCTCAGACGGAAGGGACGGGGTTTAACCCCCCGCCTCTTCCCTGGCTTGCCGGCACGCCCCTGTGGTGGGCAAGAGGGGGAAGGAAGAGGAGGAGGGGAGCCCTCTCTCACCCTGGGGAGCCCCGGTGGCAGAAAGAAGGGATCTCTGGGGCATGCTCTGGGAGGCTGGCACACGCCGGGTAACCTGTAATTGGGTGCACGCCGGGGAGGGCGCCAGAAGGTAGCCCTGCCTAGGGCACAAAAAAAACTCAGGCCAGCCCTGGAACCACTGATTTCAGGAGGGGTGTTGAAAGACCTGAGTCAGATTGAGGTGACAAGAGAGGAGGTCCTATGACTAATAGACAACTTAAAAACTGATAAATCACCAGACCCGGATGGCGTACATCTGAGAGTTCTGAAAGAACTCCAATGTGAACTTGTGGGTCTCCGGACAGAACTATGTAATCTTTCATTAACATCTGCCTCCATTCCTGAGGACTGGAAAGTAGCTAATGTCACTCTCCCATCTTTAAAAAGGGTTCCAATGTAAAAGATTCCAACAAAACCTATTGAGGCAGACTCAGCATCGGTTCTGTAAGGGAAGATCTTGTCTCACTAACCTGTTAATGTTTTTTGAGGGAGTGAATAAACATGTGGACAAGGGGAACCCAACATATGTTGTTTACCTTGACTTCCAGAAAGCTTTTGATAATGTTCCTCATCAAAGTAAGCTCAATAGTCATGGGATAAAAGGACCTTTTGTGGATCAAAAACTGGCTAATTAATAGGAAACAGAGAGTTAGTATAAATGGGCAATATTCTCAGTGGAGGGTGGTAAGCAGTGGGGTACCACAGGGATCAGTACTTGGTCCAATGCTTTTTAACTTGTTTATTAATGATTTGGAATTGGGAGTAAGCAGTGAAGTGGCTAAATTTGCAGATGGTACGAAGTTGTTCAGGCTGGTGAGAACCAGGGGGGATTGTGAGGCACTCCAAAGGGATCTGTCGAGGATGGGCAAGTGAACATCAATGTGGCAAATGGGGTTCAAAGTGGCCAAGTGCAAAGTGATGCACATTGGAGCTAAAAATCCTAAATATAAATACATATTGATGGGGTCCAAACTGGCAGAGACTGACCAAGAGAGAGATCTTGGAGTCGTAGTAGATAACTCAATGAAAATTTCTGGACAGTGTGCAACTGCAACAAAAAAGGCCAATGCTATGCTCAGGATTATTAGGAAGGGAATTGAAAACAAATGAGACAATATCATAATGCCCCTGTATGGTGTGACCTCATTTGGAGTACTGTGTACAGTTCTGGTCACCATACCTCAAAAAGGATATTATAACCTTGGGGAAAGTGCAGAAAAGGGCTACTAGAATGATAAAAGGGTTGGAACACTTTCCCTATGAATAAAGGTTAAAACACTTAGGGCTCTTTAGCTTGGAGAAATGACGGCTGAGGGGTGTCATGATCGAGGTTTATAAGATTATGTATGGGATAGAGCAGGTAGAGAAAGAAGTCCTTTTCTCCGTTTCTCACAATACAAGAACTCGTGGGCACACAATGACATTGCTGAGCAGTCAGGTTAGAACAGATAAAAGGAAGTACTTCTTCATCCAAAGAATGATTAACACATGGAATTCACTGCCACACGAGGTCGCGGCGTCTACAAGCATGAACAGCTTCAAGAGAGAATTAGATAAACATATGGAGCAGAGGTCCATCAGTGGCTATAGCCACGATGTATAGAGAGGAACTCTCAGTCTGGAGCAAGTGATGCACTGTATTCTTGGTGCTTGGGGGGTCAACAGTGAGAAGGCTTCTAGTGTCCTAGCCCCACGGTACCTGGTATTTTGGCCACTGTGTGACAGAGTGTTGGACTGGATGGGCCTCTGGGCTGATCCAACATTGGCTTCTCTTATGTCCTTATGTTCTTACCCTTTCTGTCACATCCTGGATTTGTGCACCCGATAGACAGAATACCTCTCAGTAGGGAATTCCCAATTACCAACACACACCTTCTTCTATATTAGGGAACAGAGGCTCGAGTCCTCTCATCCACAGGGTCTGAGAAATTTTTCTCAAGCTTTGTGGAGGCTGGGGGAGGAGCCCTTGTTCCAGTGGTCCAGAATCAGTATATATATGGAGATCCAGGAACTGATTGCTTTGTAATAGAAGCTCAGAATGTCTCTTGATCTTCCTGATGTTGGGGGTTACATTCTTCCATGTGCCCTCCTCCTGTGTTGGGTGCTCCTCTGTCAGTAATGGTTTGTTTAATGTTTCACACTGTGTCTATTGTTCTGTGTTCCCTATCTTGTCCCTGCTTCTGCACTTGCATAGATATACTAGCTGTAACGTGGGAGCTTCTTTGCTGCCACTCGGTGTTATCACGGTGGCCTTGAATACAGGCTTTGGGCTATTCTTGAGTTTATGAGAATTTTCCAGTCCTGTAAAGCCGAGGGGTGGAGGGAGTCATCTCCTGCCTATTAAGTAACTCTCCCGCCGGGAGTTTCCCCCGCGTGCGCTTGCAGTTCATTTGCTAGTTGCAATTTTGCATCACACTATAACTATGCTTGCGCAGCTTCTCTCGCCATTCCTGACAATAACCATTTCACTGTGGGTTTTAGCACTGTATTCCAATAAAGCCTTTCTTGGTCCTAAGAATGCTTGGATCTACTTGCTTTTGAACCTGACATCCTCCAGTTTCTGAGATAACTTTCCCTCCTCCTCCTGTTGCCTTCTCAGGAGTGCTTCATGCATCCTGTCCATGAACTCTTTACCTTCCCTTATAAACCAGAGTGTGGACAAGCGTGCCTCAAGTCCCTGTATCTACTCCTCCAGTAGGGCTACCAACTTGCTGCAAGTGTAATTGCTGTCACTCTCAGGTAAGAATACGAACATGCCACAGACTTTGCATGTCACTGCCTCAGCTCCCTCATCAGCCATGCTGCCGCAATCCATTTCAAACTTAGTTCAGTTTAACTGACACTTCTATGATAACTTCCCTGCCAAACTGCCTCTCAAGACTACTTGTGAAAGGTTTGCAGAATCAAAAACTAACTTAAGAGATACAGAATATAAGAGCTACTGGGCCTTCTATGGGGCCCCAGGCCAGACCCCCAGGCTGAAAGCAAGGAGAAACCTAATATAATTAAAGGCTCACCCAGCAGAGGGCAGGGCAAGGAGTCAGCCCCAGGCAAAACTGCTAAAAGCTGCAATCAGTTACACCCAGGCAAAACAGACAAACATAAAACGCAACCCTTCGAACAAGCACTACTCTCCAACAGGTTATACACCACACACCCTCAAACACTCAGTAACCTCAGCTACTCCTTCTCAACAGTTAAGGAAGGGCAAATAATAAAACACTCACCACTCCAGTAGCAGCTCCCTCTCCTGCCTCTTCTCAGAGCCCAGCTGAAGGATGTCAAAGAAGGATGTATTGTATCAACCTATCTGTATAATCTGTATAACAAACTTTGAGTCCAGAGGTACCTTTAAGTCCAACAAAGTTTAACTATGGGTATAAGCTTTCATGTGCATGCAAATGCCATGGAATACCAAAAAGAAAAATGAATAGGTTCTATATCAAATCAAGCCTGAACTCTACCTTGAAGTGCCAGACAGATGGGTTTCTGTTTTTAAAGAATTGTATAAGGATGCAAATCAGCCTCTTTCCCAAACAGTATTAGAAACTAATTTTTAAATGGTCTCCTGTAACTCGTGATGAGATTAAATCTCATATAGATCAGTTGAAAAATGCTAAAGCCCCGGCCTGTGCTGGTGTCCCCCCTGAATTACTGAAAGAAAATAAGGATTTCTGGGCCTCTTTCTTGGCCCCCTTCTTTACGTATATTGATGACACAGGCTGTATTCCAAAATCATGGGGACTGGCTATAGTAGTACTATTCTATAAAAAAGTTAAAGGGAGAACCCATCAAACTATAGGCCAATTAGCTTGCTAAACATTATAAGCAAGCTGTATGCAAGGCATCTTTTGGACAAACTATTAGACTGGTTTGAGCAAGAGAACATTCTGGCACCAGAACAGGCAGGTTTCAGGTCAGGGAGAGCCACAATAGATCAATGTCTGATTATTCAGCACTTCATTGAGAAGTATGCTTCTAAAGGAGCAATTTCACTCTCTGCGGCTTTTGTGGATTTTAAATCCATATTTGACTCTATATCCAGAGTGCGATTGTGGGATAATTTAACAAATTCATCCATTGACTGAAGACTTCTATACCTTATAAGGGCCTTACATGAACAGACTTTTTTGAGGGTCAGATGCAGTAGACAAGGACATCTTACCGAACCTATCCAAACCTTTAGAGGGGTCAGCAAGGCTGTCTTCTAGCACTGGCCCTATTTATTTATTACATAAATAACCTACCCAGCTGGCTCAGCTCTTCTGAACTTCATCCCCCTAGACTCGCCAACAGAATGATTTCAGTGTTGTTATATGCAGACGACATGGTGCTACTCTCCAGAATATCTGTAGAGCTAAGGAGAGCCCTCAGGAAGCTCTCCTCATACTGTGAAGTAGAATCTCTTATAATTAACTATAAAAAAACCCAGGAGAAACACCAAGATGGTGCTGGCTGAAAGGATGCGCGCTTATGTGGCTTGAGATAAGAGGGTTTTTTTCTTTTTTCTTTTCCTTGTACTCAGTGTGCAAATTTATAGCTATAACTAGGTGGCTGGGTGGGAGTCCTTACTGTACGATTGAAGACGGAGCAGCTGATACTAGCATTTTAATTGCCATGTCGAGGAAGAGAGATAGAGGCTGTTTACTTGCTGACTCACCCGACTCCTCTCCTTCTCGTGGCTCTAAACAGCTGAAGATAAAGGATTTTTTTGCTAACAACCTTGAAGTTGAGGGGGATTATCTTATTCCATGTGATAACAACAGATATGAGGTGTTAGAACATGAGGATAATGTTCATCTCCTCTCGCCTCCTTTGCAGCTGCAGGCTAATGCTAATTTACAGCCGGTATCAGAGAAAGCAAGTGACACTTTTCACCCTCATACTGAGCCTCTTTCAGCTAATGTTTCGGCTGCCGACTCCTTCAAGCAACTATCTAAGGCTGTTCTTGTGAAGTTAACTGCTACTCATAGTATACTAACAGCTGAAACAATTTCTAAAACATGGGACTATGTGAACAAAATACTTCACAAGTTGCAATCAATTGAGGAGCAATTGACAATTAACAAACCTCAGTTAAGGTTAAGTAAAACTTCAGTGAATGCTGGGGGAAGCCACCCACTGGTGATAAGACCTTCAGCAACTATTACTGCAGTTTCGGAGAGTTATACAGTTAATGCTGTTCCTGTTTGTTCCAGAAGAGTTTTACTGAGTAACAGGATTGCCCTCTCTATAGCTAAAAGGCCTGTGAACTTTGCCAGGTGGGAGAACAGAAGCTCTATATTACAATCATTGGCCTCTATTCTGAAATGCAGTAAGAATTTTATTGATCTGACAACTGTTCAGCCCCTCCGCCCTACTTTTACTGGGAAAAGATTAATTTTATATTTCAAGAACTCTGGTATTCCAGAAAAACTTCTCTCTCGGAGACAGCTCTTGGCTAAATTTGGAATCCAGCTCTCAAGAGTATTTTATGATCCAGTGATACAACCGCTCTTAAAAACTTTTAGGAAAAGGATGGCTCCTGTATCGAACCTGAGCCCTTCGATATTGGCAGATGGCAACCGGACTGATCCAATGGAAATAGTCAATTCTAGGCCGGTGACAGACATCTCTGTTTACTCTCAGCCTCTTCCAAGTGCACCTTCTAAATCCAAATCAGCTTCTCTGTCCCCAGTGCAGTCTGAGATCCCAAAGGATTTAATGCTATCGCGGGACTGTGATTCCATGGATGATTCTTACCTCCTTACTTTTGGCAATCTTCCCCATGTGGAACAGCAGGATGTAATTGCCAGATTGGAAAATACCGTGCAGCGCCTTCGAGCCTACAAAACTTCTTTGCCTAAGCCTAACACCCTGTCTTCTAAAAATATTGGATCAACTGCAGGGTCTTTTCCATTCACTCAAGCATCCTTGACTCCTTCTAATGAGGATCAATCGACCATTTCCTCTTTGGGCCATATTCCTTCAGTACCTTCAGATCCTCCTAGCCTATCAGCTGCCCCTGAATCCTCGCCTGATGCAAATGGGTGCATCTTCCAGGACTCCCATAAGAGGCTCGATATAATTGAAGAAATTGATTGACTACCTAAGTTATATTCTGTTTGTTATGTACAATTCATTTCCTGGAACATCTCAGGCTGGAACAAGAAAAAAGATGATCTGGATTTTATTAATTATTTAGGGACCATTGACTGTATATGTTTACAGGAGACTTGGATGTCTGGAAATTTGTATGTTAAGGGTTTTGACACTTATTCTATACCAGCTTACCGTGAAAAGTTGAGGGGTCGTTGTAAAGCAGGACTAGCAATACTTATCAAACAAAAAATATTTTCCAGGATTGTGCCACTTGGAAGCTGTAATAACATTGCTCATGCGGTCCTAGTGACCAATTCTTCTTTATGTTTTATTCTGATTAATGTGTACCTTCCCTCTTCTGGTGATGATAATTCCTTAGATAGTATCTGATTAAAATTGGATGATTTTGTTTCTGATATAATTCAAAGATACCCTGGGATGCCTATGTTTCTTTTGGGAGATTTTAATGCAAGAATCGGGTCTAACCCCTTGAATTGGGCCTCGTCTCTGGGCGTAATTGACTCTGAATCATTACCTTCGCAACTGGGATTTCCCCGCTACTCTCATGATACATGTATTAATAATGCGGGTCGTAAATTAATTGAATTCTGTATAGCCCAGAATATGCTAACTCTTAATGGTTTGTCCCAATTCCCTCTTTCCCAATATTTCACATTTAACTCCCGTCAAGGGAGAAGTGTGATTATGGTATTTGTCACCCCAGCTCCCTTTATTTGGTCAATTCTGTTAAGGTTGATTTCTGCCCTGAAAGTGATCATTCCCCACTTTTGTTTTCCCTGGCTTACTCCAGAAGAAACACATTTCCCCAAGAATCTCTAGTTGACTTACAGAGATATACAACTCTTGAGAGAATTAAGTGGTCGCAATCTGTGGAGGATTCCTTGTTGATCCTTCTCCAATCTGAGTCTCTTCTGGATCAGAAAGCCTTGATCCTGAATTCTGGTTCTCATTCTGTGATTCTTTCGGCATTTGCCCAGGCTGACTTGCTTTGCTCCTTGTTGAAGGAGCTTGTACAGACTGGTCCCTTAAAACCTGTCTCGTGGTTTGATAAGGAATGTCTAAGTCACAAAAGACATCTCAGTTATTAAGAAGAAAATGAAAGAGAGTTAGTTTTCTGAATTGTTACCGTTAGTAAGAGAATATAAGTTTAGAAGTAATTGTAATAGAATAAGAGAGACATTAATGGGGTTGGAGCAGTGCGGGAAGCCTTGTTTGGGGGGGAGAGGGAGAAAGAAAAATGGATATGTAGTGATTTGTTTAAATTGTATGAACATGTGATATATCCAATAAAAAACTGTATTAAAAAAAAAAAAGACATCTCAGAACCTTGTTTAAAGAAATCTGTTTAAATGCTACATCTGATAGACTAGGTATTTTTTTTGCCTCTAAAAAGGAATTTCAAAATTTAGTTATGAGGAAGAAGAAAGCCCATTGCCATCAGTTATGGTCTCAAATGCTACCTTCACTTAAATCTCGTGATTGTAAGACTTTTTGGAGAGCAATTGCTAAAGCATCTAGGAATAATTTTTGTCCTGAAGTTAACATCCTTCCTCAAATTTGGATGGACCACTTTTCTAAACTCCTAAACTCTCATACTGATGTTTCTTCTACCCTTGAATTAACTATTTCTTTTTATACTCCTAGATGGCCCCCTGTAAATTAGAAGGAAATTATTGATCTAATAAGTAGTCTGAAACCTTGTAAAGCCCCCGGCCCTGAAGATCTCCCTGCTGAAGTCTTTAAGAAATTTATTGACTGGTGGGCCCCAGTCCTTGCCATTCTATTTACATCCATTGATTTGTATGGTATCTTGCCAGACACTTGGTTAAACTCAATAATAATTCCACTCTACAAGAAAGGGGATCCTAAAATCCCGGACAATTATCGACCTATTGGTCTTCTCTCTGTAACGGGCAAACTATATGCTAAACATCTTGAGCAGCAATTGCGCAGTTGGGTAAATGGAAACAATATTATTGGCCCTGAACAAATTGGATTTTCTAAAAATAAATCAACCCTGGACCACTGTTTAATCCTATTAACCTTAGCTGAGAAATATATGAAAGTAGGCTCTAAGAAACTCTATGTTGCTTTTATAGATCTAAAGAGTGCGTTTGATTCCATTATAAGAGGTAAACTCTGGGATAAGCTGTCCAATCTAGGAATTGACCAGTGTCTTCTATTCCTTTTAAGGAAACTTCATACAGGGACATCTTGCCAGGTTAAATTTTCTGCAAAAGGTTCCCTTACTGATAAAATTCCAACCAACAAAGGAGTAAAACAAGGGTGTGTTTTGGCACCTCTTCTCTTTAACCGATTTCTCTCTGATTTGTCTGTTGCGCTAGAATTGGTGAATGGCCATCCACCTAGATTGGGGGGCAGAGCAGTGCCTCTCCTCTTATATGCTGATGATACAGCAATCATCTCGGTTACCAAAGTAGGCCTTCAACGATATCTGAGGGCTTTTGAGGAGTATTGTAGTGGCAATCAACTTCAAATTAATTATTCTAAATCCAAAGTCATGGTTTTTTCGAAAACATGGGCCCCTCTTAGCTGGTATATTGGTAAGGCAAAAATCCAGCAAGTTAAGTGCTATAAATACCTGGGAGTTATATTTAATTTTAATCTGCAATGGGTAACTCATAGAAGAAGATCTATTAGTTTGGAGAAGTTATCTTCCAATCAATTAAAATCTTTCTTTTTCTCCAAAGGAAACCAATTTGTGCCTGCCGCCATTAAAGTTTTTAACACTAAAATTTTATCCCAAGTTCTCTAAGGTGTTCCTATATGGTTTAATGCTTTTAACTGTGAAGTTGAATCAATTCAATCATCTTTTTTTAGACAAATTATGGGTTTCCCAAACTGTGTCTCTTACCATGCATTGTGCTCTGAATTAGGACTTAATTTGATTGAAACCAAGATATGGGTGTTAACGGTTCGTTACTGGCTTAAATTGTATTTTAACATTGAAGACGGTTTGCTTATTTCCTTTCTGTTAAAAGAAATTCATAGCACCTCTTGGGACTACAATATTTGAACCAAAATAAGATCTTTGGGCCTTTCTTTGGAGGAGCTAGCTTTTTCCTCTGAAGTGTATATCTTTCAAACAATCAAACAGAGGCTGCTAGATATCGAACTTCAAACTGCAATCTCTTCATCCCCCTGTCTATTCTTCAGCTACATTAAATCTTAAGAATGCTGTGGGTTGTATCCCCCTGTACTTGTATAATCTTGATAGTCCTAGCCACCGAAGAGCCTTCTCCCTTGCTCGAGTAAATGCTTTTCCTTCAAAACTATTGTATGGTAGGTTTCAAAATATTCCCAAGCACGAACGGAGATGTGACTGTGGTTCTAATTCTCTTGATTCAATTGACCACATACTGTTGGATTGTTCGTGGCATGTATCTGCCAGGGAAAAATGGTTAAACACTTGGTTGCATGGTAAACATCACCTTTCCAATGAAATAAAATGCCAATTTCTACTGAATGATATATCATCAGAGATTACCGCGGCAGTGGCTAATTTTCTAGTTGACATGATAAGAGTGAAAAATTTGGGAAACTACGTTTTATGATTTTATAAATTAACTCAGACTTCTAGTGATTGTGTCATTTACTGCCCTTGTTTTTTCTAATGTTTAATATTTATATGCCATTAAAGGTTTATTGATTGATTGATTGATTGATTGATTGATTGAACTATAAAAAACCCAAGATGGTTGCTTTTGGGCCTAGACAAAGGAATGGGACTTGGATGATCAATGGCCAGCATATTGAGCAGGTGACCAACTTTAAATATCTCGGGGTGGTTCTACAGGCAACAGGCTCTAGATTCCAACACAGCAATTATGCTGCAGAGCAAGGTGAAAGATCTGCAAATGGTATTGTAAAATTCCACAATTCACAAGGAGGATCATATGTTCCCGCCGCTCTGAAATTATATAAAGCTAAGATGCTGGCACAATTGTTATATGGCTCATTTTTGGGACCACCCAGCTCATGTTTTAAACCCCAAGAAAGAGTTCAATCTAAATTTCTAAGAACTATCCTACAGGTTCCCAAATGTGTATCAAATGCCAGGGTTAGATTAGAGACAGAATGTTTAAAAGTCAAGGCATGGGTTAGTATCCTGTCTATCTACACATGGCTAAAGGGACAGCTTAGCCTACAAGGTCTACTCCCTCTGATTTACATTGATAATTTTCAATCAAACTGGTGCAAAGTGGTTCAAAGCTACCTTTGCAAGATTGGCCTCAAGTGCTTCTGATATGTGAAACAGAACAGGCAAAGAAATTAGTGAAACAAAGAATTAGGGACATAGAACATCAAACTGATATTGCTAGTATAAAAAATATTATGAGGGCAAAATATACAGTTGAACCAGCAGATTATCTAACATCATTGGAAGTAAAGGGGCTCAAAAGAGCCTTTTCCTTAGCTAGATGTTCTGCCTTCCCTTCCGCTGTACTTGATGGGAAACATAAGAACATTCCTTATGCGGAAAGGCTTTGCACCTGCCCACTCAGGGAGATAGAGACTTTAGAACATATGTTCTTTAAATGCCCATACTATGAGGTGGCACGTAGAGAGATTATCACTGACTGGAATTTCTTTTAATTGACAAACATCCCAAGATTACTCATCAAGTAGCCAGGTTCTGTAAGGTGATACTCAGGTCACGGAAATTGTTTAGCGGCTAAATGTAAGTGTAACTTTTATACTAGATTCGAATACATTGTATTTGGAAGCATTCTATTTTATATTTAAAATTTCCAAAATAGAGTCTCTGGAGCATATCTTTTTTAGTTGCTCTTTCCATACGCGAGCCGAAAGGAAATCATCAGCCCGCTGCTGGAAAGGTTCCCAGGAAGATCAAACAAAATTAAATTAGAATACCCGTTGTTGGATAGTAATCACCATAGATCAAGAAAGCTGGCTAGGTTCTGCACCCAGGTATATAAGGAATGCAAAAAGCGAGGCAAATAGACCATATCTCTACTTTTAACTGGCTTTTTAAATGGCTTAAAAGGTGCGAACAGTCGTTTTACTTTTTCTGTATATTTTATATAACTTATAAGCTTTTATGTTACTAAGGTTTTTACTGGCTCATAACCAGCTAAGATAATATCGGGAATTTTTCTACTTGTCTTTTAAATTGTACTGGTCGAAGACTGCAATAATAAACTGACTGACTGGCTGACTGACTGACTGACTGATATTTAAAATTTTTATATTAGTTTTTAATTTTCTGGAATGCATTATCTGTAACTTATATACATATACATATATACATATCTGTCTGTCTGTCTGTCTGTCTGTAAGCATATCTCGTCTAAGGACTGTAATAGAAATAAACTAAACTCCCTTGAAGCTAAAATGACTAAACTTGAGGCTATTGTGCTTTGGTCACAGTATGAGAAGACAAGAGTCACTGGAAATGCTAAGAAAAGCTGAAGGCAGCAGGAAAAGAGGAAGACCCAACATGAGATGTATTAACTTAGTCAAGGAAGCCATGAGGGCCTTCAGTTTGCAAGACTTGAGCAGGGCTGTTAAGGATAGGATGTTTTGGAGGCCATTAATTCATTGGGTTGACTGACAGATGTCAGAAGCAAGTTGACAGCATTTACACGATACTTTATTACACACACAATACTTTATGCCATATGGTAAGGTACAGGAGAGGGAAAGCAATATTAATTAAAGGAAATGGAGATGGAGATTTTGACAAACCACACATGCACCACACTCTCTGGAAAAAGTGGAAATGCAAAATGAAACAATAGAGGCTTCCTAATGCTTCTTTGGAAAGAAGATCAGGTAATTTGAAGATCCAAACCTGGGGAGAAGTTCAGATGAGGAGAAACTGCATTGGAGTAACTGGGAGAGGTAAGTTGTTCAAAGTTTGCAACAGCTAGGCTTTACTTCGACCCTTTTATTATCCATGGTGAATGATAAAGTAGTGTCGACAGGGGTTAAAAAGCAGTTGTTAGAGTTAGACTTCAGAAGTACAAATTAATATACACTTAATTAGTACACAACCTCTACACATTGTGAGCTCTGACTGTGTTACACCAAAAGCATCATGATTGTATATCTAACCTTTTAGAGATGTAAGACAATATATCGGAATACTTATTTATTTATTTATTTATTTTAAGGCTACAGAAGTTAATATGCAACACTCACTTCTTATGAGCACTGTTGACACTATCACTATAATAAGAATTATTGTTATCCTGCCATTACCAATTGTATAAAATGTTGACATTTACTCTGATTCTAGTTTGTAAAACTTTGTAACTTTTATTGATATCTCTGTATTTCTGTATTCCTTTTGAAATATCAATAAACAGAGATATTTTTTTAAAAAAAAGAAGGAAGAGGGATAAAGATCCAAATATTACTAAGTCCTTGGCTTCATCTTTTAGTAATCCAGCATAAAATAAAAATCTAAAAAAATTTATAATTAGAATAGGCTCAGAAGGGGAAAGGGAGATTAAAAAATATAGTAGCATGATTAGGCTTAAGGCTATTTATTTAATTGCATTTTAATTGCCTAATGTGGGGCTCTAGGCAAAGTACAGATTTAAAAACAATAAACCATAAAACCATAGTCACAACATATTATTCATTAATTAAAATCAAGTGGCAAAATTTGTGGTTCCATTTCTGGCCTGTGGGTGCTTTATCAGCACAGGGGAGAGAAGCAGACCCTTCGAGGGGCAGGGACCCAGGAAGAGTGCCGGCCATGATGTAAGCCATCAGTGTTCTCAACCAAACACCTAGTGGAACATCTCCGCCTTACAGGCCTTGCAGAATTGCATAAGATCCTGCAGGGCCCTGATGTTGTTTGACTGAGAGTTCCACCAGGTTGGTGCCAACGCCAAGAAGACCCTGGACCTGGTTGAGAACAGCTGGATGTCTCTAGGACCGGGGACCACCAGCAAGTTGTTCGGTGAAGAGCATGAGGCTCTCCTGAGGCGGTCCCACAGATATGTTGGTCCCAGACCGCTCAAGGCCTTAAAGGTCAAAACCAAAACATTGAACTTAACTTGGTGCTCCACCAGAAGTCTGTGCAGCTGGTGCAACACAAATTGAATATGTGCAGTCCGTGGTGTTCCTGTCAGGACTTGTGCTGCCATGTTCTAGAACAGTTGGAGCTTCTGAGTCAGTCTCAAAGGCAGGCCAGCATAAAGCAAGTTACAGTAGTCTAGCCTAGAGGTGACCGTCATGTGGATTATTGTGGCCAAGTCAGCGTGTGATAGGAAAGGGGCCAGCTGCCAGGCCTGGTGTAGATGGGAAAATGCCAGCCTGGCTGTATGTGTGATCTGGGCCTCCATGTTAAGAGAGGCATCCAGGATCACACCTAAGCTCTTGATGGACTGCGCCGGTGTCAATGGCACTCTGTCAAGAGCAGGTAAGCTGACCCCAAGGCCCAAAGCTCCTCTCCCTAGCCACAGAGCCTCCATCTTTGTCGGATTCTGTTTCAACCTTCTATTTTTTAACCATCCCACCACTATGGCCAATAAAGCTGTACCATTAACGGAAAGGGAAGGGAAGTATTAGAAAGAGGTATTCTCTTGCTCCAGTGTATAGGCACAGTCTAAGGTACATGACAAAATTCTGGCATTGACATCAGGTCATTTCCATGTAGGAATGTGTATAATTGCATACACACCCTTTTTTGTATTTTTGGGGAGATTCTGCATTAAACCTGTCATACGTAACATATGTTCACATACAAGTTTAAACACCTACACTTTCTTGCCTCTTATAACCATAGTACTTATGAATCTGCTTTTTAGAGCTGCATCCAAAGCTATCCCCATCCAAATTTCTCCCTGTACAACCCTCCCCCAAACAGTATAGGCAATCACACATCAAAGATTGCTTTGTGCAGATTGTATGTACTGTTTTATGGATGCATGTATGTACATTGGCAGCACAGAAGTACTTATGGGTACTTAGGATATGATGAGATGTTCCAGGATCAGTGCTGCAAAGTTTTGTTTCATTTAATTTGAATTACTTAAATTGTTTTTTAAATATTTGCTTTATTTACAAATATATATGCAGAATATTTGTTGCTGTTGCTGCAGGGCTGTGGGCCTCTGAACTGTAAATATCCTCCACCTTGGCAGAGGCAGAACTGAGCCAGCTGGAGAACACAGGAGAAAGCTGCTGGGAAGGAGGGTTGTTGTTTTTTTTTTGCCTTTCCTAAACTGCTAAATTATTGGGGAGCATTAATTGAGGTTGCTTTCTGAGAGGACAGTGTCTGAGGGTGAGTGGGTGCTTGTAGCCTTCTGGAGAGTGATGTTTTTGTCTGGGTCTGTTTCGGTCTTTGCCGGGTCTGTTACTCATTGAGCAAGGTCTATTTGCCTGGGGCTGGTTGCAGGCCCCACCCCCTTCTGTTGCTGCAGGGAGGCAAGTGCTGTGGGCCTTTGAACTGTAAGGCTCCTCCTTGACAGAGGTGTGAGCCTTTGCCATGAGCTGAAGGGCAAGAGTCAAAGGGCACTTGGCCTGTGGCTCTTCTGCTGGGGATCAGGCCTGGGGCCCCTGCATCATTCTAGATACCTTTAAACCACTAACCAGTTATGAAGGTAGAAAGCCAGCAGAGGAGAGGAGGCTATCCAATGTTTTGCAGAGAGTGCCACATGCACAATTATCTACCCACTGGGTGGAAATCCTGGGTCTGTTCTTGCTGCATGGAGCTCATGGTTCTCAGGGAGCAGGTTCGTTCCCTTGAGGCTAGGGTTGCCGAACTGGAGAAGATGGGGCAGAGACTCTCAGGGACTTACCAGAACAGTCCCACTCCTGTGCTGACAGCCCTTATGCTGTTGTGGAGAGGAAGTGTCTCAAGGTCGGAGGGTGTCAGTCTGAGGAGGAGGAGGGGTGTGACCCCTTAGAAGAGACCCCTTCCTTGGGCAAGGGACCAATATCCTCCCTCTTGGGGGGAGGTGGACTTCTGGTAGTCGGTGATTCAATCATTGGGGGGGAATTGCACACCCTTTATCCCCAGCAATAAAAGGAGGTTAATATTATTTTGCCAGCCCTAGACTACCAACAAGAAATATTTTAGTCAAATCCACCTAGAAATGTACTGCTGTCAAAATGGTCAGAATATCATCCCTTTTTAGGAAAAAATCCCTCAAAAAAATTCAAATGTGATGTTTGAAAAACTGCTGCCTTTTTTTTTTAAAGGCCAAATCTGTAATTTATGTGCAAGTTAGTTTTGATTCTCTTCTCCTTCATTCCTGTAGTAGATCTTCCTGTGGACTGGGCGCTAGCTGTTCTGAGAGGCTGTTGTTCATTTTCCCTCCCTTGTTCAAAAATTCCTGCATTTTATCCCTTTTGACATTCTGAATTGTCAGACACTTGACACTTCTCATTTGCGTGACCCCCAGGGAAAGGCCATGGAATGGGTGGTAGCTGCCTGTCAAAGGATGTGCCATCTTTCTAAGGCCCCAGGCCTGACTAAGGCGGCATGGGTCCTCCCAGAAGCATAACGAAGTTTTGTCTTCTTTGAAATGCAGTGGGAATGTTCATTATGGGTTTCCCCTCAGTATTTAATGATTCTCCTTTTAATGTTTTTTAGTGACCTGGATAAAAAGAAAATCTGGGACAGCACATAACTGTGTTGCTTTTGCTATAATGTATGTCATGTTGGTTTTTAATCTATTATAACACACTTTGAGGGTCTTGGGGGGGGGGAGATCAGAATGCCAAGTTATAAATAGTTGAAAAATAAATTCTTTGAAAATGCAGGAGTGTTTCTTTCACCAGACTAATCAGGCACAGGATATGCCGTTCTTTAGCATCCCGGGTAAATGTGTTAATTAAGAGTCTTGAAAGTTGGGTTACCTTCATTCATGTCCTCACCTGGCAGCCTTCTTGCCGACCGGCCCGTCCCCTGCGCTGGCTTTGCCATGAGGATTTTTGTCACTTACAGTGTTCTGAGAACTCATGAGATGGACTGTGTGATGGAAATGCCCGCGTCTGTCTTTTGGTTCAGGAAACAATTGTGGCAGCTGCATTATAAATGTGAGAGAGTCTTTATTCATCCAGTTCATCCTTTGCCTCTGAAAGACTCTAATGGTTATTGAAGTCTTGTATTAATATGGGCAGAGGACTGCTGTCTAGCATTACTGACACAATGGATGGCCCCATCCATCCGGTGATTATCTATTTTAACTTTTACTGCAGTATGAACCGTATCAGAGAGGCAAAGGGGTCATCTCCATTTATAGGATCTCAGGTAATGAGTGCTGGGAAAGACCATTCTTTTCCTGAGAACTTGGAAAATCTTTGCAAATCAAAAGACACAGTGCTGAGCCAGATGGACTAGTCTAAGGCAGCTTTGAAAATGCCAGCTGGGCTTTGAGAAAGGGCAGGAGAGGGAGCTGATGCTGGAGGGGTGAGTGTTGCATTATTTGCCTTTCCTTAACTGCTGAGGAGGAGTAGCTGAGGTTACTGTGTGGGAGGACAGTGTTTGAGGGTGTGTGGATGTATATAGCCTGTTGGAAAGTGGTGCTTGTTTGAAGGCGTGTGGATTCTATTTGTCTTGTTTGCCTGGGTGTAACTGATTGCAGGTTTTAACAGTTTTGCCTGAGGCTGATTGCCAGCCTGGCCCTCTGCTGGGTGAGCTTTTAATTATATTAGGCTCTTCTTTGCCACAGGTGTGAGCCTTTGGTGGGGGGCAAAAGGCTCTTGCCCTGTGGCTCTTAACCTGGGGGCCCCATAGACAACTGAGTAGTTCTTACATTCTGTATTTGCTAAGTTAGTTTTTGCTTCTGCAAAACTTTCACAACTGCAAAACTTGAGAGGCAGTTTGGCAGGGAAGTTATCAAGGAAGTGTTAATTAAACTGAACTAATTTTGAAATGCATTGCAACACCATGGCTGGTGAGGGAGCTGAGGCAGTGATGTGCAAAGTCTGTGGCATGTTCGTATTTCTACCTGATGGTAACAGCAATTACACTTACAGTAAGTGTAAGTTGGTAGCCCTACTGGAGGAGAAGATGAGAGAAGAGAGAGAGAAGAGATTGAATTTATACCCCCCCTTCACCCAGAGTCTCAGAGTGGCTTGCAAACTCCTTTCCCTTCCCCTCCCCACAACAGACACCCTGTGAGGTAGGCGGGGTTGAGAGAGCTTTTTCCAGAACTGTCCTTGAGAGAAAAGCTCTGACAGAATTATGGCTTGCCCAAGGTCATCCAGCAGCTGCAAGTGGAGAAGTGGGCAATCAAACCCGGTTCTCCCAAATTAGAGTTCGTGCACTTAACCACTACACCAAACTGGTAGAAGCTAAAGTATGCCAACCAGACTTGTTGCCTCAAGAGGTATGCTGTCTACCAGGTGCACAGAAAGGGTAGGAAGACTCATCAAGCCCACAGATTATTATCCCTTCTTGCTCATCCACGTGGGGACAAATGATACCACCTGGCACAGCCCAGAACATATTAAAAGAGACTATGTGATTCTGGTAAAAAGGTGAAGGAATCAGGAACACAGGTTGTATTCTCCTCAGTTCTTCCTGTCAAAGGTTGTGTCCTAGGAAGAGAAAGAATAAGTTCAGTTCAGTACTGTGTACAGTTCTGGTCACCACATCTCAAAAAGGATATTATAGCATTGGAAAAAGTGCAGAGAAGGGCAACTAGAATGATAAAAGGGTTGGAACACCTTCCCTATGAAGAAAGGTTAAAATGCTTGGGGCTCTTTAGCTTGGAGAAACGACGGCTGAGAGGTGACATGATTGAGGTTTATAAGATTATGAATGGGATTGAGCAGGTTGAGAATGAAGTACTTTTCTCCCTTTCTCACAATACAAGAACTCGTGGGCACTCCATGAAATTGCTGAGCAGTCAGGTTAGAACAGATAAAAGGAAATACTTCTTCACCCAAAGAGTGATTAACATATGGAATTCACTGCCACAGGAGGTCGTGGCAGCTGCAAGCATGGACAGTTTCAAGAGGGAATTAGATAAACATATGGAGCAGAAGTCCACCAGTGGCTATTAGCCACAGGGTATAGATGGGAACTCTCAGTCTGGGGCAGGTGATGCACTCTATTCTTGGTGCTGGAGGGGGCAGCAGTGGGAGGGCTTCTGGTGCCCTGGCCCCACTGCTGGACCTCCTGATGGCACCTGGTATATTTTGGCCGCTGTGTGACAGAGTGTTGGACTAGATGGGCCATTGGCCTGATTCAACATTGGCTTCTCTTATGTTCTTATGTTCTTATGTTCTTAAGAACACTGCAGATCAAAGACTGGCTACATAGATGGTGTCATCAGGAAAGGTTTGGATTTTTAGACAATGGCTAACACTTTTGGGATGAAGCTTTTCTATCAGGAGATGGTTTGCTCCTCATGAGGGTAGGAAAAATGCATTTGGAAACAGCCTTGCAAACCTAATAAGGAGAATCAAAGAATCATAGAGTTGAAAGGGACCTCCGGGGTCATCTAGTCCAACCCCTTGCACAAGGCAGGAAATTCACAAATATCCCCCACTGTTCCACACCCAGAAGATGACAAAAAACCTCCACGATCCTTGGCCAAACTGGTCCAGAGAAAAATTGCTTCCTGACGCCGAAGTGGTAATCAGCATTTCCCTGGGCGTGTCAGAAAGGGTCACATGAGCTAAGCACTGAGGTAACCCTCAGTGCACCATGTGCCCCATGTTTATCTAGAATCCCACCCTTCCTTGGAGAAAGAGTGGAATTCTAGATAAATAAAAAAATTAAACCAAACAACCAGGTGTAGAATGGTGAAACCCAGCCTCTTGGTGTGAATACCCTCAAGAGTTATGGAGGTGACCCCAAAAGATGGGAAGGGCTAGTTTTCATCTGAAAGAAAATCAATGTGGTCTCAAAGGAAAAGAAGATTCTCAATGAGTTTTGCTCCCAGATGGAAAAGGCCAAGGACTTAAAAACACAGTCTTTGTGAGTCCAGATGTGGAGCAAGAGAAAAAAATCAAGAAAAAGAACAAGTCCCTGAAAGAAGGATTTAAAAAGATATATAGAAAATGATCCTGAAAGAACCACTGTTTCTTCATAGGCATTAGCCTGGAAAGCTTCGTTGAAGAGAGAGGCATTTTTGAAATGTCATGGCCGGTTACCTAGCAACAGTCCTCTTTCCCTGACACATTGGCGGCAAGATTGTACTTTGGAATCTGGGAACGTGCATCAGAGAAGGGAAAGCTATTCTACTGCCCTTAGAAAATATTTGGAATGGCAAAGGCTGGTTTAGGAGAAAGCCCTAAAATGTAAGCCATCCTCCCTTTTAGCTCTTTTCAGGCAGAATGAGATGTGGTTAGGTGGTGTTATCGATGCAACGAACACGAAATCAAGCAAACTCCAGAGGACAACGGAAGACAGGAGCGCCTGGCGTGATATGGGGTCCATGGGGTCGCAAAGAGTCAGACTCGACTGTATGACTGAGCAACAACAAATTTGGTTTCTGAAGTTATTTTGTGTTGCTTTCATGACTGGTATTTTCTACCCTGTATGCTGTCTTGGCTCAACTTTTGTGGGCTAAGGCAGCATAAAAATATTTTTAAAATGTAAGATGTATTTAAATCAAGACATGACTTAAATAGTAACTGTTCATAGTTTTTGAAAAGTTTAGAGGTCTTCTGAAAGTTGGATAGAGAAGCAGAAAGGAAATGAGAGAGAAATTTTTGAATTAAAATTAAAAGGTAGGGGGATTTTTGAAAAAGTGTCTTGTTATGTGCATTTCAGGAATCCCCTACTTCAGGAATCATTGGAAGCAAGGGTGTGCAATTTATTTCTTGGTATTTTTCACTTCAGGTCTATTGGACCCCCCCAAATGTCTGGATTCCTGAAAAATCCCAGATTTGAATACCAGTAAAGTATTTGGATCTGGGATTTTTCAGAAATCCCATTTTTTCCCAGGCCCAATAGAGCTGAGAAGAAAAAAACTGAGAAAAGAAAAACAGTGGCCGCTCAGCTGTTTCCCAGGCTTTCTTCTGCAGTCTGTTTAAACACGGTGCATTTAAAGGGTCTACAGAAGCCCCCAGAAAACAGCTGAGCCGGTGGGAAGCTGCTGTCCTGCCCCCTGAGTTTGGGCTCTCTTGTGCAGGCCTTTTACATGGGACTGTGCAAGAGAGACTGAGCCGAGCCGGTGAGGAGACTGCTCCCCACCAGCTCAGCTGTTTTGTGGGCTTTGCCAATCTTCCAGGTGATTCCTGAATATATCTGAGATCTTTCCAGGATTCCCCCCCCATTTCCTCAAAAAATTCTGGATCCCTTTGGGATTTTGGAATATACCTGAAAAATACTGATAAGGTATTTTGGGGGTATATTTTTGGCTTGGGTAGATCTGAATGCACACCCCTAACTGGAAGGTTGTGCCTGGATGGATATGGGAATGAAAGTGAACAGGGGAAGAATCTAACTTCCAGTCTGGACACCAGGGGAAAAAGCTGTTTGAAGTCCCTGGATAAGCAGTCATTTTCATGATTCAGGCATCATCAGGACAACCAACCAGGTCTTCATTACAGTTCCATAATGTGATATGCACTGGGATACGGGGGCTTGCCTTGCAGTGTCTCGCCTCCTCCCTTCAAGGTGAGGGACAGAGAGCGGTGCTTGGGGGAGAGTTATCCCGGTGACACGCACTGGAATGTGGGATTCCGCAAGGAGCAATTCTCTCCCCTATGCTATTCAATATCTACGTGCGTCCCCTCACCCAGGTTATCCAGAGGTATGGGCTGGGGTATCATGAGTGTGCAGATGATACCCAGCTCTATCTACTGATGGACGGCCACCTGGATATGGCCCCAGGAGATCTGGAGGAGGTGTTACAAGCTGTGGCTGGACGGTTGCATCAGAGCCGACTGAAGCTAAGTCCATCTAAGATGAAGGTCCTGTACCTGAGTTGTAGGGGACTGGGACAGGGAATTAGGCTCCCAGCCTTTGATGGGGCTTCATTGGTCCTGATATTATATCCCTTTCTATGGAGGCCCAGGTCACTGCCACTGCCAGGTCTGCCTTTTTCCATCTGAGGCAGATCAGACAGCTAGCCCCATACCTCACCTCCCAGGCACTTAGGTCCATGCAACGGTCACTTCCAGACTGAATTATTGCAACTCTCTCTACGTGAGGCTACCCTTGACTCTGCTCTGGAAGTTGCAGCTACTGCACAATGTGGCAGCGCAGGTGTTGATGGCACATCCTCCCAGTGCTGCGCGACCTGCACTGGCTGCCTATCGGATTCCGGATCCATTTCAAGGTGTTGGTACTTACCTCCAAAGCCCTATATGGTCAGGGGCCAGCCTATCTTCGAGACTGCCTCTCCCCATATGAGCCCCATAGTGCACTAAGGTCTACCAATCAACATCTTCTGGTGGTCCCCGACCCCAGGGACATCCGACTTGTCTCGACCAGGGCCAGGGCTTTTTCAGCCCTGGCCTCTGCCTGGTGGAATGAGCTCCCATGTGAGATCAGGGCCCCGCGGGATTTATTACAATTCCACAGGGCCTGCAAGACAGAGCTCTTCCACCGAGCTTTTGGTTGAGGCAGCGGGCGTCCCCCTCCTTGGGTCAGCCCCCATTTGTAGCCTGGGGTCTGAGATCTCAAATTTTATAGATCTCTGGGAAATTTAATTTTTAGTACTATCTGGCCTTTTACTAGTTGTATGGCATATATGAGTTATGTTATTTTATATTGTGTTTTAATGTGGTTTTAATTGTATTGTATTTTACATTGAGGAGCTGCAGTGGCTCAAGTGGTTAAGACGCTGAACTGCAGGCTGTGGAAGGTCAGTAGTTCAGCAGTTCGAGACCCTAGAGTGCCGCATGATGGAGTGAGCTCCCATCTCTAGTTCCAGCTCTTGCCAACCTAGCAGTTCGAAAGCAAGAAATTGCAAGTAGATAAATAGGTACCACTTCGGTGGGAAGGTAACAGCATTCCGTGTGCCTTGGTGTTTAATCATGCTGGCCACATGACCATGGAAATGTCTTTGGACAGCGCTGGCTTTTCGGCTTTGAAACGGAGATGAGCACCACAGAGTCGGATTCGGCTGGCTTTCGAGCAAGGGAACCTTTACTTTTATTTTCCATTGTTGTATTATATTTATATTGTTGGAACCCGCCCTGAGCCCATCAAGGGGAACGCAGAATATAAATCCAAATAAATAAATAAATAAATAAATAAATAAATAAATAAAACATTATTTAATGTTTTAAGTTTAATATCACATTAGAGGGGCTACATGAAGTTCTTTAAATGTGATATCAAAAGATATCAAATTAGAGATCCTTAATGAAGATCTGGATTTTTTTTAAAAAATGGCCATTTTCCAAAATTCCTTTTGCCCAGTATCTGCAGTTGGCGGCCACCAGAGATTTGCAATAAGGAACTGGGTACACTTTCCCCATGACCCATAAATTTCAAAAACTCTGGAGTGTGCCCAAAGATATTTTTAAGAAATGTTTTGATGTTTGTAATCTGTGTTGATACTGGTGTGTGTGTGTGTGTGTGGGGGGAATTGGTTTGAGCTACTCAATAGGAGTTTCACAGATCAGTTTTGAAGTTGATGAGTTCTCCAAGAAAGGGGGTGGAATGACCCAGATTTGATTGTGGAATCCAGGAAGATGTCAAAATAATCCATTTTGCGTAGGCACCTCTCCCTTCTTTCTTTGCCTGGTGCTTTTTGGAGTTCTGTAGTGCAGGTCTTTGTTTCTAGAAGCTTGCAATCTAAAACATTTCCACAGGGAAGATGCTCAAGTAGCATTATTCATACAAGCTCTCAAAAATGGCTACCTTCCTTCAAATTTGTCTGGAAACTTGATGTATTCATATTTATTTTAATTATTGGATTTGTAATCAGATTATTCTACTTTTCCAATGGTTTTTCAGATTTAATCAATTCTTTTCCCCCAAACACACACACTTTAATGATGTGCCGTCGTAATCTGAAGAATTTGGACTGATTTTAAGTTCTACTCATCTCATTCTGGTTTATACAGAGAGGCGGTTCATTTGCCAGTGATCTTCTTTAGACAGAAAAGTTTTGAGGAGAAAGGGTTGTGTGATGACTCCTAATTGGCGTGGCTGTCCAGAGCCTTGGAGTACTATGCTCATGAAGATGAAAGTGACCAGGAGAGACGAACTGTAGCGCCTCGAGGACTATTTCTCCTTCTGATGCCCGAGAGGTGGTGCCGGGTAACGACAAGAGCTGGCCCGTGAAGGAGCAGGGTGGCCCCGGGCACCCACATCACCCTCCCTTGGGAGCCTGGATCGGTAGGAGTGCTGTGGCCTTCAGTGTGTTTGCAGCTTGCTAATTGCTACTGTCAGTTCCTCATAACAAATGAGGCTCAGCCAGCCCTGGTAACAAAAAGGGACCCCAGTTTAATACTGTTCACAATGGCAACTCTGTCCTGCTGCTGACCCCACAAAAGGGGGCTGGGCTGATTTTTCCTCCCTGAGATGCTGATGCTGTTGTTTTAGCCTCTGATTCTGCAGTGGGGACCATGGAGCTGTAATTCTCTCAAAGCTGCTTCTTGGAGCCCACTGAGTGGCACATTACATTTGTCAAATTGCTGGGGCTGCTTTCACAAGAGACTCTTAAAGAGCCGTAGATTTCTTACATCTGAGCAATTATGCTCTGTGATACACATTACGTGCAGTCAAACATTAGCAGTTTTGCTCTGCTGGAAACAGGTGGGATGCGCCAATCCCTCCCCTCCCAATCCCTTTATTGTTCCACTCCAGGCTGCATTTGACACTTCTGTGATTTCCATGGAACTAGGAGAATTTTGCAAACCAATTCCAGAACTGGAGCAAGCACCAGTCCACTGCAGTTTTCTGCACCTATTTCTGCCCTGAGTTATGTGCACTGCAAATAAATAAATAAATACAATCTGGATCTGATCGTACATAACGCTGGACAAAGATTCTTTGTGTACCACATTTTAATGACACGCACATGTGCTTCTCTACATTGGTAAAACACCACACACAGTGAGTGAGAATCAGCTGTTAATCTAGAACTTTATAGTGCACACTGGTGCTGGTGCAGGAGCATGAAAGAACACCAGCAAACTGAACACTCTCAGTAAGGGTGGAGGCATAAGACTGTACAAAATTGAGAAAAACGAATGGAATGATGGAGGGTTCCTAATAATCAGACCTGCTTGGGGAACATGACCAGGTCCTTTGGAACACCTTCCAAAGTCTTCATGTCATAGAAATGACATAAACACTTTGTTTCAGACATGCAATAGTCGTTTTGTATCTCCCAGATGCATGCCAGCCGTTTTTATGAATAAGCCCTTTTTATGAATGAACAAACCCAAATTATTTCACACATACCCAAGTTGGACAATACTCACCTTGCCATATTCATACAACATGTCAACTGCATGCATCAGGATTCTGATCTCTCCCACCTTATTCATGGTTTGAATACAAAAATCGTAGCAGCTGAAAAGGGCTTTTGTGGCCTGCTGGACCCAGAAGCTCGTCCTGGGATGATGGCCAAGAATTGGGTTCCAGGTGGGAGAGTGGGAGATCCAGCAAGCTTGCTGAGGCTTAGTAACTCTGGTCAGATGGGAGACACAAATGGGAGATCCCCAGTTCACTCCCTGATATCTCCAGTTAAAAGGATCTCTGTTAACTGGGCTGGGAAAGGAAGGACCCTTTGGTGCCTGAGACCGTGGTCCCCCACTGCCAGGAAACATCATGGAGCCTGATGGACCAACCGGTAGGCTGTCAGCAGCCTTCTTATGTTCGTATATCTCTCTGTCATCAGGCTTGCTCATCATCTCCCAGACTCCACCGTCATAGCTTTCTGGACCTTCATGAAACATGACCGCTCACTCCTGTCATATGGCTGGAGGCAGTCTGGGCCTTTTGATCATTCACTAAAGCTACAGATTTCACCTGAGTGAAGAGGGTTCCACTGCCATCAACCAACCACAACGAGGCAAACAGAGCAACAAGAAGCTCAGGCAAATCAGGCAACCTCAAGCAATGGAAAGACTCCGGGCTAAACACACACACACCCAATTCACCCTGACAGACATCCCCGACAGTCTATGGGATTATTCCCAACAAGTTCATTTGGCCTCTGAAGTGGAGATTCACAATCAGTCCATGTTGCCACTCACTACTTCCTCTGGGCAAAAACTGCTGGCTAAAGCTTCCAAAAGCAGGGGTAGGGTCCCGGGCACGTGGGCCAGACACCGCGCTGAACTCAAGCAGATCTTGGGGCTGCTTGGGTGGGAGACATCCTGGCAACCCCTCATGCATGCAAGGGTGAGTTCCATGTTGGAAAAAAGAGGGGGACAGGAATGTCCGATCAGTACCGGATCAGACCTAAAGTCCATCTACTCCAACATTCTCTTCTCCACACTGGTCAACCAGATACCTCCACAAGAAGCTGTGCTGCTGAGCCCCACCATGTGGTACTACGAGGTGCCACCCTGCAAATGGGTAAGGATGGCAACCGTGGTAGTCCAGAATATTGGAGTGAAGGGCTGCAGCAGTCAAACATTCTTCCCCAGGGCTTCATGTCATAGAATCACCGCGTTGGAAGGGGCCATCTAGTCCAACTCCCTGCTCACTGCAGAATCAGCCCAGAGCATCCCTGACAAGTGTTTTTCCAGACACTGCTTAAAGACTGCCAAGGAGGGGGAGCTCACCACTTCCCCAGGCAGCCCATGCCACCGTGGCACAACTCTGACTGTCAAAATGGTTTCCCTAAGATCCAGCCGGTACCTTCCCGCCCTTAATTGTGAGTCCTCTCCTCTGCTGCCACAGGAACAGCTCCCTGCCACCCTCTAAATGACAGCCCTTCACATACTTCAGAGAACAATGATGTTCCTCCTCAGCTGCCCCTTCTGCAGACTGAACATTCCCAGGTCCCTCAGCCTTTCCTCACAGGAGGTCTCCAGGCTCCTGATCATCCTTGTCACTCTTCTCTGCACCCACTCCAATCTGTCCACATCCCTTTTAAAGGGAGGTCTCCAGAGCTGCACACAAAACTCCAGGTGTGGCCTGACCAATGCCGTGTACAGGGGGACTATGACATTTTGTGATTCGGAGGCTATGCTTCTGTTGAGACACCCCAAGACTGCATTAGCCTTTTTTGTCGCCACATCAGACTGGCTGCTCATATCTACTTTTCGGTCCAACCGTACCCCATGATCTTGTTCACATACACACTGCTACCCAGAAGTGTATCCCCCATCCAGTATGCATGGTCCTCATTTTTGTTACCCAGATGTAGAACTTGGCACTTATCCTTGTTAAATTGCATCTTTTTCACATCCACCCACTTTTCCATTGTGTTCAGATTTCATTGAATTCTGTCTCTATCTTCTGGTGTGTTTACTGCTCCTCTTAACTGGATGTCATCTACAGATTTAATGAGTAGCCCCTCCACATCCTCATCCAGATCATTTATATAAATATTGAAAAGTACCGGGCCCAGAACCAAGCCCTGTGGCACCCCACTGGACACCTCCCTCCATTCAGATGAAATGCCACTGACAACTACTCTTGGAGTGCGGTTCTCCAAGCCAGTTCCCCGCCCACCTAACTATCCTAGAGTCCAGTCCACAGCCCTCTAGTTTACCCATCAGAACATCGTGGGGAGCCCTATCAAAAGCTTTACTTGAATCCAGGTAAATAACATCAACAGCATTCCCTGAATTCAGCAAGCTTGTCATTCTATCAAACAAAATGAGGACCAGTTGGGGACAAATCTGTGCTAACTTCCCCGGATCACCAAGTTGTCTTTTAGATGCTCTGTGTGTGGTTTGGATCTCCTTGTAAATAAATGAATTTAAATTTTACAACCTGCACGGGGGGGGGGGGGAACCTGCCACTGCTATTCAAGCTGCTCAGCCCAGAGGTTTATGAGTGTTCCAGCAACACTTCCAGCTTAAAAAGTAAAAGTGTGTTCTGTAAACAAGGATATTAATCATTTTGCAGGAGGCAAAATGAAGGGATGATCATATTCCTGAAGATCCATCCAGTTAACAATTTGGTTTCTCTCTGCTCCAAAACGCTTGATCAAAATTCTCAATCTTTGAGCAGAACCTGAGAGCAGAAAAGATTCTGTCTTGATCTCCACAGACACAACCCCCCTCTCTTGGATATGTCCCCCCCCCTTCATGTTTTTTTTTTCTCCCCCAAAGATGTGCCACTGTGGGATTTCCCATCCCGTTCCCATGCTTGCTAATACAATGGAGTATTCTCCCAAGTACAAGGATCAACAACCTTTTAGAATTAAGAGAGCCAAACAGCATCACAATTCAGAGCAAGAGAGTAACAAAGAGCCAGCATAAGAAAGTCTCTTTGCATAACTGAAATTTAACCTTACAAATGGCAGACATGGTGATTAAAAAGAAGAGAGAAGAGATTGGATTTATACCCCATCCTTCACTCAGAGTCTCAGTGCGGCTTACAAACTCCTTTCCCTTCCCCTCCCCACAACAGATGCCCTGTGAGGTAGGTGGGGCTGAGAGAGCTCTTTCCAGGACTGCCTTTTCAAGAACACCTCTGACAGAACTATGGCTTGCCCAAGGTCATCCAGCAGCTGCGAGTGGAGGAGTGGGGAATCAAACACGGTTCTCCCAGATTAGAGTCCATGCACTTAACCACTACACCAAACTGGCTCTTAATAAGTCATAAAGTTTATGCAGCCCCGTCATGGCTCAGGTGGGGTGTCACCTGACGCTGCCACCACTCTGGATTTAGGACCCTTGAGAAGGCCCAGAGCACCCTCCCAAGACCTTCAGTCCTCCCTTTTGGCTGAATAATAGGTGTGAGGACCAGGCAGAATGAACAACAAGGAAAAGGTTTATTTTATAGGAGGTCAAACAAACAAGGTGCAGGAATAATAACAGTAAGTGGGTGAAAAGAAAAGAAATCAAATGCCTTAACGCGTCTGAATATATACTGTCCCTAGCTCACTATCGCAAGTGGCCTTAGACAACTCCCCCTTCCCTCAGGATGAGCGTTTCTTCCCCACAGCAGCATCTTTCTTCTGGCCCTGTTTTCCTCTTGTACCACTTCTTATATTTCCCAGCCGTCTGCTTCCCTATTGGCCAAAATCGGTGCCAAAACTTCCCAAGGCCTTCTGGGGTTTGTAGGCCCAGCCTCCCCTACTGCTAGCCAGGCTCTCCGGGCCTGCTAGGCCTCTGGTGGCACAAGCCACAGATCACGACTAGCCCTAACAGTGGCTGTTGTGAGGATGTTGAGAAGACATTCCACACTGGGGAAGGCCCTGGACCTTGTAACTATCTATCTCCCCAGCAGGCAGGTTATACAGGACAGGGCATCTGGAGCTCTCCAAAGATCTGTCACAATGTGGACATTACAGGAAAAAAAATATGGAAACAGGGCATGTGAATGCGACTCAACAACGGAATAAGCTCAACAAGTGATTTCAGCTTTATTGAACGGCAGCACCAACTCAGGAACACACAACAACAAGGGGAGCACAGCTCCTTCTTTTAAACTCTCCCGGGCTGTCCAAGCCACACCCATAACAAGTTAAAGACCAATGGCATTGCAGGGATAAAGGCCAATCAGGACCGTTCCCTCTTTGCAACAATCTCACACAGTGATTGGTATTTACAGGAGGTTCCGCAGAAACTGACCAATAGTAATGCGACATCTGAGGAGCCACATTCCAGGCCAAGCTTAACGTGGCAATGTATAGGCTTGATTTACAGTTTGATACACAACATGAGCCTCTTGTGCTTCTTGTCCCCCTTCACGCGCCACGACCAGTCCGACTTCCAAGAGAGTGTGCGTGGAGTGGGGGTAGACTGAGCAGAAATAAAAAAAATAATAATGAAATAGTGGCAATTTTCCTAGTATATCCATTTCACTTTGACAAAAGGCCTCTTGGTTCTGGGCATCATTTAACTGAACCCCGGCTGCTGTATGGTATGGGGTTGGCTCAGCACCTCTTGGCACAATTCTCTTGGCACAATAAGTTTCCAAAAAGTGTTAACTGAGGCTGAGGGACCTGGGAATGTCCAGTCTGGGGAACAGGAGGTTGAGGGGGACATGATTGCTCTCTTGACATATTTGAAGGGCTGCGTCACTTAGAGGAGGAGGGCAGGGAGCTCTTCCTGTGGGCAGCAGAGGAGAGGACTTGCAAGAATGGGTTTAGATTAAGGGCGGGAAGGTACTGGCTGGATCTTAGGAAAAGTTTGTTTTACAGTAAGAGTAGCCATGGAATGAGCTGCCTTTGGAGGTGGTGAGCTCCCCCTCAGTGGCAGCAGCTGGATGAACACTTGCCAGGGATGTTCTAGGCTGATCCTGCATTGAGCAGGGGGTCGGACTAGATGGCCTCTATGGTCCCTTCCGGCTCTATGTATCTATATTCTTGCAGCTCTTATTTGCATTACAATGGTGGTGGTGGCGGCGATGATGGTGGTGATTACGACAATGATATAATTTGAAAAAAGAAAAATAGGACAGATAGATCTGTATGGGTTCACAACATGGTTTGAGTTTTTTAAAAGACCATTTTAAAAACAGAAGATTACTCATGGTCATTCCAAGAGTTTGCACTTGGGATTCCAGGAAAGTCCCTCAGTAGTCTATGGGATGGCATTCTGTTGGTAGAAATAAATATTTTCTCATCTAATGCAGCTGTATGTGAAGATGTGCTGATGGCCATCCCACCTCACCAAAAGACCAGGCCATTTGGCACTGCAAAATCTTAGCAAACATTCAGTTGAGGAGGGTTTTGAAATCATCTCTAGTTGACCATCTCTCTAGAGCCAATTTCTTAAGGAAAATATGAATTCTCTACAGGGTAGACTGGAATATGTGGTATCAGCACACTGGCTACATGCTTGGCAGTGCAGTCCTAAATGGAGTTGTATCCTTCCAAGTCCACTGAAGTCAATGGAACTGGAAAGGTACAACTCTTTTTATGATTGCACTATAAATCGAATAGCCAGGCAGAAGAGCCTCCTGACCGGGATCTCATCAGAGCTCAGCTGCTGGGCAGAGTCAGCCCTGGCGAGCGCTTGGCGGGGAGAGCTCCGAGGAGTCCCGTGCAGCGCCAGGCAATGGCAAACCAGCACTGAACATCTTGTGCCTTGAAAACCTCCCAAGGTCACCATAAGTCTGCTATGACTTTACTGTACTTTCCACCAGGAAGAAGAATCACTCTTTTTTAAAACGGGGGGTGGGGGGAGGCATAACAGCTACATGTACAGGAACAAAGAGAGCAATCCTAAACAGGTGTGCTCAGAATCCTAGTCAAATCCCTAGGAATTGTCTTTAGGATTATACTGAAAATATTGTGGAGATGACCTAGTTTGGAAGGGACTTTCAGGGAACATTCGGGAGGCCCTGAAGCACCACACGAAGGTGTGCTGAAAACGCCTCCCTCAGAAATGTGATCCGGCCTTTGTCAAGGTTTGCTCCTGGCTTCTGCTCAGAGGGACTAGTCCTGGGGAACGGTTTCACTCACGGTGCCAACTTGGTGCCTGGAAGGAAGCGTCTTGTGAGGAACAAGCCTTTAGAAGAAGTCAAAATGAAACTGAAAAGGTGGTAAGGGCTGTAGGTTCTCAGAGTTTTTTTTTTAATCTGACCGCTCAGAGGGAATGAAAGAAAGAACGCAGAAGCAGCAAATATGAAAAGATACCTGAACAGAGGAAGGGCCAGCTTTCATCCAGCAACTTAAGTGGGTTAGACAGACGGATGTCATCAAGAAATGCAGCCTCCGTTGCATCCACCAGCTCTCGCCCAGCATGATTGTTTAGGGTAATTAGGTTTTTGACATCTCTCACTGAGAGAACCCAAAGTACTAGGAATTTGGCAATCAGCGGTGAGGTTTTTTTTTTTTTTTGCGAAGAAAGTCTCGCTGCTTCACCACAACCTCCCGGCCAATATTGATACAGTACGTGAACCGGAAGCCCCTCGGCCATCTTTGGATTCGATCATTGACAGCTTTACCCGGCTCTCCCAAGCCAATGTTGACATGATCCTGATTGCTGTTAGGCTGACCACATACCTCTTGGCTGGTGAAAACTGGTGGTAAGAGGATACGAGCTCCCAGGATGGCATTATCAATCTGTCCCTAGATTTCGGGGTCTACCCAGATGGTTTGAAAGAGGCTGTGGCCATTCCACTCTTTGGAAAGCCAACTGGGGATCCCTTGGGTCCTACCAATTACCACCCAGACCCAAATCTTCCATTTCTGGGCAAGGTGATTGAGAGGGCACTTGCAGATCAGTTTGACATGCAACCATGACCTTTTGACCCACTGCCTCACTGACATAGGAGTCCATGGGGTAGTCTTGAAGTGGCTTACCTCATTTCTCCAAGGTCAGGGACAGAGGGTAGCACTGGGATAGAGGGTATTGCCCAGGTAACCCTTACTGTGTGGGGTCCCTCGAGGGGCAATAGTCTCCCCAGTGTTATTTAACATCTCTATGTGCCACCTCATCCAAGTAGTGTGGAGGTTTGGGCTCTATCTGCTGGTGGGTGGCTGACCAGATGCCATTCCAGTAAATCTGGCAGAGGGGCTGGATGCTGTTGTGGGATGGCTAAAACAGAGCTGTCTGAGACTGAATCCTTCTAAGATGGAGGCTCTGTGGCTGGGCCAGGAGGACTCTGGTATGGGGTGTCAGCTCCTGGCTCTTGATGGTGTACCCTTGAGACCGACACCTACCGTTAAGAGCCTGGGTGTGATCCTGGATGCCTCTCAGACCATGGAGGCCCAGATCACAAATTTTGCCAGACTGGCATTTTTTTCAGCCATGCCAGGTCAGGCAACTGGCCCCGTACCTGTCTCGTCCTGACCTAGCCACTGTAATCCATGCAACGGTCACCTCTCGGCTGGATTATTGTAACTTGCTCTATGTAGGCCCATCCTTGAGGCTGACCCAGAAACTTCAGCTGGTCCAGAATGTAGTGGCACAGATCCTTACAGGGACACAACACACAGTGCAATGTCTATCCTGTGCTGTGCGAGCTGCACTGGCTCCTGGTGGAGTACCGGATCAGGTTCAAGGTTCTGGTATTGACCTTCAAGGCCCTAAACAGTCAGGGACCTACATACCTTTGGGGCAGCCTCTCCTGGTGTATCCCCAGGACAGCCTTGTGCTCTGCAGAGCAAAATCTATTAGTGGTCCCCGGCCTGAGAGACATCCAGATGTCCTCAACCAGAGCCGGGGCCTTTTCTGCCTTGGCTCTGACCTGTCTGCCAAATCATATCTGCGCCCTGCAGGACTTGTCAGTTACAGTTCTAGGGGGCCTGTAAGGCAGAGATGTTCCTCCAGGCGTTTGGCTGAGGACGGCGATGGCATCCACCTTCTTGGCACTCCCCCTGCCCCCTCCTGTGGGACCGCGGAGTTCCTGGCTACTCTTGCGCCATCTCCAGCTACATGTCTTTGTTCCTGGTTTTTAAACTGTTTTGATTAATATTTTACGACCATGTTGTACACCACTCTGAGCCCAGCAGTTGAAAAATCCAATTAAATAATAAACAAACAAACAAATAAAAGGTTGGAAAGTTTTTAAAATCAGTGTTTTATCAATAGTTGTCACTGACTCTGAGCTGGTTTCAGGGAGAGCAGGATATAAATTGAATAAAATATATCAAACAAATAAATAAGTTGGGTGGTGGAGGTGGGAGCAGAGCCATGGCCCCTCCCTCAGCCTCCATCTGGTAGAACATCAACAGCTTTCTCTGCCAACCCCACCCCTTCCTTCCCCGTCCTATAAGAGGCCTGCTTTGCTAGAAGGTGCACTAGCTTGTAGTGGCATTATGCAGGGCCTCCCTTCCTGGGAAGAATATGTGCTTGACCTTGGAAGCTAGATACTGTTAGATACTAAGCTTGCAGGTGATGTGGGAGGGCTAACACTGCAAAGTAGATTTTGGTGGGCTGGATGTGTTGGACCGATTTCCCATGAGCTGCTGCTCTGCGCTGGCTCTTCCCTTTGCCCTGATTGTACACGTCAATTTCACACCATGTGCTGTGTGGCCACATTTTGCCCCACAGCTTTGCCCGATTTCCCCCGCATCTACTTGATCCTCAAAAAACAGGATTGAGTAGATGTGGGGGAAATTTCACATGGTGTGAAACTGACACTTACAATCAGGGCAAAGGGAAGAGTGATCATGGAGCAGCAGCTTGTGGGAAACTGGTCTTGGTGTGATTGGGCTAGTCATTGGGGGGGCTGTTTGAACTCTGCATAATATCAGAACTGGTGCCAAGACAGTCAGTTCTGACGCAGATAGTCTTAGCTTGACACATTCTCATCTCTCAATAAACAAATCACTGCCAAGAGAGTGTCATTGGGAGTAAGTTTGTTCAAGAGTCTGACAATATTGAAATAAGTGTTCAGGCCAGATTATTGAATGCCAGTACACAGATTATGGAGAAGAATAGTGATGGCACAGAGCAAAAGGAAGACACTCCTCCTTAAACACATATGCAAACTCCCCTGTCCCAGGAGATGCTGATGGAAAATTCATGAAAGAAGAAATACACAGTTGACATGAACAACTTATTTATTTATTTATTTTAATTTTTAGGCTACCCTTCCATGCAAGCAGGGCTCAGGACGGCTTACAACAGAAAAGAACATACAGTAAATAACTAGAAATTAAAATCCTACAATAAAATACAAACTGCATACATTGGCACTAATTCAATCCATTCCGAGATGGCGGGAAAATTTCAGATTTCACAAACCATCTAGGGGGGCCTTGTGGAGAACGGAGGGTACTTGCTATGCCGTCACTATCCTCAGCCGAATGCCTGTTGGGGGACATCCCTGCCTTACGTGCCCTGCAGAAGAGTAACAGGTCCTGCAGGGCAGGGGTGTTCTCTGGCAGAAAGTTCCACCCCAGGGAGGGGCCAGGGTCGAGACCTCTCGGCCTGGGGACCACCAGGAGGTTCTCACTTCCTGAGTGTAGTGCTCTTCTGGGGACATACTGACAGAGGCATTCCCGAATGTATGTGGGTCCCTGGCTGCTTAAGGGCCTTTGAGGTCGAAACCAGTGCCTTGAACCAACTTAGGCTGGAGTGGTCTTCACCACAGTGAATTACAGCTGAGGGATGGGGGAGATTCAGCAGCATTCCTACTCTGCATTGGGCTTCATTTCTTACTAATATTTGTCCTCCATGCTACATTCTGCTTCCTTTGACATCCGCATCTGTCTGAAGCATAGATTTTGTACTGAAATGAAGTGAAAACAGTCTTTGGCCTGTTTTCTCTCCCTCCACCTTAGAACACTTTATTGATTGTTACTTTTTCAGAGTAATGGTATATTAGCATGAAGCTGTAGCTATCAGGAGAGGTGAAAGCAGAATCACGGGGCTGAAAGGTGAAGGCTGGAAGACAGCCTAGGAGGATTTCTTGGTTCCTTTACTGGAGAAACTATTCATATATTGAGAAAAAGGAAAGGGTTATTTGTGAAATGGATCTCTGATTCATTTTTAAACGAGGGACAGACTTCAGATTATTTTCAGGCTATCTCTGCACCAGTCTAGGCAGGTTTGCTGTTCAAAATTTGCATGAGCAGCATTTGGGAAAGCATCGGGAAGGTGCACGTGAGTGTCTGAGCCATGGTGGTGGCCAAGGTGGCGTCAAACAGGAATCAGGGGACTCTGCGGAGGAGGGTTAGAGTGGCCGGTCTGCTCACTACGGCAGGGGGTCGTTCACGGATGCCCTCCCGGCCACTGTCCCTTGCCTGAATGAGAGGTGGGGGGAGATGTTACTGAGATGCCACTGGTGCCTCAGGATCTCACCAATCTCTATGGCTGATGGCATCACACATGGCTTTTAGCTGAAAGTGACGCCCATGACATCTTTTCCCCCATGCCTCACCACCCCCCCCCAAGTCTCCCAGGGGTTCCAGGCATGTGCCTGGTAACTGTAAGGAGGATTGGTTTAATAGTGGATATTAGCTGAGGTATTCAATGGATCTTCCATGCTCAGAGGCAGTGTACCTGCCTTGGGGCTTCCATCAGGCTAGCAGTTGTAGGAAACAGGGTGGTGAGCAGTGTCCCCTCTAAGCTGAGTTAGTGTGAGCTAGCTCACAGTTTTTAGCCTCTGGCTCACACATTTTTTTCCTAGCTCAGGAAGGAGGGCTCCAGAGCAAACTGATTTATGCAGCAGCCAAATCGCTTGCTCACAGCTTTAATGCCAGGAGCTCACAAAGCAGAATTCTTGCTCACAAGACTCCACAGCTTAGAGGGAGCATTGGTGGTGAGTGAGATGGACACACAGCCAAGGAGAGCCAATGTGGTGTGATGAAGTTCCAGAGCAGGAGCCCCCAGGAGCCTTGAACCCTCTTTCTGGTGTGGAAGCCGGCCGAGTGAGCTTGAGCTGACCACACACTTTCAGCCTCACCTGACCTCACAGGGTTCGGACAAGGGGCAGACAGAGAAGGAGACAACAATGGTCCTTTCCACACTTGAATCTCATCCCCGGTTTTATCAGAGTTCAACTCGCGACACAACACTTTGCATTTATCCCTGGTTATAACAGCATCTGTTTATCCCAGGACAAGCAGGGGGCAAAACCAGGGTGACCTCAATGTAATGTGGAAACAAAAAATACCCCGAGATAGTTACAGGGGTGAACTCGAGCGTAGTGTGGAGTGTAAGTTCGGGGCAGGGGTGAACCAGGAGAAAGGTCGGCAGGGTATAAAGGAAGTTGATCAATCAATAAATAAGCAGAATGCAGCAGGCGCACTTGAGATTTGTACTAAAAGGGGTTTAGACAGATCTGTGGAGGATAAAGCGAGTGGGAGCTGCTTGCCCTGATGATAGCTAAATGGTCCCGTCAGGCTGAGCGACAACCTGGGTCTCAGAACCGGCAGCAGGGAAAGGCTCTGGCTTGTGGGTTCCCTGCAGGCCCCTGGCTGGCCCCTGTGGAAAACCAGATGCTCGACTCACTCTAAGCCCATGACCACATGAAGCCAAGAGGGGAGCCGCTGTTTTAATCAGACTAAGGACCTTTCATCGATCCTCAGGGAAATGGAATCAAACAAAGCGCCATCTCATTGTTAGACATTTCCTGTGGGGAGCTCTGAAGCCCTGCCTAAGGGCATGTCTGGGGACACCAGGAGATCACCCTAAAATTCCAGAATCATGGAATGACCAGTGTTTGTGAGAAGTCAGCAAATATTCTAACACAAATATCCAAAATAACGCCCAGCCACCAGATAGAGCTAACTGGGGAGCATCTTCTACAGAAGTTAGCATACCCCCCCCTACAAAACCTCTAATGCAGCACCCCTTTCCCCACCCTTCCAGACAAGGTGTGAATTTAGGGGGTAAAATGACCAGCTGTAGACAGGCTTTGGTGCTGTGCTCTACCTCAGTTGCTGTGGCACCCCGGCCACCCTCGCCCTTCTGGACCGCCTCCCGCTCCTCTCCCGGTTCCACTGCTCCCCTCGCCTTTCTCAGGCCCTGTGCCTCCCACACCACACCACGCCCCCCCCCCAGCCCCCTTCCCTGACTCTCCCCCTCCTCCCTCTCTGGTGCATCACCCCCATCTCGAGGGCTCTCTTCTGGTGCTCAGTGGCCTCAGGCCGGCCCCCAACCCCCTCTGGACCACTGAGCCCTGCCAGGCACCCCCTCCTCTTCTCACCTACCCATCCACTTCTGCCCCAGCCCTTTCGCTCTCTCTCGGGAAGGCTCTGCTCTCTCTCTCACACACACGCACACAGACACGCGTGGATTTCAGCAGACTAGCCAGGGTTGGAGCTGCTGAGGTCCTCTGATGGAGTGCATTTTAAATTCACCTCTGTCTTTTCCAGGGCTCTTTTTGTAGCAGGGACTCCTTTGCCTGTTAGGCGACACACCCCTAATGTAGCCAATCCCCCAAGAGCTTACAGAGCTCTTTTTACAGGGGCTTCCGTCAGCTCTTGGAGGACTGGCTACATCAGGGGTGTGTCGCCTAATAGGCAAAGGAGTCCCTGATACAGAAAGAGCCCTGCCCTTTTCTAACAGTCCCCTCTTTCCCCCCCAAGTATCAGTCCAGGTGAAGCCCCTGTTTTTATGCCTGGTTGATAAGGAGGTCCCCGTCAGCAGGGTAAAGGGGAGGGAGGTGTGAGCAGTGTGTCGCCCTTGCCCCTTGGGTGACATGGCCTTGAACTGCGGGGGCTCCTGGTCCTAGTCTCCTGGTCTTCCCAGGGATGCAGAGAGCAGGGCCGATCCTCCCCCTGCCCTCCCTTCTCCCAGGCCAAGGAGCCTCCCTCCACCTTCAGAGGCTCTTCTGTCGGAAGGCTCCAGAGGGGATGGCCGGATCCACCCTGGCGTCGTTTGGTGGGGGGAGACTGACTTGGGAGTGGGCCTTCTGAAGAGCCTAAAACCAGTCCTGACCACTACCACCCCCAAACCCGAACATTGCCACAGGGGAGTCTCAACATCCTCCGGGCTCCTCGGCTGGATCAGACCAAAGGTCCGTCTAATCCAACATTCCTCCAGTGGTCATCCAGGGGCATCCAGGAGAGATCCCCTTGGCAGCTTCCTTGCAGGTTGAATGAAATTCTTGCTCTGTTCTGTGCAGGAGCATTTGGGGGGAGGGGGGCGTTCTATGTTTTGACTGGTGTTTTTAGTACATGCAATCTATATGGGCGTGCACATGTGCTGCCAAATAGCTACCAATTTATGGGGCTTTCAAGGCAAGTACTAGGAGCTGCGGTGGCTCAAGTGGTTAAGACACTGAACTGCAGGCTGTGGAAGGTCAGTAGTTCAGCAGTTCGAGACCCGGGTGCCACAAGACGGAGTGAGCTCCCGTCTCTAGTTCCAGCTCCTGCCAACCTAGCAGTTCGAAAGCAAGAAATTGCAAGTAGATAAATAGGTACCACTTCGGTGGGAAGGTAACAGCGTTCCATGCGCCTTGGTGTTTAGTCATGCCGGCCACATGACCACGGAAACGTCTTCGGACAGCGCTGGCTCTTCGGCTTTGAAACGGAGATGAGCACCGCAACCCTAGAGTCGGATTCGACTGGCTTTCGAGCAAGGGAACCTTTACCTTTACAAGGCAAGTAAGAAGCAGAGGTGATTTGCCGTCACCTTCCTCTGCAGAAGCTTCCTTGGTGGTCTCCTGCTCGGCATCTGAGATCTGCTGAAAACCGGCTATACACCACGCTGCCTTCCTTCCTACGCCATCCAAAGAGATGGTTAAAAGGGAATAATAAAAATGGAATTGGCATTCTTTGAAAAATGATGGCAGTATTATGTCATTGCTCTGATCACCTGGATTCCCAGAACAGCTTTGTGGAACTTAGTCCAGTGATCCCGTGAGATTTTTCAGCAATCACCAGTATGTCTAAAGTGGGTGTGAAACTCCATCCTGAAATCTATCCATTCAGCACTGGATAAATGTAAAGCAATGACCCTGAGCTTATGAAGAGTGCCTTTCCCCAAAACGACACAGCTGTAGCCTGCTGATAAGCATACAGAATTAGGGAGGCAGGGATTTTATGCCACAGAAGATGCCTCTTACAAGCAGTTCTCAACCTTGGCAAAAAGACCCTCATTCTTAGCCTCGCGGTCACCCGAATACAGGGGTTCGTTGCACAAATGAATTCAGTTGGGAAGCCGCGGATCTTCTTCATGCGGCACACAGCAATAAGCATGACCCTGGCAGGCCGCCCGCCCCTGAGAAACCAGCACAGATCTTTGATGTCTGCATGGTGATGAAACTGTTGCTCCTCCGAGAGTCTTGCAGGAAGCCTCAAGAGCCGCCGGACACTTGGGGAGGACGGGCGAAAGCCTGGTCTGCAAAGGAGGCGATCGGAGCCGCTTCCCGAATCTCCCCCCCCCGATCCTTGATATGACATCAGACCAATCAAAGCCCGAGAGGTGGATGCAGTCAGGGCCCCCCCGCCGCCGCCGCCGCCGCCGAGGAGGGAGCAGGGAGCGGAGCGGGCGCCCACCCTCGCCTCCATCGGGCGCCGCTGCGCCGGGCCGCGGCCGGTGAGTCACTCGGGACCCCGGAGGGAGGGAGAGCAGCTCGGGGCTGTTGCCGGGCGGAGGGCTGGCCCGGGGCGGGCGCGATGCGGGCGGGCGGCGGGTCTGCCGGCTCGCGGCTCGGCTGGCTCCCGGGCTGAGCAGCTGGAGGGATTCGAGCGCGGAGCGGAGAGGCCGGCGCAGCCCGGCGGGGGCGGATCGGGGCTTCTGCTGACTGGGGTCCGGGCGGCACTAGGAGGAGGCGGCGGAGGGCGGCGGGGGACGGACTCCTCCTCAGCCTCCAAAGATGCGCGGCCGCTCGGGGAGAGGCGGCCTTGGCTCGCCCGGGATTCTCCCCCTGGAACTGGCTGCAGCTTTTGACAAGCCGGAGGTGAGTCTTCCCCCGCTCCCGCCTGGCACATGGTCGCCTGCACCGGGACCCCCCCCTCCCCCCCGCGCCGCAGTTGCCCAGCGAGGCGCCGTGGCGGGGCGCAGTCCGGGCCGGGGGGGGGGGGCGGGGGTGGTCAGGCGTGTTGCGAGGCGAGAGACCGAGAGGCGCTTCACGGAGCAGGTCGGGGCTGCCGAGCGTTGAAAGCCGGGCGGGCGGGCGGGCGGGCGGGCGGGGAGACGAGCCCAGGTTGCCGCGAGCGGGTCGCCGTTGCTGGTGCGGGCTCGGGAAAGGGCGAGCGAGGCCGGGCGCTCCTTGGAAGCCCCTCCTGTCGGGCAGGCACGGCCACATCCCCGATACTTGATGCATGGCGGCACCTATTTTTAGAAGGTTTTATGACTGTTCTAACTGTTACTTATGTGTTTAAATCTTTTCTAAGCCACCCTGCGCCTCCTCTGACGGGGAGGGCGGGGTGTGCATCTGGTACATCGATAAATGCTTCCTCTTTCCCTGGGTGGAGATCATTCACAGTCTTCCCCCAGCCCCAGGCAGCCTCTGGAAAGGTACCTTCGGAAGGGGGTTGTTGATGCCCTCCGATCAGCCGGGTCCCCCAGAAACAGCTGGGATGCAAAGCCCCTTCCTGTGGTTGGCTTTTTAGGAGGAAAACTTCTCCATGCCTGTAGCTTCAGGACCTTGTTGGTCTGTGAAATCGAGGAGGGAGACAGCACCTTGACTCCCAGGATCTGGCATTCAGAATGAGAAACAGGTTTGCTTTCTGGGATTTGATTTCCCAGGCTGCAAGTTTGCAGAATCGACTTCTTCCTCCTGTTTTATCCCATAATCCGGTAAATTTGTCACTGACCTGCAGAAATACAGGGTTCACAAAGGCGAGAGTATAATTCCGCACTGATGCATTCTACCAAGGCTTTTCTTGAATAAATGGATGGGGAGAGAGAGAGAGAGAGAGAGAGAGAGAGAGAGAGAGAGAGAGAGAGAGAGAGAGAGAGAGAGAGAGAGACTGTTTTAAAGTCTTCTTCGGCTGGAGGCACTTGGCTCTCTTCCTTTGCTTCAGCCATGCCTGTTTCCCCAAGTGACAGCCACAGTGGTCTTCTAGTGAGTGTTTCAAAGAACAGAGGTTTGCAATTCAACTTTTCATGAAAGAAGTCCAACAAAGGGAGGCTGACCTCTGATCTATACCAGTCTGGCTGCTGCTGGACAACCCTGCTTCGTCTTGGAAGTCTAAGCAAAACCCTCTCCAATCACTGGGAGGGAAGACTGTTTTCCCAGATGGGGGGTGAGGGTTTTCCCAGGCAAGCTGGAACCAGCAGCTTTGGAGAGGGATGAATATCCGGAGAGTTGGCCTGAACATGGCAGGGGGAGAGGCAACAGGCAGCTCTCCGTTCTCAGCAGAGGAGTATTAACCTGTTTCTTCTCTCTTGGTGGAAGGCCATGACCTCCGATGTCTACCAGAGCTCTCCTGTATGTCTTTATTTGACCCATTTTCCCATCACCTTGTTGACATTAAATTCAAGGTGCTTTACAATCCAGAATATTTGCTCATGTCGTGAAATGCCCAGTGCAAAAGGAAAAGGGGACGAGATGGTAACTGGGAGAGAAGCAAACCCAGGGAACAACTCCTGGCCGATCGCAGCACCTGCCTCGGCTGCGTTTCCTGCTTTCTTCTCGGCCTCTCTTGGAGTCACAACTGTTGCACCCGCCTCCTCTGCTCTGCCGCCTCAAGGCTGCCCCTCCCCCTCCCCAGAATTCCCTGTTTTTGTGTGTGTGTGTGTGCTGCTGCAGTCTCCATCTTCTCCAGCCACTCCCATGGAAAGTGGAGTCCACACTGCCTGTCAGATGTAGATATTTCATACTTTCAGAGACTGCAACTGGAGGTGGGTGGTGGTGGTTAGGGATACTTGCCCTAAATATGACACAAAACAGACGAGGATGAAAACAGTCATTAAAGATCATACACTGTATTTAGAATTACTAAAATCATGTTTTCCTAGTGGCGGGGGAGGGGGTATGGGACAAATTAAGCATTTCAAGGTTGGTCTTGCCAGATTCATCGTAGAAACATAGAATCATAGGGTTGGAAGGGACTTCCAGGGTCATCTAGTCCAACCCTCTGCACAAGGCAGGAAATTCACAAATACCTCCCCCTCCACACCCGCAGTGACCCTTTTCCATGCTTAGAAGATGACAAAAATCCTCTGGGATCCCTGGCCAAACTGGCCTGGAGAAAAATTGCTTCCTGACCCCTAAGTAGCCATCAGCATTTCCCTGGGCGTGTCAGAAAGGGCTGCAAGAACTAAGCACTGAGGCAACCCTTCCTGCCCTCCCTGTCTCAGGATCTGACTACGTCCTCAGAATTGGCATTGTTGACAGATGGCCATCGAGCCTGTCTGAAAACCTCCCAGGAAGGAGAGCCCCCCACCTCCCGAGGAAGCCTGTCCCATTGAGGAACCTCTCTAACTGTCAGGAAGTTCTTCCTCATGTTTAGCCGAAAACTCTTCTGATTTAATTTCAACCTGTTGGTTCTGGTCTGACCTTCTGGAGCAACAGAAAACAACTCCACACCATCCTCTAGATGACAGCCCTTCAGGTCCTTGACGATGCGTATCGCCTCTCAGTCATCTCCTCTCCAGGCTAAACATCCCCAGCTCCTCCTTCAGCCTTTCCTCGTAGGACTTGGTCCCCAGACTCCTCACCATCTTGGTTGCTCTCCTCTGGACACATTCCAGCTTGTCTGCATCCTTCTTAAATTGTGGTGCCCCAAACTGAGCACAACACTCTAGCTGAGGTCTAACCAGAGCAGAGGAAAGCGGGACCATCACTTCACATGATCTGGACACTACACTTCTGCTGTTACAGCCCCAAATCATCTTACTCAGAGGTTTAGAGAGGACAGCAAACCAGAGTTGGGGGTGATTTTGCTTAGAAATTAGGAGGATATGGGGGAGGGGGAGTATAAAATCAAGCAAGGTGCAGAGAATGGGGGGGAGGAGAACTTTTTCTGCCTCTCCCATAACTCAGGGACACCCGTCAGTAGAGAACAAGCAGCGCAAACTCAGGCCTGCCCACAAAGAAATACCCAGGTGTAGGTGGGATAGTAATTTCAGTCTGAAGCAGCAGAATAACAAACTACATGATAAATAATAAACCAGTGGAATTCCACGCCGCAGGATGTTCAGTAAGGAGCCGTCTCTGAAGCAGTTTGTCATTTCAGACTGTGCCGCTTTGTTTCCCTGCCTTTTTTCACCCGTGCAGGTGATCTCCATCTTCTTTTAAGAGTGCTATGGCGCCGTAACACCACCCTGAAGCAGCGACCCCGTTGGGCTGCCTGGACTCCCCTGAGATCCCTGAGACCCCGGCCTCTGCCGCCTGGGAACAAGTGGGAGCTCAGGCACAGGCTCGGGCACACACACACCTCTGGACTTGATTTCTGGAGTGCGAGGAAGGGCGGAAGGGTTGCTGTCTGGGGTTGCTGTCTGGGTTTGTAAACTATCCTGTTCCCACCCCCTCCCTCACCAGGACTGCCCTCTCTTTCCAGCTGCCTGGAATTTAAAAATCTCTTCCGTTAACTGTTCTCCGTCAGGCACCTTAAATCAAACTGCTTCCCCCGACCCCAGGCAGTATTCAGGGGCAGGACAACAGGCTGCCTTTTCGCTCCCCTCTTTCCCAGCCTCCGTTTCACAAGGAGCTCTCTTGCCCAAGGAGAATTCCAGGAACTCAAAACCTGTGGCAGGATTTTAAAATCTCCCCCTCCCGCTTTTCCAGGCCACACCAGCTCCCTCCAGCCTTGCAAACAGCACCCCTCCTCCTGATGGCCAGCATGTAGGGATGCCATGCCTCCAAGTGGGGCCTGGGGATCCCCTGCACTTAGAGTCACAGCTTATCTCCTGCCCGCAGACATCCGTTCCCGGGCATAACGTGAATGCTGCGGAAGGAGGACTCCCTGGCACTGGACTCCACGGGAATCCCCGTTCCCCCCAGAGGTGGTGCTCTCAGGTGTCTCAATGGGGTACTGAGGAAATGAGGAGAGATGGGCTATGGTGGGGTTCCCATTAGTCTCAGGGTTGGATCCAGTACAAGGATCACAGAAGCATTGTGGATCTTCCCCAGCTTCACCTCATCTCCCACTAGCCATTTCTGATTTTGGAAAAATTATTCCTGGGGTGGCAGGACCCCTATGAAGGAACCGCCACAGTGGGCAGTGGGCTGCAGTGAGAAGAGGGAGGAGGGCAAACTGGCAACTTCCTTTCTGAGATCGCAGGAAAGGCCAATTCGTCCCCTTTCCCACTGTAGCTATTAGTCCACAAGGGCCTCACAACCCCAGGGGTAAGGAGACCCTAAAGGAATGGAGGGGAGCAAGCAGGGGAGACACGAAACCCTCTGTGCCCTGGACCTCGAGGGGTCTGACGCTGCCCAGAGAGCCTGTTCTAGCATTACAAGCCCAGCTTGAGCTCCACTGCCAGTTTTGGCTCCATGGCTGACCCAGTTGATGGGGCTCTTATAAATGCCTCGTTCATTTGTGTTTCAAGTAACGGAATCCAGTTCCTGGCTCCAGTGTTTCCAGTGTGCATATAACTCTCCTGATCTTTGCATGGAGCTCCACATGAGCAGAAACTCTGCTTCCTTCAGTGTTCTGTATCCTGACATTTCCTCCACTCATGACGAAGGGCATTTTATCCGTTGTGCTCAAGGGCACAGCCTCCCTTGATTTGGGAAGGCCGGCCGGCATGGCTACCCTCTGAAACTCTCTTAAGAGCAGCCAGAGGAAGACAGAGTGTTCCAGAGGCACTTAAGATTCATACAGGTGCTCTTGAAAAACCCACCCACGGGATTCTTGAATAGGCTGATAGGAGTGGATCGGGTTGGGGAACATCTGGAGCACTTGGAGGAGGAGGAGGAGGAGGAGGAGGAGAACGCACTTGTCCCTCTTTGCTCTCCAGCTGGGGCTCAAAGTGGCTTAGAACATTGTTCTCCCCTCCATTTTCTCACGACAACAACCCTGTGAGTTAGGCCAGGCTGAGGGTCGGTGATGGGCCCAAAGTCACCCAGTGAGCTTCCATGGTAGAAATGGGGATACAAACTCAGGTCTCCCAGGGTCCTCGCCCAGTACTGTGCCCACGATGCCACAGCCTCAAGTGACCGTGGGTTTTATTTGCCTGTTTGCTTTAAACCTGTCCTAATAGGTTCGGGGGCACTTTAAGTCTGATAGCGGTACGAGGGCCAAATTAGGTGTTGCACGTCTTTGTGAGCTGGGCTGGGCTCCTCCGCGGGGCAAATAAACCCCCTCTAGGGGCCCTTTCAGGCTGGGGGAAGGTTCTTGCCCCGCCCTCCGTGGCCCCCGCCTGAAACGGACCCCCGCTGGCACTTTGCAAATCAGCTCCCAAGAGCTGCTGAACGTCCAGGGAGAATGGGAGTCAGATCAACCCATTCAAAAACGTCCCGCTGAGGGATGGCTCAAGACTGAACGTTGGTTTCTGCAAAACGCTGTTTCGTTGGCTGCCACTTGCCCTGATGGCCTTTTCAGGCAGCTCAAATAGATGGATTCAGGAGACACAGAAGGATCCTGTGCTCTTTATAAAGAAATGCGGCTGGTTTTTAAAAGCCCGGGAGGTTTCCTAATGCTGGGGTGAATCGAGAACAGGGAAGTGCTCCTGCTGAGTGACCCAGGAAGGGGAGAAGAAAACGCATCCTACTGTCCTCTCCCCACCCATTTCTGGGGCTTGTCACCGCAGGGGTGTGTGTGGGTGGGTGTGGGTGCTTTTCCGTGTGCTTTTGCGAAGGGGATTGGTTTTGATCAGAGAAAGTGACCAGGGAGAAAGCTGTTGTGGCTTAGTAGTTAAAACTGTGGCTTAGTAGTTAAAACTGTGGATTCAGGCCGTGAAGCTTGTTTAATGACTTTGGTGGAATCTGCATTTGCAGTCTTAAATCAGTTTCATGCTGTTGTGATGCTCCAGGGCGCAGACTTCCCAGTTCCCCAGGGCCTCCTGGCCCAGCACAGCCCACGGAGCTCGGCAGCCTCGGATGGGGGGGAGGGTCCTCTTGGCGCAGCTGCCCCTCCAGCCCCGGAGATGCCCAGCCCGGACCCCCCCCGCCTGGCCAGGCCTGCCTGCAGCCTCCCCCTTCCAGGTCTGCCAGATGGACTCCTGCATCCCTGCCTGGATGGAAGGAGGGCCACCTGCCTGCCTGCCAGCCTGCCTGCCTTCCCCGCAGCAGCCCAGGGCCCGGAAGGGGGAGTTGGTGACCACTGATGCACCTCAGGTAGGATGGCAGGAGCCACCTCGCCACTGCTGAGGGTGAAGCGGCTTCTGGACAGGGAAGGGGGAGGATGCCTGGCCCCACGAGATTTGGCTCCATGCCTCTGCCCTGCTCCCCAAGGCTGGCAAGGCCCAGGGGTCCCTGCACTTCCCGCCCCGCTCACTGCAGGTCCGTGAGGTGAGGAGAGCCCCCCCTACTGGGCACTGCCCACAAAGGGTCTCCACATGCTCCCCACTGCTTGTGCTGCAAGGACAAGTAGGACGGGCGCACCAGCTTGAGCAGGTCCTGCTGGCTGATCAGTAACAGCCAGCCCAGCTCTGGCCCCACCACTGGGGTGCCCAGCAGCGTCTGCCCGCTGGGCTCATAGGATGCTGAGGAGGACAGGAAGAGGCCAGCGGCGGCTGCGGGCCTGGTGGCAGCCAGGTAAGGGGTGAGGGGACCACTGAGGCTGTTGAGCCACAGGTAGGGGCTGCTGCTGCCCGTGTCAGCCAGGCCGTAGCCGCCCCCGGGTGGCTGGAAGAGACTGCAGTTGTTGCCATAGATGGCAGTCATGTTCAGGAGCTCCATGAGTGCACATCCTGGGCAGCCCCATGCCCAGCCGGCCGCCGAGGCACCACCAGGGCACAGGCCGGGCCCACTCGCCAGCCCCTCACCTCTGCCTGCGCCTGGACTGCCCTCGCCGTGCAAGAAGAGCCCCCTGGAGGCAGATCAGGTGCCTGGGAAGCCACCCCACTGTTCGCGACGACACCTTGTCTGCTAAGCTTTGCCGCTGAATGGGGCTGCGGACTTCGGCCCTCCCAGAAATTTTGGGGAAGGCTCATGCCCCCCCAGCCTCCCCATAGATTACACCTATGGTGACACTGTCTTTCTCTATGCTTGACAGCATCACAGCAGCACAAAACTGATTTAAAAATGCAAATGCAGATTTGAGTGTCAGACTCTTCTCAGCATAAATAAACCTCACAGGGTGGCTGTAAAGATAAAATGGAGAAGCAAAGAGAACTATTTCTGTTAGCCTTTGGAGGAAGTGTAGAACAATAGTTTGTTTGAGAGACAGATGGGGGAGGGTTAGACCCTTCCATCATGGTCCAAGTACGAGCCAGAGGACTGCACAGTTGCTATTGCCCTTTACCAATGCCAGGAAGACTCATGCACAGGTCTCACAGTTTCAGATCTGTCTTGGTCATTGTGTATTCAGCTTTGCTAAGCAAAGCAAAGCAAGACTGTATCTGGTCAGTTCATGGATGGGAGACCTCCAGTTATCTACATCAACCTGGAGTTCCAGACCGGGGTCTTGGAGTTCCATACCAGGATCTAGGAGCCTCAATCCCCACTCTGCCAGGAAAGCTTGCTGGGTGACCAGGTGCCAGTCACTCTTAGTCCAGCCTACCTCACAAGGTTGTTGTAAGGATAAACCAGAGGAGAAGAAAACACTGTAAGCTGTTTGAGGCACCCTTGTGAAGAAGAGCAGGGCACAAATATAGAACTAATGAAAGAGTATGGTGGGATGGAATTGCATGGTGGAAGGACGGAAGAAAGCCAGATTGATGGAACTAAACCCGGAAAGTATTCTCTGTGTCGGGCTGCTGGTTCATGTGGGGGTGGGTGGGAATAAGGTCCACTGATGTATTTCTCAAGGCCATTCTGATGTGAAATTTGGCAGTGCTGGAGCCTCCTGTATACTTCTCATTTCCACGAACAGCCTGCTTTGTCCTCAGAACAGGCAGGTTTAACAAACACCCATTTCCCAGACTTTCAAAGAGAACTAAAATTAGGATGCATCTGAAATTTGCCTGATCTGAATTTCTCTCTAGATTCTTGGCATTCAAATCAACCTGTTCTCCTTTCCAAAAGAGAACTGGTCCACTAGGAGTCCTTTGTTGTTTGCATTCCACTTCTGAAGTTTGTGTATGTGTGTGTGTGTGCATGAGTGTGGTTTGCTGCAGATTTCAGTTCCTTCTCATTATTCATATTGCCCCCGACACACACATGAGCAATCTGCACATGTATAAAACCTTGAAGAAAACCATCTTCACGTGATTTTTCAGATGGTTTTATAGCAACTTTTTTGTGTGTTAAGAGTCCCTGTGTGTCAGAAGTTGAAAAATGGCTGTTTTAGAAGCCAGTGCTGTGTAATGCTCAGGATGTCAGCCTAGGAACTGAGAGATCCGGGTGTGAATCCCCTCTCTGTCGCGAAGGTGGCTGAGTGATCTTGTTCGTTCATTTATTTAAAATGTTAATCCCCTGCCTTATCTCTTGCAAACTCAGCTGAAGATGCAGGACACAGAGGGCACGAGTGTCCAACAATTGAAAGCCCATGCAGAATTAAAACTCAGGGTTAAAAGCCAGCATGCCGAGCTAACACAGCTAAAAAAGGTCTCCACCTCATGCCCCCTGGAACAGAGCAGTCTTGCAGGTTTGGGCCAGTTGCTGTTTCTCTGCCTAACCCACCTCACAGGGCTGTCGCAAGGCCAATGTCAATCACACTGCCTTGAGCTCATTGGTGAAAAAGGAGGATAGACAGTAAAAAGAAAATTAAAAGTAAAACACCGTACAAAAAGGACTCCTGATACAGTCGTATCTATAATCAGGGCTCTTTTCTCTAGCAGGAGCTCCTTTGCCTATTAGGCCACACACCTCTAGTGTAGCCAGTCCTCCCAGAGCTGACAGTAGCCCCTGTAAGAAGAGCTCGGTAAGCTCTTGGGGGATTGGCTACATTAGGGGTGTATGGCCTAATATGGCTTTTCAGAATTTTATCCATGCAATTGTGCACACCAGCAATGTTAAGGAAAAAGAGTCAGTGCTCTTAAAAGTTCGTAGCATCCTATAATGGAGGAGGCAGAATTTGGATGCTCATCTCCTAGAAAACATTTCGCCATCCCTCTGGTTACCACTATTTCTTTTGCCTCCGTGTCAGACACTGGGTTCTCGGCGCATGGCCATCATCAGCTCAGTGATCAGCTCAGCTTTTGCATACTGAGCCAGCAGGCCCAGCGGGGGCTTGTGGTCAGTCACGATGGTGAACGGCCACCCACAGCAGTAGTTGTGGAATTTTTAAACTCCCACCACAATAGCCAGCGCCTCCTTGTCAATTTGCGCATAGTTGCACTTGGCTGAAAACAAGGTGTGGGAGTCATGTGCCACAGGAACCTCCTAGCCAGCTGGTAGCTGATGTCCAAGGATGGCTCCTACCCCATACGGGGAAGTGTCGCAGGTGTGGACAACAGGCAGCACCTCATCAAAATGCTCCAGGATGGCGTTGAAGGTGAGCAGCTCCTTGATGGCCCAGAATGCGGTGGCTTGTTTCTGTCCCCAGACCCATGGAGCCTTCTTGTCAAGGAGATAATGAAGGGGTTCTGTGATCACAGCTTTGTGGGGCAGGAAGGAATGGTAGAAGTTCGAAAGCCCCAAGAAGGCCTGGAGTTCCGGCTTGGAGGTTGGTGTGGTGGAGTTGATGATGGCGCGCACCTTGTCTGGGGCTGGCTGGATGCCCTCTGCATCCACGGAGAAGCCCAGGAGCTCAACCCGCGGAACACCCAGGAGACATTTCTCTCCCTTCACCTTGAGGCCTGCCATTTGGAACCACTGCAGGATGGTGCACAGCCTTTGGGTGAAGTCCTTGTCCATGGGGGCAATGATTAAAACGTTGTCGAAGAAGGGCTGCACCCCGGGAATTCCTTTGAGGAGAAAGTCCATTAGGTTCTGGAGAATTCCCAGGGCTACACTGACCCCAAACTGCAGCCTCTGCAGCTGAAACACGCCTCTATGAGTTACTATTATCTGGGCTTCTGTGGTCACATCATCTATGGGAAGCTGCTGGTAGGTCTGAGCTAAGTCCAGCTTTCTGAAGATCTTGGCACCCACTAGAGAGGCTAGGATGTGGCTGACCACTGGAGCCAGGTAGGAGTGGTTCTGCAGCACCTTTTTTTATGTACATTTGTAGTCCATGTAGATGCGGATGTCCTTGTTGGGCTTTGCTGGCATCACTATTGGGGTTTCCCAGAGGACATGAGGAATTGGCTCTAAAACCCCTTGGGCCACTAGCCAATCAAGCTCCGTATCTATTTTGGGCTTTAGCGTGAACGGGACACACCTTGCTTTCAGCTGTATGGGCTGCACCCGTGGGTTGAGCTGTAGTGAGATGGGAAGTCCGGTATAGTGACCGAGCATCCCATCAAAGACCACTGGAAATTCATAGCACACCCGCTGAAAGTCTTTCGTGGCCACGTGGTGCACCCCAGTCACTCAGAACCCCAGGGCACGAACCAGGAGAGTCCTGGGAGACTCGTGCAACTGCCTCCCACCACCAGCAACTCCAAAAATCCATCAAAATTCCAGTACTGTACTTGGAACTTGCCCTCCCCTATTATGGACACATCATTCTTTTGGAAATCCCACAGGGTGAAACCCACAGGCCTCAGGTGAGCCCCCCCCCAGGACAGAGTCTTTTAAAAGTGTCCTCTGATATTATGGAGATGGAGGACCCTGTGTCGAGCTCCATCGTGCAGGGGCTTCCCTCAATTAGGACCATCACTGTAATTTATTGGAGGTGTCCCGGGGCAAGTTCAGTACCTGCTGCTGCTGGACAGAGGCGGTGTGCAGTTCTGCGGTGTGCGTGGAGGCCAGGGTTGCTGTAGTTCGTCTCCAATTCCCCTTGGTGCGGTAGGCTCTGGTGATGTGGCCAACCTTTCCACAGTTCCTGCTTGTGGCGTCCCGGAACTGGCAGGATCTCCACTTGTGGGGCTCTTCGCAGCTAGCACATGTTGTCAATGTGGTGGTGTTGACGGTGCGTGGCAGTGCAGACTGGCGAGCGTTGCAGCATATGGGATATTGGAGTTGCAGTACCTCTCCTTCTTCCTCCTCGGATGTGTCCATGTGGTGGGCTGTGGAGGTAGGCATCCATGAAGATGGTGGGCTTTTCACTTGCAGCGTCCGTGGTGAGGGCCACTTCTATGGCCTCCTTGAAGCTGGGGTTGCCCTTGGCGAGGAGCTTCCTTTGGATCTGCTCATCCCTCAGGCCGCAGACCAGCCGGTCATGAAGCGCATCCTCTAGGTCATGGAAGTTGCAGTGCCAGGCAATCTGTCGGACAGCCATTGATGGATTTGTTCACAGCCTGGCTCCTTGTGTGGAACACGTGGTAGGTGGTGATGACAGACGGCTTCGCAGAGAAGTGTTCCTTTAACCGCTCCAAATTTGTTTTAGACTCGATGGCGTTAAGCTCCCTGGGAGCGATAAGCAAGCGGGCGACCTCAAAGGTTGAGTGGCCTCAGACTCAGAAGAAAGTGGTGCACTTATTTGCCACTGCCTCAATCCTGGAAGACTCAAGGAAGAACTTGAACCGAGAGAGGTAAGACTCCCAGTCTTCCACGTTGGTGTCAAATGTATCAAAGTATTCTGGAGCAGCAGCCATGGTCCCAGGAGTGATGCGATGCATGTGGCACTGGGAGCTTGGTGTGCGGTGCGGTGCTGGCTCAACAGGATCCCATCCTCGTTGCCAGTGTTAAATACTGGGTTCTAGCAGTGATCAGCTGTCAGGCTCACCAGATAGTCAGTCAAACACCAGGCTTCTTCAGAAGATAGCGTTTATTAAGACAAGGCTGATGATACAGGTACAAGCTCTTTGTCAGTGATAACATGAAACAGAAAGCATCCCAAGTTATAGCCCATTCAAACTACCCCCCCTTACTACCTAAGCCAATGGATACTCCGTATGTGTGCACAAAACTACCAAACTAATAAGCTTAAGAAAACAACCCAGACCAGTACTTTCTCAGCACCAGGATGGCAGCAACATGAGACCCAAGGTCAGGCAAAGTGATAAAAAACAGAACAGATACCACTAAATCAATGAGAGACCAGAGGCCCCTTTATTCCCACATTCCAACAGCTGAAAGGATGCTTCCCTCCAGCCCCCTATGGTAGGGTTACCTGACATCAGCTCAACTTTATTCAGTGATTTCAGCAGAACACAAGACGAAGCTAGCAGGGCTGGAGCTCTGCTTATATACATGCAAAACACCACACCCAACACACACACACTCCCAGTGATAGGCTATTTACAGTACACTGCTTATCTATAGGTTAGTTCCTGGATCCAGGCGAGCTATTGTTCTACAGAAGCAAGCTCAGCCCGTTCTAGGTGCAGCAAGAGGAAAGGCTTAGGCTCAATACATAACACCACCATGGAAGGAGTGGAAATCGTTTATCGGGATGGATCAAACCTTCCCCCCCCCCCAAAAAAAAAAAAAAATGTTAAAACAAAGCAGGTCTCCAAGTTCAGACTTTCTGGATTGCTTCTGGTTTGCTACCCAGGGTTCTGCTTGTATTATACTAATCCAGACTTTCCTTTCCTTGAAAAACTGTGCAGGGGAAAAAAATGAATGTCTATATCCAGAAGGCAGGCTGGAAGCCAAATTCTATTTTGGTTAAGTATTGAAACAATTTCCAAATTTAACCCCATTTGTTCTCAACATGGCCGGCTCGCCCACTAGGCAAGCTAGGTGCTCGCCTAGAGCACACCAGCCGCCCCCCCGAAAAGCCCCCCACGTCTTCCTAGGCTTGCTTGGGCGCCCCGCAGAGCGCCCAAGCAAGCTGGCACTGGGAGGGAAAGGGCAGCGGTTTAAACCTCCACCCCTTCCCTGGTTTAAACCTCCACCCCTTCCCGCAGCCACGAAGCCCCCAGGAAAGCCGCACTGGGAGGGAGGGGGCGGCGGTTTAAACCTCCACCCCTTTCCCTGGCTTTCCTGGGGGTCCCACAGCTGCGGAGCCCCCAAGAAAGCCAGCGCTGGGAGGGAGGGGGCGGTGGTTTAAACCTCCGCCCCCTTTCCTGGCTTTCCTGGGGGTTCTGCAGCCACGGAGCCCCCAGGAAAGCCAGCACTGGGAGGGAGGGGGCGGCAGTTTAAACCTCTGCCCCCTTCCCGGCTTTCCTGGGGGCTCCGCAGCTACGGAGCGCCCAGGAAAGCCAGTGCTCCGCCACTGCCCCCGGTCTCCAGGCCCCACCGGGAGGTTGGCATCCCCGGTGGGGGGCACCCCAGGTTGTCCTGCCTAGGGCACCCAGACACCTGAAAGCTGGCAGAGGAGAAAAATAATAATGTATGAATCCACAGGATTTTTCTTTCCACCACAAAATTGTTCTTAATCTTTTAAATTCAAATTTTGCCCCAGCCCAGCGATTTAACTGCAATGACAAAGGTTAAAATTAGGAGAGCTAGTGTGGTGTTTTGGGGCTAGAATGTTGGACCTGGGTTCTAATCCTCATGTGTAATTACATGAACTAGTGGATAGTCATCTGTGGACTAAACTAGATCTTTAGGCGCCATTAGTACCAGTTATTCTATTTAATCTCCAAATTATTTAGGGAATCCACCATCAAACCAAAAAGTTGCTTAAATCCACTCATCCCTCATTCCCCCCCCCGTCTCTTCTCTTTTTATGCCACCGTTCCTCCAGTATGCTCCAGGCAACACACCTTGTCTTCCCCAACTCCAATTTATCTTCACAACAACCCAGGGAGGTAGGTGAGGCCAAGAATAGTAAGTGGCACAAGTGACTGTCAGAACCCTGGTTTCCTGTTGGTCAGAATCTGCAGGCACAAAGAACCCCTCCAAACGGCGGCTTGGTGTATGGACCAGGGGTGGCCAGACTTGCTGAACATAAGAGCCACACAGAATAAATGTCAGAAGTTTGAGAGCCGCAAGACATGAACAAATATCACACACACATTTTTATTGGAAAATATGCAAATTTGTTTTTGATTAAATTAGACTGTGTGAAAGAGCCGCATGCAGCTCCCGAACTGCACTTTGGCCACCCCTGGTGTGCAGGGAAGCCCTGCCTCTGACAAACTGCAGTTGGCATTTCTGGGCTGTGCCGCGTATCCCCTTAAGACCCTGTTTAGGAAACACAAAAATGCACCTGCCATTCAGCAACTAGGCATCATGTATTCCAGATCAGCATCCCCGGCAGCTGAAGAAGGGAAACCGGATAGGAATCCTTCTCTTCTAACGTTTCTAATTGTGCCCTTAAAATGAAATCTACAGAGATGGTTTCCAGGCGCGATGCAAAGAATAAGCATAATTGTTCAGGGTCAATAAATGTCGGGGTGAGTGGCTGTCAGCTGAGGTCATTTGTATAGCAGGCTATCAGTCAGCTGTTCCTTGTGGCAAATGTCTTTATGATGAGCATTTAAAGCCGATAACTTGCATGTCCAAAGGCGGGAGGGAAAGGAAGTGGTAGGATATTGTGCAGTGCTGCAGGTGGGGGAATCACAGTTTGGAATACTCCCCACAAGTAGAAAATCAGTCCAGCAAGCAAAGAAAGGAAGTTACAACCTTTCCTCCTGTCCTGCTGAATTCCTCACACTGGGTTTTTCTGTTGAAGTGCATGTTTTCCAGTGCTCGCTCTTTATTAATAAATTAGCATTTTCCTACTTGGAAATGTGTTTCCTGCAACTGATTGGACAGACTGAGGGTACAGGGGATGAGGGCCCTAGGGACCTGCTGTAATGGTCTATGTTATGTACACAAGCAAGGATTGCATATTGTACATGCCTGATGCACCCTGCTCTGCAGTTCCATTGACCAGCCACCTCTGTGCAGTTAAATTTTTTTTTTCAGAAATTCCCTGAATATGCAGAAACTATGCAGAAATAGTTTTTCCGTTTTTTGAGTCAGTCTTCTTCAAAGTGCATTACCAACCAACCCCCCCCCCCACAAAGCACACTATCCCTTTGGGCAAGCATGCTCCTATATACAAGGGGTGCGCAAACATCTGCCAGTTGGACTTCCATCCTGTTCACCAGTCATGAAGAGGGAGCTGGTTTTCCCGTGATCAGGTTGACTCCCACTTGTGGCTGTTGGACATGATGCTTCACTGTATTCCTTCCTAACCAAGCAGTACAGTAAGTCTGACTGCTGAAGACATGCATGGCAGAATTCACAGCATCCCGAACACACAACAAAATCAACAACTGCCCATGCACGTGCTTATGAGGAGGTCAGGAAGGCTCCCGCGCTCCCAGCTTGCTACAAGCTATGCAAAACTGAATTATTCAAGAGGGCTTTTTTTGCATACGGTGACCCTCTTCCATTCATGCTCTGCCGAGGGTTGTCTGCAGAGGGCGGGGCCAGAGGCGGCAGGTGCTCCACCCGGCCACCTTTGGAGTTCTGCCTGGAAATGTGACGTTCCCAGCTAGTAGGGAAAGATGACTGAAGCCCTAAATGGAACAGGTAGGATTTGGACTAGAGCTCCCTAGGTTCAAATCCACCTTTCTTGGGCCACCTGCAACAGTTCACATGCAGCACAAGAAGATCAGAAGAGGACTGCTGGGTCAGACCAGCATCCTGTGCCAGACAGGTCAACCAGGTAGCCTGGAGGGCCAAGCACCGGGTATAGAGGCCGAGGCCTTGCCCTGATGTTGCCTCCTGGCACTGGTGTTCAGAGGCTGACTGCCTCTGGATGTGGAGGTTCCCTTTAATCAGCAAGGGTTGTAGCCATTGAGGGAACGATCTTCTCTGTATCTGATTGTCCTTTAAAGCCATTTATGCTACATCCAATGGCAGCAGCTTCCACCATTTGATCACCTGTTGACTAAATAAGCCCTTGTCCTTGTCCGTCCTGAATATGTCGTCCATCAACTTCACTGGGTCCCCCCAACTCCTAGTCTTATGGGGGAGGGAGGAGGAGGAGGTCCCTTGGGCCAGTTTTCCCATCACTGTACGGAAACCTCTATCCCGCCCCTCCTTAGGCCTCTCTTTTCTAGCCTGAAATGTCCCAGATGCTCCATCCTCTCCTTGTGGGAAAGGTGCTCCAGCCCCTTAGTCAGACGTGTGTGTGTGTTGCAACCAGACCCGCACACCGTACTGGCCTGACTGGGCCTCTCCAAGTCATCTTTCTCTCCTCCTGTGATGAAAGCGCCTTCCTTTGATTTCTTTGCCTTTCTCCTGTCCCCCTGAGGACTTCCCCTTGGCCCCCCTGTCCCCCCGACCACGCACAGCCCACGGAGAAGTCAGATGTCATGTTTTGAACCATCACTGGCATTTTCTGATAATGGCAATGATGTATTTCCTCATGAAAAGAGACACTTAATTTTTTTTTTACATGCCGCGCATTTACAGTAGTCACTCCAAGCAATTGGACTACGATGCACTTTAATGACAACTGTTTCGATCCTAAATACATGTGAAGATAATTTACGTTGGTCTCTGGAACAGTGTTAAATTGCACTAATGGAAGCTGGCACTTTCCCAACAACAATATGGAATTCATGCCATTTGTTCTTTGTAGGGGGGGGAGTGGAAAATATGCTCAAACAGACACAAAACTAGAGTCTCTTATTGCACAGCCATTAAATTTCCTTCAGCAAGGTGGAACTAAATGTTTGTTCTGCGCTGAGAGTGGGAAATGACTCATGACTACCACCCCCATTTAAATGACGTATCTGCTCCTTTCCCTCCCTTAGCAAAGCAGGGGCCGGGAGGTGTGTGTGGGGGGGGAAGGGGGTGTTTTTGACACTGCTGTAGGCGACTCTGTTTGTTGCCACCCAGCATTCCGACCCTGCCTGTGCGCTCGCTTTTACTGTGGGCCGGGGCCAAGTTGAAGCTATTTGTAGTCTATCCTGAACCATTCATGCTGGAGCATTTGGGAGCTGACCTAGGCAAAGAGGCATTCAGAACCGGAGTGCCCTCCAGGGCTTTTTTTGTAGAAAAAGCCCAGCAGGAACTCATTAGCATAATAGGCCACACCCAACAGCAGAAACTCATTAGCATATTAGGCCACACCCCTGACAGTGCAGCTCCCTCCTAGGATTGGCTTCCCTAGGGTGGCTCATGGCTTGTGGGGCGCATGGGGAACCCGAGGGAAGGAAGGCAGTTTCTGGAGTTTAAACTGCCTTCCCTCCCTGGGTCGGCTTGGCTTCCCCAGGTGCCCCACGGCTTGCAAGGTGCCTGGGGAACCCGAGGGGGGGGGAGACTGTAGGCGTGGCCAACTCAGAAGCCAGCCGGAACTCCGTTCCTGTGGGTTCCTGCCCAGAAATAGCCCTGGCGCCCTCCACGTTCCTCTGTCCCCCTTGGTTAAGGTTGGATCCAGACTAAACCCTCCACTCATGGCAGGTCCTTCCCTGCCTCACCTCCCCCTCTGTCGGCCACGGATCTCCCTGGAATGCGGCTCCTGGGGGGAACACCGGGGGGGGTTCCCCAGGAAGGGCGCATGAGAGGCAAGCTGGAGTCTGCAGCAGGAAGAGGGAATTCATGGAAACTGCACCTCCCATTTGTGGAAAGTGCAGTCTGCATCCAATCCCCCCACTTCTCCACGATTCTGTGTTCCTCTCCTTTCCCCAGCACCCCTTGCTGGATTAGGCGCCACTGTGGGTCTGCCTTCTTTCACTTCTTTCTCTGTTCATTTCTATCTTTGGCAGCCCTTTGAGTTTTCAGCTTTTCACTGCTGGTTTTCCATATTCACTTGTCCTGTGTGTGCACGTTCTGCAGATTTTTATGTTCAGTTTAAGCAGTATGTGGATCTACAGCGTGTGCCATTTGTATACATAATGCTGATTCGAATGGCTGGTAATGTGCTGCTGCATTGCCCCTTCTGTAATGATCTTAGAGGTATATTTATTACACAATCCTCCAAAAAATCCCAGGAAAACTGGAGGAATGGTATACATCCTTTCTTTTTGCAGACCTTGAATCTTGAATCTGAAATCTTCAGCAGAGTTGCCAGATTCTGTGTACAGCCAAAGTCTACAGTGTTTATTTAGTGACACATTTTTTTAAAAAAAATTATATATCTTGGTGGAAGAATGATTTATTTATTAGATTTTTTTTAGTCACTGCTCACCCAAAGGGTTTTGCAGCATCTTTCAACATTAAAACTATACAAATAAGTTTAAAACAACATAAAACAGTCAATAAACATAAAATATTAACTTTAAACTATTACACTATTAAAATACCACCAACAAATACAACCCAAATGGGGATTACACTCCAAAGGTCAACCTAAACAATTCAGCCTGGCATGCCCTGCAGAAACTGAACAAATCCACACAGGGTGTGGGTGTCACCCAAGGGGGCGCTCCACAGCATGGGGGCCACAACGGAGAAGGCCCTTCCCCCTGGTGGCAGCTAACTGAGCCCTCCTGGGGCCAGGCCCCTGCAAGAAGCCCCCTAGAGGATGACTGAAGGGAGTGCTGGGGGTTGTAATGGGGGAGGCGGTCCCAGGGGTATGAGGGTCCCAGACTATTAAGGGCTTCAAAGGTTAACACCAACACCTTGGAGTAGATCCAGAGAATAACTGGTAGCCAGTGCAGTTGTCACAGAGCTGGAGTAATATGAGCTGATCATGATGTTCCAGTCAGCAACCTGGCAGCTGCATTCTGGACCACCCGTAATTTCTGAAGTGTTTTCAAGGGTAGCCCTAAGTAGAGCAAACTGCAGTAGTCCAATCTGGAGGTGACTATTGCGTGGATCAATGTGGCAAGGTCTGACTCAGACAAACAAGGAACCAGCTGGTGGGCATTGCATAGGTGAAAAAACACCGACTGTGGTACCCATGGACATTTGTTTATCCAGTGATAGCACAGAATCCAACTGCAGAGTTTATGGCTGTCAGCTGGATACCATTGAGTCTCGCTAGCATCTCAGTCTTTCCCAGCCACATGACCTCCATTTTGGATGGATTCCGCTTCAGGCAACTCCCCTTCACCACTGGACTGCCTCATCCAGGCATGGGGATGGTGCCGAGAGCCCTGCCGCCAGCTGCTTATCCAGCCGGAGGATGAGCTGAGTGTCATCAGCAAATTGATGATCTCAGCAAGAGGGTGCACACGTGTGTTAAATACCATCGGAGAGAGGATCAAACCCTGTGAGACCCCACCATTCAGAACTTGTTGGGAAGACCTTTCCTCCCCGATAGCAATGCTCTGAGGACATCCCTGGGACAATGTGGAAAACTAGCTAAGGGCAGTGCCCCTCACCCCTAGGGAGGCAAGGCACTTGATCAGGACCAAATGGTCAATTGTATCAAAGGCCACTGATAGATCCAGAAGGATCAACAGTGCTGGCATGCCTTATCCAGATGTAAACAGAGATTGTCAACCAAAGTGATCAGTGCTGTCTTGGCCACAAAGCCAGGCCTGAAGCCTGACTGAAAAGGGTCCAGAGCAGACGTCTCGCCCAGGAAAATCGGGATTTTGTGTGTGTGTGTGTGTGTTTCTTATAACCACTCAGTGAAATGTATGTTCTGTTCTGCTGGTCCATGACTGTTTTAAATCATTGATTTGATCTGATTGGATCATGCTGATTTACTGGCACAAAAATAACAATGAAAATGTGCACCTGCTATGGGGAAAAGAAGTGCACGTTTGATGGGGGGAAAGACTCAGTGCAAGGAAACAGACAGTGACACAACCATATAGAATCACATGTTTGATCTGCACAAGGGAGAAGCAAAGCTGAAATAAGAATCTGGGGCTAAAATAGCAGGTATGCAGCAGAAAGGTCCCCAACCCAGGCAGTGGTAAGCCATGGGAAGGTCATTCTCCAGGTTGCCATTATGTGACATGCTGCAGCATCATTGAGGGTTTGGGGATCTAGGACTGGGTTTGAGAAAACGTGAGGAGTTTTCTGCCTTTGGGGGGAGACAGCCCAGCTGAGTATGCCAAAGCTGTCTGCTTACGTTGATGATCCCAGTTGCATTGTAGGTCATAAAGCAGAACTACACGGGATGAATAGTTCCTTGGGAGGAAGTGCTGGGCAATGGGAGGTGGCTTTGGGGTTTGGGATGAGGTTTGAATACAGAGCACGGGAATGGGCATAAAGACAGAAAAAGAGGGTAACACCCATGCACCTTGGTTTCCAGTGTGATCTGGGACATCTCTGCCTGATCGGCCTGCTTGCTGAGACAGGAAGTCTCGGTCTGGGGCAAGGGATGCTCTGTATTCTTGGTGCTGGGGGAGGGGGGCAACAGTGGGAGGGCTTCTAGCGTCCTGGCCCCACTCCTGGACCTCCTGATGGCCTCTGGTATTTTTGGCCACTGTGTGACAGAGTATTGGACTGGATGGGCCATTGGCCTGGTTCAACATTGGCTTCTCTTATGTTCTTATGTTATGCCCTCTTTGCTGAGGCAGCAGGAACATGCCCATTGCTAATGAAAAAGCATCATTTAAATAAAGAATGCTCAGACCACTGATCTACCTACTTTTAGTAGGTCTCCAACTTCTCATACAGCAGTTGTTGTTCTCAGCCCTGCTACCTGAGATACTTTAACTGGAGACGTTAGGAACTGAACCTGGGATGTTCTGCCTGGAAGATGCCTACTCTTCTGCTTGTATAATTTGATTTCCCCATGCTGGTCCTGGCAAACCACAACCCCCCTTTACATCTTCAGTTCCAAGTAAGAACATGCTCCCATTTGGTCCATATGTAATGTGCTTCACCCCATGGACATTGGTAGTAGCCAGCATGGGTTTATCAAAAATAAGTCATGCCAGATCAACCTTATCTCCTTTTTTGACAGAGTTACTAAAATGGTTGACTCTGGCAATGCTCTGGACATAGTGTATCTAGATATCAGTAAAGCCTTCGAAAAATTTTTCATGATATCCTTGAAGAAAAGCAGGTTAAATGTGGGCTGGATGGTGCAACCGTTGGATGGATTCATGGTTGGTTGAAAAATCATAATCAACGAGTGCTCGTAAATGGCTGTGCGTCTACGTGGAGGGAATTCTTGAGTGAAGTGCCACAGGGCTCGGTCCTGGGCCCAGTGTTGTTCAATGTTTTTATAAATGACCTGGAGGAAGACATAGAGGGGATATTAGTTGCTGTAGATTTTCTGGGTTGTGTGGCCATAGTCTTGGCATTGTAGGACCTGATGTTTCACCAGTAGCTGTGACTGGCATCTTCAGAGGTATAACACAGAAATTTGCAGATGACACGAAGCTGGGTGGGACTGCTAATTCTGAAGAAGACAGAGTCAGGATTCAAAATGATCTACATAGGCTGGAACAGTGGGCTGAGACAAATAAAATGAATTTCAATAGAGATATGTGCAAAGTCCTACACTTAGGTACAAAAAATCTAAGGCACAGATATAGAATGGGAGGGACTTGGCTTGACAGCAGCACATGTGAAAGGGATCTAGGTGTTCTGGTTGATCACAAGCTAAACATGAGCTTGCAGTGTGATGTGGCTGTGAAGAAAGCTAATGCAATCTTAGGATGCATTAACAGAAGCATTGTGTCCAGATCACAGGAGGTGGTAGTTCCGCTCTGTTCTGCTATGGTCAGGCCTCACCTGGAGTACTGTGTCCAGTTTTGGGCACCACATTTTAGGAAGGATGTTGACAAGCTCGAGTGTGTCCAGAAGAGGGCAACCAGGATGGTGGGAGGGTTGGAATCCAAGTCTTATGAGGAAAGGCTGAAAGAGTTGGGTATGTTTAGCCTGGGAAAGAGAAGGCTTAGAGTGGACATGATGGCAGTCTTCAAGTATTTGTCATGTAGAAGATGGAGCAGATCTGTTCTCTCTTGCTCTGGATTGTGAGACTAGATCTAATGGGTGGAAATTACAAGGGAGTTGTTACCGGCTAGATATCAGGAGAAACTTCCTAACTGTAAGAGTGGTTGAGCAGTAGAACAGTCTGCCTCGGGAGGTGGTGGATGCTCCTTCACTGGATGTTTTCAAGAGCAGGCTGGACGACCATCTTTCGGGTATGTTGTAGGGCTATTTTTTTAATTGATTGTTCATTTGGGGGAGGAGCTGTGGTTCCGTGGAAGAGCCTCTGCTTTGTACACAGAAGCTCCCCGGTACAATTCTCAACACCTCCAGTTAAAACGACCAGGCGCTGGATGACGTGGAACCCCTCAGCTGGAGACCCTGGAGAGTAGCTGCCAGTCTGAGTAGGCAGCACCAGCCCTGATGGACCAAAGGGGGTCTGGCTCAGCATAAGGCAGCTTCATGTCTGTCTTCACCCACCAGTTTGTGGCTGTTTGGCTGATTACATCATCATTTTCCTTAGGAACAATACAGTATAGAGTAACCCAGGGCTCTTTTTGTAGCAGGAACTCCTTTGCAATATTAGGCGACACACCCCTGATGTAGCCAATCCTCCAAGAGCTTACAGGAGCCCCTGTAAGAAGAGCTCTGTAAGCTCTGGGAGGATTGGCTACATTAGGGTTGTGTGTTGCCTAATATGCAAAGGAGGAGTTCCTGCTGCAAAAAGAGCCCTGGAGTAACCAGCTCTTTGTAAAGGCCCAATCCCACACACCACGAGGGAGTTCCACTTCCTCCCGTCATTGCTCTGTCACTGCTCTGCTTAGCAGTCTGTTGGCTACTTAAAACAGCCACAAATCATACGGCTCAGCCATAATTAAATACTGTGTTTTAAAAATCCTATCATTCATTGTCTTTATATGTAATATTAGTGGCTGCTGATTTGTTTATATCAGCAGAATTTTCCTACATGAGCCGTTTTGCAAAAACCACAGGCAAACCTTTTCACTGTGCTTGTGAATTACTGGGTGCCAACCCAAATAGACCTGCTGCTCAGCTCATGTCTTACCACAGTTGTTGAACATTGTATGAACATTGACATTGTATGTCAAGCAGAGGCACCTCGAGATCCGCAGAACCCCAAGTGGTGCCTGTTGGATAAAAACACATCATCCGGGGGGCACCTAAATAAAGGGGCCGGTGCACCTGCTATCGCTCCAGAACAACTGGATCCGTATCTGAACTACAGTCCCCTTAATTTAAGCCTCTGACTATGCAAAACTCAGATCTTATGACGTTACAGTATTCCAGAGAAGCACAAAGTATTTGGATGGCACTTTATAAGGAATGAAAAGAATGAATTAAAAAGAAGGGGGGTTGCAAACAAACCAGACAAGTACGCCCTTCACATTGCACACACTAAACCAGTGTTTTTCAACCACTGTGCCGTGGCACACTAGTGTGCCGTGAGATATTGTCTGGTGTGCCGTGGGAAAAATTCCAATTTCATCCGTAACATATGAACAATTATAAAATAAAGTATTATTATTTCATAATAAAGTAATTATAAAATAATTTCTTTGTGTTTATTTGATTCCTATTCAAGAGAATTACTTTATATATAGTCAATATAGGCACAGAGTTAATTTTTTTTAACATTTTCTAATGGTGGTGTGCCTCGTGATTTTTTTCATGAAAAAAGTGTGCCTTTGCACAAAAAGGTTGAAAAACACTGCACTAAACAAGAATCATAACATTTTCTTTGTCCATTTTCATGCAGCCCCTTTCACCACAGAGTGGCATTCACAGAAAAGTTGTTTCTTGGTAACCTCATGAACACGTTGGCCAGAGACCAGCTTTCATTTGTTATACAAGGTTAAAGGTTACCTGGAGCACAAAAAGTGCTTTTCTCTTCTCGGGACAATCCCACCACTGTATAGATCATGCTAACAAAGAGCCCAGTGAGGCCTTCGAGCAGCCTAAAAATATCTAACCAGCTTCAGAAAGCTAAGATGGGAGAGGTTTTAATTGCAGCGTAGGGATGCCTAGAAGTCTCCACATATTGGTAAATACATGCAGGTTACTGATGTTGTTGAAATCTGTAATCACCTGGCTTTCAATGGTTTCTTTAAGCAATATTTCCCTGCTGAATAATGTACACAAACATCCAATCCATAAACACATATGCTAGAACTTTTTTCTAACAAGCAAAAAGATCTATTTAACCGTTCCTACAAGGAGCTCAAGATAATGTGCACGTTTCTCTCTTCCTCAATTTTATTCTCACGACAATCTTATGAGGTGGTTTGAACTCAGAGACTAAGAAGAAGAAGAAGAAGAAGAAGAAGAAGAAGAAGAAGAAGAAGAAGAAGAAGAAGAAGAAGAAGAAGAAGAAGAAGAAGAAGAAGAAGAAGAAGAAGAAGAAGAAGAAGAAGAAGAAGAATTCTGCCATCAGTCAGTTTTATGTCTGAGCAGCAGTTTGAACCCATGTCTCCTGAAGTCTGGTCTGATAACTGCACTCACTATGCTAAATGAGAGGGAAAGCAAGACTGTATTTCTCTTCATTGTCTCTTTTCTTAGCTTCATTTTCCTAATCTGTTTATTGCTAACTTTTTTAATATTGAATTTGTATGGTTTTAACCAGGGCTTTTTTTGTAGAAAAAGCCCAGCAGGAACTTATTAGCATAATAGGCCACAACCAACAGCAGAAGCTCATTAGCATATTAGGCCACATCCCTGACAACACAGCTCATTAGGATATCAGGCCACACCCCCATGTTGCCAGAAGTGTGGTCATCCAGCCACACCCACCTTTTGCTTCTTATTCTGCTTACCTTGTTTGTTGTCAGTACCCAGGGCTTTTTTTTAGAGCAGGAACTCCTTTGCATGTTAGGCCACACACCCCTCATGTAGCCAGTCCTCATGAGTTCCTGCTGTTGGGTGTGGCCTGTTATGCTAATGAATTCCTGCTGGGCATGACCAACTCGGGAGCCAGCCAGAACTCCGTACCTGTGCGTTCCTGCCCCAAAATAGCCCTGGTTTTAACCAATTTTATAATGCACTGAAGTAATTTGTTGTAAACCGCCCTGATCCCCACACAAGCAGGGAAGGGTGGTCAAGAAATCTTATCTCATCTCATCTAATAAATAAATAAATAGCTCCTTGTTGAGTCCCCAATGCCCAACTGCGTATGGCTCTTCTTTTCCCATGGCGCAGGGTTTTCCACAGAGCACAAACTATACCCAGCTGTACATTAAAACAGACCCTGCCACTTCAGAATATTAATATGCATAGCTTGAAAATGTATTGCAAATAGAAAATACTTTCCTTGGAGCCTTCAAAGCACCAATGAGGGCCCCGGCGTCATTCTTTCTGATCTGCCGCTAACATCCATGGACCACATGAATATATCCGTAAAATGCAAACACATTCTGTTCCTGTGCAGGATCTCATTGTGCGTTATGAACCCACTTAGAACTGTTGGTTTTTTTTAATTTGCTTTCTCCAGTTTCAATTTCAGTTACTAATTGCCAATCCAATTCTGAACTGAGTTAAGAAGAGTTAACAGGACAGTTAATGGACAGACCTCAAATTTAGATCAGAATCCATAAAACCCACCTTGTTACCGTAAATCCTCTAGTGCCTTGTGGTCCAAAGTTATGGGTCCCTGCATCCATTGTATTTCTTTACTGTAATTATTTATTCATTTATAAGCTACCTTTCTCACTGAATTGCAAGGGGGAATTATACAATTAAGACAGTGCAACAAAGACAGTATAAAACATATAGAGAACAGGATTACAAAGCCCTGTGCTCTACTTGTTCTTCGATGATTACCAGAGGTGTATATCTAGTTTTGCTGATGTTCTTTTTTATGTTAATAATAATAATAGCCTTGTTTTATTAATTGAAAATCTCCATGTGATAAAAAAAACAACAACGTGTGGTAGGAGCAGTATCAGAGGAAGGCCTCGGCCTCTGTGCTCTGTTGTTGGCCTTCCAGAGGCACCGGCACCGGTTGGCCACTGTGTGAAACGGGAAGCTGGACTAGATGGACTACTGGTCTTCTTATGAAGCCACTATGCAGAAAAGTTGGTTCCATTATGTTTGGTGGATATCACATTGGGTAGGTGTGAGTAGAGAGATTAGGGTCAGATACCACACTGACTGCCATGGCAAAGCAAAGATTTCAGTTTCAGTTTTCATACCCCACACTGATACAGCACAGTACTCACCTACCAAACCAACATAACTAAATTTGCCTGGGAGCGTACGAGAAGCCTCAAATCAGTCCTGTTTAGGGATGGGCATGAACCAAGCTACGAAGCAAAATTTGTGATGAATTGTGCCCAGTTTGGGAACCGAAGTCCATGATGGGTCCACAGTCATGGATTTCCGTGACCTTTGAAGGCAGGCCATGGGGTTGCTGCCGGCTCCTCGCTAGAGCAGAAAGCAGGGAGTTAAAGGGCGGAGGCAGCAGAGCCGGGCCCAGCAGGAAGTGGGGGGCCGGCCACAGGGGCCGGACGGTGGATGGACAGCTGGAGGCCTCCCCTGTCGAAGTGGCCCCTGCTGGAGCCCCCCAAACAGGCCGCCCCCCATTTCCCAGCCCAAAACCACTGAGCTGCTGGCAGCACTCCTGCAGCTCAGCTGTTTGTGCTGCTTTTTGAAAGCCCCATTTAAAGCGACCGCAGTCCCTTTAAGTGAAGTTTGCTGGGCCCACAAACCGAAGCAGCTCATCACAGATCGAACTGCATTTTTGGAGCCCATGTCCATCCCTAGTCCTGCTCTTTTTGTGTCTGCATGAAACAGCTGGGGGACCACAGTCCCGGCAAGAGCCTCCTCAGCATACTGGGCTGGGGGCTCATCTTGGTGGGTCACAGGTCTGCTTGACTCGTGAAACAATTCCGACTCCCAAAATCAGATGCTTGGAATGTTTGTAACCAGGAGGCATTGGGAAGCTTGCATATCTTGAAACCCGTAAAAAGATATCGCCACACCGGTTCTTTAATCTTTCCATTTGTGTTGGACCAACATGGGTACAAATATTTGATACTTCTCCACACAGGTCCTAATGTTATCAGGATGCATAGAGATGAACCATTGCCCTCACTGGTTGCCCTCACTGATGACCTCCAAAGGCACCTGGATCGAGGCGGATCGACAGTGCTGATGTTGCTGGACCTGTTGGCAGCATTCGACACAGTCGACTGTCAATTACTGGCCAGCTGCCTCACAAACACAGGAATTCAGGGGCTTGCCTTACAATGGCTTGCTTCCTTTCTCCAAGGTCAGGGACAAAGGGTGGCGCTAGAGGAACAGCAGTCCAAGAGGCATCCACTGGACTGTGGAGTGCCTCGAGGGGCAGTGCTCTCCCCGATGTTATTTAACATGTTTATGCACCCCCTTCCCCAGATTGCCCAGAGGCACGGGCTGGGATGTCACCAGTACGCTGATGACACCCAGCTCTATCTGATGTTGGGCAGCCGGTCCAACTCCAGACCAGAAGACCTGGACCGGGCACTACAAGCTGTGGCTGGTTGGCTTAGGCTGAGTCGGCTGAAACTGAACCTGATGAAGACAGAGATCCTGTGCTTGAGTCGAGGCGGTTCAGGGGTGGGGTTTCCACTCATGACCTTTGACAAGGCACCATTGGTGTCAGTGCCAGAGGTTAGGAGTTTGGGAGTGCTCCTGAATGCCTCCCTAATGATGGAAGCCCAGGTAGTGGCTACTGCCAGGTCAGCCTTCTACCAACTTTGGCTAATCAGGCAGTGGTTCCCTTCCTCGACTGTGCCGACCTAGCAACAGTGATCCATGCCATGGCCACCTCAAGACTAGACTACTGTAATGCTCTCTACATGGGGCTGCCCTTGTCGCAGATCCGGAAGCTGCAGCTGGCGCAGAATGCCTCAGCCAGGCTTCTGATGGGTCTCCCCAAGTGGGAGCACATCCAGCCTGTGCTGCGGCAACTGCACTGGCTGCCAATAGCATACCAAATCCGCTTCAAGGTGCTGGTTCTTACCTTTAAAGCCCTATATGGCCAGGGCCCAGCATACCTGCGGGACCACCTTTCCCCATATACAGCCCAGAGAGCACTTCGGTCAGGGTCTCAAAATCGATTGACCCTCCCTGGGCCCAAAAGAGGCCAGGCTTGTGACTACTGGGGCCAGGGCTTTCTCGGTGGTGGCCCCATCCTGGTGGAACGAGCTCCTGGAGGAGATCAGGGCCCTGTGGGACCTTCTGCAGTTCCCAGGGCCTGTAAGACGGAGCTCTTCTGCCAAGCTTTCAGCTAGGGTGCTGCCACCATTATGGAGTCCCGGCTCTTGGGTTTAACATCCTGAGCCACAGGAAGATCTGGAGCAGAAGGATTTTTAGAGAGTACATTGAAATAAGCCATCTTGAGTAACTCTCTTCTGCACTTTATGAAACTTTATTAATATGGAATTGTTTTATATGGTTTTATGCGGTCTTAACTGTTTGGTGTAGTGATTAAGTGCGCGGACTCTTATCTGAGAGAACTGGGTTTGATTCCCCACTCCTCCACTTGCACCTGCTGATGTGACCTTGAGCAAGCCGTAGTTCTGATAAGAGCTGTTCCTGAAAAAGAGCAGTTTCTGTCAGAAGTTCTCTCAGCCCCACCTACCTCACAGGGTGTCTGTTGTGGGGAGGGGAAGGGAAAGGAGCTTGTAGGCCGCTCTGAGATGCCTTTGGGCAGTGAAGGGTGGGGTATAAATCCAATCTCTTCTCTCTCTTCTCTCTTTGTGTACTGACTGTGAGTTGCCCTGGGCCTGCATTGGGGGGAGGGCAGGGTATAAATGCGATTAATAAATAAATAAATAATAAATATTTTGCTGTCCTTTGGAACGGGCGTATTCTCCCATACACCCACGCCTCCATTCTCATCTCATCCAGTTTAGTTACAATTAGGCTTAAAAGCAGAACATCGAGTAATTCCATCGTTACTCCAGAGATTCCACTTTTGAATGCTTGCTCAGAGGCTGTAACCAACGGGATGAATATAAACGCACTGAAACTCAGTCCAGACAAGATGGAGCCCTTTACGGTGAGCCATCCGAATACTAGTGAAGAAGAAGAGTTGGTTTTTACACCCCTCTCTTCACAACCCAAAGGAGTCTCAGAGTGGCTTACAATCCTCTCCCCACAACAGACACCCTGTGAGGTGGGTGGGGCTGAGAGAGTTCTGAGAGAATTGTGACTGACCCAAGGTCACCCAGCTGGCTTCAGGTGCAGGAGTGGGGAATCAAACCCGGTTCTCCAGATTAGAGTCTGCCTTCTCTTAACCACCCCGGCAGTCTTTGAGCAGCATCTGGACAAACACTGGTCAGGGATGCTCTAGGCAGATCCTGCACTGAGCAGGGGGTTGGACTAGATGGCCTGCAGGGCCCCTTCCCACTCTCTGGGATTCTGGGATTCTGTGACTATACCAGACTGGCTATGCCACTCTGAACGAAGCTGCTCTGAGCCACTATACCAACCTGAAGCGGGAGAAAAGCTTACCTTGAATTGTTGTTGTTCAGTCGCACAGTTGTGGCCCCCTGGACCACATCATGCCAGGCCCTCCTGTCTTCTGCTGTCCTCAGGAGTTTGCTCATTTCATGTCCGTTGCATCGATGACACTGTCTGACCATCTCATCCTTGGCTGCCCCCTTCTTCTTCTTCGACCTTCAGTCTTTCCCAGCATCATCAGGGTCTTCTTCTCCAGCGAGGGCTCCCTTCTCATTTGGTGGCCAAAGTATTTGAGCTTCAAGTTCAGTTTCTGGCCTTCCAGGGAACAGTCAGGGTTGATTTCTTTTAGGATTGACTGATTCGATCTCCTTGCAACCGAAGGGTCTCTCAAGAGTCTTCTCCAGCACTATCATTCAAAAGAATCTATTCTTTGGCACTCGGCCTTTCTTATGGTCCAACTCTTGCAGCCATACGTTACTCCTGGGAATACCATTGCTTTGACTATGTGGACTTGTTGGCAGGGTGATGTCTCTACTTTTTATTATGCTGTCTCGGTTTGCCTTAGCTTTCCACCCAAGGAGCAGGCGTCTTTTAATTTCATGGCTGCAGTGATCTTGGATCCCAGGAACATGAAGTCTATCACTGCTTTCATGACTTCCCCTTCTATTTGCCAAGGAGTGATGGGCCTGGATGCCATGACCTTCGTTTTTTTGATGTTGAGCTTCACACCCACTTTTGTGCTCTCCTCTTTCACTCTGAGCAAGAGGCTCTTTAGGTCCTCTTCATTTTCTGCCATTAGATGGTATCATCTGCATATCTGAGGTTGTTAATCTTTTCCCCAGCAATCTTAATTCTGGTTTGTGATTCATCCAGGCCGGCATTTTGCATGATGTACTCTGCATATAAATTAAAACAGTAGCCAGAATGTGTTTATTTTGCAGGGGAGGGGCCACTGCACATTTTCTTACTGATGGTCCCAGATTCAATCCTCGGCATCCCCAGGTAAAAGGAGCAGGTTGTTTGGGAGACTGGAGCAATCCTGCCAGCCAGAGGGCCTCGATAGACTGAGGGTCTGACTGAGTCCAGGGTGGCTTCTTGGCCTCGTCCCGACCCTCAGCCCAAAGGGACTTGGGGGATGGTTCACAGCATAGTAAAATATATTTAAAACCACACCCAAATGCGATGTAGAGTAATATAATCTTTGCAAATTATCATCACTGCCACCACCAGAAACCCAGATAAAAGAATCTGAGGAGAGCCGCTAAATAAAACATGTGCAGGACAAACGAAGCAGCAAAAATACTGGAGCAGAAATATCCTCAGAATGAATATAAATAGCCACCAACTCAGAACAAAACATCACACGGATAAACTGAAAAATAAAGTATATTTAACAGAAAGCCCAGTTTTTGTTTTTGTTTTTAAAAAAGCATTTTTACGAGGTGCTCGAAACTCTTAAGAACCAGCACCAGGCAAATAGCTGGGAAAGGCCATTCCTCGGGGCACCGTAACGGAGAAAGTTCTGCTTCTAGTTGGGGTCACTCTCACTGCTGCTCCTGGGGGAAGATGGAACAGGGCCTCTGATGGAGAGCTTCCTTGTAATAGCTGGGCAGGCCCATATGTGGCTGGTTGGCTCAGACTGAGCCGGCTGAAGCTGAACCCGGCGAAGATGGAGGTCCTGTGCTTGAGTCGGGACAGCTCAGGGGGTGGGGACCCCACTCCCGACTTTCAGTGGGGCGTCATTGGTGCCAGCGGCAGAGGTTAGGAGTTTGGGAGTGCTCCTGGAGCCTTCCCTAATGATGGAGGCCCAGGTAGCAGCCACTGCTAAGTCGCCCTTTTACCGTCTTCGGCTGATCAGTCAGTTGGTTCCCTTCCTTGACCACAATGACCTGGCAACAGTGATCCATGCGATGGTCACCTCAAGACTAGACTACTATAACGCTCTCTACATGGGGTTGCCCTTGCTGCAAATTCAGAAGCTGCAGCTGGTGCAGAATGCCACGGCCAGGCTTCTGGTGGGCATCCCCAGGTGGGAGCACCTCTGGCCTGTGCTGAAGACATTGCACTGGCTGCCCATAGCATACCGAATCCACTTCAAGGTGCTGGTTCTTACCTTTGAAGCCCTATATGGCCAGGGTCTGACATATCTGAGGGACCACCTTTCTCCACATATACCCCGGAGAGCACTTGGGTCGGGGCCTCAAAATCGATTGGCCCTCCCTGGGCCCAAGGCTGCCACGCTCACCACTGCTAGGGGCAGGGCCTTCTCAGTGGCGGCTCCACACTGGTGGAATGAGCTCCCGGAGGAAGAGACGAGGGCCCTGCGGGATCTTGTGCCGTTCCGCAGGGCCTGCAAGACGGAGCTCTTCCGCCAGGCCCTCAATTAAGGAGCCGCCCCACTACTACCACCAACAACTGTGGTTATAAATCCTGTCCCTGAACTTTGACATCTGGCCTGTGCCGCTGTGTGACTTAGGAAGTCCATCAAGCTGAAAAAGTGTTGTTAGTCTGCAGTCTTCAGTATGCCATCTTAAGTAATTAATTAATGAAATACTGCCAGCACTTTATGATTTTGTGATTTTTTGATTGTTTGATCTTATTTGAAATGGAACTGTGTAATTGATTTTAGGGGATTTTAATGTTATTTATGTACCATCCAATCAATGTAAGCCACTCTAAGCCTGTTTGCGGGGAGGGTGGGGTACAAATGGAATAAATAAATAAATATAATATAATATAATATAATATAATATAATATAATATAATATAATATAATATAATATAATATAATATAATATAATATGTAACAGGCTTTCTGATATTCCAGACCATTTAGGATGTGTAAGGCTAAAGCCAGCACCTTTAGAGGCCAAAGGTAGTTGATGTTTCAGCTACTATGAGTCATTTGCCACCATAGAGCTCTTTCTAGAAGTGAAGAATTTGGCCTCCACAGTTAGGCCTCCCACCTACCTGCCTGGTGTAGGGAATTATCTGCACCCAGTCCATCTTCCCACTCCTGAGGAACTAAGGAGTGTGTGAGAAATGGCCTCTAAGGATTTTCCCTAGTCTCTGTGGTAAAGACCATAGAGATTAGAGGAGGAGGCCTAGAGTGTCATGTGGAAGTGAGTACACATCCTCCCCAAACTCAACCTTCTCAGGCACCACTACCCAAATCTCTTGATACTTGCTGAGGCAGTGTTAGGAACCCTATTTGCAGTGCATGTGCTCATAACTCCCTATCTGGAGGTATTGTGATTAGGGGTGTGCCCTTGGTATAAACCAAGCTGAAAACAGTTTTTTATTTTCTTAGTCAGTCACCAAATGGGCTAGTGATTCAGCTATCCAAAAATGCCCTCCCGGACAAATGTTTGGGATTTTTCGGGAGTGCCAGAAAGCTGAACTTACAGGGCATTTAAAGGGCTCTCTTTAAATGTCTTCAGAATTCATTGGCCATGGCGCAACTCTGAGTCCCCTTAAACACCTTTCCCCCTTCCTTTGGAAACAACGGAGGGTGGGGGCACCTTCTTCTGAGGCCAACAGAATTTGACCCCCACTCCAATTTGAAACTTGGGGGGGGGGAGGTTGAGGAGAGGCACCAGCAGCTATGCTGCAAATTTGGTGCCTCTATCTCAAAAAACAGCCCCCTCCCAGAGCCCCAGATACCCTTAGATTGATTCTCTGTTGTACTCTGTAAGGACCTTTGACTATAATGGTCCCCATAGGTTATAATGGAGCCAAAAAAAAATTGGTAATCCTGAATATTTTCCAAATCCTAATACCATACTGATATTGGGATTCAGGAATATTGGGAAATACCTGAAAAATACTGATTTTTTTGTGTGCACACCCCTAATTCTGATCTACTTTATACTACCTTTGAAGATTTCTGTTGATCTGGCTTCAGTTCATTTGGAATGAGAAAGGAAGTTTGATTCCTGGAATTAGATGATGGAACATGATACTAGCTTTGTATGACCTTCATCAGTGCCTATACATTTTCCATTCTAACCTCAGGTTGCAGGGACTTCCTTTGAAGGCAGTTTAAGACACATCTGTATACCACATCACACTTTTGGATCCAATACAAGCACATTTCTGGGATGTCCCCCCACATTTGTGGCTCAGTGGTAGAACACATGCTGAAGGCCTGAGATTTGGGGATTCCTGACTTTTCCCGTTGAAGGATCTCAAGGAGCAGGTGTGTCGAGAGAGGCTTTCTTACAGATGTCAGTCAGTCAAGTTTATTATGATCCAAGATCAGAATTCAAATCAAAGTCATCAGCAAACATTTACATTAGTTCCATATCTCAAATACACTAGAGGCACTAATACACTAAACATAGAATACAATAGTGCGTTAAAATATTAAGACTGGGTCATACATTTCTGTCTAATTAGATGTGCCTGAGCACCAACATCTGACTACTTTACGGGTTGTTACATTACAATAATCTCCAAGGAGATTTGATTGGTTCTGCCTGGGAAATTGGATAAAATGGGAGTAATATAAATGTTTCAGATATTCTGGTTAAACCGACAGTATAATGAAACTTGCTCAATTGTTTCTACCATATCTGAGAGGCCTGGGCAGAGACGTTTCTCACCAGAATTCAAGCAAATCTCCCTTCAAGAAGGGCAGGTGGAAGGACAATCAACTGGGCAAGTGTAAAGGCTCTGTGATGTTTAGGGTATTCCAGCACATAGAGCAATGTTTTGAGTGCAATTTCCCACTGCTGGGACAAGATGTACTTTAGCGCTGTCCAGTGGAAGGGAGGCATCCCACAATCCCTGCTTGGTTATAGTTTCAGCTCCTTGATGGCCGAGAGGCAAGAGAGACCCAGATATCCTGTGCCAGTCAGAGTGGACAGTGCTGAGGTGGGACGACCCCAGTCGGGAGTCACCAGTGCATTGCCCACGGGCGTCATGGCACCCACCAAGAGTTCTTAGGGCCTGTGGGCAGGGCCAGGTGTGACTTTTGCCCAGCAGGGCTTCTGACCGGCCATGCAGGTTTTTAAGAATATTCCTTTAGCAGCAGCTGCCACCACAGCACAAAGATCTTCACTATGTGACTGAAAGATAAACTATATTTAACAGAAATGTGGCCATCCTTTTCTGGCTGATTTCCACCTCCTGCAGCAGTCATTTTGTGGCAGCCATTTTGTTGCTGAGCCTGCCGTGCTGTGTCAGAATTCCAAAGGTGCCTGCAGGCTCCACAACAGTTGGGGGCCCTGGCCTAGGCTCTGAAATCAAGGAGGTTCATCATATGGCAAGATGTCAGAGTCTCACAGCAATCAGTTCTCAACAACGGTTCTTCATGAAGGTTCAGGTTTATTGAGAACAGTAAAGGCAAGTCATCTGTGCATACATTCAGTGTCAGGATTAACTCTAAAGGCGGGAGGGGAGTAGATACACGGGATTTGAAGTGGGGTCCCCTGATGAGGGCAAGCCAATCAGGGAATTAGCTGGAGCGCGCCTAAACTAATGGGCTCATATTTTCAGTGAAGCATCAGGAGAGAGGCATCAAGGTCAGACACTCAAGCTATGAGATAAGACTCAGTGTGGAGAAGTGAAAGTTAAAATTCCAGCCTAACAAGAAACACTGCATCAGCTGCCTCTCCCCCCACCTTCTGCCATGGCAGCATAGCTGAAACTCTAGCCTTTCAGTCACACTGGAACTATATCTACATTAATTTAATGTGTATGTGTGCATTGATCAAACACTACAAAGAGCTCTCTTGCTGTAATTGTATGATTTCATCAAGTTTCTTTTTGTGGTGTTTTACTAATGCACAGATTTGCTCCTCCATGTTGGTAGAACAGCACACAAAAACAATCTCAACATCACATCAAGATTGTGGGGTTTTTTTACACCATTTTACCAATGAGCATGCAGATCGGCAACAGAGGAGAGGAAATATACATAAAGGAACTAAAAACTGCAGCAATTTGCACAGGCAACATGTTCTCTAAAAAATCAAAAGTTAAAATGGAATCATGTAATACCTTTTTCCCTCCTAATGAACAAAACTAGAGAAATGGGAAATCCAAAGCTGAGAAAAAAGACTGAAGAATTTGGAAGTATCTCTAACTGTGGTTCCCCTGAGTCTAGGGTTGCCAGTTACAGGTTGGGAAATTCCTGGAGATTTGGGGGTTTCGCCTGGGAAGGGACTTCAACAAGGCAAACGACATGGTGCCCCCCCCCTCCAAGGCAGCCATTTTTCTTCCCCAGGGGAACTGGTCTCTGCTGCCTGGAGATCAGCTGTGATTCCAGGAGGCCTCCAGGCCACCCCTGGAGATAGGCCGCCTTCCCTGAGTCCCTGTAAGCTGGTCTTGCTGTTGTGGTTCTTAATTTCTTTTTAGATTGTATCCCTATCAGCAGTATAATAATTTAGGTCTGGAATTACGGCTAGTCTTGTTCTGTTGTTTATCATTATTGTTCCTTGCGTTGAAAATCCTGTATTGAAACACAGGTTACAGATTTGCAAAACGTACCAATAGAAAACCATGTCCTGTAAAGGTGTCTAATGGTGGCAGCCCAGAGTGCTTTGTGTTTCCCACTACCTCCTCAGCGAGAGTCTTCTTTTTGAGATAAACTAAAAGGAGCAGTGAGGGAGAGCCTACACAGTTGAAGATCTGTGATTCCCCCCCATTCTCTTAGGATTTTTGTATTTAAAATGTAGAATGATAAACAACAGATGGAGGGGCATTCAGCTAAGGAGAGACAAATGTGTCATGATAAGAAATGATTGTTCACTGGAATTCAACCGATTTTGGCTCTAATATTGCAGATTGAGGGCCTTTGGTGGATGAAACGCAACAGGCTGTGCTGAAGAAGATGCCTGCAATGTTCAGCAGGACAACTATGGGCCTTCTCGAGTCCCAGAACTTTCTGGAAACAGAGGACAATGGATATGTACCTGATTGTGATTGTGGAAGAAAATGTTTTTGAGAGTGTGCAGGTTCTAAGATAATGAGACGAACCGATGGGAGGACATAGCAAGAGGTCTCAAGGCCATTCCGCAGGTGTGAAAGAGCCCCATTTCGCAGGAGGGGCATGGCCAAACCTTTCTTCAGACCACAGAGGTTTCTTCGTAGGACCCAGTGTCTGCTTTTTTTCCTCACGGCGGCTTACCTGATGGCTGGAAGCCTTCTGCTCCTGCAGCGCTCTCGCTTGGTGCTCCAACAAAGTTCTCGCATGACTTCTGGAAACCAGCCCCTGCCTGTAGCAGATGTCATGCTCAGTGCTGGGAACACAGACAGCAGACCACCGCCACAGACTCATTTAAGCCTCCTGGTGAACATGGAGCAGCTCCATGGGCCAACACCAGACCATAAGTATGGGCCACGGTGGTTGATGTCTCGTAATTCTGAACTGAGACAGTTACGAAGGAGGTGGTTTCTCAGGTTCATAAATGAACAGGAGCCCATGCAGGCCACAGGAGTGAAAGTAGGGAAACCAGCATCTGAAAGCAGAGGTAAGAGGGTTTTCTGAGTTTCCAGTGGGAGGAGGGAAAATGGAGCACAAGTGATCAGATGGGGGGCAAATGTGCTTTAGGGACCTTCTCTGGGTTTCCCCCAGTTTCAGAAGCCACATATGGAGAGATATCATTTTTGGTGATGGTTCCTCATTTATGGGAATTTCCCCCAGATGTATGTGGATATCACTTCTTTCACGTGCCATGTTAAAACTTGTTAAAATAATTGGATGATCTCACTACTCCTGACTTTACATTATTTAATCAATAGTTGCTTGAGCTGGTTCTCTGCTTGTGTGCTATTCTGTTTTATCATTTTATAGCTGAAAGGACATCGAAGTATGAGGTCGTATGAGTTGGAAAGCTGGGTCATGATCATACGAATTGACTTGGCTTTTGTGCAGAACCAAAACCAGGGGGGAGGTATATTTTGCAAACGTTTTGTAGCATAAATCCTCCTTTCCAGCAGTCATTTAGACCAGTTAATGCCAGGAGTCATTTCAAAGAAAAAGAGGTGCAGGACTTATTTGCATATGCCACACCCCTTAATGTCATCAGAAGTGTGTCAGGAGGCAACGCCCACCGCTCAGACTCCACCCCAAAAATCTCCAGGTGTTTCCCAGCTCAGAGCTGGCGAGCCTCCCTGGAGGAAAACTGCCTCAGAAGCACAAAGATAATAGCTACCCAGCAGCCCCCAGATCAGAGGCCAGTGTCCCTCCCTCCCTCCCTTCCTCCCATTACTTCTGCAGGACAGATGGCAACGTTTAAGTGTTTTTACTCCCCCATTTTGGAAGCGCTATGTGCAGCTCCCAGATCGAAATGCACAAATATTTAATAGAATGAGCCCTGAGAGAGGAAGATGTCTCCAGTCAACTTGTGCAGCCCTTTGCAGATGGGCAAGCATCTCCTCTCGAACTTCTGCCTGCTGCATATCTTTGGAGGGCCTGGAGGACCCACAAAAAAGGTGGTGATCATCTTTGCCACCCACGTCCTTGCAACCAACTCAGGCCCTTAACAGCAGCTCAGCAGCCAGAAATTCAGCTGGCGGAGCTCCCGCTTTGCAAACGGTGGGGAAAGCTTCGCCTCCTGAATTTCCACCTGTCGTGCACCTTTGAAAGGTGGGGTGACAGCACAGCCAGCCCCAAGTGCCTGCCCGATCAGGCGCCGCCATTCTAGCTGCCGGGCTCTCTCTTGCAACCCAGCTGGGGACTTCCTGAGCACCTTCCCCCCGCTGAGCTGGACTGTCTCAGGCCGCTGCCGGGCCACGGGGGAGGCATGCAGGGCTGGTGCTGGGTTTTTTTGCAGACTAGGCAAGGTGACCTTCTGGCGCCCACCCCACCCCATGCGCCCACCAATTTTCAACCATAAATGCATTTTAGGAAGCAGGAAAAACACAAAATTTTGAAATTGCTCATTTCTTTTTAATTGTGAGAACAAGTAATACAATCTCTGATTTTCTCTCAAATAGCAAAACACTCATGGAGTGCTGTTTTCATCCCCACAGTACCATGGGTGTGTGGGGGGGGGCAACTTTCTGGCTGTCCAGTGTGTGCCGACTAAATTGGGTGATATCCAGAGGCCATTTGGCCATCGCCATGTGCTGACTGGTGCCATGTCTGCGAGACGGAGGCAGCGGTATCCCCAGCAAGCACACTTGGAGTGGGGAGCAAAGTTCCCCTGGGATGCAGTGGGGAAACCTGTTGGGGCTGGGGTTTTGCTTCTTTGTTTCCATGGTGCTGATGCCGTTGACCGTGCCCCTCCCTGGGGGGAAAGGGATGTCATAGCCTTGCCCATCCACCACAGATACAAGATGTGCAAGTTGAGAATGGATTATTGTGCCATTTGCACTTGTGGCCAGCTGGAGCAGGAGACTGGAGAGGCAACATATGTGGGAGGTTTCTGAATGAAGGAGGCATGGATGTGTGTCACACCTGCTGGTCCAGGCACTACCCCACCCTTCCTCCAATTTATTTACTCACTTCTCTCCCCAGTGGGGGCCCAACATATTTTACAACAATCTCCTCTCTCCCATTTTTATCCTCATAACAACGCTGTGAGGTGGCTGTGACTGGCTCAAGGTCACCCAGCAAGCTTCCAAGCCTGAGTGGGGATTTGAACTGGAGCCTCTCAGATCCAAGTCTGACATAAACCACTGCACACCTGAGTGACAGTCCTGCCCACCACCAATCCAGGGAGGGACTGTGGAGCTAACCTCAGCATTAAAAATGGCAGAGTTGAGCTCCCTCCCCCAATTCAGCCTTATAATGGGCTTCTTTTTCCCCAGTTCCAGAGGAAAGAGACTTGCCAGGCTGCAGCAAGGCTTGTGGGTGGGCAGGAGAAAGCGAGCCCAGAATCTTTTGTGGCCTGCCCCCCCAACCTCCATCTCTGGCTGCGAGGACCCTGTAGCCCCCCAGTGCTGGCAGTGGGAGGCCCATGGAGGGGTGCCAGGCCACATTGCTGGCCAAAGGCCATCAAGTGGCCCTGGGTGACTTACCTGATGCAATGGGACAGGCAGGGCAGGAGAATAACAATGGTGCAAGTGGGTCAGGCCAAGCAGCGGGACAGAGAGAGCGAGCGAGCAGGGAGCATGCTCAGCCCAGCAGCCCACCACCCTGAAAGCTGGATCAGCCCCAGGAGGCCAGGCCGGGCCAAGCTAGTGGCCAGATGGACAGCCTCCCCCTCCCTGCCATGGGGCTACCTGATCCCCTTGCCCAGCTCATCCACATCTCCCCAGTGGGGCCTGCTGCGGCAGGGGCCAGACAAGTCCTGCCACCAGAGGCTCACCAGGGGAGGGGCACACCACACATGCTGCAGGAGGTGCCTCCCGGCCAGACGGCAAAAAAAGCAAAGGAGTCCGGTGAGAGCAGCCCTGGTGCCCAGCAAGGGCGGGGAAAGAAAGAGGGTAAGCAGTGGTGGTAGGGACCGGCAGACAGAGTGATGCACATGCCCTGCCAGGCTGGGGCTCTCCGCAGCTTACCTGGCCCAGCTCCAGCACCCAGCACATGGGGCATACACACCACTCAGCCCTGCCTGCCCCACCTCAGGGATCCCTGCACAGCTGCAGCAATGCCACCAAGTTTCAGGGTGGGGAGGAGGGGAGCGGTGGGTGAAGGCACAGGACCTGTTGCCACTCGGTAGGCCAGCACCCCCCTGATGCCTGGTGCTCCGGCCCTGGAGGCACATCATTTCCTGAGCTGCTATGGCCAAGAGGCTGGTCCTGGCACTGCAGCAAACAAGCAGCTCAACAGTTTTGCAAAAGCAGTGCAAGGCAGCACGTTGTAAAGAGGCAGCACCAAGGAGCGGCTGGGAGCAGCCCGGACTTCCAAGTGGAAGGCAAGAAGGCAGCCCTGCTGAGGCACTGGCTGATCCGCTGCGCTGGCCAGGTGCGCCCAACTTCTCCCGCTTGGGAAAGGTGAGATAGAGGGTGCAGGACTTTTCCCAGGCTCTGCACCCAGGCGCAGCCCTGGAAAGGTGAGAGCAGGGGGTGGGGCTTGCTCATGTGCCTGCCCCCTGGGCTCCTCACTGCCGGAGCATCACTCCTGTGCGTTCCGGTGGAAAATGAGGCCTGGTTATTGCAAATGGGTTACTGAAAGATCAGCTATGAAAGGAATATTAAGTGTGGTGGCAACAGCCAAATTTAAGATTGGGGCGGAAATCCAAATCGGAAATAAATCAACTGTTTCCAGTAGTTGCATGTTCACACAAACTAAACAAATTGTGAAATTTTCTTATATCAGAAAATTAAATAACTTTATAGCGAATATATCAATTTCCAAAGGGTTGGATCCAAAGTTTTGTGAAATAAACTCTGGTTGTGGTATAAAACTTTCCCCCTCCCCTTACTCTTCAGTGCACTGGGCCTCCCTAAAATCTCCAGAAAACCCTCAGTAGTAGTGTTGGGTGCAGTCTGTGGGCCTGCAGTGAGAAAGGGTATTGCCCCCACCCTCCAGAGGACAGTTTAAACTGGCAGAAAACTAGTATTGGAGAAATACAGGGCTTTGTGTCATAATCATTTCTCTTTTAAATTTTTTATATATTTGTGTAGCAGCAACAGTGATGGTGATGATAAAAATAATAACCAGCTTTCGAAGAAAGTCCCAAAGATTTAACACTTATTGCCTATGGATGACTTGAAAATGTATGGAGAGTCATCATCAGAGATTGATTGTTTACTAAATACAGTTTGAATATTCAGCAAAAATATAGCAATGGAATTTGGTCTTGACAAATGTGCAGCATTAGGGTTGAATAGAGGAAAGACATCAAAACACTGGGTGTTGAAGAAAACTACAAATAACTTGGAATTCTGGAAGCTGAAAACATCAAACATACCCTTGTTAAGAAAAATACAACCAAGGAGTACTACCAAAGATTTAAAAAAGAGACTGCAAACAAAATTAAATGGAGGCAACAGAGCAAAGACAGTGAACATGTGAGCAGTCCCAGTTCTAAGATTATTGATTGGAAACAGAAGCAATAGATTGAAAAACTCACAAAACAACAACAATGCATCACCCCTATACCCTAGAAGAGATGTTGGTGGTCTTTACTTACCAAGAAAATTAGGTGGAAGAGGTCTCCTGAAAGTTAAGCCACCAGTTGAAGAAGAAAAACAAGCACTGAATGACTACACCAAGAAAAGCAAAAATAAGCTTCTAGTTGAAGTATACTAGGCAGACTTATTTCACATTACAAAACCAAAGAAGATCACAAAAAGATTGCAATCAAAACTCACTTTGACAACTGGAAGGAAAAGCATGTGTGTGGACAATATTTTAAAGATATAGCTAATAAATTTGTTAACAAAAGGACCTGGAAGAGACTCCAAAATGGGCACTTGAAGAAATAAATGGAAGGACTCACTCTAGCTGCACAAGTGCAGACACTGGAAATGAAACATATGAAAGCCAAGATTCAGAAGACCAGTGAGGACAGCAAATGTCAAGTGTGCAAGACAAAGGATGGAGCAGTTGACCACATGGTCAGTGCCTGCAGTAAAAATGGCCAAGATGACTATAAAGAATATCATGATAGTGCAGCCAATATTTTATACGTGGACAGAAGAGTACAATATATAAAATTTTTGGACATCTAACTGAAACAAAAGGAAATTAAAACTATAGTCTTAATTATAAGCAAAAGGTATATAAGTAAACTATAAGGTGTAAAAAAGTAATGCATTTATTCAGATACTGTACGAGGTCATTAACCAGATCAAAACGATGTAAAGAGAATTCCCCATATGTGTATTTTTGTATTTTTGTTTGTTTGTCCTGTGTATAAAAATAAAAATTAGTAAAAAAAGAGAAAAGAATGTCATGATAGTGCTGAAGGTATGTTGCACAGGAATCTTGGCAAGAAGCACGGCTTCCCGCCAGCCAGAAATTCATGGGAGCACAAACTAGACAAGATCATGGGGAACGATGGAACAAAGGTTCTTTGGGACTACAAGCAGATAAACACCTGGCACCTAGCACCCTTGATATCACAACTGTAAAAAAAAATGAGAAATAGGGTTTGGATCATTTACACTGCAGTCCCAGGAGAAAGCAGAATAGAAGAGGAAGGAGAAGAATACAAAACATCAAGACCTACAAACAGAGTTCGAGTGCCACTGGGAGAAGAAGGTAACCATTGTGCCAGTTGTCACCGGAGCCCTTGAAGCAGTGCCTAGAAGTTTCAAGAAACACCTGAACATTCTGGGCTTTGAGCAAATAACACCCGCTCAGCTCCATAAGACAGTGTTGCTGGGAAATGCAAGAATCCTGCGACAATACCTCTGCAGTGCTCAAGAACTTGGCTATATCTCAGATTGCAGAACACCATCTACCAGTCAAATATATGACCCTTACAATTAATAATGATGACAGCCACAACAATAATAAAACATTCAACAACAACAATAAAAATAACATTTTATTTAAAAATATTCACAGTGCCATAAAATAGCCATACTGCCTGAACATTCAATTAAAACATTTAGAAGAAAATATTACAATTAACCGAATGTAACATAATTTTAGCTCAAGATTTTTAAAACAACGTTAATCTGTAGCAGCAATGAAAATAATTTAAAATATCAACAGACAAACTATTTTAAATAAGAAGCTGAGAGATCTTGACAAGCAAAAATAAAACCATCAGCAAAATAGCCATGAATGATCAAAGCACTGCAAAAATATGCAATATAAAATATAATGTAATAGATAACCAGCAATAAAACAAGATGAGACCGTAAAATAACAGCATCAGATCTTCAAAAACAGACAGTTGACATCCTCCATAAATTTCTTCTCTGTCAAACAAAGCATTGGGGCAGAGGAAGTTAAGAGAACATCCCTGGGAAAAGACCTGAGTGAAAAGAAGACGATTGGTTGGTGCCAACTAGTCAATTGAGGGGACAGAGTCCCGCAGCGTTTGCCATTGCCCCTCTTAGAGGCTGTGGGTACATATTGAGATGCCTTTCAACAGGTCAGAGCATTGAACCGTCTAGTTGTCCACAATGATGCCCGGAGACTTTCAGGCATCTCCGACAGAGTATGATCTTTGCCAGCCGCCCCTGCCAAACATCCTTTAGCTGGAGATGCCAAAGATTAAGCCTGGGCCCTCCTGGATGCCAAGCATGTGCTCTGCCACTGAGCCCGGGCCCCTTCCCTTGAAAACGGAGCATGCGCACTGACACTAATCTTCCCATTTGCCCCAGTCAGCAGGGTTGCCAAATCTGGGTTGGGAAATACCTGGAGATTCTGGGTTTGAGGAGGGGAGGACCTCAGCAGGGTGTGATGCCAGAGAGTCTACTCTCTGAAGGTGCCATCTTCTCCAGGGGAACTAAACTCCATTATCTGTAGATAAGTTGAAATAGTGGGAGAAGTCCAGGTGTCACCTGGAGGTTGGCAGCCCTGCTTGTCCATGGGCAATCTCCCTCCAGCACAGGGTTGCCAACTCCAGGTTGGGAAGTCACTAGAGACTTGGGGGGAGGGTGCCTGGGGAGGGCCTGGGGAGGGCCAGGGTTTTGGGGAAGAGGACCTCAGCAGGGTGATGACACCATAGAGAGTCCCACCTGCCAAAACTGCCCCTTTCTCCAGGGGAACAGACCTCAGTAGTCTGAAGATTGTTTGTAATTCCAGGAAGTCTCCAGGCCCCACCTGTAGGCTGGAATCCCTCCCCAGCACCCTGCTCAGCACTCAGTCACTGGTGGAGCAGGGAGGTGGGAAATGGTGTTGATGGTAGCAACTCTTTAGAATTTCTCCAGCCTCTCCGTGGGCAGTGCAGGATTGACTGCAGGACCTAGAGCTTTCCTCCCTGTAGATTGGGGGTCCCAAAACTTTTTGCACCTGTGAGCACCTGTGGAATTCCAAAGCAGGGTGGTGGGCACGTTCCCAAAACAGCTGCCACGGGAGGCAGAGCCACCCACATCCTGTCAGGGGGTCTGGCCGTGCAGCACTCTCACAGTAACTCTTCAGCATTTCAGGCAGAAGCCCTGCCTAACAGTAGTAACGCACTGCTTTAGAGTATGTTCTTGCGTGCACGCACACACAGCTGACCTTAAGTCATGCAACAAAAGTGAAGATTTTGTGGTAGCATCTGCTGCTGCATCAGCTTAGAAAACCGACCACATGGCCACTTTGATCTTCAGGGGCAGAATCCCTGCTGGGCCACAGCCGCACCTGCCTTGGCCCACTTTCTAATGATGATTGGTTAGTGCCAGGCCAGGTGTTGGCAGGCGCCATGGTGGGGACCCCTGAGGTAGATTATAGTGACCTGAAATTGGTTGAGCACGATCTTGGTCAATCTTGTGAAAGTAGAAATGTAAGGAGTTATGCAATAAGTATTACTTCACTCCAGGGGCTACTGTTGTCCTTTTCTTGTGTTTCTGCTAGGCCAGGGGCTCTAGTGAAAGCCAACGTTTTGCACTGGATCCAACCCCAGAACTTTAGGAGCATTCTGGGCCTTAAAGGGGCCAATGTTCCCCTCTCCCTGGGAATCGTCCAAGTCCGTATCCATGAGTGGCCTGGTTTTGCCACTACTGTGTTTTTTTATTTAGCGCATACAATTTACTATAAGCTATAACAAAGTTACCAGCAAAAGGAGAGAAAGAGAATCAGTTGCAGCCTAGGATCGGCATGCGGTAGTTCATAAACACCTAGTTTCGTTAATTGAAGCTAAGTTCTGAGGGCCAGATGAACTGCACCCAAGAGTACTAAAAGAACCTGCGGATGTAATTTCCGAACCTCTTCCCATTACTTTTGAGAATTTTTGGAGAACAGGTGAGGTGCCAGAAGACTGGAGGCAGGCAAATGTTGTCCCCATGTTCAACAAGTAGAAAAAGGACAATCCAGGCAACCACCAACCCGTCAGCTTGATGCTTATACCTGGAAAATTTTAGAGCAAATCATCAAACAGTCAGTCCTTGAGAAAGGACGGCTGTGATTACTCAGAGCCAGCATGGTTTTCTCAAGAACAGTCATGTCAGACTAACCTTATCTCTCTCTCTCTTTCTCTCTCTCTCTCTCTTTTTTGTTTTTTTTTTTTGAGAAAGTTCCAACCTTGCTGGATTAGGGGACTGTTGTAGACATTAGTCTACCTTGATTTCAATAAGGCCTTTGATAAGGTTCCACATAATAGTCTTGTTGACAAACTTGGTAAAATGTGGTTTGGATCCTATTAATGTTAGGTGGCCACCAAAGAACATGGTGACTAGACATCATAAAAGTTGACACCAGCTTGACCATGGAACAACTCAAAGAAACAGTAAAAGACCGGAAAACGTAGAGAGAGCTGGCCCATAGAATTGTCAGGAGTTGAACATGACTGAATGGCCAACAACCACAACACTGTTAGGTGGATCTGTAGCTAGTTAATAGATAACACCCAAAGAGTGCTTGTTAATGGTTTCTTATCCTCTTGGAGAGGAGTGACAAGTGGAGTGCCTCAGGGATCTGTCCTGGGATCTCTGTGTTGTTCAATATCTTTATAAATTATATGGATGATAGGATAGACAGAATGCTTATTAAATTTGCAGATGATCCTAAATTGGGAGGGGTAGCAAATATGGTAGAAGACAGAGTCAGGATACAGATTGATCTGGACAGGCTGGGAAACTGGGCTAATCAAATAATATGAATTTTAAAGGAGATAAATGTAAGGTTCTACATTTAGGTAGGAAAAATCAAATGCATAATTATAGGATGCAGGAGACTTGTCTTGGCAGTAGTGTGTACAAAAAGGATCTCGGGGTCTTAGTAGTCCATACACTGAACATGAGTCTGCAGTGTGATGAGGTAGCTAAAAAGGCAAATGTGATTTTTGGGTTGCATCAACAGAAGCAGGGCCTCTTTCCCCAGGGGAACATGCCAGAACAGAATTCTGGAAACTCTTTGACAAAATTATTTTAAAAATGTTTAAAAGTTACAAGTTTTCAGCGTACAGATTGAAAACATTTCCCTCTTGAGATTTCCAGCACCTCCCCCCTCCCAAAGCCCTGAATGGAAGTAATAGTGTCCAGATTATGTGAAGTGATGGTATCACCCTGCCCTGGTTAGACCTCACCTATTGTGTTCAGTTTTGGTCACCACATTTTAAGAAGGATATAGACAAGCTGGAGCATGTCCAGAGGAGGGCAGTGAAGATGGTGAGGGGTCTGGAGACCAAGTCCTACGAGGAAAGGTTGAAGGAGCTGGGTATGTTTAGCCTGGAGAGGAGACAATTGAGAGGTGATATGATAACCGTCTCCAAGTATTTGAAGGGCTGTCATCTAGAGGATGGTGCAGAGTTGTTTTCTGTTGCCCCAGAAGGTCAGACCAGAACCAATGGGTTGAAATTAAATCAGAAATGTTTTCGGCTAAACATGAGGAAGAACTTCCTGACAGTTAGAGCGGTTCCTCAGTGGAACAGGCTTCCTCAGGAGGTGGTGGGTTCTCCTTCTTTGGAGGTTTTCAAACAGAGGCTAGGTGGCCATCTGACAGCAATGCTGATTGTGTGAACTGAGGCAGATCCTGAGAGGGAGGGCAGGAAGGGTTGCCTCAGTGCTTAGTTCTCATGGCCCTTTCTTACGTGCCCAGAGAAATCCTGATCACCACTTTGGGGTCCGGAAGCAATTTTCTCCAGGCCAGTTTGGCCAGGGATCCTGGAGGGGGGGGGGTGCCATCTTCTGGGCATGGAGCTGGGATCACTGGGTATATGTGTGTGAGAGAGTTATTTGTGAATTTCCTGCATTGTGCAAGAAGTTGGAATAGATGCCCTTGGAGGTCCCTTCCAACTCTATGATTCTATGATCCTTATTCTAATTCCCAGACTTTTTTTTTCTGTGCGGATACCTATTCCCACCAACAGGGGCCTCACTCTCCCCCAACAGCTTTTCCTACATAGTCAGTAGACTTCCTGGGTTTGTAGAAAAATCCGAAAAGTGAGGAAATCCCTTCAGGGACGGTTGAATTCCCTCCAAAAAGCCTTTTGAAATGGCCTCTGCAGGGACCTGACTCCAGGCATCAACGGTGAGAGATTAGAACATTGGGGGGGGGGAGAGGGAGGCTTCTGACTGGCTCAGTCAGTAAAAGGGGGTGGGGGGAAGGGCCCTTTCTTTCCAGGCCTCTTTCAGCCTTGGAGGGGGGGAGCCTTGGGGCCAGGCTGGGGGATTCCTAGAGGTTTTGGGGTGGAGTGCAAGGAGGGCAGGATTTGGGGAAGGGAGGGGCCTCAGCTGGGCATCATGCCACAGAATCCACCCTCCAAAGCATCCATTTTCTCCAGGGAGACAGATCTCTGTTGTTCACAGATCTCTGGAGTTCACCAGGCCCCACTTGGAGGTTGCCAACCCTAGGCCTGGCAGCAGTATAGGGTTGCCAGGTCCCCCCACAGGCACTGGCAGGGGATGGGGGTAGTGGGGCTGCCAGCTCCAGGTCTGGAAACTCCTGGAGATTTGGGGATGGAGCCTGGGGAGGACAGGGACCTCAGTGGGGTACAATGCCCTAGAGTCCACCCTCCAAAGCATCCATTTTCTCCAGGGGAAGTTATCTCAGTACTCTGGAGCTGAGCAGTAATTCCAGGGGATCCCCAGATCCCACCTAGAGGCTGGCATCCCTAGGCAGCACCCTCTGGGTGACTTGATACCACCTAATTTGCATGACTCAACTTGCTGCTGTTCAGCAGCCACCCTATGAAAGCCAGCAGTGGTGCAGCAGTTAGAGCCTCAGAGTAGGGTCTGCAAGACCCAGGTTCAGATCCCTATATTGCGGTGGAAGCTGACTGGGTGATTTTGGACCAGTCACATACTTTCAGCCTAACCAACCTCACAGGGTTGTTGTGCAGATATAAAGGAGGTGAGAATAATGTAAGCTGCTTTGGTCCCCACTGTGGAGAAAGACTATAATTTTCCTTGGTAGAAGCTGTGGGGGAGGGGGTGGAGACAAAAAGCTGAAGACAGATAAAGGCAGATAAAGGTTAAGTTGGCTGTTGGGTGGGAAGGAAATAGGGTTGCCAACTCTGGATTGGGAAACTCTTGGACATTTAAGGGGTGGATCCTGGGGATGGTGGGGTTTGAGGAGGGGAGGAATTCAGACCAGTATAATGCCATAGACTCCACCCTCCAAACCAGCCTTTTCCTCCATGAGAACTACCATTGCCAGCCTCTGGGTGAGGGCTGGAGATCACCCAGAATTACAACTGTTGTCCGGGTGACAGAGATCAGTTCCCCTGGATAAAATGGCTGCTTTGGAGGGTTGAGTCTATGGCTCCACCCCCAGAAGGGAGAAAGAGTGTGAGATAGGTAAGGGTAGAGGGGAGGAAGCAAAGGTGTGAGGAATGGGATGACCATCCCGCAAGTTTCTTGCGGGTCTCCACTTGTTATATTCTATGATTGGAGTGTGTGAACTGGCTGCTTTATTCTATTAGATAACTTCTGTACCAAACATGATGAGGAGCAAAAGAGCAGCCCTCCCTTTCGAAAGAGGGGCCTTAGATTCGCACTCAAATGATCCTGTTGACCAGATTCTCTTTAACTGTCATGTTGTTTTCATGTACTCGAGGCACTTACATTGGATGCTTCAGTGACGATCCCAGAGAGAGGACTTTGAAAGGTGCTGTGTTTTATGACTTGAGGAAAATGACAGTTTCTCACTGCCAGGAAGCTTGTGCTGAAAGGTAAAAAGTAAATATACAAATGCTTTTTTTTCTCTGTAAATTTACTGCCCCACTTATATCAGAAGCACATGATATGTGTGTACATATCTTTGTATAATTTATTTCATTTTTAAAGTACAACAAACATACAATGCTGTCCTGAGGTATGCTACTGATCCAGCAATTTATTTATTATGACTTTATTCCAGCCATCCTCTAAGAACCTCTTGTGATTGTAAGAAAGCTCTTCTGATTCTCCCCTTTTTATCTTCACAACAACCCTGTGAGGTTGAGTAGACTGAGAGTGCTTGACCGGCCCAGAAAGCTACACGGTTGAGGAGGAATCCCCCAGGTCTTAGTCCAAGGCTCTTAAGTATGCCGTGCTACAGACTCTTTCTCTACATTTTGTAATCCTGTTCATGAATCACAGGGAACGCCTGCATAATCCACAAACATTGTACACTTTATATACTTGTGCTGAGGAATTCCCATGTTCCAGTCAGTGAATGTACAGCTGAATGTGTGATACGGATCTCACATTAAGCCGGGCACTGTTCCCTGGTCTCATTTGTGAAGTTAACATGTCTTCACTTTTTCTTACAGTGAGATGAGTGCATGAGCATGTGCTCACTGTAGCATGTGGAAAGGGCTACTGGCAACCAATTTTTGGACTAATTGATCATTGTGGAACATTATTTAAAAAGCACAAGAGTGGAACATCCCACCACTTAATTAATTTTTGTATATGGACTAGCTTTAGCATGGTCTGCTCTGACTAGCGGAAGCTCTTAGGCAGAGGCCCATTAAGATGAAGACGCCCGGGACTGGACTTGGTGCAGGGAACGCGTGCATCCTGCTACTGGTTTATGGCCCGTTATGAATTAATGTACAAACACAAGTTTACGAAATTATCATTTTTGAAATATTTATTCAAGGTCTTTCAGAATGCTTTATCTGGTTGTTAACAATAACTGAATTGTTGTAATTAATTGCTCCAGGCCAACAGGCCTGGAGGCGGGAAATTGTCCTGTCCCTTGAATAGAGGCTTAATGGGTAGGAATGGGCAGTTGAGGCTTCTCCTGGCAGAGACCTGAATAGCCCTGACCCAGTAAATAACAGCCCAGTGAGCCTCTGTTGTCCCTTCAGCCCTACCACAGTAGTCCCAGATTTTTCTCGGTAGTCTCCATCTTAGTCAGCTCTGTCTTTTGGATTTTCCTTTCCCTTAAGCTGCTTCTTCCTGTTTTACAGGCATCGGACTGTTCATGTTCTACACTGATAGATAGCAGCTCTCCAAGATCCTAGGCAGAAATCTGCCCCCCCCAGCTATTTTCTGATGTGCCGTAACAGAAGCAGTAGAGGTTTACATCTCACTGCATGTTGCAAAGTCCTTGGGTCAGGGCTCTTTTTGTAGAAAAAGCCCAGCAGGAACTCATTAGCATAATAGGCCACACCCATCAACAGTAACTTATTAGCATAGCTGGCCACACCCCTGACATCACAGCTCATTAGCATATTAGGCCACACACCCCATGTTACCGGAAGTGTGGTCATCCAGCCACATCCACCTTTTGCTTCTTATTCTGTTTACCTTGTTTGTTGTCAAAACCCCAGGGCTTTTCTTAGGAGCAGGAACTCCTTTGTATGTTAGGCCACACACCCCTAATACAGCCAATCCTAATGAGTTTCTGCTGTTGGGTGTGGCCTATTATGCTAATGAGTTCCTGCTGGGTGTGGTCAACTTGGGAGCCAGCCGGAACTCTGTTCCTGTGCCTTCCTGCCCAAAAATAGCCCTGCCTTGGGTCATGTCTGGGTCTGCCTCAAGGGCTTTGATGCTGTGAGTTCCCTGTTAGGAGCTCTGTTCCCAGGTAAACAGTGGCCCAGTTTGGACTGGAAACACACACTGGGCAGGGAGGGGGCGTTTATACCTCCCCTCCCATGGGCTTTTGTTGTCCCGGAACAGCCTGGGTGGGCACCACTTGCCCTTTCGGGGGACCCACGTATCCTGGTGGGGTGCACACAGCGGGGCCAGTGGTGCTCTTTTCAGGGTTGGGACATAGTACTGGGGAAGGCATAAGCATTACCCTCCCCATATGCACTGTAGTCCTGGTCTAAATCAGCCCCTGAGCATGTGGGAACGGCATTCTCAGTGTGGGAGCTTGCAAATGTGATGGAAAGTCCATGCAACAGACCTGGATACTTCGTAACATGCATTTAGGCCCTCAAATCTGGGACCTTCCCCATGCAAAGCCTGTGCTCTGCCACTGAATCTTCTTGTCAGTGGTAAATAGAGCAAAAGAATACAGTTTAGTGGGGCCCATACTTTATTGTTCTGAGGACATTGACTAATGCATCTTTGATTTGAACCAAATCCTCTGTTAAGAATTGCTGATTTTTATCATTTTTGAGGTTTTTTTTGTTTTCACTGGTAATTTATAGGTCTTATACTTATGCTGGTTTGGAGTATGGAGCAGAATGCTACTGTGGAAACAAGTTACCCTTGACTGTAGCAAAACAGGAAGAGTGCAACAATGAATGTAAAGGAGAAAAAGGAACCATCTGTGGAGGACTGAACAGGCTTTCGGTTTTTCGGGTGGAGGAACCATGGGCTGGACCCAAACGACGTAAGTGATGTGTGGCCCTGCCTCAAACAGGGACGGGGCATGGAATGTCTGATCCCTACTACAGGTGCATGAGATGTGGCACAGGTGATCCATCCCCTGAGGGGATACCTACAACGCTGGATCCAGAACCGGCTTGCAAAGGGGACTCCTTTGTCCGGTGGCACAGTCAATTTACATTTTATATCCCACTTTTCCTCCCAGGACCTTGGGGCAGCCTACATAGTTCTCCCATCCTCCGTATCACCCTCACAACCATCTGTGAGATGGTCAGAGAGAAACAGAATGGCCCACACCAGTCCAGTGACCTTTGAGGCAGGATGAGGATCTGAGGACCGTTCTCCATAGGGAATGGACATGGACCGGCTCACAAACAAAGTTCTTGATGAATTTGGGCTGGTTCATTGCAGGGAGACTGGTCTGAACATTTCATGAACTTCCATGCTGTTCGTGGTGATTTGTGGTGGTTCATGAAGGGATACATTTCCAGACAGACTGTCTCCACTCCACTAAAGTGTTTATAAAACTTCAAAGCAATGGGGGCAGAATTCTCCAGCCTTGGAAGTACCAATAGGGGCCCTCCAAAGCACGGCTGGCTGCCTGTAACAGAGTCCCCATTCTGTCCTGTGGGATCAGAAAGCAATGTATACCCTCAGCTCAGCTCCACACCCTCACTTGTCAGCTGTTGGCAGTTAGACAGGGAGGCAGGGGACTTGTTAAAAGCAGAGCACATTCATTTATTCCTGATTGCAAACTCCCCTGTATGTCAGAGAGGGTATACTGTCCAGTAAGACTGAGAGGGTAAGAGAATTGGATTCGCTTCTGGAAATGCTATCGGTTGAAATAGTGGGTCCAAAAGGAAGCTTAACAGTGGGAGTTTGTAATCGCCCACCAGATCAAAAGATAGAGGAGGATTATAAAATGATGAATGAATTAAAGATAGCGGCTAGACGAAATAATTGTGTCGTAATAGGCGACTTTAACTACCCACACATTGATTGGGGCAATATGAGTTCTAGTTGGGAAAAAGAGATTGAGTTTTTAGACACTCTCAATGACTGTGCTATGGAACAGATGGTCACAGATCCTACCAGGGGAGAGGCGATCCTGGATTTGGTCCTAAGTAACACCCAAGACATGGTGAGAGATGTAAAAGTGATTGCACCACTTGGGAACAGTGACCATAATGTCATTGAGTTTAACATTTATACAGATAGGGAATTGCCCAAAAAGACTGACGCAACCACTTTTAACTTTAAAAGGGGTAACTTCTCTGGTATGAGGGGACATGTGAGGAAGAAATTGAAAGGAAGAGTGGAGAAGGTCAAAACCATTGGGGAAGCTTGGAGACTATTTAAAAAGACAGTCCTAGAAGCTCAGAAAAAATATATACCACAGGTTAGGAAAGGTACAAATAGGTATAGAAAAAAGCCTGCATGGTTAACCAAGAAAGTAATGGAAGCTGTAAAAGGTAAGAAGGATTCGTTTAAGCGGTGGAAAGCTAGTCTTAGTGAGGTTGATAAAAGGGAACACAGACTATGGCAAATAAAATGCAAGTCTGTGATCAGGCAAGCAAAAAGGGAATATGAGGAGCATATCGCAAAAAACATAAAGGCCAACAATAAAACTTTCTTCAAATACATTAGAAGTAGGAAGCCAGCCAGGGAGGCAGTGGGGCCCTTGGATGACCAAGGGGTACAAGGAGTAGTGAAGGATGATAGGGAAATGGCTGAGAAGCTGAACACATTTTTTGCCTCTGTCTTCACTGTGGAAGAGGAGAAGTGCTTGCCCACTCCAGAACCACCGATTTCGGGAGGGGGTTTGAAAGACCTGAATCAGATTGCGGTGACAAGAGAGGAAGTCCTCCGACTGATGGACAATTTAAAAACTAATAAATCACCAGGCCCGGATGGCATTCATCCGAGAGTTCTGAAAGAACTCAAATGTGAACTTGTGGATCTCCTGACAAAAATATGTAATCTTTCTTTAAAATCTGCCTCCATTCCTGAGGACTGGAAGGTAGCTAATGTCACTCCCATCTTCAAAAAGGGCTCCAGGGGAGATCCAGGAAATTACAGGCCAGTCAGTCTGACATCAATACCGGGTAAGTTAGTGGAAACTGTTATTAAGGAGAGAATTAGTAGGCACATTGATGAACAAAAAATATTGAGGCAGACTCAGCATGGGTTCTATAAGGGAAGATCTTGTCTCACTAACCTGTTAGTGTTTTTTGAGGGAGTGAACAAACATGTGGACAAGGGGGACCCAATAGATATTATTTACCTTGACTTCCGGAAAGCTTTTGATACAGTTCCTCATCAAAGGCTCCTAAGTAAGCTCAAGAGTCATGGGATAAAAGGACAAGTCCTCTTGTGGATCGAAAACTGGCTTATAAATAGAAAACAGAGAGTGAGTATAAATGGGAAACTTTCCCAGTGGAGGGTGGTAAGCAGTGGGGTACCACAGGGATCAGTACTCAGTCCAATGCTTTTTAACTTGTTTATTAATGATTTGGAATTGGGAGTAAGCAGTGAAGTGGCTAAATTTGCAGATGACACGAAGTTGTTCAGGGTGGTGAAAACCAGGGAGGAGTGTGAGGCACTCCAAAGGGATCTGTCGAGGATGGGTGAGTGGGCGTCAACGTGGCAAATGGGGTTCAATGTGGCCAAGGTCAAAGTGATGCACATTGGAGCCAAAAATCCTAAATATAAATACACGTTGATGGGGTCTGAACTGGCAGAGACGGACCAAGAGAGAGATCTTGGAGTCGTAGTAGATAACTCAATGAAAATGTCTAGACAGTGTGTAGCTGCAATAAAGAAGGCCAACGCTATGCTGGGGATTATTAGGAAGGGAATTGAAAACAAATCAGCCAGTATCATCATGCCCCTGTATAAATCATTGGTGCGACCTCATTTGGAATACTGTGTACAGTTCTGGTCACCACATCTCAAAAAGGATATTATAGCATTGGAAAAAGTGCAGAGAAGGGCAACTAGAATGATCAAAGGGTTGGAACACCTTCCCTATGAAGAAAGGTTAAAATGCTTGGGGCTCTTTAGCTTGGAGAAGCGACGGCTGAGGGGTGACATGATCGAGGTTTATAAGATTATGAATGGGATTGAGTGGGTTGAGAGGGGGGTGCTTTTCTCCCTTTCTCACAATACAAGAACTCAGCATGAAATTGCTGAGCAGTCGGGTTAGAACAGATAAAAGGAAATACTTCTTCACTCAAAGAGTGATTAACATATGGAATTCACTGCCACAGGAGGTGGTGGCAGCTACAAGCATGGAGAGTTTCAAGAGGGAATTAGATAAACATATGGAGCAGAAGTCCATCAGTGGCTATTAGCCACAGGGTATAGATGGGAACTCTCAGTCTGGGGCTGGTGATGCACTCTATTCTTGGTGCTGGAGGGGGCAGCAGTGGGAGGGCTTCCGGTGCCCTGGCCCCACTGCTGGACCTCCTGATGGTACCTGGTATATTTTGGCCGCTGTGTGACAGAGTGTTGGACTAGATGGGTCATTGGCCTGATTCAACATTGGCTTCTCTTATGTTCTTATGTTCTTATGTTCTTATGTTCTTATGTTCTCTCCCCTGCTGGGCATTTGGGGGTGCCAGGTGGACTCAGGGCTCTGAGCCACCCTGTTCTCTGCTCACACCAAGTGGTGGGGCTTAGCTACTGAGTGCCTTGGCTGAGGAACCACTTTCTATATCCTTCTGACTGTGAACTCCCCTCCTCGGCTGGGGGTCTGGGTGGGAGGCGGACTGCTCCCACTGAGTGGCGGGGACTGAGAATGTCTCTGGACACTGGCGGGAGAGCAGGAGAGGAGGCTCACGGCAACGCAAGAGAGGCTGGGCCAGATGACAGCTTTGCGTGGCCAGGGGTCAATGACCAGTACAAGTCAAGAATAAAAGCTCAAACTTGATCTGGGGTCGATGTCTGTGGGCTCCTCAGGGGACTTGGGGAGGCATTCCCTCACCATCACCTCTGCCAAATCCTCCACCATGGCACTCCTGGTATCCCTGCCTCTGACCACTGGCAACCAGTACTTGGGCTTCTCCCTAGCTGGGCTGCGGCTCCTCCTCCCATAGAAGAGCAGGTGGCAGGGTGAGTTTCCTCTGTGCATTCAGTGTGTGCAGCTTGCCGGGGGCTCATTCTCTGCACTGGTGAATCTCCACTTGACGTTGTTCCCGGGGCCGTCTTCTTTGGGGGACCATAACTCAGACCCCTGAAGTCTGATCTGCACATGACTTGGAGGGCGTGTAGAGAAGCGTCCGTCCCCTCTGCATCTGATGTCTCCAGCTATGCACTTTGCAGCCTGGAGCCTCTGCCTGTCATTTCCCCAGAAAGCACTTTCCTGGGGGCACTTCCTTGGGGGCGGGGGCTCACTCTCAGACCCCGTAAGACCAATCCTCACCAAACCTGGAAGGCTGGTAGCGGGGACAGTCAGCTGGAGGTCCCCTGCTAGTGTGGTGTCTCTAGCATGCCAGGGGGCCATTCTACAGCATTACAAACCTCACGAGTGGAACTGGGTTCCTTTGGTGCCTAGTAGTTCATGATAGTTTGTGGTTCATTAACCAGGTACACCACAAACCAAAAAATGGAACCAAACTGCCTTTTCCCAGTTTGTGTCCATCCCTCATCTCTGTCACCCTGGACAATGGCACTAGTGACCCTAGCAAGGGGCCCAAGGATCCCATGGTGCCTGCCCACATCTTTCTGATTCCCAGTCCTAGCTTACTTCTTCCCCCAAGCAGAGTGGTGGTCCCGTCTTCCCTGTACCTCCTGGGAATGGGTGGTGCTTCATCAGACCCCCAGAAGGGACCACCTTTTGGTCTGCAGGAAGCAGCTGTCCCCAACTGCAGGAGGTCGCTTGGCTTGGGACTGCCCATTAGGTTCGCCAGGTGGTTGCCGCAAAAATACTGGAGACATTTGATACAAAAAAAGGTCAACCAGCACACACACACAAACACACACTGTCCCTTTAATAGAAGCTTATCTGTGGAAATGCATCACTGAAATTTTTAATGGCATGGAGGTAAATAAGATCTAATTAAGCCTCTTTTAAATGGACAAGACATTTTTCTCCAGGCAGTTGGCAATCCTAATATAATCAACCGAGTCATAGTCTGAAACACTAAGCACTGCAGTACCACACATGCACCCCATTTAATACAAATGCATACGGGGATTTTAAATAGTTGTGGAACAGGTAGAAATTCAACAGAGAAAGCCAATAAGTTTTCCTTGATAGTGCTATTTCTTGATAGTGCTATTTTGTAGCTTCTGAAAAGCAAAACCATTGAGTTCCTGAAAGCCAACTGGTTGGTCCCTAAAGTCTCTCCCTTTCCAGTTTTCTTCAGTCAAGCGAACAGGATTTCTCCAGGAGTGTCCTGCCTGGCCACTGAATGGTGGCTCTGGTTCTTCTCAAACCCTGCTGGCTGAGATGGAGGACTAGCGGGTGGGTTATCACCACTTTATCAAGCCACAGCAGAAAGAAAGAGTGCATGCATGGAACTTGGCTGCAGTGGTTACAGGCTTACTCAATTAGAAAATAATTGGCATTTATGTGTCCAGGATTTTCTCAGTTTGTTTCCTGGACAGAAAGGGACAATATTGGACTCTCTGGCTCAAAACTGCACACCTGGCAGCCCCAGCACCCAGCCTCTTCAGCTTGCCCCCACCAGCAGACACGGTGGTCCCACCCACCAGGCATCCCATTTTGTGGAGATGCTCACTGCCCTTTTCCCAAAACTCCAGAAATGTTTGCAAGATCAGGAGAGGCTTAATCATACTTTCATGCTGCCATTTGGATGAGCCTCAGGGACAGAAAGAACACGAACTACAGCTGACAGGTAAGTAAGGTGGTTTCCCCGCAAGGACAGACTCGTGTGGTTTCCTTCTTGCTGATGATGTGTCTGCTGGTGCAGCCCAGTTGCAACAGGCCTCACCCACGGCAGGTTTCCCCATCGCCTCTCAGCCCCAGTCCCCCCACAGTGGCCATCCCCTCTCCCCGAAGCCTCTGAGTCTTCTCCGGTTTCTTAAAAACCAGTAATTTCATATGATTGTCTAGATATGCCGTTATAACACCAGCTGTAACAGGCTCTGTGAATTCCCAGCTTTCATTTCTTTAAAAGTATTTATCTAGGCCCTTCTGTTGCCAAGAGATGCCTTTCCACTTATACCTCTGCAGTGGAAGGAGCTGGAGACGTAACATTTTTTTTCTTTTTTTAAGAAAGCTGAGAATTCACAGATCTGGTTACACATATTGGTATAATGGAATATCAGTATGAGGATATGAAATTGCCACTTTACAAAAAAAAAGTTGTGCAGGGAGGAAATGGCTGCTGTGAGGACAGGGTCAGAGGAAATGGCTGCTATGTGGGTGGGTTGCCAACCTCTGGGTGGTGAAAAAAAACCACCACTGTAATATCTTATTGCCAATACAAATAAATCTACCAGTTCCAATGTGAACAATTTTTTAAAAGGAAACGATTTGTTTAAGGCATTCACAAAGTCCATCAAATGAAGAGACCAATATATAGTTCCTATTGTTGATTCTACAACAGAAATACATTCTTCATAGGAAGCGTGCAGCTGTGTGGTGCAGCAACAGGCCCATCTGGATCTTAGGAGACCATTTCAAAGGAGAAATCCTTCCTCCAGACGGCCTCGTAATGAGGGGCCAATGCTCTTGTCAGCCTTACACGTGCAGACAGCTGCTCATCAGTTTTGTCGGCAGGGTTGGGCTCTCCCCCCCCCCCAGGTGGTGGCTGGAGGTCTCCCAATATTAAAATTGATCTTCAGGCAGCAGAGAGGTCAGTCCACCTGGAGAAAAGGGCCACTTTGGAAGGTGGACTCTGTGGCATTGTATCCCATTGGAGTCCCTCGCCTCCCCAAGCCCCACCCTTCTCTTCCTCCACCCCCAAAGTCTCCAGGTATTTTCCAACCCAGAGCTGGAAACCCGGGCAGCCACTCCAGCTTTAGTGGGATCCTTCCCAAAACATTGCCGCAATGCAGGTTTGAGAAAGACCAGGAAAAGCTGAGGAAACCCCAGGAGCATTCGAGCACCACAATGAATGAAAAAGCAAGAAAAAGTGGGAAGGTTGTGGCTTAGGAAGGGAAAGAAGAATACTACAAATAAATGACTGGCTACGTAGATGGTGTCATCAGGAAAGGTTTGTGGGTTTTTTGGACGATGCTTACACTTTCAAGCTGAAGCTCTTCTATCAGGAGATGGTTTGCCCAGTGTAGTGTAGGGGAAAAATGTGTTTGGTAAGAGCCTTGGAAACCTGATAAGGAGGGATTTAAACTAAATACTATGGGGGAGCAAGACAAAACTTCAAAGCCTAGCATGACGCCAATAACTGGCTATAAGAACTGTAAAGATTTGCAGGGAGTGGCACGTAGGCTGGGAAATATTAGCTTGCAGGTAAGTACGGAAACAAAAACCTCAGGGCACATAAGCCATGGGTTCCAGTGTCCCTACACTAATGCACAGAGTATGGGAAACAAGCAGGAGGAACAAGAAAGGGACTATGACTTAATAGTTACGTTGCCTATGATAGAGCGGTTCACACATTCAGCCATTCACACAGCCCCTCAGGAGTTTGACATGGAGTTAGTTTGAATTCCTGCAGTCTTGTTCTCACTTCTCTGTCGCCAATACACACTGATGCATTGATAAAACAGAAGAAAAATGGCATGGGAGTCAAGAGGGAAAATCCATGTGCAGCACAAACCTACATGGGGCATGGATGAGGGTTGTTGGGGGCAGGGTGAAAGTTTAGAGTGAATGCTTGAGTTGGTTGTGTACTAGAAAGCAAGTTCCTTTGGAGGGTGTGTTGGTGTCCATGCCTGCAGACTTTGCTACCGACAGTGACAGAGATGGCTTCAACATTAAGGGCAGGGATTAGAAACAAAATGTGGGAATGAATGCAAGTAAGAAAGTGCTAGAGGAACACTCTCCCCACTTGATATTCAGTTTGACGGGGAATCCAGCAACCTCTGCCTGATCTGCTTGTTGGGAGGGGCTACAGCAGCAAAACATTTAAAAGCATGGCAGAATATGTTGAGCATAGCCAGCCATAATTGGCAGTGCTCACTGTAAATCTGGGCAGCACAAATGCAATGCCAGGCAATGCAGATGCTACACTCATATCTCAAGAGAGAAAAAACCAGGGACAGCCTGCTACGGGTTCCCGAAGAAAGGCTTCTCCTTGGTATGTAGAGTTAGAGAGCCTTGATGTGCAGCGTGCCTGCAGCCCTGATTCCTCCTCCATCCTCCAGGCATTCAGTTCTGCCCAAAATAAATGCTTCAACCAGGCTAGCAAATTAACACATCCACTGTGTGCAGTGTGTCAGAGCACTTGAACCAGTGGCATCAGTTACCATGCTGCCATAACCCTTACGGCCATCAGTCTGCTTTGGCCTCTTCTACTGAAGACGAAGAGTTGGTTTTATACCCTGCCCTTCACTACTCAAGGGAATCTTGAAGAGGCTTACAATCAGCTTCCCTTCCTCTCCCCACAACAGGCACCCTGTGAAGTAGGTGGGGCTGAGAGACTTCTGAGAGAACTGTGACTGACCCAAGGTCACCCAGCTGGCTTCAGGTGGAGGAGTGAGGAATCAAATTTGGTTCTCCAGATTAGAGTCCTGATGCTCTAACCACTACAACCAAGCTGGCTCTCACTACACTGAATTGGGTTTTATTGCAGCTGTTGCATAGATTAGAGACATCTGAGGTTGCGGTCACATGTGCCAGTTGGTGCGAGGGGAAGCACCCTTATTTCTCTGGAGGAATTTGATTTGCAGTTGCAAAATCACACATCCCTTTGTGCTGTGAGCTCAGCCCATCACTCTGTGATCAGACGTCACTGCAGGTGAGTTGCTTTTTTTGCCTTTGTGCATAAATGAAGAATCACACCTCTGCACTGAGGGTTCCTCATGGAGTATGCAATTATGCGCATATTGCTCAGAGAGAGGAAAAAATGGCACCAAATCGGGATGGAATGATCAGACCAACCTGATGGCATGAGAGCGTGCTTGAGTGATCAGAGAGGGGAAAGTCTGTCCATGGTCCGTTGGAACCAGTTAGACCCTGACTTTCTCCTATGCAAGCCTGTAGCCAGGATTTTTTTAATTAGTGGGGCCTTTAAATAAGTCAGGGGGCACCCCCTACACACCCTGCACCCCCCCCCAAGGGAGCACTTGGGCCAGATGGTAAGTCAGGGGGCCTTGGCCACTGAAATGCCCCACTGTAGCTACGGGCCTGCCCCTATGTCTTTTACCTCCGCTTCTGTGGCAGAGCAGCACGGGTTGTCAACAGCTGTGGGACCTTTCCCAGATGTTGCTGTCTGATCCTGCCCTTTAGATCCATCAGGCATTTGCAGCTATGTCAGATCTAAAGGCGCATATGATTGCAGCCTGAGTTTCTTTCTGGCAAGCCAGCTTAATCTTGAATGAAAGAGGTGGACTTTATAGATCAAATCTCACTGAAGTGTCAGTAATCCAGCACTGTGGTTCAGTGGTTCCCATGGTTACAGAGACTCTTTTGGCAGAACACTGAGCAAAGCTAGTAAGTGAAGCTGAATTAAAAGACCATGACGGGGGTGCAGGGAGGAGGGGACAATGGAGACACAGAACTGTATTTTGGTCCCAGACACATGGATGGCCCTGTCTCTAACCTCTGCCAGCCACAAGAGGACTGGCAGCCACATATACGAATGCATAAGAGCCAGCATTGTTTAGTCGTTATTTATTCATTTATCCTGCCCTCCCTGCAAATGGGCTCTGGGCAGGTAACAGCAAGAGAATTTATAGAACCATTAAAACATATTATCACAATAAATAGCTTAAAACCATTTTTTAAATGGCAAATTCTACATTAATTTATAAGGTTCCAGCAGTGCTAAATAGGGGACAAAACAGAAATGATGGCAACATTTACCTGGGCAGATGTAGTAGGGCCCAGCAAAACTGTGATAAGTTTCACAGGGCTCTGATCTCAAGCTGGAGCATGTTCCACCAGGCGGAGGAGCATGTTCTACCCTGGCCAAGCCTTTGGGCCGGGGACAACCAGCAGATGTTGGTCAGCATATGGGGACAGATGGTCCCTTAGATATGTTTGCCTCAAACATCATAGGGCCTTAAAGGTTAATACCATCACCTTGAAATGGATCTGGTACTCAGTTGGTAGCCAGTGCTGAGTGCACACCTGCACAGACGTCGCAGTCAGCAGGCGCGCTGCTGCATTTAGCACTAGCTGGGGTTTCTGGATCAGATTCAAGGGTAAGCCCAAGTTACAGTAATCTAACCTGGAAGTAACCATTGCTTGGGTCACTGTAACCAAGTCCAGGGAGGAGAGATAAGGAACCAGTTGCCTGATCTGCCAAAGATGATAAAAGGCAGATCTGGCAAGAGTGGTAATCTGAGCTTCTGTAGAGAGTGAGGCATCCAGGGTTACTCTCAGCACCAGCATCAATGGTACCCCATCCAGGGTCAGTTGCCTGATTCCTGAACCTACCCCCTGACTCTGGTACAGGACCCCTGTCTTCTTGGATTAAGTTTCAGCTGGCTTTGCTGTAACCACACAGCCAAAGCCCTGTCCAAATTATCTGGGGCGGAGTCCAGGCAGCCGTCCATCAGCAGAAAGAGCTGGGTGTCATCAGCATACTAACCCTAACCCTAACTCCTTCCCCCAGCCTCCTCCATCACCCTCCACAATACATGGCAGCAAGCTGACATCGTGCCCCCCCAGGGCCCCTCCCCCGGTTTCTCTGGGAATGTGGCATGGAAGGAGGACAGCGGATGAGGGGCAATGACATGCACAGCCTTAACCCATGCATTGTGGGATCAAAGTCTTTCCACTGGATCATGTAAAACAGAGTGCCCTTGTGCAGCTTGCAGTTGAGGACCTGGGCGACTTCATGGTGGCTCATCATTCACAGTCGGGGGGGGGGGAGGCCGAGGTTTCCACACAATCGGCCCCAGATCAAGTTTGAGCTTTTATTCTTGACTTGTACTGGTCATTGGCTGAATAAAGAATTGATTGATTGAGTAATCTGAAATGGAAAATTGAATGAATCCCCCTGAGATTCTTAGGCAAATCCAGTTCAACAGTTGACGCGTTAATTTTACATTTAACACTGAAGGGACCCATGTATCTCCACCCTAATATCCGTTGAGGTTATAAGCCCTTCAAGTTTTTGGTAGAGAGATGGACAGAGCCCCCAACTTGTAAGTCCCACTCAGGAGCCCTCCCTTTGTCAGCATACTGTTCATACTTTTCTTTAGCCCAGTTCAAAGTGTTGTGTATGAGTAGCCACTGGCCCTCCAGTTCTTTCCACCAGTCATGCACAGTTTGTGGAGCCCCCTCGCCCCCCCTGTGGTTGGAAGAGGGGCTCCCTCATAGCCATATAGGGCCTTGAAAGGGGATAATTTGGTGGAACTATGAATAGAGTTATTGCAGCTCTACTCAGCGTAGGGGAGAAGTTCCATCCAGTCATCCTGTTGATAGTCAGTGAAACAACATAGAAACTGTTCCACCACTTGATTAACCCGTTCTGTTTGCCTGTCGGTCTCGGGGTGGTATGCGCTGCTAAGCCCCTGTTGTACCCCCAGAACGTGCAGGAGTTCCTTCCTGAAGGTAGCAATGAACTGGGGGCCTCTGTCAGAAATTATCTTGGATGGGGTGGAGTGTAGCTTCACCACATGTGTCATAAACATCTTGGCTAGGGTCTTAGCCGAAGGAACCTGCTTACACAGAATGAAATGCACGCCTGCTTGGTGAATAAATCCACGACCACCCAAATGACCATTTTCCCTTTACTAGGGGGTAGGTCTGTAATGAAATCCATGGAGATGACTTCCCAAGGCCAATTGGAGGTCTCCAGCGGTTGCAGTTTCCTGGAGGGTTTCCCCGGTCGCTTTTGCACATCAAGCTGGTTTGGTATGCTTCCACATAGAGAGACACATCCTGTCTCATTTGTGGCCACCAAAACTGTCTCTGTAACAGGTGAAAGGTTTTTAAAAACTCATAGTGCCCCGCAATTTTGGATTCGTGCCCCGATTGTAAAATCTCCCCTCTGAGGTTCAGTAGCACAAATAATTTGTCACCTTTGTATCAGCATCCATTGTCTTTTAGGGTTAGCGACCCATCCGACTCCACTTCCCTTTTGTCACTTTCTGCAAAAACTGCATGGAAGGGTTCTGCCCATGCCCCCACATTCTTCACTTTAGCTTTGTGCACTTGGACCCAAGTTGTCACCATCCCTCCCAACTGCACTGGTGTGAACATAAAGTCTATCATCTCCTCCCTCTGACTGGCGTGTTGCAGAGGCAGGAGAGCATCAGCCAATGAGTTGGCTGTCCCCGGGAAGTGATGGAGCATGAAGCAGAACTTAGAAAAAAACTCCACCTGCTTGGTGGGGGATATGGAGAGCTTCTAAGTTTTTATGATCTCTCCACACTTCAAAGGGCACACATGCTCCCTCAGCCACTGTCACCAGGTGCTTAAGGCCAACCGGATTGTGGCTGCCTCCTTGTCCCAAACCACCCAATTTCTTTCAGTAGCGTTAAACTTTTTAGATATGTAAGCTAGGGGGTGTAGCTTCCCATCCCCTCCCTGCTGCAGAATGGGTTTGGAGATGAACAACTGCTTCAGTTCATCGAAAGCCCCTTGGCACTCATCAGTCCATGTTAAGCGGGCCCCTGCTTTCACTCCGTTAGTCTTTAGCAAATCTGTGAGGGAGAGGGACACCTGGGCAAAACTGTGGATGAAAGGCCTATAAAAATTTGCAAATCCTAAGAAGGATTGGAGTTGTCTCCTGGTTTTAGGAGCTTCCCACCCCAGCATGTCTGCCACTTTGGCAGGGTCCATTTCCAACCCCCTTCACGAAATGCAGTAGCCCAAGAAGCCCACCTCCTCCGTATGAAACTCGCATTTCGACAGCTTAGCAAACAGTTAGTGGTCATAAAGTGCTTGCAGGACCTCCCATACCAAGGCCACATGTGAGGTCTTCTCAGGGAAATAGCTCAAGACGTCATCTAGATAAACGAGGACTCCTTTGAACAGATGCTTGTGCAGAACCTCATTGATCAAATTCATGAAGACCCCGGGTGCTCTTTGCAATCTGAACGGCATCACCAGGTACTCAAATCAAGAGTGTATTGAATGCTGTCTTGTGCTCATCCCACTGCCTCGTGCGCACCCTGAAGTAAGCATCCCGGAGGTCTAGTTTGATGAACACCAGCTTCAGATAATAAATCTTTGATCAGGGGGAGGGGGTAAGCGTTCATAGTGAAGACCGCATTGAGGCCCCAGTAAACCATGCACAGGTGCAAGCTGCCATCTTTCTTTTTCTGAAATAGTATCAGGGCCACCATGGGTCAAATGAACCCCTGCTCTAGATTTTTATCAATAAACTTCCTGAGCTCCTCTTTCTCCGCTAGACCCATGGAGTACAGCTTCCCCTTTGGCATTTTATGGCCGGGTAAGATTTCGATAGCACAGTCAGTGTTTCTAGGGGTGGGAAGCTTATCGGCTTTGCTCTCCTCAAACACCCTGGCCAAGTCCCAATACTCCCTAGGAATGGAGCAGAGCTCCTCTTGTGCCAGGCACATCATCTCTTTGGTCGATGTGGGTGGCTCTCCTAACCCGAGATCCCACTTGTGCTGGACACAACGAGTGGGTGAGAACCAGATGGCCCCCTGTCTCCATGAAATATCTGGGTCATGGTCCCAGAGCCAAGGGTTCCCAAGCACCAAGTAGAAATGGGCCATGGGGGTGATCATGAATGTTCGTGTTTCCCAATGAGAGCCGGTGCCTAAGGCCACTGGCATAGTTTGGTACTTGCATGGCTCCCCATAGGGGACCCATCCATTTGAGTGAACAAGTGGGTCTGCGGTTAGAAGACTTCAGAAACTTTTGCGGCTCCCCCAGAATTAGTTCATAATCCCCTAGGCAAGATTCTATATTGTCTGCTGCCACCAGGCTACATGAGATGCCAGTAATAGTGTCAGATTGGAGAGTCTCAACAACCGTTTTCTCTAAGGAAACTTTCCATCTAGGGCAATGATAATTATTGCCCTCTACCTTTCCAGAACTGATACTTGGCAATATAATAGCATGTAAGTCCGTCATTTCTATGTTTATCCTCAAAACCAGAGGCAAGTGGTCACTGTCACAGAACGGGGCTACCTTGAACTGCTCAATGTGTTGGACTAAGTCTGTGGAGACCATAATGTAATCAATGATGCTCATTCTTTTCCTCAACCAATACCTAAACTCTATGGGATAATCATTTGGAAGGGAATCATTTGGAAGAGAAATAATACTACTTGATGTTTGGTTTAGCAAAGTACCTGCAAAATTGACCTTTGTATCCTTTGATGCTCTACATAAAGGCAAAATTACCCTATTAGACCTGGAGGGGGGGCAAAAGCAATGGGTACCGGAACCAGTCCAAGCATTAAAATCTCCTCCCACAATAAGCTGAGCCGAGGGGTAGACTTGCATTAAATGCTGCAAGTAGAATTCCAGGCCAGAGAAAATTACTTGAGTTTGTTCATTAGAACCAGTAGGAGGCAAGTAAATGTTTAGTATCAAACAGAGTATGTTCTGTAACTTTAGCAGGAGAGCCATAGCATAATGATGGGGGAGCTCTTCTACCATTATATTTAGCAGGGAAGAAATTAAAATACAAAGCCCTCCTTTGGCTGTACCATGCAAGGAGGCCACAGCTGGAAGAACAAAAGTTTTGCACGTGTTCAGAGAGGGCTCCTCCGTACACCAAGTTTCCTGCCTGAGAATTCTATCAAAATTGGAAATAAACTCAATAGAGCTAGCCTCCCTCATTCTACAGTGCCAGCCCCTTAGGCTCCACAATAGTAATGAAAAAAAAAACCTGATTGCTAGTTGGCATGGCATGGGCATTTTGAAATATTGGAGTATCTGATTTATTTAGTCATGCCACTGGCGTAATAGCATTCAATTAAAAGAAAAGCAACCCATGTCCAGGAAAATACATCTGTTATTCCCAGGCAACCTATTTGGGGGGAGAGCCCTGATTTCTTCAGTCTCGTTTCCCTCTGATAAAAACTGACATCCTTCTGGTTTAAATTTCTTTTGGGGCCTAAGCTGAGCTGATTCAAAGTAACAAAGGCTGATAGTCTGGTAAAGCAGTTGTTGTAGAATTCCCATCCACAAAAGAGGAAAGTTGCAAGTCCTGTGATGGAGGAGGAACCATTGATTCCGTCAGTGTCTTTCTTAACTCCTCCAGTGTGTTAGTAATACTCAGCTGGTCAACTTGAGAGAGGCTTCCAAAAGAGCCTATTAATTCTGTCTCTACAGAATTGTCCAGTCGAGAAGCCCCCCACTTCTAATAGTAGGTGGTCTGATACCTCATCCAGGGTTAATAATTCAGAAGCCTCTTCCAGAGCCATTGCATCTTGATGAATCTCATCCACTCATTCTATCAAGAGACAGAGGGCCTTTTTGCTTGCTATAGGGAGGTGTGGGGAAAAAGGCGTAATTTCTGAATTGTTAAATACCCTTGTTGGACAAATCCCCTTGTGTCTCAAGCTGGATATGTGAGCCAAAATCAAGGAGGGAAAGATGGGAGTTTCAAAGGTGAGTATGACTCTCTGAAGCTGATTTGTATAGTCCAGCACTTCCATTAGACTGATATCCAAAGTTTGGATGCCCAGTTTACAAACCACGAACTGTAATGAACTTTAAGTCACCAAATGAATTGATTCAGTTCATGAAGTTTGTGATGTGGTAGAATGCACCCCACAATGTGCTAGAGACACCAAACTCACAGGGGATCTCTGGCTGACTCTCCTCTACCAGACCTCCCAGTTTGGTGAGGATTGGAGTTATGGGTTCCAAGTTATGCCCCCCCCAAGGTACCCACAAGAAAGCACTTTCTGTGGAAATGCCAGGCACAGGTTCAGGAGGTTCAGGAGAGTATAGAACATCCCTGGGCAAGCTGCAGATATCAAAATCGCAGGGGACTTCCTCTGGATGCTCCTCTGGATGCTCTCCACATTCTGCCCCACCCACCCCCACTTTGAAGTTTGGTAAACATTTAGATTGAGAGGAGACAGTCTGTCTGAAAATGTATCCGTTCATGAACTGCCACAAACCCCCATGAACTGCTTGAAAGTTCATGCTGGTTGACCTGCCGTGAACTGGAGTTTATTTTTTGGGTTTGTTTGTTTTTTGTATTTTTGGTGTAGTGGTTAAGAGCATGAACTCTAATCTGGAAGAACCAGGTTTGATTCCCCACTCCTCCACATGCAGCTGCTGGTGTGACCTTGGACCACTTACAAATTCTTTCAGAGCTGTCCTCTCAAGAGCAGTTCTCAAAAGAGCTTTCTCAGCCCCACCTACCACACTGGGTGTCTGTTGTGGGGAAGGGAAAGAAAAGGAGATTGTAAACCACTGTGAGATTCCTTTGGGTAGTGAAGTGCAGGATATAAATGAAATCTCTCCTCCTCCTCCTCCTCCTTCACTGGCATTGAGGCTTTCTGCTTTCTCTCTGTCCTCTGTCAGAGTTTCTGCATTTTCAGCCAACAGTGGGCCCATCGCCTCTGTTGTCTTGCATTTCCTCCTCACATAACTGAAGAAGAGTTTCTTGTTGTAGTGAGCCTCCCTGGCCAGCTTTAGCTCACCGTGAGCTTTGGCCTCTCTGATGGCTGATTTACAGGGCCCAGCAACCTGCAGAGACTCTTCTTCAGAGGTATGTCCTTGCCTCCATTTCCTGAACATTTCCTTTTTCTCCCTTAATGCATCACACAGTTCTCCATTCACGTTGGCTTCTTGGATCCCCTGCCATGTTTCCTTCTTGTTGGAACAGGGATGGCTTGAACTTGCAAGAGCTCTTGTTTTAGGAGAGCCTGCCCTTCACTGGCTCCTTTCCCTGCCAGCAGTCTTGCCCATGGAATGGTTCTCATCATGCCTCTGAGCTTAGTATAGTCTGTTTTACTGAAATCTAACTTACACGTGTGGTTATGAACTTCCTTGGTCCCCTACAACAATAGGAATTCTAACAGGACATGGTCCAGAACCTTATCAAATCAGGGTGCCCTGAAGCATATACAGAAGGTGAATGAGCATGCAAAATTCATGCATTGTCCAATGGTTTACCTAGCCTATTTGACACCCAGAGCTGGGCATTTTTAATACCCCCTTTCACCACTCCTCTCTCCTGTTGGCTCTGGGGCAGACAGGCACATTTTGTCTGATGTGCCTCAATGTCTGGAAAAACCTTTAGTAAGCTTTAGGAAAGGGTGGGCATGACTTAGTTCATGATGCAAAGTGCCTTGCCAAACCATTCCAGAATGCCCATTATTATACTCCAAGACGCGACACAATGTTTGCATGGGTTTGATCCTGTCATATACTTACAACAATATTTGAAGGAACCTTAACAGAATTTACATACTCCCATGTTATACAACACAATACTTGTCAAGCTACACATAACCTTTAACAAATACAATTATAATACAAAGAATGCAAATGCATACAAATTATAAATACCAAAATACTGACCATCAACGTCTAAGATCAATATATCAAACACACTGCTCACAAGACTATATTGGAATGTGAACCTGTTAGTTTAGGTGCACAAAAGCTCCTTCCCTGAGTGGCTTTGAGCCAGCAGGAGTTCCTGCTTTGAACCAGGTATAATTGACCCTTTCCTGCTTTTTGAATTAGTTCTGACACTGAACGTGTGTGGATGACTTGCCTATACTGGAACAAATAAACTCAAGCTTCACTGAGAGCCTGTTGCTGATTCCTGATTGCTGCAAGACTCTGACCGAGTGCCAGAACTCCTCACAGCCCCTGACCCTAATACCTCACCATGAGGATCGCGGGGGCATCCAGAGTACTATAACCGAAGACAGTCCCATTATGACGGAAACCCCAGCCACTACCGGAGCTTGGAGAGAGGAGAAGCTGTGGTGGGACATGTACTCATGGGCTAATTTTCCCACTGAGACCCAAGAGACGTGGGCTACTACCCCCTGGTTTTTCAGCACCAGCCGGTATGACTACCCATGTCCCAGAGAGAGACTCTGGGAACAGGCACGGCTGGAGGAGAGGGCAGAGGAGCCGCTGGACAGCGGGAGCCTCGAGTTACAAGCCCAATTCGAAGAACTCCAGCAGGAGATGCAGGAGATCGTGTTGGATTTGCCCCATCTGATCACAACAACAGGGCAGCAGGAGCTGCGACTGCAACAGCCGCCTGTGCCCATGGGCACCCTGGGTCAACAGCAGCAGCAGGTGCCTGCCCTGTTCTGAATGCCTGGGGTACCAGGGCAATTGCTGGCCACCCCACTGTTGGAATGACCCAAGGAGCAACTGGATGCCACATTTGATGCGAGCCCCGAGAAACTCACCTTCTTCATGCTACAAGTGAGCAAGTTTCTACGAGAATGGGGTCACCTCTACCCCATCAGATGAGCACCAGATGGACTATATAGGTTCCCAGTTACGAGAGTGAGCGGCCGACTAGTATGTCGCACTGCACAACCTTCGGAACCCCGAATTCCATGATGTACAAGCCATCATGTGGGCTTTGTCACAGCAATAGGAGGACCCAATGGAAGCAGAGAAGGCCCGCATGAAACTACGGGTCCTGAAACAGGACAACCGGTCGGTGTGTGAGTTCAAGATGTGTGCAGTTGGATGAGTTCAAGATGTACACAGCTAAGATCCAAGGTTGGCCCAAGGCTGTGCTGGTGGAGCAGTATCAGCTGGGGCTGGATCCATCAATTCTGGAAAATGTTCTCCAGAGTGTGAATCCCTTAACCTTGGTGGGGTGGGTGTGTGAAGCAGGGGAAACAGGAAACCACCTGAAGATGATCAAACTCCTGACCCCCGAAAGCCTACCCCAAAACTCTAAGGGCTCCAATGAAGGGCCCCAAGGGCAAGGTGAAGGAGCCGGTGCATGAGCAGCATATGAAGCTGGGGGTGATTTCCCACTAAAGCTGCCGCGAGGTTGCGCCGCTGTTTGCCCCGAGATTATTAGTCACTTCACACCCAGGCCGCGGGGCTGCATTTTGACCCGCGGCTCGCTCGATTCCCCGCAGTTTCGTAATCCTGTTTTTTGAGGATTACGAAACTGCGGGGGAAATCGGGCAAAGCCACGGGTCAAAATGCAGCCCTGCGGCTTCGGGTGTGAAATTGACTAATAGTCTCGGGGCAAATGGCGGCGCAACCCCGTGGCAGCTTTAGTGGGAAATCACCCTGGGTCTCTGCCTGCACTGTGGGGAGTTGGGCCACTATGCCACCTTCTGCCCTAAGGTCAACCAAGCTGCCTGAGTGGAGGGCGGCTGAAACCCCTTCAAGAGGAGGGGGAGCGCGCTCCAAGCAGCCCCGAGCCTTCCAACTGGGAGTGTTGCTGGAAGGCACCTTGTCCAGTGGAGATGAGAACCCCCAGCTGGCAGGAAAAGGCTGGGACCTGCTGTAAATGATGCAAAACAACAGGTCCGAGAGCATCCTGCACCTCAACCGGTGGGCAGTAACGTCCCTCTGTTTTTTGTGACTGTGTCTGTAATCAACCCTGCGATGGGGACCCAGGTACGGGTAAGAGCCCTTAGAGCCTTGGGGGTGCACTAGAGACTTAATAAGTCCAGCCATTGTCATGGGGCTAGGGGTCCCCGTGCAGAGACTGCCTGAGCCCTTGGTTTTCACCCAAGGTCCTCCTGTTTGCCATTTTCATGCAACTGCATGTTATCAGAAGAGCAGCAGGTAGTAGTGCTTCCAATAGGCTTGGCTGGTAGAGTACGGTATACCCAGCTGGAACATTTGCAAATGGTTTCAGCAGTGTCACCAAGGTTTGGGGTTTGGAGCACACTTAGAGGTAATAGCGCAAGGTCGCCCAGTGAACTTCATGATCCTTCATTACCCAGATCTGAGTCCAACTACGACAATATGCTGGTTGTCAAGATTCTTTTAAATTTGGTGTTTTAGTGATGAAGGAGTTTCTGATGGCACACATTTTGGAAGGATTCCTTTTAGCATGAAACTGACAGTGTAAGTCATCACATGTGGTTATTATGCAGTTGGACATACAATAAAGATGGTCATGGTGTTGGTGGCACCATCTCAGCAGGAATGTGAAAACTGAGCTACAGATGAGAACTTCAAAACAGGGAAGCACAGCTTCCCTTCATTCTTTTCCTTTATTGTTCTGAAATTTCATTATTCAATGTGTTCCATTTTTCCTGACTTTCAATTTAAGAGAATGTTTGAGAGTAATTCAGGAATTTGGATATCAGGCCATGTACAATTTATCAGTGGTTCTGTTGTTGTTGTTTATGCGCATCTTGTTGTATCCAGAAGCCTAGGCATGAGAACCTGGAGGCGTTACAGTTTTAAGCAGATACAAGGTTTAGTGATATTTAGGAATGCTGCTAATATGGCCATGGACATGGCTGACAATAAAATGTATTTTTTTCAAAGGTGTTCATCACACGTGAGCAATCACCCAGTTTCTTCAGTTTGAGGCAAACAGCTGTGACTGGCTGTTGCTGAACAGGATCACATTAACTTTTTGTAAAACTGCACAAGCACAAAGATGCCGATTCAAACTAATTGGCAGCCATTACTGCCCTGTGTACTACTTAGATGAACACCGAAGAGTAGGATTTTATTAAAACACAGCATTTATTTATGATAGATTTATGGGATTTGTGAGTGATTTAATTGCCTTCTGAGTGGGGCATCCATGCAACACATGCACATAAGGGATGTGCATGTGCAGTAATGCAGTTACTCTGCAGTGTGTGGTTAGAAAGGTATACAGTGAAGCAGCCAAACTCCCACAAACAGGTCAAAGAGTCAAACTGCCCACTGAAAACCTGGCTTCTCTTCTTCAGCTGGTGAACAGGACATTAGCTGAACCAGCAAGTGCCCAGGCATCTTTAATACCAGGATTCCTTCTCTCAACAACAGCTAATTTAACTAGCATCTTTTCAGTTCACTGTAAATTTTGGAGTTAGTTAATGTGTGGCCAGTCCAGGACCTTGTATAATACTGACCTGGATCAAATAACCAATTAATGGAAAGTCAAAAATGCCAGGGCATAAAAGAGATAAAGAGGAATGTGGAAGCATCCTTATAATAATGCATCAAATATGCATCAAAGTGTGGTCATTTCTGGAAAATCTACAGCAAGCAAAGCTGCGTGTGTGTGAGATGGGTTTCTTTGGAGTGAAAACTTTTAATCAGTTTAAAGAAAAGGGCTTTTTAAAAAGCTTCTTTATGTGAGATATAATGGAAAAAAAACACCTTCTTCCAATGGTATAACAATTTTCAGGGACTGAGTGATATTTGCTTTTTCCGTCTGTCAGGGGTGGACTGGACTAGAAGGACAAAAACAGCCTGGGAAAAGGGGGGTGGAGAAAGAGGCTGCCTCCCCAGCCTCTTGTGGCCTGACCTGATGTCTCCTTTGTTGTGTGGGGCTCAATGGGGCTGTGCACTTCCTTCTTCATCCCCAGACCATTGGCCCACTGGGACTTTTCTCAGCAGCCATGATGGCTCATCCACCCTTGATTATAGTGACAGTGATAAAAACCAGCCCCTGATCTTCAGTATTTACAGCCGCAAACTGCTATCATCTCACCTTCTTCTTTCTAGAAGGTGAACGTTAAAACCTGATAGTAATTCCACCCAGAACCATTTCACTGTGCAGATCTTATTGGCATTCCAAGAGACTTCAGATTGGGGCCTGCAACTTCTCCCCTTCTGTTTTTGTGTTATGACATCCAGTCTGATGGAGAATGTGGCAGACAGCCCTTAAAACAGGCTTCAAAACGCTGAACCATCAGAGTACCAAGAGGTGATGAGTTAAATCTCCTCAAGAATGGAGAGCTTTGAGTGACAGGCTACACTGAGCACTCTGATTGGCCAGCTCCAGCTAAGGGCAGAGGTGATTTTGGACCTTGACTGTTGAAAATCTGCTCTGAGGAAGAATTTAGTTGAAGGACTGAAGAAGTCAGAAGCTTAGCCTATGCTGAGACATGAGAACTGGGGATGAGGTGTGGCCTGGTGGTTGGGTAGTGAGATGAGACTCCCAGTCAGGCCAAAGGAAGGGGGATATTATCTTCTAGGGAAAGAAGGGGAATCCCTGCCCAGCTAAACAGGGAGAATTAGCTCCAGGAGGCGGAGGAGGCGGAGGAGGAGGCGGCAGAGGAGGAGGAGATCCTGGGTCTGTCATAGAAGGAAACAGCTTGAGACACCTCAAGAGCTGGATAGAAACTAGGGATTGAAAGGAAAGGAGTTGGGTACTGAAAGAAAGTACCCGCCTCAAGGAAATAAGGGGAGAAAGAGGAAACTCTATTAAGAAGCATTGCAGTGCTTGGAAAAGCCTCACAACATTAAGATCTCAATAACTAAGAAAATAATATTCAGTAACTCTCATTTGCCTGTATAAAGTATTACAATCTGTACAACCACTGATTTTTGCCTCAAAGTTAACAACTCCTGATTACACCTGATTTGCCTTGTCTTTTAAATGAAATATTTTGTTCTGTATGACTTTTACATTGTTGCAAATGCCATTTGAAGGGGTTCACCCCAAGAGGTCTCCTTATTCTTCCCTCGGGTTCCAGGACTGGGCTAAAAGCCAAATTATGTCTCTGTGGCAGACAGTCTTTTAAGGACAAAGAAGAAAACCACATTACTTGAGGTGGCTCAGTCACAGAAGGGAACAAATATTTTGGAGGGAAAATCTACCTACGAGAGAAGGAAGAGTGAGGTGCCACCATAAAGAGTTCTGGAGAACTACAAGACTTGCATATATTGTTGTGTGTTTCTTTGAATGTTCTGTTTTGGCTTGGAGCCAGAAAGCAGGCATTTTCAAAAACGCAATGCAAAAGAAAAGACACAAAGGAAGAGATTCATTTTTTCTTCAGGGGAAGCAGAGTTATTCTTCTTCCCTCTGCGGTGTTCTTTGGGCTGTCAGCTTCTCCGGGGCTGGTCTTTTATTGACTGGCCTGGTGAGGGGTCATATAAACAGTGCAGCTTCCCTGCCTTCACTTTGTCCTCCCTCCCTGAGAGTGCCGTGTAGCCAATGAAATCTGGTTGTGTGAATGACACTGGAAGCCAGGCAATTGCTGTCTGCTCTCACACTTGCGTCATTTCCTTAAATGGGGGGGGGCGGGGGAGAGATTATACCGGGCAGTGATGAAAGTGATTCCTGTACCAGGACCATGACAGACACAGGGGGAAAACATGAAACCCATTTCAAATGTTACAGTTGATGCATACCAGGGAACCTGGTGAATCCTGCACTGAGAAGGGGGTTGGACTAGATGGCCTATGTGGCCCCTTCCAGCTCTGTGTGATTCTATGACAAGCACATGTAGACCCTCTCAGTAGGCATGTTTACGAGTTTTCAGCTTTGGGATATATGAACCAGAACCTGAAAAACAGAGTTTTGTGTTGCATGTATGTGCAAAGCCCACACATGTCCCCTTTGAGGCAATGCGGCATGCAGCATATTAGGACTGTGGATGGCACATGGTCCTGATGCCCACAGCTGGGATTCTCCTGGTTGTCATGATCATCATGTCTAGAAAGGATTCCCGTGGTGCCTCTGCCACCAGGCACTGGAGCAGCAGACTCACAGCTCAGGAGCCCTTCCCCCACGTGGGCTGTAAGTAATGAGGCTGGTTGAGCACAGTGAGCCTCTCCTCTGGGTAATATGCATAGAACAAGGTTGCTCCAGGTTTATTGCTGGAGATGTGATGAGACAAACTCAATGAACATTCATGCTGTGTTTTGCATTTGTAGTATACATTAAATCTAAAGGGCAGGGGGCATAAGAAGGAGGCATAAATTAACCATCCCTTCTGTCTCTTTTTTAAGATAAAAAGTTTGACCATAAATACTTGGTTCATTGTCCATTTAGATGCCTTTTTGGGTAGCATTCAGCTTTTTAGAATTCCATGAACTCGGGTTGCCAGGCCTAGATTCCCTGACAATCCCTAGACGCCTGGAAATCCCGGGAGCAATGGGGTGGGGGGAGTGGCATGGGGAGGCATGAATAGAGGAAGCACTGCATGCAGTGAAGTTACATCACAGTGTCATGTGATATCTAGGAATCCCTCCAACCTTTGTGGTATAGACCCCTGAGATTGGTGGAACGCCTAGAGCATCACAGACATTAAGTGCCTCAGAATCTCCGTTGCTCCTGGAAACTTTAATTGAATTGAGGCAGAAAATGAAATCTACAATATTTGTGCATAAATATTTGATGTCAATTAATAAATCTGATATGCAGAGTCTCAGGATTGAATGGAATAAGGAGCTAGATTGCCCTATTTTGCCAAAGCAATGGCAAATGGCCTTAAAGTTTGTATCTGCTCTTTCCATGGATCGTAAGTTGTGATTCATTCAGGAAAAAAAAAAAAAAATGTTTAGGATATACTGGATACCACAGCAACTCTTTAGCAAAGGACTGAGTATGGTCTATCTGTTGGCAATGTCACTCACAGGACACAACCCTTCAACATATGCTTTGCGTGTGTCTAGTCATTCACCTTTTCTGGAAAGAAGTTAGGACTCATATTAATTTTGAATTAGATTGTTCAATGATTTTTGAAAATGCTTATGTACTGCCTTTCTCTTGGACGCTAACTGATGGTTTATGAAAATGGACCCACAGTGCCCTTACTATAGTATTACAACTATAGTAATTTAGTATTACAACATTGAACATAAGAACATAAGAGAAACCAATGTTGGATCAGGTCAGTGGCCCATCCAGTCCAACACTCTGTCACACACTGGCCAAAAATACCAGGTGCCATCAGGAGGTCCACCAGTGGGGCCAGGACACTAGAAGCCCTCCCACTTTTGCCCCCCCCCAGCCCCTTAGAATTCTATCAGCATTTGAACAAAAGGGGGAAGAGTGGGTCTCTTTGTGCATGCCTTCCTGCAACAATAATCCTTCCCCCCGCCTGCCAGTGGTGAGTGACTGCTGCCTCCTCAACTCACCTTGTTTTTTTAATTTTTTTTTTGTTTTCAAGACAGACAAACACATAACACAAACATACATATATAAAATGGGGCACATCAATTCATATCATTTCCCCCCCAGTAAACTACCTCATACATTATCTAACTCTATATCTATTTTCCACCTTATGCGTATAATATTTTGCAAATATATAAGTATACAATTCTTGTTTTCTACTAATTGGACCTTTGTCTAAGCATCTTCTTTAATGATATATATATCTATATCATTATATATAGTTATATAGTTCTAATTTTCTTCTGCTTTGGATTTTGTCTAAACACTTTACTATATTTTTTAATCCATCTCTAGGATCTTACTCAACTCTTAAATCTCAAAATCTGCCTCAAGAATTTTTAATCTTTTTTTGTAGCTTTCATCCTCTTCTTCATTTTTTGATTTCTCCTCTTAAGTTTTAAAGTCTTAATTCTGTGTCTTTTTCCCTTGTAAGTATAGAGATTATTTTCTGAAAGTAGCCATCTGTTCTCTATTCTTGAAGTGGTTTGAATTTCCATAGATTGTTTTCTTTTCTCTCTCTGGGATGATGTATAAATCACTGTTTTGCAAGTTTTATCACTATTGGTTCTTTTAAAAGATCTCAGGTGCACTTCTGTAGAAATTTCATTTCTCTTTGTGTGTGCAACATTCATTCTGTAGATCATATCAGTTTGATTCTAGGGTTCTTCTGTATCTTCTATACAGACATATCCTTGTTTCTCATCCTTCCATTGTATCTGGAGTTCCTCCATGTTGGTTGAAGTTTCTTGTAGCACTGTATCCATTTTATCTTCCATGTAATCAAAAAGTTCTTTAATTGTCACATTTACAGCAGTAATAACTGTGTCTTGAATAACATTTTGCAAATATTTTAAAGAAATCTACTAACTTAATATCTACAGGTTTCAGTATAGCTGGAAATACAGCCTCTAGCACCTTTTGGGATCTATCTGTCCCTTCCATTTTTAGAGCAATATGTTAAAAACAGAGAATCTCTGAAGTTATTTTTCAACAAAACTTTGCAGTTACACCGCTTCTAATATTTATAAAACACTAGTTGTTACAGTCATGACAGAGACAGTATCAACATAAGTCAAAGTCTTATCAATTATTTACATTACAGAACACAGCAGTCAGAACAGAGTGAACTTTGTAATTTCAGCAAGCATAAACATAAAATGTTATGAGAATGTAATATGTGACAAGTTCAGAGTGAGATCCAGGTCTTCTTTCTTCCTTTAAAAAGTAAAGTATTTATAATCCATTTATTGAAAAGTAGTCAATTATAGTCTTTATTAAAATGGAACTAATTATAACCCTTTACAGGGTCTTCATGTAGTTCCAGGTGCTTCGCTTATAACTCCAAACAAAAGTGGAAGAAAACATATTTCTGATTCACTGGGGTTTAAAGTCCAATAATACCAATTTTGCTCTGATTTTATTTTCCACAGAATGATATTACAGTCTCAGACAAAAGCCTCTTCTTTACTTTTAGCCCAGGAAGTCATTTAGGAAGTTACTTTGGTTCTTTTTCTAGCCACTTGTAGGAGGAAGTGGGGGGGTGGAAAGAAGACAAAGGATACATCCTTTGATAAAAACTCTTTGCCCTTCACCTTTTGTCTTTTTTAAACTTTAAAGAGGCTTTAATGATGGGTAATTAGATTTTCTGATGTTGTTGCTTTAAGTGTACTCACAGTGTTGTTCTTCATCAGTAGTATGGATGAGGCTCCAGTTTCTTCCCCTTGCCCAGGCAGTCACAGCTGCATGCCCATGTCTGACAGCTGGCTCCTGCACTGGGGCAATCTTGGGCTCCCACCTGCTTGCTGCCACTCGGTCAGGGTCCAAGTCAAGCCCCTTGCAATGAGCCCCTCTACAGGGAGCTCATTGGAGTCTGGGAGCCCCCGAACCCCATTAAAAGAGCCGGCGATCTGGCCATCACACATGAGAGCATCCTGGTACAACCATTCTTGCTGCGCCTAAACCCTTTCTTCTCCTCCCCTTGTTAAGAGGAGGCAGGTGCTCACAAGCTTGGGGCTGCACCTTGGCATGTTCTGAAGATGCCAGTATAGAAACAGCTGTAGTAGCCAGACAGCTGGGAGACTGGGACTCTTTGCAGGTCCCACCCCAGCAATAATGGGAAGCCTTTTGCATATTTGATATGTATTTATAAAACTTAATTCTTGAGATTATAGATTTTAGATTAAAGTGTCTTTAGATGTCACAGAAAATGGATACCAGAAATTACCTAGGAGATAGTATGAACACTAAGATACACTAAGAGAGGGGTGTTGAACTCATTTGTTATGAGGGCCAGACCTGACATAGATGAGACCTTGTTGAGCTGGGCCATGTGTGTCAAAAATGTAACGCCAGGTAGCAGAGATATAAACTTTATAAAGGACAAAAACAAACACAGTTAAAGATTTTTTTTAAACTTAAAATAAAAACATGCTTAAAACATTAGCACTTTTGTAATATTTTGTTTATTTAACAGTCTCTGATAACTGAACTATTGCATCAAAATGTCTGTGCTGTAGCAATTTTGAGTATGCTGGTCAGGTGTGTATCTGTAAGCTGCAAACCTACTTTTGATTTATTGACATTCATTACAGAAATCTCACAGTCAGTGCTCTGAGCCTAGGACTCAGGGGGAAATATGAAATGGCTGGGCATTGTGAGTGTTTGTGCATAAATTACTTTGTGCACTGATAAAGAACATGTGAAAGCATCATGACACAGAATGGGGGCTATGTGTTTGTCTACAGAACTATAGTCTTCCCAGAAAAATAACTGCAACTCCTATGAGCCAGTGTGAATAGAGAGGCAGCCATGTATAGTGGTCAGTATCAGCCTGCTATCTAGGAAGTCTAGGTTCAAAAATCCCAGTCCACAAAGGAAATGTGCTGGGTGAACTTGGTCTGGACACACAGTCTCAGCCTAATCCACCTCACTGGCTTGTTGTTATTACTCATCTAAATAGTTCACATTGTTTTCCTACTGAGAAAGACTGGATCATGAGGGCATGAATACAGTGATAAAGGGGAGGCAAACCCAATTGCACCCAGGAAAGCCATAGCATACCTAGTCCAACAAAATACACATACACTGTAGCAAGGCACAGAAAAGCTCATACCTCTAAACTTTGTTAGTCTTAAAGGTGCTTTGTATTTTTCTGATGCAACTGAGGTAGTTGAGCAAAGGGGAGGAAGGGGAGGAGCCTCAGCCAATGAAAGGGAAGAAAGGCTTGCCTTTGTCTCCTGTGTGATTGAGGGAGCCTGGCAAGAAAGCAAGCTCTGGCTCATTCCCTCCCTCCCCCTGGAAGGAGGAAGGGAAGTAGCCTTAACCAGTGCAGAGAACAGAGGCTTGCCTATCTATCTCTCCTGTGTGACTGAGAAAGTCTGGTAAAGCAAGCTGCAGCACAGCTGTAGGAGAACTGGAGAAAGAAGCAGGAGAGAGCCAGTTGCTCAAGGGACAGATAGGAGCCCTGCAGGGGCAGATCTGGTCTGTGGGTCACATGTTTGATGCCCCTGCACTAAGAAGAAGGGAATAGCAGATAGTGGAACAATTGCCAACACTGGTGGATATTCAAATACTGTTACAGTCAGAATTTAGCAGATTTGATAAATCATTAAAGGATGGGGCAGACTTGTCTTGGCAATAGTATGTGCAAAAGGATCTAGGGGTTGTAACAAGTTGTAACAAAATTATTGTAAGCTTTCTCAGAGTATGGTTGCATAGTGCTGACAGTAATCTTTGCCGTAACAAAATAAGAACAAATTTGACTAAACCAAGTATCAATATGGGGAGGTAAAGGATTTTTCCAATGAGCAGATACAGTATTTCTTGTTGTAGAAAGTAAAATAGAAATTAATTCATTCTGCTCTTTTTATAGATGGGCTTTTTCTAGAGCTCGTTTTGATGCCTTACCCTCTAATTTATTACAAGGAAGGTTCTTGCGTTGGCCTATCTCCCAAAGATGTTGTCCCTGTACAGGTCTTGAGATAGAGTCGGTCCCACATATTCTTTTACATTGTAACTTTTACGCTACGGAGAGGCAGCTGTTAATTTTCCCATTGTTGTCTACATTTAAACCTCTGGATGTCCACTTGAAATTTGCAGAACCAAGGATTCTAACCTTTTTGTTGGAAGATCGGAAAGAGAGGATATCTTTAGCTGTGGCAAAATTTTGCTTCCTCGCACTTAAAAAGAGGAAGCTTGTACCTCAGACAGCAAGTCAATGATAAAGTAGTATTGCTCCTGTTTCCACCTTAATGATACACTGTGTTGCTCCCGCTTTTGCTCTTAATGCTGTTTTATATATTTATTTAATTTTATGTATCTACCATGTATTTTACCTCAATCCTTTTTTTTTTTGGAAATATTTTATATTGGCTGGTCGCTTGACCGTACTAATAAACTTGAACTTGAACTTGATTCTGCTCTTTATTTCTTATGGAGGGGGTTGGAATTCCAATAAAAAGACTTCAGGGAGAAAATTTAACTTTACACCTGTAATTAAACATATACTTTGATGAAACTGTTTCAAAAAAAGATGCAGTGATTGGGCAAGGAATTCACCCATCTGACCACATTTACTGATACAGCTAGGGGAGTTTATCAAACTTATTCTGCGAAGTCGAGTGAATGGTAAATACCAATGGGCTGTGATTTTTATTATTTGAAATTTTACATTAAAGATTGGAGACCTAGAGGAATGGGATTCCCAAATTTCCCCCCAATCTTTGGGGTTAAGTCTATTCAAAAGATCTTGTTGCCAATTCTTTTGAAAGGGTAAAGTTTCTGAACTAATGTTTGTCAATAGAATTTTTTATAACGTAGAAATAAGACCTTTTGAATTTTGTTTAATGTCCATAAGAATATGTTCAAATTCTGAGAGAGATTGTGATAAAGCAATTTTTACCTGAGATGATGATAAGGCATGTTTTAGCTGTAGGTAGTGAAACCACTTGACTGTACAGCCTAGCTTCCTTTCTAAATAGTTTTTTTAAGTATATTATTTTTGTCAGTTAAATCTCTTAAAACTTTAATACCTTTCTGTTTTCAATATTGATACATATTACCATCATATTGAGAAAGCCCAGGAGGAAACCATGATTAGTTTATTAGTGGTGAAATGGGAGAAATATTTGGTGCGAGAGTTTGTCTGTGTTTTTTCCATATTTTCCATGAATTTACCAAGTATGGGTTGGACTTGGCCAAAGGTGAAAGTTTTTGTTCTTGTTCCCAAAAAAAGTCTTGTATGGGGATGGACTAGATTTAAGGGACTAGATTTGATAGACAGAGTGCCTGAAGAGCTATGGACGGAGGTTCGTGACATTGTACAGGAGGCAGCAATCACTACCATCCCAAAGAAAAAGAAATGCAAGAAAGCAAAGCGGCTGTCTGATGAGGCTTTACAAATAGCAGAGGAAAGAAGGAAAGCAAAAGGCAGAGATGAAAAGGAAAGATTTACCCAACTGAATGCAGATTTCCAGAGAACAGCAAGGAGAGATAAGGAGGCTTTCCTGAATGAACAATACAAATAGAGGAAAACTATAGAATGGGAAGTACTAGAGATTTCTTCAAGAAAACTGGAGAAATCAAGGGATTGTTCCATGCAAAGCTGGCCATGATAAAGGACAAAAACGGTAGGGACCTAGACAGAAGCATAAGAGATTAGGAAAAGATGGCAAGAATACACAGAAGAACTATACAAGAAGGGCCTCAATGTCCTTGACAACCATGATGGTGTAATCACTGACCTCGAGCCAGACATCCTGGAAGGTGAAGTCAAATGGGTTTTAGAAAGCATGACTAACAACAAAGCTAGTGGAGGTGATGGTATCCTAGCTGAGCTATTTAAAGTCTTAAAAGATGGTGCTCTTAAAGTGCTGCACTCAATTTGCCAGCAAATTTGGAAAACACAACAGTGGCCACAGGATCGGAAAGGGTCAGTATACATTCGAATCCCAAAGAAGGGCAATGCCAAGGAATGTTCAAAGTACCTGCTTTCATTGCACACGCTAGTAAGGTCATGCCAAAGATCCTACAAGCTAGGCTTCAGCAGTACATGGATAAAGAACTGGCAGAAGTAAAAACTGGGTTTCGCAGAGGTAGAGGACCTAGAAATCAAATTGCCAACATTCACTGGATTATAGAGAAATCAAGAGATTACCAGAGAAAGTTCTACTTCTGCTTCATTGACTACACTAAAGCCTTTGACTGTGTGGATCACAACAAACTTTGGCAAACCTTAAAGAGATGGGAATACCAGAACACCTCACATGTCTCTTGAGAAACCTGTATAAGGGTCAAGATGCGACAGTTAGAACAGGATATGGAAAAGGAGTATGACAAGGATGTATATTGTCCCCTTGCTTATTTAATTTATATGCAGAGTACATCACGTGAAAAGCCAGCCTGGATGATTCAGAAGCCGGAATTAAGATTGCTGGGGAAAACATCAACAACCTCATATATGCAGACGATACCACTCTGATGACAGAAAGTGAAGAGGATCTAAAGAGCCCCTTGCTGAAAGTGAAAGAGGAGAGCGCAAAAGTTGGCTTGAAACTCAACATCAAAAAAACCCTAAGATCATGGCATCCGGCCCCATCAGTCCTTGGCAAATAGAAGGGGAAATCATGGAAGCAGTTATACACTTCATGTTCCTGGGATCACTGCAGATGGTGACTGGAGCCATGAAATTAAAAGACACCTGCTCCTTGGGAGGAAAGTGATGGCAAACATAGCATAATAAGTAGAGACATCACCCTGCCAACAAAAGTCTGTACAGTCAAAGCAATGATATTCCCAGTAGTAATGTACGGCTGTGAGAGTTGGACTATAAGGAAGGCCAAGCACTGGGGACTGGAAAAGTATAATTGTTTTCAATTTATAGCCAGGAATGTTTTGGATCATCTGGTAAGATCTTAGTTGCTGTGGCAAGAGTAGAGGCTTCTAAATATAATCTGAGGTTAGGGCAATTGAGTCCACCTCTCTCTCTGGGTCTATAAAGTAAATTATTTTGAAACCTTGGCTTTCTGTGTGCCCAAATGAATTTATTAATTTCAGATTGCCATTTGTTGATCTCAATTTGTGTGACTGGGATAGGTAGGGTCCTAAATAATAATAATAATTAAAAAATGGAAGAATCAATGATTTAATTCACTGGATTCTATCAGGCCAAGAAAAACTCATTGTGTGAACCTGAATCTTTTTGAACAGAAAGTCATTTTTGTGCGTGAATAATTTAGAAAAGTTGAAGGGGATATATACCCCTAAATGGCACCAATTTTTAGTAATCCAATTAAAAGCAAAGTTCTGTTTGAATGTGGTTTCATTAACCTTACTGAGTTTTATTGCATAAAGATCTGATTTGGCTTAGTTGATATGTAAACCTGAGACCTGGCCAAATTTTTCTAAAGTGGATTGGAGTGCATGCAGAGAGATCAGACTGGGTTTTTTAGGTATAAAACTATATCATCTGTGTACATCCCAATTTTATGGGTAGTGCCATTAATGTCAATTCCTTCTATTTGGGGGTTGTCACAAATTTATTGGGCTAGAATCTCAATCCCCACAGCAAAAAGTCAAGGGGAGTGGGGACAGCCCTGCCTAGTACCACAGCGTAGATTAATTGTATCTGATAGGTATTGATGACTTTTCAGTTTGGCTTTGAGAGATTTATAAATTTCTTTTATAGCATTCCTAAAAGTAGGACCAAAATCCATTTCTAAAAGAATATGTTCCAGGAAGTCAATTTGGATGCTATCAAACGCTTTTCTAATGTCGAGAGCCAATATTATAGCTTCTTCTTTTTGAAGTCGACAATGTGTAATCACATTTAATGTATGTCTGACTTTTCTGTCAGGTTTATTTAAGAAATAAAGCCTGTATGGTTGGGATTTATGTATATTGATGTAATTTTATTTAATCTGTTTGTAAGGATTTTAGTAAATAATTTAGCATCTGAATTAAGAAGAGGAATAGGTCTGTAAGCTTCTGGTGATGTGGTGTCAGGTGATCCTGCCATGAGATGTGAGGGAGGAAGGAGGATGAGATGATCTGTAACCTTTTAGGCTTGGAAGGGGGGGAGTGGGGAAGTTGCCAGGGCAACAGGGTGTTCATCAGCCTGGGCTATCTCCTATCTGACCAAATGGCCCTGTCATACGGTTCGGGTTTCTCCGGTATGGGCAGCTGGGCCCCTTTATGGCTCGAACAAACTCTTGCACCTTTTTCCCGCGCGCGGGCTATGTAGCCATTGGTAGAATGCTTGGGGGGGGGGCTAGCTAGTGGGGTATATCCGTAGATGTTTCTTTGTGTCTTTCATTCCTGACAATGCAACATTAATGCGCTTTTAGAACTGCGGCTGAATAAACTCTAACTTCTCATGAAGTCTGTTGTTTAGCTGTCCTTTTTGGAGTGCCTGACAGGTGGACTCTTTCCCCTCTTTTTTTTTTTTGTAAAACTCTCTTAAAAAAGAGAGAATTTTATTCTTTTTATAAGAAACAGGAAGGGTAGACAGATGGAGAAAGAAAAAGATGGAGTGAAATTTTTCCTGTTAGTGAGTGTTAGTTTAGGTTAATAACCAATACTAGTTTTGGCATCTATCGTGGTTAGAAGATCTTCTTTTTAACTATTGCGAAGTCCAAAATCACTCTGTTAATGCAGTTAGTAAAGTCCATTGGGGTTAGTAATTAAACAGCTCCTTCCAGATGTTACACGAACAGTCCTCAAAATATCTTCTTTTTAAATCTCTTCCAGTTATGGATTGAGTCCATTTTAACTTTGAAGTCTTCCGTTCCATCACCACTTTCCCCTGGGCTGCTGTCTTCTTCGCTTGTCCCAGTTTGGAATACTGCATCTTCCTCCCTGCTGGCGTGTCTCTTCAGAAGTTTCTGTATTTTAAAGATGAAATCCTTCTTCTTTCTTTTCTCTTTTTCCTTAAACTTCTGGCTTTCAGGCTTCCTGGGCTCCACAAACTCTTCGGATGAAATTAGATCTCCAGTTTGTCGCTTGCTATGCTCAACATCCCCTTCCACTGGCAGAGTATTCTCTTTTATAAAAGCGGAATAGGCTTTGGGAGCCTCATCCACCTCTTCTTTTAATTTTATCGCTTCACTGCCAGTTAGGGGTGCCAAGACATTTGTCAAGGTAAATCCGAGATCTTCTTTCTCTTCCTCTTTAACGCCCTGGAAACCTAGAATCAAATTCGATTTCTGTTCAATCTCCATCATCTTTCTAGTTGTTTCCGATATCTGTTTCTGTCGACTGATGAGAACACTATCCATTTTAGACAGAGTTTCGTTGATTTTCCGCAATTGTTCCAGCAGGGGGCACAGCATCTCCTTTTCCTGTTGATTGACAGCAAGCTCTTGGGGGGGCTGTCTGGACCGGAAGTCCCTCCTCTCTTCTCTTCCGGTATCTGCAGGACTTTTTCCAGTATCGACATTTTGTTTTTTTGTTTACTTTTAAAAAGTTCGTGCCGCATCCCCCAGGAAGCTAAGATGATCGGAATCTTCCATGCAACCCCAACGGTACTTTCACCAACACTTTTTCTTCTCGCCCCCTTTGCGCTCCCTTTGTGGATCTTGCTTCTCAAAGGGGGTGGGAACTCCTCCCTCCTCCCAACGCTTATACGCATGCAGGGGGCTCCGATTTACGCTTCAAAATAGATCTCCAACTCACGATTCGATGCTACTTCTACTTTTTATTTTAAGCCATAGCGCTGTCTTCACTCCTGGAATTCGGTGGCGCCGCTAAGTCCCATTACGGGCACGCCGCAGCGGGGCCGATTGGGGCGGGGAGAAAGCCTCAATTTCCCGGCTGTCTGCCGGCAAAGAGGCTATTCCCCAAGCACCCCCGGTTCGGAGCCTTTACCTAAGGCTCACTAGGGTCTTTCGCACACGCGAAGACCCCCCCTAACTGCGCGTGGGCTAACCGCCTCCGGGAGCGTCCCGAGAAGCGGCCGCCATTCGCGACGCCGAAACCGAAACCCGACTCTTCCCCCTCTTTTGTTATAACTACAATGTGGGCTCCAGTCCAGGGTTGCGAGAATTGACCAATCTTCATTATATTTGTCATCATTGTTAAAAGTGGTGGTATTAATGTTTCTATGAACGCTTTATGCCAGTCATTGGGCAACCCATCTGGGACAGGTGTTGAATTAATTTTTGATCACTGTATAGCTTCTTCTAGTTCCATGGCTGTAATAGGTTGATCTAAAAAAAAAATATTGCTTCTTCCTTGCAATAATAAAGTTAAATTGTCCATTTCAGCTATGTCCATTATCCTATAGATAACCGTTGTGTATACAATTCTAGCTGCTGTTACTATGTGGGAAATTTAACAATCTAATTTTTTAAATTAATCCGGAATAATAGTTAACAGAAACAACTCAGGCTTAAAAGGTATATTGACTCCTAATATATGCTGTAATATTTCATGCACCCCAACCCAGAAGTTTAAACTCTTATCACAGGTCCACCAAATGTGGTAGAAAGAACCAACTTTTTCTTTACACTTCCAGCAGCAATTTGACATATTGGGAAAAAATCTAGCCAATTTATCAGGGGCCATGTACCGCCTGTAAAACATCTTAAGGAGATTTTCTTTAAAGGTAATGATTTTAGTAAATTTTATATTAATTTTTATATTAAAAAGGGGGTTGGAACACCTTCCCTATGAAGAAAGGTTAAAACGCTTGGGGCTCTTTAGCTTGGAAGAAACGACGGCTGAGGGGTGACATGATTGAGGTTTATAAGATTATCAATGGGATTGAGCAGGTTGAGAAAGAAGTACTTTTCTCCCTTTCTCACAATACAAGAACTCGTGGGCACTCCATGAAATTGCTGAGCAGTCGGGTTAGAATAGATAAAAGGAAATACTTCTTCACCCAAAGAGTGATTAACATATGGAATTCACTGCCACAGGAGGTGGTGGCAGCTGCAAGCATGGACAGTTTCAAGAGGGAATTAGATAAACATATGGAGCAGAAGTCCATCAGTGGCTATTAGCCACAGGGTATAGATGGGAACTCTCAGTCTGGGGCAGGTGATGCACTCTATCCTTGGTGCTGGAGGGGGCAGCAGTGGGAGGGCTTCTGGTGCCCTGGCCCCACTGCTGGACCTCCTGATGGCACCTGGTATATTTTGGCCGCTGTGTGACAGAGTGTTGGACTAGATGGGCCATTGGCCTGATTCAACATTGGCTTCTCTTATGTTCTTATGTTCTTAGATTTTAGTCCATTGGTCTAAATTAATACTATACCCTAAGTGTTTTGCCCAAGCTATCATAGATGCTTTAATTTCTTCATCTTGCATCTTATAATCTAACAATATCATATATATCATCGTACTTCCCTAATAAATTATCCGAAAGTAAATTAGGGTTCGTGAATGCTTCCTAAGGTGTTACCCATTTTGGTATATTTGTACAAAATGAGCTTTTTATCTCCTCCCAGATCTTCAACGGGGCAGCTCTAAGAGTATGTTGTTTAAAATATGCATGTGCATTTTGTTTGCCATACCAAAGGAAGGCATGCCAACCCAATAATAGATTGCGATCTTCTCATTTCAAGAGTCTTATGTTTTGCAGGATAATTCACTTCCAAATCCATGTCAAAGTTGCGGCCTGGTAGTATAAACATCAATCCAGTAAAGAAAAGTCTCCTTGATCTTTCCTATCCTGGAGTGCTTTTAGCTTAATTCTAGGTCTTTTTTGTTGCCAGATGAATTGTTTAGCGAGTTTTTCTAATTCTCTAAAAAAAAGTTTGGTTTTTAAGTATTTGTATCATCTGGAAAAGAAACAAGACTCTTGGCAGGATGTTCATTTTCAGTACTGCGATTCTTCCCATGAGAGGGAGTTGCATATCCTTCCACTTTTCCAGGTCTTTCTTGATTTCAGAAATAAGCTTTGAATAGCTGTCTTGGAAAAGTGAGCTGCATCTATTTGTCATGTTTACTCCTAAATATTTTATCTTCTTCTGAATTTCAACGCCAGATATCTTTTGTAGTTGTTGGTTTTGTTCTTCTGTGCAGTTCTTTGTCATTATTTTGGGGGGGGTTTTAAGTTGATTTTTAATCCTGGTACCAACCCATATTTTTGCAGAAGGGTTAACAAATATTTCATAGACTGAAGTGTATCTTGCAATATAAATACTAAATCATCAGTGAATGCCTATAGTTTGAATTCCTCATCTTTTATTTTCAATCCTTTAATTCTGTTTTCAGTTCTAATTGAATCACACAATATTTCCAAGGCAAAAACAAAAAGTAACAGCAACAGAGGACAACCTTGCCCGGTTCCCTTGCAAATATCAATTTTTTGAGTTAAGTCCCTATTCATCATAATTCTAGCCTGCTGTTTATTATAAACTGCTCCCACGATAGCATTGAAGTTTCCTCTGCATTGTGCTGCTAATAGTAATTCAAGCATAAGATCCCAACTAATGTTGTCAAATGCCTTCTCAGTGTCTAAAAATACTAGCACGATCTGTTTCCCTGGGTTAGCTTTGAAATATTCCTAGATGTTCATAATAACTCTAACATTGTTTCTTAATTGTCTTCTGGGTAGAAAGCCCACCTGGTTCTGGTGGATTATTTGCTCAAGCACTTTTTAAAACCAAGATGCTAATTTATCGATGCATACATTTATCAATACATAAATTTTATAATCTCTATCTAATAAAGAAATTGGACAGTACTTTTTAATTTCTTTCTCGTCTATGTCTTGTTTATAAAATAAGGTAATTTAAGCTTCGTTCCAGGAATTTGGTATATTTTTCTTGTGAATAATATTTTGTATTATATATCTTAGTGGATGTATAAACTGGTCTTTGAAAGTGTGGTAGAACTCCACTGGTAAACCATCTAGACCTGGCATTTTCCTTTTCTTTTGCTATTTAATTGTCTCAGATATTTCAGAAACCGATATCATCATTTAATTTTATTTTTTTTGAGATTCCGTAAATTTTTAAATATTTTTACTATGCTCGGGGAACTCTTTAATTATGTCTGGATTAGCATCATGTTTTGTGTATAATTTTTTATAGAAAGTTTCTATTATATTTTTCAAATCCTTAACTAATTTTTTCTTTTTCTCCCTGGTTATCCGTCAAAGACCTTATATGTCTTTTTTCTTTTTGTTGCTTCAATCTATACACTAATCACCTTGATGGTTTATTTGCGTTTTCAAAATAATTCTGTTTAGTATAAATCATTTTTTTTGCTATTTCCTGCACTAAGAGGCAGTTCAGCTGATGTAGGTTTTTATTTTTTATTTTTATCTGTTCTGAAAATAATAAACTTCTCATCTTTTCTTCCTGCTCCTTAATTTGCTTTTGAATCTGTAAATTTTTTGGGTTATTTTGTTTCTTAACCCAAGCATTTTGGCTGATGAATCTTCTCCTTGCAAAAGCTTTGAAAATATCCCATACTATATCAATATCAACTTCTTTCTGTATATTTTTTGGGGAAATCTTGAAATTCTTTTTTAGCCTCTAACACAAATTTATTGTTTTCTAGGAGCCAAGTATTCATAGTCCATCTAAATTTTTTCAGAGTACCATGTAACATAAGTAATTGCAGGTTATGATCTGTGAAAGTCACTGGTAGGATTTCAGACTTCCGCAAATCATTAATCATTGAGGCTGTGATCCATGCCATATCAATCCTGGACCACGATTTGTGCCTAATGGAATAAAAGGTAAAGTCCATCTTTTTTAAAGATCTCATTCTCTGAGCAGCTATCAAATTGAATTCTTCACTCATTTTTAAAAATTAATTAGGTAGCTCATTTCCCTGTTTTGGTTTTCCTATCAAAAACAGCATTAAAATCCCCAATTATACACAATTCATCAAAAGTTTGTTTCACTATGATATTCCTTAATGATTCAAAAAAAAAAATTCTTAGTCTTAGTGGGGTGCATATATATTTGCGATCATTGGGTTTTATCTTGTCTCTGGATTTGTACGAATAAGATTCTTCTGTCTCCCAAATCATAAATCAATTCTGGGTGAAGAAATTCTTTGGCATAGATTACCACTCCCCCCCCCTTTTTTTTTTGTTTATCAGCTGAAATAAAAATTTTACCTAACCCTTTGTTGTCTAGAAATTTTTGTTCTGTATGTTTAATATGTGTCTCCTGCAAATATATCACATCTATCTTCATCATTTTAATTTGATGGAAGATTTTATATATATATATATACAATTCTTTTTATTAGTTTTTAGAAGATAGACAGAAAAGAAGAAAGGTATTCACATATGTAACACAACATCTTAATAAATCACAAGTTAATTACTTTGACTTTTTCACTTATTCCAATGCTTATAACTTTTAAACTTTTGTTGTACATTTCCAACAATAAAGAACAAAGAAGAAAAAGTTCCATTCCTTATTATGACTACTTATTGTACAGCTTGTCGGAAAGGCAGTGTTTTTAATAATAACTTTAACAGTTTATCTTTCTCTCTCTCTCTTACTGTTCTTATGGGTTATTTAGGCTTATACTACCAATATTATCTTGTATTGTATCTATTTTAAACACCAAAAAGATCTAAAGGCGAAACATAGCAATCATTTGGAGTCAGCTGCCATGCTATATGATAAGAATTCTAAATCCAGATACCAACTACATTCTGAATTTAACTCCTCATTCTTTGTCCTTATTAGTTTTGCATGAAGTATTTCCAAAATTAAAGACATAGAAGAAAGACAAAGGAAACTCTTCATTCCCACACATTCCACCGCATAAGTATAGCCATTTTTTGCTAGTCTAGCCTTTGGAATTTACCTTTGTTGTTTTTACCCCTTTAGTGTCTTCATGCCCTCTTCATCTCCTTAAACATACTATATCATTACATCTGTTAGTATATTACACTGAATCATTTCTTTAGGATTACCAATACATGTTCACTTCAAATAGCTCTTTAAGTATTCTCAGACTCTCCATTTCATCTCTTCCTATTATTATCTTTTGTTGGGTTAATCAATGCCACAACCTTGCTGTCTATACCCTTAACATATCTATAAATGTTCTAACAGACCATAAAATGGAAAGATACATACCCAAATATCAATCTTTAACAACAATCACATCTTTAACTTAACATAATCATTTCCATTAACTTTTCAGGTATTTAAGCATTCTCCAATTCCTCCCCTTCTACTCTTGTCTTATATTGGTTTAGTTTTAATATCACTACCCAGCACATTATACACTCAGCCTATCCATAGATATTCAGGAGGTAGATTCAAACAAGAACACAGAAACAAGTATCAATCTTAACTGCAATAGTTAAGCTAGTTAGCAGGGAAGGGAAGCCAGGAGTAGGTAGAGAAGGGGAGAAGGGGAAGAGAGAGTTTTCTAGTTCCACTAGGTATTTTGCTTACTAAAAATCTTCTTTATCTCTCACCTATCTTCTTTAATCCAATCTGTTCCTTTCTTTTCTTTCCCCTCTCTTCCCTCTCTCTCCCCCTTCCCCTTCCCTTTCTCCCCTCCTCTACCTACTCCTGGCTTCCCTTCCCTGCTAACTAGCTTAATTATTACTTAACTATATCTATCCTATAGGGTCCTATAATGCCTATACTACCTCATATATGGAGCACATATATGACTATACTAGTCTCATATATGAACCACAGTGATTGAAGGAAATACCTTGTTCAAACGGAACAGAATAAACAAAAAAGGAGGCAGGGTGGCACTATATGTCAAGAATGAATACGCTTGCACTGAAATTCAGGATTTTCAGAGTTGCCATGTTGAAAGTGTGTGGGTAAGGATATAGTGAGGGGGAAAAGAAGGAGATATTGTGGGGGTATACTACAGACCTCTGAACCAACAGAAGGAATGGGATGTTGCATTTGTACAGCAGCTTATTAAATTTTCACAGAGACAGGATGTTGTGGTTATGGGAGATTTCAGCTATCCAGATATTTGCTGGAAATCTAGCTCTGCTAGACATGGGGCATCCCACAGATTCTTGAATAGTCTTGCTGACAACTTCATCTCTCAGAAGATGGAGGTGGGAACCAGAGGATCTGCTATCCTAGATTTAATCCTGACTCACAGGGAAGAACTGGCTGATGAAGTGAACGTTGTGGGATCCATGAGGAATAGTGACCATGTCAGCTTGGAATTTGACCCCTGAACATTTTACCAAATAAACTTGAGAAAGGGGGAAGGTATGCAATCAAATATCTGTTTGTAGCAGCAATGCAATTTCTTGCACATACTGGAATAAACTTAGGCCAAACAGATACATCTGATTAACTGATTGTAATAAATGGAGGATCAGAATGTAATAAGATATAAACAGTAGTGTAGTTAGGCATTTTTGTGCTTCAGACTTTGTAACTAATGTGGTCTTTGGAAATTTGGATGTTATTTATCCTTACCATAATTATCTAAGTGTATTTTGTAATTCTTTAATAACAATTTTTTAAAAAACAATGGATGGAAATTGCTTAGGGACTTATTTTTAGGTATTTGGAAACTGTTTATAGGAACTTATGTGCAGATCCACCACCACAGTTGTTATATTTTTGTCTCTATGTTTATTTCCTCCCTCTTTTTCTTCTTTTTGTAAAAAAAAAAAAAAAGTTGCTGGATTTTAAGTATTTTTCCCTTGTCCTTTTTTTCTATTTTTTTTTCTGAAAGAAAGAATTTTTTTAAAAAATTTGTGAACAAGATGACCTGAAATGATGCCACATTGGCAAGAGTACCCCCCCCCCGATTTTATCCCTTTGTGAGAGTGGGCAGAGCAGGTGAGGGAGCAGTGGGCGTCCTGTTCAGCCTGCATGAGTCTGTGACTGGTAGCCTCTACTTCATGCTCCCTGATGAACACACAAGGGATTTCTTCTAGCTCTCAAAGACTGCAATAATCTCTCTGGCTCAGAAAAGAATGACAACAAAAAGGTGCTCTGTGGGTAAGGTAGTAGTGAAACACACACACAGTGGAATGTGGCTCCCTCAAGTTGTAGCTCATTGAAATTCCATCTCTTTGCTCATACTGATTATGAGACACTTTGTGGATTTTATCAAAGCTTTTCAAGTTTTCCAGGGCAAATTTGAGAAGAGATATGGACTCAAAAGAAAACTGGCTGCTGCAAACATTAGCATTGCCCTCCACCAGTGGAATTTACTATCACTTGTGCAGCCCTGACCTGCACTTAAATAGTCAGGGCCTTACTAGAAATTGTGCACTCCTGTTGGCTCGACATGCTTCAAGGTACATTTTATCAGTGTCCGTCTCTCTCAGTGCTGGTTATTATTTCCTAAAACTGCATTTTGGTATCTATGTATATTTATTTTAGAATGTGAAATTTGTATCATTGCCTGGGATAACGGGAGGCCACGGCAGTTGCTGTTTTCTCAAGAGAAACCTATTTCCTATCCCCACAGGGCGAAACATTATCTATCGAGGATGCTTTAGAGTGCCAGAGAATTTAACAAATACCTTGCCAGCCACTTTGATGCACTCCAATTTGACGGTGGAGATGTGCTCTGAATTTTGCTCCAAGAAAGTAAGAGGAGATTTCTTTCTTTTTCTGTCTTTCTTTCAAGTTTTGGACACCATGCAAAGATACCTTTGTGTCTCTGGACTCTCTTTGTAAAAGAAAGAAAGACAAAGTGCCGCCCAAAGCAATGAATGTCTGTGATGGCAAATGCATCTGCAATTGCTTTCTTAGCAGGGCTAAGTGAATGTTCTTGTTTTCTTTCTTTTTATATTCATTTATATTTTTGTCAGCTTGGCTCCTTTATGTTTTGCTGTTGATTTTTTAGGTTCATTTCATAGAATCATAAAGTTGGAAGGGACCCCCAGAATCATCTAGTCCAACCCCCTGAACAAATCCCTCCGCCCCACACCCACAGTGACCCCTGCTCCATGCCCAGAAGATGACAAGAAACCTCCAGGGTCCCCAGCCAGACTGGCCTGGAGAAAATTGCTTCCTGACCCCAAAGTGGCGATCAGCATTTCCCTGGGCATGTAAGAAAAGGCCGCAAGAACTAAGCACTGGTGCAACCCACCCTGCCATATCTCTCAGGAACCAATCCCATTCAAGCATTCACCAGACTCTTGATTTATTTTGTTCCAGTAGGTTGATGTGCTCTTCAGCCTGACTGTCAGGTTCAAAAGCAAGTAGATCCAAGCATTCTTTGGTTAAGAAAGGCTTTATTGGAATACAGTGCTAAAACCCACAGTGAAGGGTCATTGTCAGGAATGGCGGGAAAAGTGGCTCAAGCAAGGTTATAGAGTGATGCAAAAATGCGACTAGCAAATGAACGGGAAACTCCCGGCGGGAGAGTTACTTAATGGGCGGGAGACGGCTCCCTCCTCCCCTCGTCTTCACCGGACTGGAAAATTCTCATATACTTGAGAATAGCCCGAAGAACACATTCAAGGCCACTGTGATAAGACTGAGTGGCAGAGAAGAAGCTCCCACGTTACTGCCAGCATACCTACACAAGCGCAATGCAGGGATGAGATAGGGAACACAGAACAATGGACTCAGTATAACATAGCAAACAGACATTTCTGATACTCTGCCCTTCCCAAAATACCTCCCACCCACCACTCAGGAAGGGGAAAAGAGGGGACCTCCACGTTTCGCCGGGAAACGAGAGTGAGAGTCCTTGAGGAGTTCAGGTGCATTGATATCAGCCACTTTCACCCATTGTCGATGTTGGGGTCCAAAGTGAACCCACTCGACTAGGTAATATAATTGTCCCCTCATCAGCTTAGAGTCCAGGATGTCAGCCAGTTCATAATGTTCCTCTCCATCTACCATCAGCGGGGGGGGGGTGCCAGATGCTCTGGATGCCACTTAGTCGGGGGAATGCTGGTTTGAGGAGGCTGAAATGGAAGATGGGATGAATTGTTTTAAGAGTTTTAGGCAAGTCCAACTGGATGGTCACCTTATTGATACAACGAACAATCCTGAATGGGCCAATATATTTCCAAGCTAGTTTTCTTGATGCTTGGGATAGGCGCAAGTTCTTAGTAGACAGGTAAACATAGTCCCCAGGCTGAAGGTCCCATCCCACCGCCCGTTTCTTGTCAGCCTGCCTTTTATATTGAGCTTTGGCCTCATTCAACGCCTCTACAATCACTGGCCAAGAATCACGAAAAGTCTTACACCAATCTGTGGCTTTTCCCCCCGTTCCCCAAGTTTTAAAAAAAGGGAGAGGGGGGCTATCATAGCCCAAAGCGGCTTTGAATGGAGACATTCCGGTGGGGCATGCCAAGAGTTATTGTATGCAAATTCTGCCAACGGTAATAAATCCACCCAATTGTCTTGTTAATAGTTGGTGAAACAACATAAATACTGCTCTAGAGTTTGGTTCACCCGTTCTGTTTGGCCATCGGTTTCTGGGTGGTATGCACTGCTCAAAGCACGTTCTATGCCCATGAGGGCCATTAATTCAGTCCATAATTTGGAAACAAACTGATCCCCACGGTCGGATATTATTTTGATAGGCAAAGTGTGGAGCCGAGCAATGTGTTGTAAAAAGGCCCTAGCCAAGACTTCAGCTGTTGGTAAGCTAGAAAACGGTATAAAATCTGCTTGTTTGGAAAACAGGTCAACCACCACCCAAATGACAGTCATTTGTTTGCTGGGGGGAAGGTCGGTAATGAAGTCCATCGAAATGACTTCCCAAGGGCGGCTTGGAGTGGGCAACAGCTGCAAGAGTCCCGGGGGTTTTCCTACTCTGGGTTTGCAGCGGCTACACATTGGGCAGGATTGTATATAGAGTGATAAATCCTTCTTCATTCGGGGCCACCAGAAATTGCGTTGCAGCAAGTGCAGTGATTTCACGTACCCGAAGTGCCCTGCAGGTTTCAAATCATGGGCAGACTGCAATACCTGCTTTCGTGTGCTTTCAGGAACAAACAGTTTATTTCCCTTGTACCAGCAGCCATTGGGTTTGCACACCAAATCTCCCCGAGCTTGTAGCTCTGTCTTCTCCTGATCAGTAATGGCTGTGGCGAAGTGCTCTTCCCAAGGTACCCCCGGGGTTTTGGGAATCGGCTCTAGTTGGCTCTGCTTGCGGGTCACTACCGCCCCGATCAGTTGGTTTGGGGTGAAAAATGACTCTCTCACTTCAGCTTTCTTGCTATCATGCTGGGGCAGGCGTGAGAGAGCATCTGCCAAGTGGTTGGATTTACCTGGGAAGTGGTGCAGGGTGAATTGGAATTTGGAAAAAAACTCAGCCCATCGGAACTGCTTGGCATTTAAGACTTGGGGCTTTCATAACACCTCCAGATTCTTATGGTCCATCCAAATTTCAAAGGGGACTCGGGCTCCCTCCAGCCAGTGTCGCCAGGTGAGCAGGGCCAATCGAATAGAAGCCGCTTCCTTGTCCCAAATGGGCCAGAATCTCTCAGTCTCATTAAATTTCCGAGTTACATAGGCAAGCGGGTGGAGGTGCCCTTGGGCATCCTCCTGCAAAATCGCCCCCCCCCCATAGCGGTGTCTGAAGTGTCTACTTGGACAATGAATTTTTTGGTCTCATTCTGGGTGCACCAGCACCGGTTCTGAGGTGAACAACTGTTTAAGTTGGTCAAACGCTTGTTGGTACTGAGGTGTCCAATCTAAGCGAGCTCCCGGCTGGGATGCTTTTGCCCCCCTCCCCTTGGTTTTGAGTAGATCCGTGAGAGGGAGGGCGACCTGGGCAAAATGGGGCAAGAATTGGCGGTAAAAGTTGGCGAAGCCGAGGAAACTCTGGAGCTGCCGCCTGGTTTTGGGGGGTTCCCAAGCTAAAACATCTTGAACCTTTTTAGGGTCCATCTCCAACCCATCCAGGGATATGCGATACCCTAAGAAGTCAATACGCCTCTGATGAAATTCGCACTTAGACAGTTTGACAAATAGTTTGTGTTCTAACAACCGCTCCAGTACCTCCCGGAGCATTTTGATGTGCGTCTTAAGATCTGGGCTGTACACCAAGATATCATCCAAGTAAACAACCACCCCCTTGAACAAGTAGAGGTGCAGCACCTCATTTATTAAGTTCATGAAGACCCCAGGAGCCCCTTGTAATCCGAAGGGCATCACTTGGTATTCAAACTGTCCTAGGGGGGTATTAAAAGCAGTCTTGTGTTCATCCCCCTGTCTAATACGGACTCGGAAGTAGGCATCACGCAAATCCAATTTGGAAAAGACCTTCCCCTTCGCCACTTCTGCCAACAGGTCTTTGATGAGGGGCATGGGATAGGCATTGGTGGCTGAAACTGCATTGAGGCCCCTATAATCGGTGCAAAGTCTGAGTCCCCCATCTTTCTTTTTACAAAACAGCACAGGGGCCGCAAAGGGGGATGAAGCTGGTCGGATAAATCCACGGGCCAGGTTCTTATCAATGAACCTATGTAGTTCCTCTTTTTCCATGGGACTCATAGCATATATTTTCCCTCTAGGCAATTTCTGTCCTGGGAGAATCTCTATAGCACAGTCTGAATTACGGTGGGGGAGCAGTTCGTCCGCCTCCTCCTCCTCCTCCTCCTCAAAGACCCGAGCCAAGTGCCTGTATTCTTTGGGAATGTGGTTAATGTCCTCTGTCGCTAGGCAGGCTCGTGGGGGATCGTTGTCTGGAGGATTTCCCCATAAAGGATCCCATTTATGCTCCGTACATTTTGGGGAAATAAAACGTACTATCCCTTCTTCCCAGAGAATATAGGGATCATGTCCATGTAGCCACGGGGACTGGGCTTGTGGGGCTACCACAAATGGACGGAGCTCCCAGTGTTCCCCAGCGCCCACCCGTAAGGGGATGGTCTCGAACCGGCAGGGCTCTTTCATCGGTGACCCATCCATTTGTGTAAAGGTAATAGGGTCCTTCAAACTGGTAACCGCTGCTTCTAGTCCCGTTACCAGTGATGGGGTTATCAAATCCCTCCTGCACCCAGAGTCAATGAGGGCTCGGACCCTGATGTGGGTCATCATCACTGGATTCATTATGATTACAGTCACAAAGAATAGGGAGGAGTAATTGCTCACCATTTTAGGCGCTTCAGGGGTAGGGTCCTGCTGTGCCGCGCCACTTACAAACAGGACCTGCTCGTTTCCCTGCAGCTCACCCTCTTCATCTTCCAGAATCAATGAATCCACGGTGTTTGGGTTGGCAAACAGGGCCCTTGGCATGCGCGGCTTGGCTGTTCCCTTTCTTGGGGTTGGCATCGACCATCGTCTTTGTTCCTCAAGGGTTGGGGCCCGGCCAGGGTCCTCCTTGGGACAGGAGGCTGCAAAGTGCCCTTTCTCCCTGCATCTGAGGCACAAGCCCTGTCTCATGCGTTGATCCCTCACCCCGCTCTGGGTGGAAGTTGGTTTGCTTCTGACCTGGGTGGTAGCGGCACCCGAACGGCTGTTCCCCAGAGATAAATCCAGTTTCATGAGGCACAGTCGGCTTTCGGCCTTTTCTGCTTCTTCCATCCAACCTTGGAGTGTGCGTGGCTCCTTGGAACTAAGGACATTATGATGGACCTCCACCGCTAGTTCCATTCAGTATTGTTGAGCCAGCACCGGATCAGTCCAGTCTCGGATCTTGGCAGCATGCCTTTGGAACTCCCTTGAGTACTCCCTCATGGACAGTTTGCCCTGTTTGAAGGTGCGGAGAAAGGCTTCCGCCTTTGGGGCCGCCGCCGGGTCTTCAAAACGATTTCTCAAGGCCCACATGAAGTCATCTACATTTCCCAGCTCCACTGCTTCCAGATCGTGCAAGGCCACATACCAGCTGGTAGCGATTCCCTGGAATCGCGAAGCGATAAACTCCACCTGTTGCTCTTCATCCGGGAACACATGGCCCCACCGCTGCACGAATTTTCTGACCTGTAAGATGAAAAAGGACACAGTCTCAGGGTCCCCGTCAAAAGTGATCTCCAACATATCTTTGGGCCGTATTATTGGTGGGACGGGAACCATGCCGGGTACAGGTGCTGGCAGCGGTACGGGCGCCGGTACAGGAACTGGTGGTGGGAGGACCGGTGGAGGCTGGACCAGGGCTGGTTGTCCTGGCGGTGCTCCTCCTGGTGCAGGTCCTGCCTGGTTGGCCAGGAGCTCGTGCTCCTGGTACTGGCTGCCCAGGGACTGGTTGACCGGGGAGGGGTTGTCCAGGCACCACCGGTGGTGCTGGGGCAGGGGCTGGTCGTGGCTGGGTCAGCGGGTATGCACAGATCGCCTGGTCCATCATCTGCGGGAGGGACTGCATCAGCTTGCCCATGTCCCGCATTAACCGTCAGGTATCATCCTGGATAGTGTCCATGCGCGCATCAGCATCCGGGCTGGACCCAGGCCTCCTCGGGGATCCAGTAAACTGTCCCGGCTCTGGCTTCCAGGTAAAGACCAGGATGTCTGGGTTGTGTCCAATAGATTTTTAGTCCAATCCCGGGGCTTCCTCTGGGTAACCCACTTATCCTATGGGATCGGGGCACTGTGGTAATAGGTTCGGGATGCGGCCCCTCCATGGCTTAGGGTCAGCCCCGCCGGGCTGTAGATTGGGAGAGTGTACGATGCTCCCACGGTGCTGATCAATGGAGAGGTGACTGGTCCGGCCGCACAGTACGGGACCAATGCTGTCATTACCGGAGTCGTAGTCACTGGTGCGACTGTAGCCGGCACGGTCATAACGGGAACCGTGGTCACTGGGATCGCCACAGTAGTAGTAGTAGGAACCGTAGTGACAGGTGTGGTAGTCACTGGGACCATAACTGGTGTTCCTCCAGCACTGCTCATCTTGGTGGAAGGCAGGGGCTGGAGGTGGTGGAGTAATGATGATTCCTGACAATTTCTGTCAGGTTCAAAAGCAAGTAGATCCAAGCATTCTTTGGTTAAGAAAGGCTTTATTGGAATACAGTGCTAAAACCCACAGTGAAGGGTCATTGTCAGGAATGACGGGAGAAGCGGCTCAAGCAAGGTTATAGTGTGATGCAAAAATGCGACTAGCAAATGAACTGTAAGCGCACGCACGGGAAACTCCCGGCGGGAGAGTTACTTAATGGACGGGAGACGGCTCCCTCCTCCCCTCATCTTCACCGGACTGGAAAATTCTCATATACTTGAGAATAGCCCGAAGCCCACATTCAAGGCCACTGTGATAAGACTGAGCGGCAGAGAAGAAGCTCCCACGTTACTGCCAGCATACCTACGCAAGCGTAATGCAGGGATGAGATAGGGAACACAGAACAATGGACTCAGTATAACATAGCAAACAGACATTTCTGACACTGACGTGGGACTAAAGTGGCCAACTCTGGGTGGGGAAATTCCTGAACAATTGCAGGTGGAGCCTGGGGAGTGACCTCAGCGGAATATAAGGCTGCAGAGTCCACCTTCCAAAGCCACCATTTTCTGCAGGGAAAGTGGTCTCTCTAGTCTGGAGATCAGTTGTGATTCTGGGATCACTGCAGGCTCCACCTGGAGGTTGGCAACCCTACACAATACCCTGCATATAGTGTCTCAGATTGCTTTATCAATGTGCACATGACAGTAATTGAAAACTGTACATTAGTGGGGGCTTCTGCTTCCAGGATCTTTCCTGATGGCCATACCCAGAGCCAGTCTGGATGCTGCCTCAGTTCCCTCAAGGGTCAGGTTGTGAAGGGAGGGAGTTCTGCTTTCCTCCCTCTCCTCCTCCTTCTCCCTTCCAGACACCTTTTCATTCTCCCTCTCTTCTTAGTCAGTAGAGAGAGCCAGTTTGGTGTAGTGGTTAAGTGCGCGGACTCTTATCTGGGAGAACCAGGTTTGATTCCCCACTCCTCCACTTGCACCTGCTGATGTGACCTTGGGTCAGCCACAAGCTCTGGCACAGCTGTTCTCTCAAGGACAGTTTCTGTCAGAAGTTCTCTCAGCCCCACCTACTTCACAGGGTGTCTGTTGTGGGGAGGGGAAGGGAAAGGAGTTTGTAAGCCGCTCTGAGATGCCTTTGGGCAGTGAAGGGCAGGGTATAAATCCAAACTCTTCTTCTTCTTCTTAGTCCAGTTTGGATGACAGACAGCCATCTGTTGCCCTCCTCTTTAGCTTCTGGCCATGATCTCACTTCCCTCTGACAACACGTTGTTGGCTATTTAAAGCTGCTCATAACACCTAGTAAATATTTTTATAAAAGAGGAGTGCCAGTATTTCCAATAATTCTCATTGCTGTATCTGTGGATACCTAAATCCAGAGACTGGAGATATGAATAGGAAAGACAGATCTTTGCACAAACCTAAAAACCCAGGTTTCAGGAAAACCTGAAATCTTTAAAAATATCTATGAGGTTAACACACACACACCCAATAATAGAAGTAGCACTAGATCAAAGTTTGAGTCCAGTTAACCAACAAATTTTATTCAAGGTATAAGCTTTTTGTGCACACATACTTCTTCATATACATTGAAATGGAAGTTACCAGTCCATACATACAGGTAGAGGATAAGCAGCAAATTAGCATACAGCATGATAAAGGTTCTTAACAGATGCAAGGACCAAACTGGGAGAACAAGCTTAGTTTATATGGTCACCATTTGTTTGGGTTTAATTCTGGAAGGGGAAATAATGAAGGAAATAAATATATCAAAATCGGAGATGTCCTCTTCTTAACTGTGGAATGCTGAGAGTAATTTACTGAGACCTTGTTAACACACTCCATCTGTCTCCTCTCAAGCGTGGAGGCAACAGTACAGTATCCTCTTCTTTGAGGTGGTATGATTGGCTGTGGCTGTGCAGTGTACCTCTTCTGTCCCCAGACCAGAGAAATACATTCCAGTCTACCATTCCAAAGGACATTATGTTCTACAATTCATTACATTCCAATCTATTATACCAAATAAGAAATAAAATAAAATGCAATAAAGAGGATGTACAGCCCTTCTGGGGGATTGGTGAGAATACAGATGTAAGGACTGAATGACGTTAACGTATGGAGTAAGATAAGAAATCAATATCCCTGTTAAATCCTGGGGGTTCCATTGTTCTGAGTGTTGTAATAACTTGTAACTCAGCACTCTCTCATTCTAGTCTGTTTTTGAAGTTCCTTTGCAATAAAACAGCTACTTTAAGGTCCCCCATTTAATGTCCTGGAAGGCTGAAATGTTCTCCTACAAGTTTCTCAGTCTTGTGATTCTTGATGTCAGATTTGTGTTCATTTATCCTTTGGCATAGGGCAGTGATGGCGAACCTTTTAGAGACCGAGTGCCCAAACTGTAACCCAAAACCCACTTATTTATCGCAGAGTGTCAACACGGCGATTTAACCTGAATACTGAGGTTTTAGTTTAGAAAAAACAACTCATACATTAACATCTTCTGTAGCACTTTATCTGAACTAAGTGCTAATACATGAGTTTAAGGTCAGTGAAAACAGAAATGACAAGAGGGAAAGTGCAAGGAATACAACTGCTGAGGTAACTACTCCAACCACTTGGTGAATGGGTTACTAACAGCGCAGCACTACAGTGCATACTGCCACTTTCCACACACTCTTAAGATACTCAGTAAACATGCAGCGAGCAAACTTCGAAGAGGAAAGCTGTTGTCAAGGGTATTACAATATCTGATTCCTAGCCTCTGCTCCACTTGTTAGAACAAAATCTCATCTCGCAGGCCCAGGGGCACCGAGACTTTATCATTAGAGGGGCAGCCCTAGAGAGCATTCAGATGAGCAACCAATTTCTGAGAGTGCCAGTTTTCATAAAAACATAAGAGAAGCCAATGTTGGATCAGGCCAAAGGCCCATCCAGTCCAACACTCTGTCACACAGTGGCCAAAAATACCAGGTGCCATCAGGAGGTCCAGCAGTGTGGCCAGGATGCTAGAAGCCCTCCCACTGTTGCCCCCCAAGCACCAAGAATACAGAGTATCCCTTGCCCCAGACCAAGAGTTCTTATCTATACCTTGTGGCTAATAGCCACTGATGGACCTCTGCTCCAGATGTTTATCCAATTCCCTCTTGAAGTTGTCCATGCTTGTAGCTGCCACTACCTCCTGTGGCAGTGAGTTCCATGTGTTCATCACTGAAGAAGGACTTCCTTTTTACATTCTAACCCGACTGCTCAATAATTTCATTGAGTGCCCACAAGTTCTTGTATTGTGAGAAAGGGAGACAAGTACTTCTTTCTCAGCCTGCTCTGTCCCATGCATAATCTTAAGAACATAAGAACATAAGAGCCCTCCCACTGTTGCCCCCCCCCAAGCACCAAGAATACAGAGCATCCCTTGCCCCAGACATAAAAACATAAGAGAAGCCAATGTTGAATCAGGCCAATGGCCCATCTAGTCCAACACTCTGTCACACAGCGGCCAAAATATACCAGGTGCCATCAGGAGGTCCAGCAGTGGGGCCAGGGCACCAGAAGCCCTCCCACTGCTGCCCCCTCCAGCACCAAGAATAGAGTGCATCACCTGCCCCAGACTGAGAGTTCCCATCTATACCCTGTGGCTAATAGCCACTGGTGGACTTCTGCTCCATATGTTTATCTAATTTCCTCTTGAAACTGACCATGCTTGCAGCTGCCACGACCTCCTGTGGCAGTGAATTCCATATGTTAATCACTCTTTGGGTGAAGAAGTATTTCCTTTTATCTGTTCTAACCCGACTGCTCAGCAATTTCATAGAGTGCCCACGAGTTCTTGTATTGTGAGAAAGGGAGAAAAGTACTTCTTTCTCAACCTGCTCAATCCCATTCATAATCTTATAAACCTTGATCATGTCACCTCTCAGCCGTCGTTTCTCCAAGCTAAAGAGCCCCAAGCATTTTAACTTTTCTTCATAGGGAAGGTGTTCCAACCCTTTTATCATTCTAGTTGCCCTTCTCTGCACTTTTTCCAATGCTATAATATCCTTTTTGAGATGTGGTGACCAGAACTGTACACAGTATTCCAAATGAGGTCGCACCAATGATTTATACAGGGGCATGATGATACTGGCTGATTTGTTATCAATTCCCTTCCTAATAATCCCCAGCATAGCATTGGCCTTCTTTATTGCAGTTACACATTGTGTAGACATTTTCAACGAGTTATCCACTACGACTCCAAGATCTCTCTCTTGCTCCGTCTCTGCCAGATCAGACCCCATCAACGTGTATTTATATTTAGGATTTTTGGCTCCAATGTGCATCACTTTGCACTTGGCCACATTGAACCCCATTTGCCACGTTGACGCCCACTCACCCATCCTCAACAGATCCCTTTGGAGTGTCTCACAATCCTCCCTGGTTTTCACCACCTGGAACAACTTTGTGTCATCTGCAAATTTAGCCACATCACTGCTTACTCCCAATTCCAAATCGTTAATAAACAAGTTAAAAAGCATCGGACCGAGTACTGATCCCTGTGGTACCCCACTGTTTACCACCCTCCACTGAGAAAGTTTCCCATTTATACTCACTCTCTGTTTCCTATTTATAAGCCAGTTTTTGATCCACAAGAGGACTTGTCCTTTTATCCCATGACTATTGAGCTTACTTAGGAGCCTTTGATGAGGAACTGTATCAAAAGCTTTCTGGAAGTCAAGGTAAATAATATCTATTGGGTCCCCCTTGTCCACATGTTTGTTCACTCCCTCAAAAAACACTAACAGGTTAGTGAGACAAGATCTTCCCTTACAGAACCCATGCTGAGTCTGCCTCAATAGTTTTTGTTCATCAATGTGCCTACTAATTCTTTCCTTAATAACAGTTTCCACCAACTTACCCGGTATCGATGTCAGACTGACTGGCCTGTAATTTCCCGGATCTCCCCTGGAGCTCCCCTGGAGCCCTTTTTAAAGATGGGAGTGACATTAGCTACCTTCCAGTCCTCAGGAATGGAGGCAGATTATAAACCTCAATCATGTCACCCTTCAGCCATGGTGTCTCCAAGCTAAAGAGCCCCAAATGCTTTAACCTTTCTTCATAGTCAAAGTGTTCCAACCCTTTTATCATTCAAGTTGCCCTTTTCTGCACACACAGCCTGACATCAGGGGAATTATTGCAAGCTGGCAAGAAAGAAGGAAGAAAGACAGGGAGAAAGAGAGTGAGAGATAAAGAGAGTAAATAAAAGAGAGAGAGGCAGACAGAGAGAGATGGAGATGAAGGAAGGAAGAAAGGGAAAGAGGGAGGGAGGGAAAGAGGGCAAAGAATTTTGGGAAAGAAGAAAAGAAAGGGGGGAAAGAAAAGAGATGGGGAGGAAGGGAAAGGTGGCAAATAGTGGGAAAGGAAGAAAGAGGGAGGGAGGAAGAGAAAGAGGGAGAGAGGGAGGGAAAGAAGAAAGCATGGGGGCAGAGAAGGGCGGGTGGGGGGCCTTTTGGAGACCTTTCTCTGCCGGCGCGCCTCGGCGTGCGGGCAGAGAAAGGCGGCAGGCGGGCAGGCAGGGGGGACTTTGGAGGCCTTTAAAGGCAGCGGGCAGGTGGGGGGGCCTTGGGAGGCATTTAAAGGTGGCGGGCAGGCGGGGGGGCTTGGGAAGCCTTTCTCTGCTGGCACGCTGGCAGAGAAAGGCGGCGGGCGGGGGGGGCTTTGGAGGCCTTTCTCTGCGGTGTGCCTCGGCGTGCCAGCAGACAAGACTGTTGGCAGCATTGGTGGGTGGGTGGCTGGATGGGGGAGGCTCTCCAGAGGTCTTTCTCTGCCTGCGCACCTCGGCACACAGGCAGAGAAAGGCGGCTGGTGGGTGGGCACTCCAGAGCACGTGCCCACAGAGAGACCTCTGCGTGCCCTCTCAGGCACGTGTGCCATAGGTTCACCACCGCTGGCATAGGGTTTGACCTGTTTGTCTTGTGTAGAGAACCGAAGGGCATTGTTAGCATATTATGCATATACAGTGTTAGATCACTCATGTATCACTGCCTTGACGTGGTGAGGGGGCTTGCATGGTTCAATGAGGCTGTGGGCTATGCCATGGAGGGCCAGCCAGGATGGACAGGCTACAGCAGAGAACTCAGACCAAGTGTGATCCACTGGAGAAGGAAATGGCAACCCACTTTAGTATCTTTGCCAAGAAAACCCCCATGGACAGTAACAAAAGGCTAAAAGATATGATGCCGGAAAATGAGCCCCCCATGTCGGAAGGTGTCCAATATGCTACTTGGGAAGAGCAGAGGGCAAGTACAAGTAACCCCAGAAAGAGTGGGGCAGCTGGGCCAAAGCCGAAAGGAAGCTCAGCTGTGGATGTGTCTGATGGTGAAAGGAAAGTCTGATGCTGTAAAGAACAATACTGCACAGGAACCTGGAATGTAAGATCTATGAATCAAGGTAAGCTTGATGTGGTAAAAAATGAGATGGCAAGACTGAACATCGAGACCTTGGGAATCAGTGAACTAAAATGGACAGGAATGGGTGAATTTAACTCAGAAGACCTGTAGCCAGGAATCCCACAGAAAAAATGGTGGCCTTTATAGTCAACAAGAGAGTGTGAAAGACAGTAATGGGACACAATCTCAAAAATGACAGAATGCTCTTGGTCCGAATCCAAGGCAAACCATTCAACATCACAGTAATTCAAGTCTATGCCCCAACCACTGATGCAGAAGAGGCTGAAGTGGACCAGTTCTATGAAGACCTACAACAGCTCATAGAACTAACACCAAAAAAAGATGTTCTCCTCATCATAGGGGACTGGAATGCTAAAGTAAGAAGTCAAAAGGTAAATGGAATAACAGACAAGTTTGGCCTTGAAGAACAAAATGAAGCAGGGCAAAAGCTAACAGAGTTTTGTCAAGACAACATGCTAGTCATAGTGAACACCCTCTTCCAAAAACCTAAGACGCGACTCTACACATGGACATCACCAGATGGGCAACACCGAAATCAGATTGACTATATAATTTGCAGTCAAAGATGGAGAAGCTCTATCCAGTCAGTAAAAACCTGGAGCTGACTGTGGCTCAGATCATGAGCTACTCGTTGCAAAATTCAGACTTAAACTGAAGAAAGTTGGGAAAACCACAAGGCCATTCAAATTTCACCTCGATCACTTCCCTGATGAATATACAGTGGAGGTGAAGAATAGGTTTAAGGGACTAGATTTGATAGATAGAGTGCCCAAAGAACTATGAACTGAAGTTCGTGACATTGTACAGGAGGCAGCAATCACCACCATCCCAAAGAAAAAGAAATGCAAGAAAGCAAAGTGGCTGTCTGATGAGGCCTTACAAATAGCAGTGATGGCAAACCTAGACAGCATAATAAAAAGTAGAGGCATCACCCTGCCAACAAAAGTCCATATGGTCAAAGCAATGGTATTCCCAGTAGTACTGTATGGCTGTGAGAGTTGGATCATGAGGAAGGCCAAACACCAAAGAATAGATTCTTTTGAATTATGGTGCTGGAGAAGACTCTTGAGAGTCCCCTGGACTGCAAGGAGATGAAAACAGTCAATCCTAAAAGAAATAAACCCTGACTGTTCCCTGGAAGGCCAGGTACTGAAGCTGAAGCTCAAATACTTTGGCCACCAAATGAGAAGGGAGCCCTCACTGGAGAAGACCCTGATGCTGGGAAAGATTGAAGGTCAAAGAAGAAGGGGACGGCAAAGGATGAGATGGTTAGACAGTGTTATCGATACAACGAACATGAAATTGAGCAAACTCTGGAGGATGACGAAAGACAGGAGGGCCTGGAGTGATGTGGTCCATGGGGTCGCAAAGAGTCAGACTTCACTGTGCATCTGAACAGCAACAACAACAGTGTTAGAAGATGAGCAAGTGAATGAGCCTGAGATGCTGTTATTAGGTCCAGTGATTGTGTTGTCTGGATGTATGTGGCAGCAAAGTTGGCATCTGGGTTTACTACAAGCTCTGGTACCAGTGTCCATGTTCAAATTAGATGTTATATTATTGTGGGTGAGTTGTTTAAGACTGGGGGGGGTTCTGTGTGCAAGAAAAGACCTGCCCCCCGTACCTGTGAAAGAGAAAGGTCATTATTCAGTAGAGGTTGTAAGTCATAGATGATGTGTTGAACTGTTTTGAGTTGAGAGCTGTATGTGACTACTAGTTGTGTTCTGTTATTGTCTCTTTTGGGCTTGTTTTATAGTAGGGTTGCTCCGGGTATCATTCTGGCTTTGTTAATTTGTTTCTTGACTTCATCAGGTGGATATTTTAGTTCCAAAAGGGTTTGTTGTAGATCTCTCAGGTGAGAATCTCTGTCTATAGGATTTAAACAGATGCAGTTGTAATGTAGAGCCTGCCTGTAGACAAAAGATTTTTCTTGTAAACTTAGGGTGGTAGATGAAGGCAGATAGATAAGTTTGTCAGCCAGTAGGTTTCTGGTAATAAGGTCGTTATCTATGTGTCCATTGTGAATTTTTACACTAGTATCCATGTATTTCTTACATAGATTGGTTCATTGTCAGGTTGATGGTGGGGTGATATTTGGCTTCTTTACCATATGTCCCAGACAATAAAGGTGTCATCAATGTAATTCATGTGTAAGAGAAGTGTGAGTGGGCAGGAGTTCAGGAAGCACTGCTCCAAGTCAGCCATGAAGATGTTAGCCTACTGTGATTCCATGTGGGTGCCTATGGCTGTACCATTAATCTGAAGGTACAAGTTGTTACCAAATTTGAAGTACTTATGAGTGAGAACAAAATGGCAGAGTTTGGTGGCAAGGTCAGCTGTGGTGGTGTGAGAAATCATGTTTCTTATGGCTTGTAATTCATCCATATGTACAGAGATTCCACATCTGTGGTGGCCAAAATATTATTCTCTGGAAGGCTATTCAAAGATAGTATTTTCCTCAGGAAATCCATGGTGTTGCACACATAACTAGGAACACAGGGTCTTAAAATAGAGTCCCTCTTAGAATAGAGTCCCTCAGGTGAGAGTGCCTATGCCTGGAACAAGGGGGCAACTTTGGTGGCCAGGTTTGTATATTTTTGGTAGAAGGTAAAAGGTACCTGGTCAAGGTTCCTGTGGTGTGTCTGAGACGATTTCTCCTGTATGCGTTGGGGTAATTCCTTCACAATCTTATTTAGTTCTTTTTTATATTCCTGTGTAAGATCTGAGGATAGTTATTTGTAAATTGTCTTTGCTGTGTCTGATCTATCCATGATGACAACAGCTCCCCCTTTGTCTGCTTCTTTCATTATAATATCTGGATTATTCCAGAGACTGTCTATTGTCAGACTTGGGTTCGCCTTTTCCTTTGTACTCTGTACTGTGGCATTACCAACCTGCTCATTGTAATCCACACCCCCATTCCCTTCCCCCTCACTTTTGCCAGCTATAGCAGATATATCCAGCTGTCCGCTTATCGCTCACCTTCACTGACTTTCCTGGTGGGAGGGAGAGAGACTGTGGGAGGAGAAGCAACTGTGTGAATGCTTGTAGACTAGGGAGGCAATGCTGGTAACCATTTTCCCAAGCAGCACCTCAGGAACCTTCACATGAGAGCATCCTTGAAGTTGATAAGACTTTTGAATGGCTAGTGGAACCATTGTATTTGTCTGGGTTCTTAGGATTGCTTATGAATATGTGACATAGGTGTGGAATGTGGGGTTTAGTTATACACCGGGTCCCCACCTTTGTGCCCCAGTCCTGACAAAAAAGTCACCTTTGCAGCATCTCAAAACTCTTCAACACACTTTCATAAAAGAAAGGCTGTATAGAGTGTGAGTTGACTGGGAACCTGATAGATTGTCAGGACTATTCACTCCTACCCAACACCCCATGACCATCATGGGGGACGGAGAAGGAGATGGCGGCCAAGTTGAACTCAAGTTGCCTGGCCCCAACCCCCACAAGAAGAAGATGGGGAAATCCACTGGAACGCGCCCTAAGTAGCAGGTGTTCTTCCAGCCCCCTGATCGCTGGGATGAACTGGCCTGGTTGAGGGGCAAGAACCCTCCTGATAGGGATACGACAAGGCACCAGATCAGTGCAGGAGTACTCAGATGAATTTAAAGCCACTGCTGTGAAACTGCTGGGGTGGCCTGAGGAGGTCCTTATCGAATTCTACAGGGCCGGCCTCAACACCATTAACCTGGAGAAGGTGTTGGCACAAGACAACCCCCTCAAACTAGCCAGGTGGATCCAAGTGGTGTGTGAAGCTGAGAACTGCCATAATCTGATAAAGTTATATCGCCAAAAGACCCCTGCCCGGGGGGGGGGTGCGACTCGAGGGTTGAGGTGCAGAGGCTTTCCCTCCCAGGGGACCAGGAAAAATGCTTGAAGAAGGGGCTTTGTCTCTGATGTGGAAAGCCTGGTCACTTCACCGCCGACTGTTCCTGGACCAGGTTTAATGACACCAGGTGGTGGGATGACAGGAGAGAGGAGCCACGAGAGAAAAAGGGGAAGCCACCGGGGCGGGGATCGAAATCTCCCTGTGCTTTACAGGCTGATGAGTTCTTGTCATCTGAGACAACTTCTTCCAGTGATGGAGATGAGCCTCAGATGCAGGGAAAAGGCCAGGACCTGCTGTGAAGAGTGCCAGCCAGCAGGTCCCAGATTTGCTGGCACATGAATCAGTGAGAAATGGTACTTCTTTATTTTATGTGACTGTGAAATTGCTAAGCTCCCAAGCTAAAACCTAAATCTGGGTGAGGGCGTTGACTTCAGGGTGCTCTTGGGGCCTCATCAGCCCAACCTTAGTTACAGGGTTGGGGTCTGATGTCCACAAATTGGGGGAACCCATAGTGTTCACCCAGATGGATGGGACTACTATGCAGTCATGTAAATTCCTGACAGTGGAACTACCAGTAGGGATATCGAGGGATTGGAAACAAAGAGTGTTCATATTGCATCCTACAGCTCAGTTCCCCTTGGTGTTCGGCAACCCCTGGCTGGCAGCACATGACCCTTATATTCAATGAAGTAAAGGGACATTGTCATTTTTAGACCCCAAGTGCAAGGAGCACAAATGGGACCCAACATGGGTGGAAGAGCCCTGCCCAGCCCCAGCATGGGTAAGCTTGGCCCAAGAAGAACTAAACACTATTCCCCCAGAATATTGAGAATTGGGGAGGGTGTTCAAGGAAGGGGAAGCTGACAAACTACCTCCCCACCAAATGACTGACTGTGCTATTGAGATATTACCAGGCCACAAAATGTCCAAAGGAAAGCTATATGCAATGAATACCTCGGAGAGGGAGGAACTTCGACAGTTCATTGATAAGACCTTAGAACGGGGTTTCATCAGACCCGCTACCTCCCCTTTTGCGGCTCCCGTACTCTTTCAGAAAAAGAAGGATGGGCATTTGAGACTGTGCATGGATTACCAGGGCTTAAATGCAGTGTCCATGTCGAATGCCTACCCCTTACCATTGACAAAGGACTTGCTAGCGGAAGCAGCCAAAAGAAAGATTTTTACAAAGTTGGATCTTTGGATGTGTATTTGTGAGTACGCATCCGAGAGGGGGACGAGCATAAAATGGCATTTAACACCCCTCTGGGACAGTTTGAATACCTGGTGATGCCATTCAGCTTGGTGGAACCCCTGGGGGTATTCATGAACCTAATTAATGAAGTATTGCACAAGCACCTGTTCAAAGGGGTTGTTGTTTATCTTGCTGATGTGTTAGTGTACACACAGGACCTAGAGCCACATGTAAAGTTACTGTGTGAGGTTTTGACTGCCTTATATGACAACCATCTGTTTGCCAAACTCTCAAAGTGCGAGTTTCACAAGATGGAGATAGACTTTTTGGGGCACGGCATAACCCAGCAAGGGCTGGGGATGGACCCGAAGAAGGTACAGGATGTTGTGGAGTGGGAGGCCCCTAAGACTCAAAAACAGCTCCAAAGTTGTCCTGGGGTTCATGAATTTTTACCACACCTTCATCCCCAAGTTTGCACAAGTGTCGCTTCCCCTAACTGACTTGTTAAAGGCTAAAGGGAGGGGGCCTGAAGTCACCAAAGGAGGGAGTAAACTTGAATGGTCCCCCCAACAAGCTTTCGCTGGCTTAAGCTTAATGTTTACTTTGGAGCCCATTTTACACCACCCCGATGAGAATAAGGGGTTCATTGTACAGGTGGATGCCTCCGATGTGGCGGGGGGGGTGATCCTACAACGGGGGAAGATGGCAAACTGCACCCCATAGCCTATGTCTCAAAGATGTTTTCGGGGCCCGAGCATAATTGGGCAGTTTGGGACAAAGAAGCTACTGCTGTTAAACTGGCCATTACCACCTGGCAACGTTGGTTGGAGGGGGCGTGGGTGCCTTTTGAAGTGTGGACTGATCATAAAAATCTAGAAGTGCTCAGAAGCCCCTGCTGCTTAAATGCAAAGCGACTTTGATGGACGGAATTTTTCTATAAGTTTCGGTTTACCATTAAGTACCTCCCCAGGAAGTCTAACTTCCTAGCTGACACCCTGTCCCACTTACCTCAGCATGCAAGCTAACAGGATGAGATCATTGACACAGTTTTCTCCTCGGCCCAACTGGTAGGGGCGGTGGTGACACATAGCCAGGTGAAAGCGGGGAGGGAGGTGGAAGTTGCGGACTGGTTGGAAAGTTTCAAAGCCATTTTTTCACCCCAGGATCTGGAGGTGGTGGTGCACGAAGAATTGCAACACCAAGACAATGGAAGTTGGTACAAAGGGGGAAAGGTGTATGTGCCCATTTTCTTTGCGGGGCACTGTGATGACTCAAAGTTATGATAACAAGCTGTTTGGATTTTTTGGTTATTTAAAAAAACTTACACCTTTTACAAAGAGAATTTTGGTGACTGGGATTGCGTAAAGACATTTTGAAATATGTGGCTACTTGCCAGACATGCCTGATGAGTAAGTGAAGGGGAGACAGAGTGCCCAGTCACCTCCATCCTTTAGAAATCCCCGAATGGCCCTGGTCAGTGATTTCCATGGATTTTATAACAGACCTTCCAGAAACTAAGGGGTTAGGGTCTGGGTGGTGGTAGACTTATTTTTGAAGCAAGCACATTTTCTACCTTGCAGACAAATCCCCTTGCCTCCCTGTTCCTACAACACGTGATCTGGCTACATGGTTTGTCAAAAAAGGTCATCTCCAACCACAGAGCTCAGTTCGTTGCCAAATTCTGGGAAGAGCTCCTAAAGTTGCTGGGCATAGAGCGGGGGCCAAGTAGCAGCTACCACCCTGAGACAGACGGGCAGCACACAAATCAAATTCTTGAGCAGGTGTGAACTATCAACAGGATAACTGGGTACCCCTTTTGCCATTCACAGAATACGGCTACAATAATTCATTACACAGTTCCATTGGCATGAGCCCTTTAAACCAGTACATGGATATGAAGGGGGGCCTCTCCCTATGGTTGATCTTACTGAACCTATCAAAGGTGATGCCCAGCTATGTTGGTCAAATGTGACTTAAAACTGGGATGTATTACAGAAGACCTTAGCGAAAGCCGAAGCGGATTACAAACGTTATGCTGATGGGAAAAAGCCCTGAATGGGATTTGGTTCCAGGAGACTCTGTCTATGTTTCTACTAATCACTTAAAGGGGCTACAACCCCAAAGGAAATTGGGGTGGAAATATGTGGGCCCTTTCAAGGTGGTGCGTGTAATTAACAAGGTGGCCGTAGAACTCGATCTCCCTAAAACATTACATCATTTGCATCCTGTGTTTCATTTCAGCCTGTTGAAAAAAGATCCAGGACCCTCTCCCTGGGCATAGCATCATCCTGCTCCACCTCCTTTTCTGATAGATGGGGAACTCCACCATGTTCTGGAGGAGATCCTTGATTCCCACCTGAAGTGGGGCCAGTTGTACTACCTGGTGAAATGGAAGGACTTTGGACCTGAAGAAAATGAGTGGATGAAAGCTACCCATATTAATGCACCCAGACTGGTTCCATCGTCATCATCTTGATAAACTGGGGGGGGGGGTTGAACTTGAGGGGGGCAATATGTTTGCCTGTTCCTTTGTACTCGGTACCTGTGGCATTACCAACCTGCTTATTGTAAGCCACACCCCTATTCCCTTCCCCCTCACTTTTTGCCAGCTGTAGCAGATATATCCAGCTGTCCACTTATCACTCACCCTCACTGAGATTCCTGGTGGGAGGGAGAGAGACTGTGGGAGGGGAGTGACTGTGTGAATGCTTGTAGACTAGGGAGGCAATGCTGGTAATCATTTTCCCAAGCAGCACCTCAGGAACTTTCACATGAGAGCATCCTTGAAGTTGATAAGACTTTTGAATAGCTAGTTGAACCATTGTATTTGTCTGGGTTCTTAGGATTGCTTATATTTATTAATGGGTGACATAGGTGTGGAATGTGGGGTTTAGTTATACACCAGGTCCCCACCTTTGCTCCCCAGTCCTGACAAAGAAGTCACCTTTGCAGCATCTCAAAACTCTTCAATACACTTTCATAAAAGAAAGGCTGTGTAGAGTGAGTTGACCAGGAACCTGACATCTGTGGCCTTCCTTTCAGCACGGTTGAGATTCTGTTGTATGCAATGGTGTTTGTGGATCATCTTGGTTTGGATTCTACAGTGAAAGCATTTAGTGTGGAGATCCAGTGTGGCATCGCGACCATCAGGAGGGTTCTATGTGGACTCTCTCTCTCTCTCTCTCTCTCTCTCTCTCTCTCTCTCTCTCCCCCCCCCCTTGTAGTGTTGTTTTGATGGCAGTTGGTGGTTAGGATCTTGTTCATTGTTGGGTTGGAGGGATGCTGACTGTTCTCCAGTAGATTGTGTGATGACATGTGAAGGTGTTGTCTATTCTTTCATGTCCTGTTCGTGGGTATGTTGAAAGTACTCCTTGAGGCATAGATGGCAAAAAAAGGCTTCTAGCACTGGCAGTTTATGAAATGAAAGCCCTCAGTGGCCATTGCTAGATATTGTATTGTCAGCCTCTAAGCCTTGGTTTCTGTCAGTACAAGGCAGAGGTAGGGGCAGGGCCCTTTCTAGAGCCAGGGCTGACAACAACGATAGGGAAACTCTCTACCATGCAACTTGTATGACTCACCCAGGACTGGCTGCAACAATACCATGAAAGCAAGTGTGATGTAGTGGTTAGAGTTTCAGACTATGCTAGGGGAGACCCATGTTCAAATCCCACACTGTCATGCTAGTCACTGAGTGACCTTGGGCCAGTCACACACTTTCAGCCTGACCTACCTCATAGCGTTGTTGTGAGGATAAAATGGAGGAGAGAAGAATGATGTAAACTGTTGGGAGTCCCTATTGTAGAGAAAGGTGGGATATAAATGAAGGAAATAAATAATAAATATAGCTTAAGATGGGGGGGCAGGTGAAAAGTAGGTTGGTTGGTGGTTGGTAGGGAGAGAAGGATAAAGGGAAGGTGAGGATATGGGGCTTGCTGGGGGTAAAGAGGAAGTAGTGTGGGGATGGTGATAGTGGGGCTTCCTGCTGTGCAACTGGCCCTGGGCCAGGGCCTGCCACCATGCTTCTGGACCATAGTTTTCTCAGGCAGAGGCTGCCAGGAGGAGGGGAGGTGGGACGGCGGACAACAGAGGGGAAAATAAAGGAAGGTTGGCTGGTGAATGAGGAGGAGATAAAGAAACAGGAAAGGGAGAGAAGGTATAGGGGTTTGCAGGAAAAGCAAAGAGGAAATAGTGGGGGAGGAGAAAATGAGATTCCCCCCCCACAAGTCCTTCTGGATCCCTTCTTGTTCTGTTATAAAACAGTAAAAGAAACCATACCAAACAGTGAGAGAAGACCTGGTAGATGTAAGCAAAGCATGACACAGGTACACAAAAGGTAAAAAGACACTTTCATGTTTAATAATAGCAACAAAAGAACTATAAAAAGTAAATTAGAAAGTTGTGTGACATTTTCTTTACAAAGATACACAGTACAAAACCTCTAAAAATGGTGAAAGAAATCGAAAACCTAACCATTTCAGCATTGCCTGGAGCCAGACCTATCCCCAGTTGGGGATCAAAGCTTACTTACAAATGATTCTGTCGGCCACAAGTACCCCAACAGGGAGTAAGGATGAGGGCTCAGCCATGACAGCCGCCTCCCAAGACAGCTTCCCAGAGCCCCAGCAATTGGCTCACTCGTTAGACTCAGAACTCTCTGCTGCTGCTTCCTCTCCTAAGTGGCCAGAGGGACCAACTTAGGTTTTTCAAGAGGACTGAAATTCTGTATATCGGGATAGGCTGGCCAGCAGGGCTTTTAAAGCCGCTGCTGACAACTTCACATACGACAAATTACATGGGCTGGGTCTGGGGTCCCTGCCCAACATCAGACATGACAGCAGCATATGTGAATTGTGGGTTCTCCTCAGTTCCTCAGTGTGTGCCATGCCCAGTTAGGATCAGGGGATTCAGGCTTCCCCACATCATTTTCTAACCTGAAGGAATACCAGGAGCATCATAGTCCCGCTGTACACTGCCTTGGTCAGGCTGGACTATTGCATGCAGTTCTGAAGGTCTCACTTCAAAAAGGACGTGGACAGAATGGGACCTGTGCAGAGGAGAGCGACGAGGAGGATTGGGGGCCTGGAGACCAAGAAGCCCACTGAGGAAAGGCTGAGGGACTTCTTGGGAAGGTTCGGTCTGGAGAAGAGGAGGCTGAGGGCAGGGGCATGATGGCTCTCTTGAAGTACTGGAAGGGCCGTCACCTGGAGGAGGAAAGGAAGCTGATCCTGTTGGCAGTAGCGGATAGGACTCCCGGTCATGGGTTTAAATTAAGGGTGGGAAGGTACCGGCTGGGTATTAGAAAAAACTTATTTACAGTATGTTATGTCTTGGGACTGGAACATTCCAGGACTGTTTCTACCAGAGACTGGCTGAGCTTGGAGCTCTAGAACAAAAGCCCACCAGGACTCTGGAGGTGGCCAATGGGGAATTAATGGTTCTGACAGTGGCCTATCATTGGGAGTTGTTTGGGAAGTGGGTGGAGCTGTGTGCTGTTTAACGGGGCCGTTGTCCTGACAGTTTGTCTTTTGCCTTTGTCTTGTTCTTGCTGAATTGCTGATAAAGCAGAGCTGATCACGAGGCTTGGAGTCAGACCATCTGTGGAACCCCCGGGACTTATCATAGTCAGAACCGTGCAACGGTAGAATCAGTTGCCCAGGGAGGTGATGAGCTCCCCCTCCTCACCGGCAGTCTTTAGGCAGCATCTGGGCAAACACTTGCCAGGGATACTCTAGGCTGATCCTGCCCTGAGCAGGGGGTTGGACTAGGCGGCCTGTATGTCCCCTGGCAACTCTGTGTGATTCTATGATTAGTCTTAAGTGAAGATTCAGATAGGAAGGTTGGTGGCAACAGTCATTCATTCAGGATTGCAAAACTCTGGCTTGCCAATGGGAAACTGTCAATGGTCAGTCCATTTCTAGATGACAGTGAAGGGGACCATGTGTTTTGTGGAAGACAGAAGGTTACTCCCCCCTGGTCTCTTACATCATTTCCCTTCATTTCAGTAACCACCAGCTGAGGCTGTAATTTTCACAAATGCAATCCTATGTAGAGTTACAACCTTCTAAATCCATGGAAGTCAATGGGCTTAGAAGAGCATAACTCAGTTTAGGGCTGCTCTGTCAAGCACACTTGCTAGGGAATAAGTCCCACTGAGTTAAGTGAGACATACTTCTGGGTGAACAAATTTAGGATGGTAACGTGTTAGTCTGGTGACATTCTAAAGGCTGATACTTTTGTTGCATCACCACCTTTCATGGTACAAAGTCCATTTTGCCTGACGTATCAAGTGTTACATCTGTTTGTCTGTCCTACTCCTATTGGTCAGGCACAACTCCATCCAGTTTGTCTACAAACAGAAAACTGGGCTAAAACAAATAAAATGAATTTCAGTGGGGATAAATATAAAGTTCTCTATTTAGGTAGGGGAAATCAAATGAATAATTATAGGTTGGGAGAGACTTGTCTTGGCAGTAGTATGTGCAAACAGGATCTAGGGGTCTTAGGAGACCATACACTGAACAAGAGTCAACAGTGTGATGCAGTTGCTAAAAAGTCAAATGCAATTTTGGGCGCTATCAACAGAAGTATAGTGTCCAGATCACATGATGGTACCACTTTAGTGTGCTCTGGTTAGACCTCACCTAGAGTGTTGTGTTCAGTTTTGGGCACCACGTTTTAAGAAGGATATAGACAAGCTGGAGCATGTCCAGAGGAGGGCAACCAAGATGGTGAGGGATCTGGAGACCGTGCTATGAGGAAGGGTTGAAGGAGCTGGGTATGTTTAGCCTGGAGAGGAGATGAGTGAGAGGCGATATGATAACCATCTTCAAGGACTTGAAGGGCTGTCATCTACAGGAGAGTTGTTTTCTGTTGCCCCAGAAGGTCGGACCAGAATCAACGGGTCGAAATTAAATCAGAAGAGTTTTCGGCTAAACATTAGGAAGAACTTCCTGACAGAGCGGTTCCTCAGTGGAACAGGCTTCCTTGGGAGGTATTGGGCTCTCATTCTTTGGAGATTTTCAAACGAGGCTGGATGGCCATCTGACAGCAATGCTGATTCTGAGGACTTAGGCAGATCCTGAGAGGGACGGTGGGAAGGGTTGCCTCAGTGCTTAGTTCTTGTGGCCCTTTCTTACACGCCCAGGGAAATGCTGATCACCACTTTGGGGTCAGGAAGCAATTTTTACCCAGGCAAGTTCAGCTAGGGATCCTGGAGGTTTTTGGTCACCTTCTGGGTGTGGAACAGTGGTCACTATGGGTGTGGAGGGGAGGTATTTGTGAATTTCCTGCCTTGTGCAGGGGGTTGGATTAGATGACCCTGGAGGTCCCTTCCAACTCTGTGATTCTATGAAATTGACAATGCTGCAATCCTAAGCAGAGTTACACCCCAGTCGAAGCCCATCAGAAGAGTGCGATTGTGTTTAGGCTTGCAGTGTAGGACACTCCCACCACTTCCTTCAAGTTGCAATGCTACGAACACTTTCCCGGGAGTAAGCCCCAATGAATAAAATTAGACTTATTCCTGAGGAGACCTCCTTAGAATTGCTGTGCCTAAATTAACCCCTTCTTCCAAGGACAGGAGGAAGCTGTACACAGGTTGGAAATGCTTTCTTGAAAGGAGATTCTCTCAGGTGAGGCATCAGATCCCGAGTCTTTAGGAGTCGTCCCAGTTTCCATAATATTTTGTCATGTGGAGGAAACTCTTGACGTTGCAGGTCTAAAAAATAAATGAACATTAATTTTAAAAAATTATTCAAGACACAGAGCAAAAGGGAAAGGAGGAATCAGTTCAGAAGTCTATATTTAAAACCAGACTGGCTTGAAGCTTCATATACGCAAATCCAGGTGAGGGGTTCCTATATCTTGATCAAGAGACCCACCACTAGGGGGCAAACTCTGACTAGTTAGGGGCAGTGTTCCCTCTAAGGTGAGCCAGTGTGAGCTAGCTCACAGTTTTTTAGCCTCCGGCTCACACATTTTTGTCTTAGCTCAGGAAGGAGGGCTCCGGAGCAAACTAATTTATGCAGTAGCCAAATTGCACACTCACAGCTTTAATGCTGGTAGCTCAGAAAGTGGAATTTTTGCTCACAGGACTCCACAGCTTAGAGGGAGCATTGGTTATGGGTAAGAAGAGTCAAATGAAAAAGCCCTGGAAAGACTTTGTTCTAGATTTGAATCCAATGGGGGGAAATAAATGCTGCATATGGATTTCAGCCCAGTAGCTTCATAAAGGCACCATCTGAAGCTTTTTTTGTGCTAGAACATGGCGTTATGATAGGGAGAGGTAAATGGTGCCTTTCCTTGCTGGAAAACTCTTTTAGACTGAGGGTTTCCTGGAAAGTACCCTGGTAACAAGCTGCCACCACTCAGGACCACCTGAGAACGTCTAGACTGACCTGCTGTGAAAGTATTCTTCCAGCACTGTACTGAGCAATATTGAGGCAATATTGAAACAACAGGGTATAACCAAACTGGTAGTACCCGTGCTGTCTAGCATGTGAGGAAGAGATTCAGAGAAATATCCTAGAGAAATAAATTGCATTAAGTGGAGCAAAAAAAAAGGTATTTTTAAAAAAGTTTGTTATTAAAAAGAAGAAGAAAGGAAAAGTGTGGTCAGGTTCCAAAGGTGGAAGGAAAAGGGCAAAAAACAACATACAAGGAAAGGCAAACAGCACAGAGCGATTCAGATGAAAAGCAATACCCATTACCTTGTGCTCTTGTTGGGCTTGCACTTCACCCAGTCCAGCTGGTCATCACCCCCACCACCATACCTCCTGAAGTCATGGCCACTCGCCTGGCAGGGAAGGTAATTATGGCGGCTGATGCCCCTCGTCCGAGGGGTGGTCACCCACGACTCCTGGGTTGAGAAACAGACCCACTAATATGGGTCCCACCAGGGTTTCCCATAATCGAGTCCACCACTTGCAGCAGCTGTGGTAAGGATCTCCTCCATTGTAGTGAGGACCTCTTCCACAGTAGGAACTGGAACATCCCCACCAACCTCATCGCTCATGTTGAGGTATGGGGTTGGGGATTATAGGAGTTCTGACATTCTGTCAGAGTCCCTTAGCAATCAGTTGTCAACAACGTTCCTTCAGAAGGTTCAAGTTTATTGAGTACAGTAAATACAGGTCATCTGTGCATATATTTAGTGTCAGAACTAACCCTAAAGGCAGGAGAGGGGGAGATATACTGGATTCAAAGTGGGGTCCCCTGATGGATTTGAGCCAATCAGGGAATTAACTGGAGTGTGCCCAAACTAACGGGTTCACATTCCCAGCAAAGCGGCTAGTGAAAGATACCAAGGTCACAGGCCTGAGCTAAGAGGCAAGGCACTATTAGAAGAAATGAAATTTAACATTCCAGCATGAGAAGAAACACATTCAACAGCCTCCTCCTTTCCTCCCACCTGTCATGGTAGCATAGCTGACACAGTTTGGTTAGGGATCTTGGAGGGGGTTTTGCTTGTTTTTTTGGGGGGGTTGGCCATCTTCTGGACATGGGGCAGGTGTCACACGGTGTGTGGGGGAGATAGTTGTGAATTTCCTGCATTGTGTAGAGGGTTGGACTAGATGACCCTTGTGGTCCCTTACAACTCTGTGTTTCTATGATCAGCCTCCTGCATTCTGCATCACTTGCATTTTCCTGGTTGTCTTCAAGGGCAAACACTGAGCACCCATATCTGTTGCTTGTGCTCCCAGCTCATTTGTTTTATCTCCTTTTTAAACCCAAATAAATTTAAGATTGTGCCACTTTAATAGAAAATGTCTTACAAATAAAGTGCACAGGTTTTAGTTCTGCAATGGAGAATCCAGCTCAAAACAGGGAAGTTCAAATGGAAATGGTGGGGCTTTATTTCTAGCTGAAATATGTTGATGTTTGTTGTCCCCTTGAATTTAACATTCTTTTTTACCCCTCCCCTTTCTCCTTCTGTAGGAATTTCCCCTGGCTGTCATCAGAGGGCCTCACTGCCACTGTGGCTTCCCTACAGTTCATTTCCCGCTACACAGCAGCTCAGACAGGTCCCTTTGCAGAAGGCTGCAGAATGTGAGCAGCATGGCTGAAATGCCAAGGAGGGAAGACTATGGCCTTGCCTATCAAACGCCAGTCCAAGGTAAGATGCACACACATACATACATAGGCCCAACTCCTTCCCATTCTAAGAAGAAAAAGAGTAGGTTTTTATACCCCACTTTTCTCTACCTCAAGGAGCCTCAAAGTGGCTTACAATTGCTGTTCCCTTCCCTTCCTCACAACAATCACCTTGTGAGGTAAGTGGACTCTGAGAGTTCTGAGGGAATTGTGACTGGCCCAAGGTCACCCAGCCAGGGATGGGCATAAACTGGGACAATGCAGTTCAGTTTGGTTCATGGTGGACTCACCAAAAGTGAGAGCCAGTTTGGAGTAGTGGTTAAGTGTGTGGACTCTAATCTGGGAGAACTGGGTTTGATTCCCCACTCCTCCACTTGCAGCTGCAGGATGACCTTGGGCAACTCATAGTTCTGTCAGAGCTGTTCTCTCAAGGGCAGTTCTTGAAAGACCTCTCTCAGCCCCACCTACCTCACAGGGTGTCTGCTGTGGGGAGGGGAAGGGAAAGGAGTTTGTACGCCACTCTGAGACTACAATTGAAGGGTGGGTTATAAATCCAGTCTCTTCTCCTTCTTCTTCAAAATGGCCTCATACCAACTGAACTGATTTGGCAAGTTTGTAAAGTGGCAGAATGGTCCCCCAGCATGACAGAGACTCCAAACTCTCTGGGGACCTCCAGTTGATTCTCCTGTATCTTCCCACCAAGTTTGCTGAGAATTGGACTTGGGGGTCTGAGTTATGGCCCCCCAAAGAAGGTGCCCCAGGAAAGTGCTTTTGGGGAAAATGCCGAGCACAGTTTCAGCAGTGAGTAGAACAGATCCTGTGCAAGCCAGAGGCATCAGACTCACTGTGGACCTCCCCATGATTCTGATCCTTCTCTCCTGCACGGTTGCAATCACCTTGCCAGCGGCGTGAGTGATGGAGGATAGCGCTGGAGCCCTGGAACAAAGAGAAGGCCCTTTCAGACTCCCATCCGGAGGAGCCAGCAGATGCAGAAGCCAGCAGCATGCATTGACATGGTGGCACAACCCCACAGCATCCCGTGACAACTGTGGAGGTGGTGGCTCTGAAAAGGGTTGGCCATGCAATACCATGTTCTTGCTAGCGGGCTGAGCAAGAAGCTGTCTTGAACCCAACACCCAGTCCACAAAAGGAAAGAGCGGGCCAAAATCAAAAGGGGTGGCTTGAAGCCACTAAAAGTAAAGGTAAAGGTTCCCTTGCTCGAAAGCCAGTCGAATCCGACTCTAGGGTTGCGGTGCTCATCTCCGTTTCAAAGCTGAAGAGCCAGCGCTGTCCGAAGACGTTTCCATGGTCATGTGGCTGGCATGACTAAACACCAAGGTGCACAGAACGCTGTTACCTTCCCACCGAAGCGGTACCTATTTATCTACTTGCAATTTCTTGCTTTTGAACTGCTAGGTTGGCAGGAGCTGGAACTAGAGACAGGAGCTCACCCCGTCATGCGGCACCCGGGTCTCAAACTGCTGAACTACTGACCTTCCACAGCCTGCAGTTCAGCGTCTTAACCACTTGAGCCACTGCAGCTCCCTGCCACTACCAAGGTCTTATTCCCAGGAAGGGTTGGCCACGCATGGTGATCTTCGTGCCAGTGGGGCAAGTGAGAGAAGATAGCCCAGGAGCCCTGGAACAAAGGGAAGGCCCTTTCAGACTCTTATAGAAGGCCCTGGGAAAAGCCTTGGCCATGCACTGCTGTCACCTTGCCAGCCACATTCAACTTGCCAGCCCTGTTCACTCACCACAGACAAGATGATCATGGAATGCAGCCACCACCACCACCCCAACTAAGGCTGGAAATCACCCACAAACAGTGGAGGTGGCTGGTGGCCATGACACAAAGAAGACCCATACCTGACCAATGAAAATGGAGGGAAGACATGGATGAGATTTGAGGCCCCTGGAGAATGGAGAGAGAAAGGGAGAGAGAGAAAAAGGAAAGACCACCCAAACTCCAGAACAAGTCCCTCGGAAAAGCACAACAATGATTTTGACAGCAGATGCTCCCTAGGATGGCCAACCCCCCCCTCCCCTCCTCCTCACTCACTGCAGACAAGATGATAGCTGGGTGGGGCCAACCCCTATCCTCTCCCAGGCCCAGGAGTCACCCATAACAGTGGAGGTGGCTCAGGGCCATGACACTAATAAAATGCGGACCTGACTGCATGGGAAACGCAGGGAAGATGTGGAGGTGGCTCAGAGCCTTGATAGAACAGAGAGAAAGGGAGAGATAAAGGGAGGGCTGCTAAAACTGCAGAAGAAAGCCCTGGGAAAAGCCTTGCTAGCAGGACAAGAGAGAGGGGATGGTTGTTGTCCTGGAACACGCCAAGCACAGGGTGAGTCAGCTGAGCTGGAGCGTGAGAAAAACGAGGTGTAGGCAAAACTGGCACAGTGTGGTCAGGGTTCAGCTCCCAGGTCAAACACTGAGCCAGCAATCTGGCAGCAAGAACAGATCTGAGGGCAAATCCAGAGGTCAGAGTCCAAACTTGGCCCAAAGGGTCGGAGACGGGGGCAGTGGTGGCGAAGTCAGGTGTAAGGTGACGTGTTGCTTCCACAGCCAGCCTCCCCCTTTCCACAGCCAGCCTCCCCCCTTAAGAGAGACATTCACCTTGCAGTACATCTGTCAGGAGCAGGGGCAGAAAAGTTGTGAAGTGTGCCGAGAAAGCATGGAGCTAGAATACAAGGGTACCCACTCAAGCAGCGTAGTCAAAGGGTGGTCCAAATTCAAAAACGTATAGCAAGGTCTGGAAGTCCAGGAGTCATCCACAAGCAGGTTCAGGGGTGAGATGAAAGGCAGAGGCAGGGAATGGTCTAAAGCGTCACAGGAGTAAGGCACAATCCAGTGCAGTGGTCATAGAGTCAGAGGGATTTTTTTTTGGTAAACACAATTTATTATTGGATATATCACATGTTAAAACATTTTCAACCAACCTACATACCCATTTTTTCTAATTTCCCCTTCTCCCCCCCCAAACAAGACTTCCCGCACCACTCCAACCCCATTAATATCTCTCTTATTCTATTACAATTATTCCTAAACTTATGTTCTCTAGCAAACGGTAACAATTCAGAAATCTAATTCTATTTCATTTTCCACTTAATAACTATCAAAGCAGATCAAGCCGCGTTTAATGTCCCAGTTTTTCAACAAGTACTTTTGAAAGTCTTTCCAGTCTTCAAAAAAAGTTTCATCTTCTTCGTTGTTTAATTTTCTTGTTAGTTTGTCCATTTCTGCTAAAAACAACGTCTTTTTAATCCATTCCCATGTTTCAGGTACTTTATCTTGTTTCCAACATTGAGCAAAAGTCAGTCTTGCTGCTGTAGTCAAGTACCATAGCAGTGTTCTCTTGGCTACATTTATTGAGTCAGAGGGATTTTGACTTGTTGCTTCCGTGCCTAACAGCCTCCCTTGCTGGTTTCTATAGCCATATGCTTGAGGGTCCTGCCTGCAGCCAGCTGCTCGGGAGTAATCCAGTAGCTTTTCATCTTTGTTATCAGCAAGTAACTGGTGCCAGGCCAGGAGGTGTGCACTTTGTGGTCTCTCCTAAAATCATAGCATCATAGAGTAGGAAGGGACCTCCAGGGTCATCTAGTCAGTGGTTCTGTACCAGCTGTTGGCTGTGAACCCTGACAGGCCTGCAGCTCATCTTCCTGCTTGTCTGTAATTAAAGAATGAGCAGTGTTTTGAGTGTAATTTATTTCTTTTATTGCACTGATATCCTGCCCTATTCCACAAGGGGCTCAGGGCGGCTCACAACATGAATAAGATACAATGAATATGTAATTAAAAACCCAGTTAAATAAAACAAGGATAGCAGCTAAGAAACATACAAGTATGCCTCCTGTTAGACGTCAGCAGGGTAGTAGGCAGCTATAGGCTTACTATGGGCAGGGGAGGGCGAGATTGTAGGAACATCTGCCACCTCAACTGAAGGCCTGGCAGAACAGCTCCATTTTGCAGGCCCTGTGGAACTGCTACAGGTCCTACAGGGCCCTGATTCTGGGGCAGAAAAGGCCCTGGCCCTGGTTGAGGCTAAGCTGAAGTCTTTCAGGCCAGGAACTACCAGCAGAAGTTGGTCTGCAGAGTGCAAGGTTCTCTGCGACATATATGGGGTGAGATGATCCCAAGAGTATGCTGGTCCAGTTGGTACAACTCATCATCCCATCGGCTAGGTTCAGAACCTTGGTCTTCCAATTCAGATTGAGAAGTTGCAAAAACTACAATTCCCATCAACCTGGCAGGAATTTGTACTATTTATTTATTTCATTTATACCACCCTTTCTCCCCAATGGAGCCCCAAAGTGGCTTACTTCAATCTTCTCTCTGCCATTTTATCCTCACAACAACCCTGTGAGGTAGGTTAGGCTGACAAAGTGTGACTCATCCAAGGCCTCCCAGTGAGCTTCCATGGCACAAGTGGGGATTTGAACCTTCGTTTCCCAGATCTTAGTCTGACACTGTTAATTACACCACACTGGCCAGAAAGAGCAGGAAGAATAATTTACATTAGACAGAGGCCAGCTGCATATCTGAGGAGCTAGCTGCCCCCTCCCTTGGTTGGCCAGGACTGTGCTGCTGAAAGGGACACCGCTGCTGACATATGCGACCTGCACTTTAAAAGTGCCCCCAGTGCCAGCAAATGCCCACTGAGCATCTTCAGCTGTTTGACAGGATGCTTGCATATAAATAGTCTGAGTTTTCACCGACCACGACTGGTGTGATCAGAGACCCCCACCCCTTTTTACACATCTGCCCAGTTAACAAGCACCTGGAGTCCAGTTTGGATTGTCCTGTTCCTTCCTTTCCATTTTTGTGCAGTGGGCAGGGGCATCCTTAGTGATTCTAGGGCCCTGGCAATAGTCCATAATTTGCTCCCAGGATCGTTGCCACCCTTCCATCACCACCACCCCGCAAGCCTCCACTGCCAGGGCCAAGCCTTATGCCCTGTGAGCAGGCCTGCAGCTATGGCGGAGCCTCCTGGGACCTGGGTCCCCAACTTACTGCAAGCCCCCCCAACTTCTCAGACCACCCCCCCCCACCGCTATGAGCAACAGGCAAGGGCTGGCCATCGACCCCGACCACATCTTTGCAGCTGCAGCCGGTGCTCGACTGGCTCTCACTCCCTCGCTGGGCACTGGCTGCTCACTCAGCTGCCTCTGGGTGAGGAGGAGGTGGTGGCCAAGGTGGAGGAGGTGGCCTGGCAGCCCTAAGACTGAGACACACTGAGGAGGGGAGGGGCAGGCAAGCGAGTGCCACAGACAGGGAGGAGCAGCAGCTTGACCCAGGGTAGGGGGAGTCGGCAAGTGAGCCTGGCCTGCCACTGGTGGGGCATGGGTCTATCTGTGCCCCCCCCTGAAAAAGTGCCCAGGCTGAGCTCTGCAATATTGCAAAGTCCAGGCCTGTGAAGGGGGGCTTGCAAAAGTTTTCTCTTTTTGGGGAAAGAGCCACAGAGGGGCCTGAGGGGCCTCTCCCTAGTGTTGGCTCTCTGGGTGAGCGAGAGCACCAGCACACTTCTCCAGCGCCTTGCCTTTCTTTGCCACCTGCCTTCCCCACCCAGCCCTTGTAAAAGAAAAGGGGGCAAGGCTTGAAAAGGGGTTAATTGGATTAAAGGTTATTCAATCAATTCAGTTAAGTGCCCCCTAAGGAAAGATCTATGCACGTTCTACGCTTCCAAGAAATGTCTGAACAGAAGGGAGAAGATTTAAAAACAATGTTTAGTGGAGCGATAGCTTCAATTTCGGACCTAAAACAAGAGGATCTCCAGAGTGACATGGACTTGGCATATTGTACACACCCTGATTTTAGAAGAAAATCCAAGTACCTGGCAAAATTTAAATTAAACATTGTCACTGAGTGACAATGTTTTAAAAGCTACAACAGAAAAAACATTAAAAGTCAATGAGGAAGAAATTAAAGTCTTAAAAGACATTCCATTTGAGTTCTGGAAATGAAGACGTCAATATAAAGACTTAATTCTTTTCCTGAGAAATCAAATAGCCTACAGATGGAGCTTTCCGGAAGGACTTGTCTTCAAATATAAGAATAAGAAAATTAAAATTGACTCTGTCCAAAAGGCCAAAAATTTCTTGAAACAGCAATTGGGCATGGATAAAGACAAAGACCCAAATTTGGAGGAAGGAGAGGAACCCAGCGAGGAAGAGTCAGATAATACTTCAAGTGACTCCAGCAGTTCTGCTTCAGAGTCTGAGAAAGGAGCAGCAACACCCAAATTATCAAAAGTGAAGAAAAAAAAGCAGAAGAAATCAACGATTTACTCTGGATTACAAAATATTTGACTTTAGTGTAATCAAATTCTATTTTGCAGGGGCTTGGACTCTTTCTATATAATCTTCAGTATATCATTATATTCTTCAGTATATTATTGTTATTGCAGGAGTGATTTACTTTTCTGTAATCTAACATAAAATTCTTGTCTTAGGTTAGAGGTAGTATTCCCCTGTACCCTTTCCTTTAGGTTTTAGGATGTAGAGTATAAAATCAATAAAATATTATATTTAAAAAAACCCTTTAATTAAGTGTCCCCTAAGGAATTTAAATGCCTCCCCAGCAAAAGACATCCTGGCTAGAGGCAGGCAGGAGCCGTGGGGTGGGCACAAGCGGTGGCAGCTGAGAGGGTTGCCTGAGCTCGGGATGGCTGTGGAAACCCACACTGCTGCTTCTTTGTCCTCCTCCCTCTGCCGGGGCAAGGCTGTGGGTGGTCAGGGCCCCCCAAACTGGGGCCCGGGGGAGTGGGCCCTTGTTGTCCATTGGCTAAGATGGCCTCGGGCAGTGAGGAAGAGAAACTTACCCTGGCGCATTGTCCACTGCCGCCCTCTCTCTAGACATTCATTCATGAACATAACATTTGATGAGTGTTATATGCATAAGATGCAAAGTTGGTTCATGAACTTTGGACAGTTCATGCGGGGGGGGGACAGAACACAAGGCAGGAGACAACACATATTGGATTTTATGTATGTGTGGCCTCTTCAAGCATTAGTGCAATGAATGAGCATCCAGTGGTGCTGGAAGTGGAACAGTCATACCTAGTGGGTAGGGTGGGAAAACATGATCTCACCCCTCTGCTGCTACATGCAGGTTAGCATGCTGTGATTCTGTGATTCTTCTCAATGCATATATGTATTTAGCTTACACTTAATTAGGATTGAATAGTGCTGAGCAACCTGATACCTTAGCATTTAGTATGATTAAAATTACTGTGTTAATGAAATAGCAACTATACTTGGTTACAGACACCCGATGTACTGACCGGAAGTTTCTCCCTACAAAATCCAAAGCATTTGTGGCTCTGTCAAGCTTCCCTGGAGCTGGAAACACCTGGGCACGCCACCTAATAGAACATGCTACAGGATTCTACACGGGAAGCTACTACTTTGACGGGACTCTGTATAATAAAGGTACTGTGCTGATTGATCCAGGTTAGTGTACAGAAAACTTCCCCAGGTTCTCTTTGGGAAGGAACTGGCAATTGCCAGCCACAGTGGAGAATGACCCCTCCCAATACTAAGTAACTATGAAATCTTGTGATCCACAAGATCCCCCCCCCAAAAAAAACCTGGCAGCTACAATGACTGTAGCAGCTACTATTCATTGGAACCGGGAGGAATGTCTCTCTTCCCCTCCTCCCCCTGGTGACTGCAATGAATCCTGCTATTGCAGAGCCCAAAAGTATTGGAAATTACAGTTTCCCCAGGGCTCCTATGGGTAATACCCTATGGGTATTAAAAGTCTTTGAGCTCTCAGTACCTAGGACACTGCTGAAACAATGGTGAGCCAGGTGGATAAAAGGTAGAAGATGCCCCAACACCTGCCAGGGAAATAGTTGGGTGGGAGAGAAGAGCCACTATGCTGGTAAAAGGATGTGGGCTAGAGAATGGAGAGGAGGGGGATCTGGGTTCAAATCCTCACACAACCAGGAAGCTCCTTGAGTGCCCTTAGGTGAATCTCTCCCCCCCGCCTACCCTTCTTCATAGGGTTGCTGCCAGGATAAAATGGGGTGGGGTGGGCCCATGTATGCCACCCAGTGCTGCTGGGAAGAAGGCTTGGATAAAGATGTAGTGGATAGATAGAAGAGTCCTGCTGCAGCTTCAGCAACAGAGAACAATTCACTGGGTCAAAATGCTCACCTGGAAATTGAGCCTTATGAGTCACAGAATGGACAAATGACTGACTTGGACAACACTACTGCCTTTTCTGATCCACAGCTCCCACATGCCTTCCCTGTATACACAGCCACTACTCAGGCTGGCATTTACAGTTTTGCCTTATGGGGTATAAATTTTCTTTTTCTGAAATTTCCTTTTGTAAATATAACCATTGATTCCTCTTATTCTCTTTCTCGCAAAAGACTTTCTCTTTCATTTCTCATTGCTATTTCTGCTACACCAATTTCTGTTCACCATCTTGTGACTTTAGCCCTTGCCAGGTTGAGGTGTTTTGTTACACACACCCCAGGGGGGTGCTCCAGCAGGAGGACTGGGAGGTTTGGGGAGACCCTGCCTGCCTCTGAGTGACAGTCTGAACTTCTGCAGAACCTCCCTTCCTGCCCCTCCTCCACTCATATTTCTTTATTTTGAACAAAATTTAATTGACCTGAAACAGACTCCAAATTCCTAAAAAGGGGAAAATAAATGGATTGTTAGATGTCAGGGAGAAACTGAGAGAGAGGGAATTAAGAGAATTTTTTTAACAATGTTATTTTGAAGCTCCCTGGCAAATGTGAAACTGATGAAAATGTTCTTGTGTCTGGTTTGGAAACCATTATTTCTAAGAGGAAAGTCCCTTAGAAAATTATCTGTATATTGTTGTACAGGGGTCGTTTGGGGCTGGAGCACACCGGAGTGCTGCTCTAGAAGCCCAGAAGTGGGCACAAATGGTGGTGGTGGTGGCAAGCCCCACCCCCAGCTCTCCTCCCCCACACTCCTTCTTTCTAGACCCCCATAGAATACAATGGAAAGATCACGCCACTGCTGCGGTGCGACTCCATACAGAAGGGGTTTAAAGTTTAACCCCTTCTCTCTTCACTTGCCCCCCCCCAGCCTGCCTTGGCAAGCCAGCTGGGGAAGGGGAGGGGAGGCTTTTGAAGATGCCTCCCCCCCTTTTTGCTTCCCCTTCTGACATCACTTCCTGTGATGTCAGGGGGTGTGGCATATGCTAATGAGCTATTATGCTAATAGCCTATTAGATATGCTAATGAGCTCCTGCAGCTCTTTTCTATGAAATGACCCCAGTTGTTATGCATTCCTTACTTCGTAGGTCCAGGGGCCATGCTTATTTCCTTTCAAAGTGGGAGTCCCTGGTGGTGGGCTGGGGTGGATTGGGCTGATGCCGGTTGATGGTCTGGGGACACCCCCCACCAGAGCCATCCTGCCCAGCAGCGAGGGGGAATCTTCACCCCCTGTGAGGCTCACAACAGCAGCTGCCATTTGCCAGGGGTGCAGGGAAAGGAGAGTGTGCATGGAAGCCACACACTGGCCACTCAGTGGGGGAAGGCACCTGGCCTAGCCCAGCGGCACACCACATGGGAGGGAGGGCACTCAGAACTTGCCAAGTCATGCCTCTTGAGGGGAGGAGGCTGCCCAGCCAAGCCTAGCTGATTCCTTCTCTTTTCCTTTCCCTTCTGCCTCCTTTGGGGAGTGAGTCAGGGCATGCCCCCCCATCCACCCTGAGAGTAGCCAGTCTCCTTTGCTAGAGTGGGTCAATCACATTTCCAAGTGGGACTTCAAAGAAATGACTAGCAAAGGCTTTCTCATAACAGTGGAAATACTCAGATGCCTCTTTCCAAGCCATATGACCATCAGTGGCATCTCAAACAGAACAACCGCCTTCTAAACCTGCAGAGATCAGTTGGTTTAGAAGGGTAAAACTCTGTTCAGGATGGCACCATGTGGGTAGGACAGCCTAATTTCATGCTTCTTTACTCAGAAGTAAATCTCAGTTTTTTCAGCAAGGTTTATTCCCAAGTAAATGGTTCACAGGACTGCAGACATCAGGTGTGCGAATTGCTTATCTGTTTATTTATGTACAGCCTGCCTTTCTTGCTGAGACTCATGGTGAATTCAATAAAAACAGCAGAAGTCAAAATAACAGACAGTGCAAAAATCAGATTACAGAAGTTAGAAAATATTGCAATAAGAGCAAGATCATAAAATCATAGAGTTGGGCCTTGACCTGGATATCCCAGGCAAGCCCGATCTTGTCAGATCTCGGAAGCTAAGCAGGGCCTGCCCTGGCAAGTATTTGAATGGGGGACTTCCAAAGAATACCAGGGCCAGGAGGCAGAAACAGGCATCAAGCCATAGTGGAGTCACATAGGTTTCTGCAGTCAGATAGCACAGCTGTTAATCCTGCACCAAGTCCACAAAAAGAGCAACTACACCCCAAGGATGTTCCATCCTCAGCCAACTCAGCTCTCTGTCTGACTCTCTAAATTCAAGCCATGAATTGCTCTCTCTCTCTCTCTCTCTCTCTCTCTCTCTCTCTCTCTCTCTCTCTCTCTCTCTCTCTCTCTGACTCTGAGGGTGCTGCATTGGAAAGCTGGATTCCAGGCCATCAATAGGGGGAAAGATTCACTGTTGCTAAGAAGCATTAATGTTATTTTGTCAAGGCCATGTTTACTACCCATCAGATAGCACTTTAGGCAAAATGATAGCCTAAGATCATAACGATGTACATGTATATTTAAAAACACAGGTTTTAAAGGCGAGAAAGATCACTGGAGAAGTAGGAGGACTATTTGTGTCAAAACACATGAGAGTGGCAGAAAGGAAATTGAAATGTTTGATTCAGCCATCTTGCTGATACGGAATCCCTACAAGTCACTTGTGGCAGAATTTAATCGGAAATGTGCCGGCCACCTTGGATATGCTACAGACCGGAACTGGAAAAGCAAAGGTAAAAAGATCTAAGATTTATCTTTTTTCCTCGAGTCATGGAATAAAAAAGGTCTTAGAAATATGAAAATGGCAGAGGCCACTCCCATCCCAGTATTTCTTAATTGTCAAATTGCCGTCCCCATAGCCACAGCCCTCTTCCTGGACATCCAGAAGAGAATCCCACTTTTGGCTGCTTGGAGCTGTGAAGGAGGATTCCAGGTTGTTGCCCAGCTCAGTTAAGGGGAGGCAGCAGAGGTCCTCGTCCTTTTCCTGGCAATCCAGAGGGACATCCATGTCATTCCAAAAGCTATAGTTCCCCTCAACAGTATTAAAATGTCAAATTTGGCTCCTAGTGACATAATACCATTCTCAGTGTTATCCCTGATTGGCTGAGATGATGTTGTGAAAATGGTGCTGAAACACGAGCCTAGCAGAATGGTGGATAACAGGCACACAAATACAAAAGCATAAGTATTTAGGATCTTTGGGGAATATAACAGGCCCCCCCCCAAAAAAAAACCCTTTTCAAGGTATAATTTTGAATTTCTCATCCCTGATATTTTGAATTGAAAATTATCAATTTCATTTGTTCCTTGCATAATTTGAACTCACAATTCTTTACTTTTATCACACTTTTGTTTGGTGTAGTAATTAAGTGTAGTGGTTAAGTGAGTGGACTGTAATCTGGGAGAACCAGCTTTGATTCCCCACTCCTCCACTTGCAGCTGTTGGATGACCTTGGGCAAGTCATAGTTCTGTCAGAGCTGTTCTCAAAATAGCAGTTTCTGTCAGAGTTCTCTCAGCCCCACCTACCTCACAGGGTGTCTGTTGTGGGGAGGGGAAGAGAAAGGAGTTTGTAAGCTGCACTGAGACTCCGAGTGAAGGGTGGAGTATAAATCCAATCTCTTCTTCTTCTGTCTTCTTCTATGACACAGTTAGTTAGTTTTATTATTACAGTCTTAAGACCAGCATACAATACTAACATAGTATGAAAATTCTATGACACGGATTTTTTCCAATTTATGTCTCAATACTATTTGTGTGGCTATACATAATGTGTGCATGTGTATAATGGGATAAAATGGGTTATTTTGTACAGATAAATTGCATATTAAACATAAATTTATTTATTTATTTATTTATTTATTTATTTTCAATTTATATCCTACCTTGTTGGATATAAAATACAATAAAACAGTAAATACAATAAAACAGTAAATACAATAAAATAAATATCATGCATATACAAAATAAACAAACCTACAGAGTCAGGTAAATGGAGAACTGTAACTTGACAAACAAGCCAACAAATCTGTAAACACACATAAAAAGACACAAGATACAAAGCATTCACTCACCCAATCCTTTCACTGAAACCCATTTTTCATTCCTTAGCCACTTGTCCATACATTATTTTCAAAACTATTACAACAAAATAATAAAATCAGTAAAATTATTCAATCTATAAGAACAGCAGATAAAATCATATGAAAAGTGAGTTCAAATATAAACTATTAGACCAGCATATGATAGTGCAGTAGGTAAGATGAAATAGTGAGTACAAATTAGACTGCTGATGAAGCAAGTTTTCCAGCAAGGACCCTAACAAAAAACACGAACAGAAGACACCAATAGAAAGTCTCCCCCCCCACACACACAAATATTTTTACCTGAAAACAGGCAGTTGTCTATGGAGAAATCCCCCTGAAAAAACTCTCTCTTTAGTCGTTCCTTCTAGATGAGAAGACTAAGCCTTCTTTTTTTGCCCCATACAGAGTGGCCAGATTTTGTAAACAGCTACGCTTCATGGTGGGCTTCTCACGTCCTTGATTGGCTGAAGTACGGGAAACATATCCTTGTTGTTCACTATGAAGACTTGAAACAGAACCTCGTGTCCCAGCTTCAAAAAATGGTAGCATTTCTGAATGTCAGTGTGACTGAGGACCGGCTACTCTGTGTGGAAAACAACCGCGATGGGAATTTCAAGCGGTCGGGTGCCAGGCAGAAAAGATTTGAACCGTTCACAAAGGAAATGAAAGACTTGATCAATAAATATATTGTGATTGTGGACAAAGCTCTAAGGGACAGAAACTTTACTGGCCTGCCAAAAGAATATTTACCCAGATGATGGCCCATTGCAGGCAACCTGCTTTTTCAAAAATCGTAAGAATAAAAAAAAGGTCAGAGTTTTATAGCAGTAAAAAAAGGCAGTCTGCTGATGAATGCAAATTCTCGACTCTTGGATGCTCTTCAGGGGTACACTAAGTGCTGTGAACAACAAGCAGAAAAGGATGGAAATTGGGTTATAAGCCAAGGCAAAAGCTATTAGCATCTGCCTGTGTGTTGTCTTCTTCTCTATAAATGGGTACAAATGGTAACACTTGTGTGCACTGCTAATTCCAGGAATCAACAAAAGACCCCTTGGTCTCATCCCAACTGTAGACTAGCAATCTTTTATCAAGACTATCTAGAGATTTTCTAGCAGTTTTGGCAATTCAGATGTATACATTTTTCCTGTTTTTTGTTTATTTGTTTGTTTAAAACTCAGCCCGATAAATACTTTTAGCTAATAATTTAAAATGGCAAATAATTGGTTTCTTTGTCTTTTTCCTTCACTAACCCCTTCCCCATATTTATCCTTAAGTTCTATACCTGGGATATATCAAGAAGGTTGTAATTTGAGGAACTGTGTTTGTCTTTTAACTCTAACATTACTGACTCAGAGCAGGGGAACTTCCCCTAGTTTTAATTTGTTTCCCCAAAAAAATAAATGTATAGTCTCTTAATTTGGGTGAATTTGAATTTTAACATCCCCAGAAACAGATGCGTTTAGATGTAGGGATTTATTATATCAAGCTATTTATTACTGACCAGTTACCTCCCTATATCTTGGAAACTTTGTTTTATTTGACTGGAGATAATTATCCTAAGATTACTTTGGTGGTAGCAAAACTTGTTTTGGTCTTTTTATCCTTTGCATCAAAAAAATGATGAATAAGAATTTTCTGCTATTCAAGGTTTGTGAATTGGTGAGATTCTAAGGGAATAAAAAGAAAGGATTTAGGGATTTCAAAGGGGGAGGGAGAAGCCATGAAACTGGATTGGATCCAAAGTATCATAAGTAGAGAATCCTGCTCACAGAATGGATCCCCCCCATCTCCTGCGACCCCAACACCGCCTACAATTGCTCCACTAGAACAGGTGATGCAAGAACTCCAGTTCAAGTGGGAAATTCATAGAAGTTGGGGCACTCTCTTTCACAAGCAGCAGGGCACTCTACTCACACAAGAACACCTTGACAATGTCTGTGTTAAGTGCCATCAAATCTCTTCTGCCTTCTGGCGATCCCGTGAATGACCTCCAAAACATCCTGTCACTAACAGCCTTGCTCAGGTCTGGCGGACGGAGGGCCTCTGTGTGGCTCCCTCGACTGAGCCTGTCCATCTCCTGTTGGGTCTTCTTCCTCTTTTCCTGCTGCCTTCCGCTTTCCCTGGCATAGCTTCAGTTTAGACATTTTAGCTTCTAGGGAGAGTCCAGACTTGATTTGATCTAGAACCAACTGATTTGTCTTTTGGGCAGTCCACCTTAAAACTCTCCTCCAACATCGCTTTTAAATTTGTGCAGAACCAAAATTGTTTCAGTGCTATTCCAAGCTAGCCCATAAAAGATTCATCCTGATTCCTGCCAGTGTCAGTGGCTGATGGCATCTAACACAGAACTGGTTGGGCTGTGCAATCTTCACAGTAATAATGAAACACAATGCTTTTATCCCACTCTGCCTCCTAGGAGTTCAGGATGGCACATGCAACCCACTTTCTTTTTAGCCTCACAACAGCTTGGAGAGGTAAATTATGCTGAGAGACAATGAGGGCGACCCTATGTAGTTCACGGCTGTGGGGGGGCTGAAACTCAGGTCTTCCTTGCTCTGTTCCAGCACAATATACATTGCTCCACATTAGCTCTGTGCACATTACGTAGAAGGAAACATACAAAGACATTCAAACATACTGGCTCTATCCTCAGCAGGCTTTCTGGGCCTCTTGCAATGCTCCCAGGGCCTCTCATCTTGCTTGCTGGAAGGGCCACCAGAGGGGAGAGGAGAGCAAGTCTCACTGGCTTCAAAAGAGCTTGAAGGGGCATGGAAGAATCAAGCCCCCAATCCATCCTGCAGGATACAAAATGAAAAACCTTCATACTTGGGCATCCAAGCAACCTTCAGTCCAAGGAAAGAAGGAGGCACAGAAATGTTTTAAAGAAATACATATATCATTTTGCTACCGATCCTCCATTTTTCTTTTATTTTGGATAATAAAAATGGCACCAACAGCTTTTGGGTCAGGCCACTTGACTGGAAGTGAGCTCCAAAGGCATTTAAATGCCTTCACAACTCACTCAGATGGGGCCGGAGGCTGGTGGTGGGCTCTAATGGAATTTAAATGCTGTTGGGAGAGGTGCACCAGGTGAGGGAGGCAGGTCGGATGAGAGCCCTGGACAGGTGAGATTTGCCCCGAAGACCATATGTTTGACACCTCTGTCCCCAAGGCCTTTAGAGGCCTTCAGAGCTCACTTTTGGAGCTCAGTTCAGTGAGGTAGCTCGACTCAAATTGAGTGCGCTCTGAAGGCTTTTATAGGCCTTATATGCCCTTATATGGGCAGCCCCTAATATGGACAGGCCTCACCCAGAAGCGGGCTCTGTAGGCTAATAATAAAAGCCTTTAGAGCTCGCCCTTGGAGCTCAGTCGGGCAGGTCCAGTGTTTATCCTCCCCGACCTCCATTTTCCGACCTCCTTTTATTTCCTGCCACAAATCCTGCCTCCTCTGTCTCTACCCAGCCTCCTGATCCTGCCTGTCAAGCTGGCCCCACCTTTCCTGCACCAGCCACCCTGGGATTGGCTGCAAAGCCCTGCCCCTGCCCCTCCCCATACTTGCTTTGGTGGGGAGTATGGGGTGGCATTGGCTGCTCAGGTGCAGATGCTCTGTGCAGCAGTCACTTCGGTGGAGGCCTCGGAACTGGCAGCCACCCTCGTCTCGCCCTTCAGGCCTGCCAGGCCTGCTCACCTCATGCTCTGTGGTGGCTGCCAAGCCAGTGAGGGACCCTGCCAGGACGAGTGTTTGTGTGTAGGATTTGTGGCTGCCTGAAGGGAATTTGCAACTCTCACCTTCGGGTTTGGGTTTCTGGGGGGATTAAGGCTGATCTTCACATGTGGCTGGAATTTCTGAAAGGGTACAACAGAGTCTCCTTTTGGCACAGCTTTGTGATGTTGGAGGCTTCCCTGCAGATCTCCTTAGATGCTTCTAGGAGCCCAGGGTTCAGAGTCTTTTTCCAGGGTTGCTGGTGCATGCAGCCTCCAGGATCTGACCTTTCTGGAATTCTTCCCAATGGTTATGGCAGTTCACTTGTGGCATCTCCATGTGAAGGCCAAAGTAGTCAAATTCTGGTGTGACAATCGGGCAGTGGTGCAGGTGGTCAACAAACTGTCTTTGCTCATCCAGGCTTGTCCATGGTTATGTTGCTCATCCAGGCTTGTCTTACATTGTTTACAGTATAATATTTTGTTTGTTGCCAAACACGTACCATGTATCCACAACAACATTGCTGACACCTTGTCTCACTTTCAGGGGGAGCAGTTCAGAGAGTTAGATCCAGAGGCAAACAGGAAACTGGAACCCAAGCCAGAGGCTTTGGGGAGTCTTGGTAGAGCAAAGTCAAGCAGGCAGTCGAGACATTGTTAGCACCAGGTACGAGGTCAGCTTACAAGGGGCACCTGGAGATTTTCCACAGGTTTCAGCTTAGGCACAGGATTGGCTAGCAGTGGCTGGTGCCAGTCAACCATCTGCTCCAGTTTGTGGTGGTTCTGAGGAGGAGGAATCTTATGGTCAGCTGGTTAGGACCATCAGGGGATACCTGGCAGTGATTGCCTTTCAGTCAAGAGAACAGGTGCTGGAAGAGAACACAAGGGAGGGCTGGATCTGGGAGGCACCACTGGCACCCAATACCAGGCAGCGTTTCACCCCAAAGATCATCAGGGGGACGGTTGGGGACGTATGCTTGTCACAATGGGAGGTTGGATTATTCAGGGAGCCATGATGGTCGCCTTCTTTGGTGCATTCAGAATAAGTGAACTATTAGGTTGTGCTGGAATGGGAGGAACAGGGCTTTGCTTGTATCAGATGTCTGTTTAAAGGGTTATGCTGTCATCTATTTAAAGGGTGATGCAGTGGGAAGAAAAAGCCTGATGTTGTGCGGCATCCCCAACACTAAGTTTAAGAAGGGGAGTGACCAGAGAATAAAGGAATGAGAGAGAGGTGAGTTCAGTAATTTTCAGGTAAAATTGAAGGGACCTACTGTAGGAAAGGATGTCTGTAATCTGAAATGTCTTTATACTAATGCACAGAGTATGGGAAATAAATAGGAGGAACTTGAACTTCAAATATTGGAAAGTAATTATGATCTAATAGGTATCACTAAGACTTGGTGGAATGAGTCTCATATATGGAGCACAACGACTGAAGGATATACTTTGTTCAAACGGAACAGAATAAATTAAAAAGGCAGCAGGGTGGCACTATATGTCAAGAATGAATATACTTGCACTGAAATTCAGGATTTTGAGAGTTGAAAGTGTGTGGGTAAGAATAGAGCAGGGGGGAAAGAAGGGGATATTGTTGTAGGGGGTATACTACAGACCTCCGAACCAACCGGAGGAATGGGATGTTGCATTTGTACAACAGCTTGCTAAACTTTCACAGAGACAGGATGTAGTGGTTATGGGAGATTTCAGCTATCCAGATATTTGCTGGAAATCTAACTCTGCTAGACATGGGGCATCCCGCAGATTCTTGAATAGTCTTGTGGACAACTTCATATCTCAGAAGGTGCAGGTGGGAACCACAGGATCTGCTATCCTTGATTTAATTCTGACTAACAGGGAAGAACTGATTGATGAGGAGAATATTGTAGGATCCTTGGGGAATAGTGACCATGTCATCTTGGAATCTGACATAGTGAGGGATGTGAAACCAGGACATAGTAGGACTCGTATCCTGGACTTCAGGAAGGCTGATTTCAAAAAACTCAGAGAAATATTAGGTAGGATCCCGTGGCTGGGGATCAAACTTCTTTTCCCCTCCCTTGAGGGTGCCAGGGGATGGGGTCCCCCCCCCCGGGCATCCAGCTGCGAAGTTGCCGTGCTCCCCACATTTCAGGCACAGCCCTTGCTTCATCCTCTGCTCGCTGGTCCCGTCTTTCTGCCTGTGGGAGATGGCGGGCGGCTTTGCCTTTGTCGGGGTGCTGCTCGACTGGGTTGTCTTCCCTAGAGCGGCTGCATCATCAAGGCGGAGGGTCCGCAGGCAGGTCTCAGTGTCCGCCGCTTCCTTCATCCATCCCAGCAAGGTCTCGGGATCTCAGCCCCTAAGGATGGTGCGTCGAATTTCGGAATTCAGCCCCAGCTGGTATTGTTCAGTGAGTACTTGTTCGGCGAGTCCTAGATCCTTACCAGTCTGGCTTTCGCCCGGGTCATGGGACGGAGACGGTACTGGTCGCCCTGACTGACGATCTCCGTAGGCATCTGGATCGGGGCGGTGTGGCAGCTCTGGTGTTGTTGGATCTGTCGGCAGCATTCGACATGGTCGACCACCAGTTGCTGGCCCACTGCCTCACCGACATGGGGATTCAGGGGCTTGCCCTTCAATGGTTTGCCTCTTTTCTCCAAGGTTGGGGACAGAAGGTGGTGATAGGGGATCAGCGGTCCCGGAGACACCCCCTTGAGTGTGGGGTGCCTCAGGGGGCAGTGCTGTCCCCGATGTTGTTTAACATCTACATGCGCCCCCTTGCCCAGATTGCCTGGAGTTGTGGGCTCGGGTGTCATCAATATGCAGATGACACCCAGCTCTATCTGATGTTGGGGGGCCAGTCGGGCTCCACCCCAGATGACCTGCACTGGGCATTACAGGCTGCGGCTGGGTGGCTCAGACTGAGCCGTTTGAAACTAAACCCAGCAAAGACGGAGGTCCTGGGCCTGAGTCGGATCAGTTCGGGGCTGGGGCTCCCTCTCCCGACCTTCGACGGGGTACCTTTGGTGCCAGCGTCAGAGGTTAGGAGTTTGGGAGTGCTCCTGGACTCCTCTCTAATGATGGAGGCCCAAGTAGCAGCCACTGCCAGGTCAGCCTTCTTCCATCTGAGGCAGGCACGGCAGTTGGCCCCCTTCCTTGGCCGAGATGACCTGGCCACGGTGATCCATGTGACGGTCACCTCAAGGTTAGACTACTGTAACACTCTCTACTTAGGGCTGCCTTTGTCGCAAATCCGGAAGCTTCAGCTAGTTCAGAATGCTGCAGCCAGGCTGCTGATGGGTCTCTCTAGGAGGGATCATATTCAGCCTGTGCTGAAAGCGCTGCACTGGCTGCCAATAGCGTACCAGATTCACTTCAAAGTTCTGGTGATCACCTTTAAAGCACTGTATGGCCAGGGTCCGGCTTACCTGAGGGACCGCCTTTCCCTACATGTTCCCCCAAGGGCACTTCAGTCTGGGGGCCGACATTTCCTGGAAATTCCAGGCCCCAGAAATGTGAGACTGGCTGCCACAAGAGCCAGGGCTTTTTTGGTGGCAGCTCCTACCTGGTGGAAGGAGCTCCCGGAGGAGATCCGGGCCCTGCGGGACCTCGTCCAGTTCCACAGGGCCTGCAAGACAGAGCTCTTCCTCCAGGCTTTTGAGTAGGAGCCACCACTGCCACTATTCCACCTTCGATATTCCACCTCGATAACCCTGTGCCATCGCACCGTCATCTTGGTTTTATATGTTGTTATCGATGCTGCATTGTATGATTTTATGATTTTATTTGTTGATATTGTTTTATGTTGTTTAAATTGGCATTTATGCCCACTGTTAGCCACCCTGAGCCTTCGGGGAGGCGGGATACAAATCGAAACAAATGAACAAAAATACTTCATCCAGCCAGCCTCGGATCTTGGCCGCCTGTCTCCGAAACTCTTTGGTGTATTCACACATAATCTGTCAGGTTCCCCAGAAAGTCAGTCAAACACCAGGCTTCATAAAGAAGATAGCGTTTATTGAAAGCAGTTCTAAAGGACACGGTAACACTTCATTGTCAGTGATAACTAAATCTAAAAAGGCACCCACAGTTATACCAGCTCAAGATGCCCCCCCCCTATCTACCAATAGATGCTGAGCCCGCGCATGGGAAAAGGTGCGAAAGCAGTAAAGCAGTAAATAACCAAAATGCCCCAGAGCTGTCCCAAACAGAGAAACAAGATCCGTGAGACCAAGGACATTTGGTGAGATAACAGAGTGCCCAGGCGGTGGAATCTTGAGTCTCCTAGGCAACCTGCACACCTCCCTACATTCCAGAGCATGAAAAGTTGCAGACCATCCCTCCCTCCTACCCTTCCATCCATCTGATGTCAGGATTACCTGACAGCTGTGGACATAGTGTATCTAGATTTCAGCAAAGCATTTGACAAAGTTTCTTGTGATATCCTTGAGGATAAGCTGGTTAAGTGTGGGCTGGATGGTGCAACCATTGGATGGATTCATGGTTGGTTAAAAAATCGTACACAACGAGTGCTCGTAAATGGCTCTGCATCAACGTGGAGGGAAGTCTCGAGTGGAGTGCCACAGGACTCGGTCCTTGGCCCAGTGTTGTTCAATGTTTTTATAAATGACCTGGGGGAAGACATAGAGGGGATGCTTATCAAATTTGCAGATGACACAAAGCTAAGTGGGATTGCTAACTCTGAAGAAGAGGACAAAGTCAGGATTCAAAATGATCTAGATAGGCTGGAACAGTGGGCTGAGGCAAATAAAATGCAATTCCATAGAGATAAGTGCGAAGTCCTACACCTGGGCACAAAAAATCAAAGGCACAGATATAGAATGGGAGGGACTTGGCTTGACAGCAGCACACGTGAAAGGGATCTAGGTGTTATGGTTGATCACAAGCTCAACATGAGCCTGCAGTGTGATGTGGCTGTGAAGAAAGCTAATGCAATCTTAGGATGCATTAACAGAAGCATTGTGTCCAGATCACCATAAGTGGTGGTTCCACTTTATTCTGCTATGGTCAGGCTTCACCTGGAGTACTGTGTCCAGTTCTGGGCACCACACTTTAGGAAGGATGTTGACAAGCTCCAGCATGTCCAGAAGAGGGCAACCATGATGGTGAGAGGGTTTGAATCCAAGTCTTATGAGGAAAGGCTGAAAGAGTTGGGTATGTTTAGCCTGGGAAAGAGAAGACTTAGAGGGGACATGATTGCAGTCTTCAAGTATTTGAAGGGCTGTCATGTAAAAGATGGAGCAGATCCATTGTCTCTTGCTCCGGATTGCAAGACTAGATCTAATGGGTAGAAATTGCAAGGGAGTCGTTACTGGCTAGATATCAGGAGAAACTTCCTAACTGTAAGAGTGGTTGAGCAGTGGAACAGTCTGCCTTGGGAGGTGGTGGATGCTCCTTCGCTGGGCATTTTCAAGTGGAGGCTGGACAACCACCTTTCGGGTATGTTGTAGGTATGTAGGGCTATTTTTTGGCTATGCTCCTGCAGCGTGCAGGGGGTTGGACTAGTTGACCTGCAAGGTCCCTTCCAACTCTAACTTTCTATGATTCTATGATTCTATCTTAAGGGTATGCCAGTCCAAAACTGACCAGAGGGTGGCAGGGCAAAAGGTAATGTTTTACAGGAGTGTGGAGGAGGGTTTGTGCCCGGTGCAGGAACTGGGGCGGTGGCTGTGGGCAATGGGTCAGAGGACAGGCCCACTGTTCCAACATGGGAGTGGCCTGCCCTTGACTTACTATCAGTTCTGGTCCATTCTTCAGCAGTGTGAGGACCGCACACACAGTTGCTTTCACACGAGGTCATGCGAATTGCCAAAGCTTCGCTTACTAAAACAATAGCCAGCACGGATCCTAGAATGGACCTATCGGTCAGGCAGGATCCAAGCTGTAACCTATGGGAAAGAGGGGCGCTGTGAATAACCTATCACGGGTGTGGTGTGGGTGTGGTTTTCCAACGGGGATTTAAGCAGGCCTCCAGTCCTGCCCAGTTGTCTTGTGTTAGAGCTAAAATAAACTATGAGTTGAAATCACATGTCTGAACCCAGTATTTTACAAGCAGGTATTGGGAGTGGCTGGCCTGGCAGGTGATAACTATGGCACCTACTCTTTTCACATTGGAGCAGCTTCCACTTCTTCTGGAATTGGGTTCAGGCCATATGAGGTTCAATGTCTGGGCCGTTGGGGGTCCTGGGCATATTGGGCTTATGTGCATAAGCAGTGACAGCTGATGGTTCGTTTCTTTGCAGGTTCAACACAAGAACGGACCCCACCAGTGTGCTGATTTGTGGGCATCCAATCATATACTGGTCAAGAAGGAGGGTGGGCTGCTCCAGCATTGGTACCCAGCGAGGCATGAAAGACTTGCATCTCTGTTGAATAGCTGGGGGAGAGAGAAATGACTGTTACCCCTTCCTCCATGATCACTGGTCAGCGGAAGCACCTCTCCGGGTCATTGTCATGCATTTGGGCAAGAACGATATGGGCAATGGCTCAGTGGTTTCTTTGCTGGCACAAGTGCTGAGGGATTTTGAGACCCTGGGGGACGGGTTCCCTGACACGATGTTGGTCTGGTCAAATATGTTACCCAGGCAGATTTGGGAGGGGGCTTACTGACTGTCCGGAGTCGATAAAGCCCAGCAATAGCTAAGCAACATCATATAGAATCATAGAATGTTAGAGTTGGAAGGGACCTTGCAGGTCATCTGGTCCAACCCCCTGCACTCTGCAGGAGCAGAGTCGAAAGATAGCCCTACAACATACCCGAAAGATGGTTGTCTAGCCTCCGCTTAAAAACGTCCAGCGAAGGAGCATCCACCACCTCATAGAAAGGTCAGTGGATTTCACACCCCAGGATCAAGTTCTTGTTGCCACATCTTTTCAGACCTGATGGGGTTCAGTTGTCCGCTGCTGGGATGGACATTTTCTTAGCTGATCTGCAAGTTGGTCTGCATGACTTTTTGGTGGGAGGGGAGTTAAGCCAAGGTTAACTGCCTCTGTGGCAGAAAAAGCATGGGTTGAGGGGATTTAGAGTTGGTAAGCATCCCGAAAGATCAGCGATGGGGGGTTCTTGAGCTGGGCACCTATTGGCTTGTCAGACTATGCCCCATCCATCCTCTCTGTGCACTCATGTGTGGGCCATGAGGAGAAAGGTCTGGAAGGATTCCAAACCTGGCTCTGAGCCGGGGTGGATTCATCGTGTTAGGAAGCTTGCCTTGCGTGCTTTAATGTAAATGTAGTGGCTCTGTTGAACCACTCTTGCTCAAGAAGATCTAGTTGCAGTGGCCAAGACTATAGGACAAGGTTTGTTATAATGTTCAGGGATGACATATAGAAATGTTGCAATGATTTCAGTCAGAACTCTGCTCCAGTATAGTGGCTCAATTTCTGGACAATTGCCCACCGGACAAAATCAAATGAAGAGGGTGCAAAAACATTTTAGTTCCCAGAGCAGAAGAAATTTGGGAGAACAAAGCCATTTTGAGTTGAACACCCCCCTGCCTGAATACCCCTCCCTATATTCACTTCAGACAGTAATGTTAGTGCTGGGGTTGCCAACTCTGAGTTGGGAAATTCCTGGAGATTGGGGGGAGCCCAGGGAGAGCAGGGTGTGGGGAGGGGAGGGGCCTCACCAGGGATCTGATGCCACAGAGAACATCCTCCAAGGAAACTTTTCTCTGTAGCCCAAAGATCCATTGTAATTCCAGGAGATTGCCAGGAACCCCCCCCCGGCTGTTTCAGGCTGAGCCTTGGGCATGTTCACCCACCCTGAATTGCATTTCTACATTAACAAACACCTAAATTTTGACTGGCTGAATTCCATGTTGGGGAGAAGTTCAGTACAATCCTTTGGAAATGACAGAGGGCATGATCACATGAGCAGTTTGGCCTGACATAGCCACCCCTCCCCTCCATACCAAATGGGCACAATCAAGCATGAGCATCTGGCTCCTGTGCCCCAGTAATCCCTACCTCACACTAAAACGCCTCCCACATGGATTAAAGAGCCACTGGCCAATTCTGGTGGCTACCTCAGTAAAGTGCTTCCATGGTGGGTACCTCAGTAAAGGGCACCTGGACACACCTTGGGAATGCGTAAGCAGTGTGAATGTTCCACTTCATTTCCAGGGTGTCCTTCCGCCCCCAACTCCACTCCAACATGCGCTTCAACACCCCCGCAGAATGCAGCCAGGAGCGCATGTGTGCTTGTCTGCTTCTGCGCACGCACAGCAGGACTTAGGAAAAAACAACCAACCCAGCCACGGGTCCGTGGTTGTGGCACGTTAGCAATGTGAACAACCAACCACAGGCCCATGGCACTATGATGGCAGCTTAGGGGGGCATTGTGTGATAGACACAAATTGTCTCAAACTCAAGCAGCTTATTTAAGGCTGAGATAGTGCCATGGCAACCTGCTTATGTGACCAAACCCAGTGATTAAGCAAAGCTGGTATAAACTTGATGTTATAAATAAACTGTGAGGAAGGATGAAATAAGGGAATTAGATCATCTTAGCCATATTTTTTTTTCAAAAATATCCTTGGATCTCTAAGAGAATCTTTAACTGCTGCATAAAACATTTCATTTTAATAATGCACTTTAATTTTATATTCAGTTATAGCAAGCACTTGACACCATTAATGTGAAGAAGGTTAGCCATTCCTCTCTTAGGGATGGACGTAATAGGCCTTGGCCAAAAATAAAAATCCATTAATAAGCACAACTGGAAATGAAATAATTTCTGACATGATTCTTTAGCTCTCTAGCAGAAGATTTGCAGAAGTTATTTCATTTTCAAAATGAAATCAGACTTACGTTAACTCAGAAACTCATGTCCTTAGGGAAGCCCCCCCAGCTACAAACAAACCATGACAGAAGCATAGCCTAATCCCACATATATTTGCTTAAAAACCAAAGAGCAATACTGTTCTATATCTGCTCATGGTAACTTATTCCCAACCAAAGCATTTTTTTAAACCCTAACCTGTACAAAGCACTTTGGGACTGCCGCCAGAGAGCCAGCAATTGTAGTGATGGCCCAAGAACACCTAGCAAGCTCCCATTTGAACTGTTCTCCCAGATCCTGTTCCAACACTATAACCACTATGCTGTTGTGGGTCAGCCAGGGCTCAGCAATAGCAAGAACTCCTCAGGAGAAGAGAACTCCTCAAGGGTAGAGGAGCCTCTTGTAGCCAGTCTTGAGTCAACAGAACTTGAACAGCAAGAGGATGAAACACAGGCTTCATAGCCAACAGCTGGTGAAGAGCCACTAACACCCTTCAACCCTGATGCAGCAGGTGAGCCTCAGTTAGCTGCTCCCAGCCCGCCAGTATCTCCCACACCCTTAGAGTGCCTCAGACAGAAGCTGAGAACAGAGCTACAGGTAAGAAGGCAAAGTGGCCCAAAGCCTCATGGTTGCTTTCTGATGACGAAGCGGAGTAGTTGCAGGATTACTTGTGAGCAGTTGTCTGCAAGCATGACCCTTAGGCAGAAGGCTATGAAAGCCAGCCAAGATAGGCTCTTAGGCATGGATGCAATGCATACATTGGATACTGACCTGCTTCCATGGCCTTGCCTGATTCCTGGCACTCTGATCCTCTGACCTTGGAGTGAACCGAGGGTGCCTTTCTTACTCTCTGCCCTTCTGACCTCAGACTGAATGACACTGCTTGATCTCTGGAGCCTTGACCTCAGTCTGAATGACTTTCTGACCTCAGAGTGAATGATACTGGACTTTGGGACCTGCCAGCCAGTACATACACCAAGCAAAATCTCAAGACTGTCATGCTCAAGCAAATGTGGTAGCTAAAGAAAATAAGCTGTGATACAACCGGTTCCTGAGTCAAATATTCCCTGCTGCGCAAACTTGCTAGGCAGCCTTAGGCCATCCATTCATCCTCAAATAATTGAACTGTTTTAAAGACTGCAACAAGATAATGTACATGAGAGGCTGTGAACATGGAATGTGCTATGCAAATGCTGTGCATTTTTCAATGATATCAAATTCACACATTTGCAAAGCAGATTTTTTAAAAAGCTATTTGGTTTCCATTTTGTTTCAAACACATATTCTTGATGGTGGAGAGAAGGGGGGAAATATGGGAATTTCAAATCTAATATATAATTTGTACATACGAAAATAATTAAAGACTAATAAAATAAAGGCAATGAAAGGAGAGCTTCCCTAAAGATTGATCTTGGCCACCCAAGGTCAAAAGTAAATTATAAGTAATAGAGTTGAGAAGTTGGAACGCGCTGACTGAATAAATGTCATAACTGAAACAAGCAGTAGCTCAATTTTCTCTCTTTGAACGTCTCATTATACTCCATGCCATCGCAAGATGGATTTGGTTTCTGAGAGGTGACACGGAAGGTCTCCTGCTGAAAATCCAGCCCTTAATTCTTTCCTGGAGGTTAATATGCCTCTCAAAGTGAAGTAGCTCAAGTCTTAACCACGAGTAATAGATTTCAATAGAAACGAGTTTAATGGAAAATTAATCAAGCAGCCTAGAATGGGCAGGATTAAAATACGAAGAATGGTGATGGCAACTGCGGAAGGTCTGGAGTTCAGACTCCTCTTTCAAGGGCCATATTACTCAAATGGCTGGTCTCAAGGTAAGTTGTCTGGCATTTGGTGAAGCTTTTTTTATGTTGTGGGGAGCTGTGAATTTGTTGATGTTCCCTTATTGTATTGTATAGTTATTTTAACATAACCACTTGGAACGAAAGCCTTTGCTTTAGTTATACGTTTCACTTGTTATGCTGATTGTTGGCTGTCGCTGGTTATGGCCAAGCAGGACCCTGCCTAGGGCATTAGGGGCCTCCAGGTGGGACCTGGTGATCACCTGGAGTTATAGCTCATCTCCAGACTAAAGAGATCACTTCCCTTGGAGAAAATGGATGCCTTTGGAGGGTGGACTTGATGACATGGTGCCCCACCAAGGTCCCCATCCACCCCAGGCTCCATTCCCAAATCTTCAGGAGTTTCCCAACCTGGGTCTGGCCACTCTATCTCCCCATCCCCCACAGGTGGCCGGGGGGGACCTGGCAACCCTCCAGGGCATGCCTCTCTTCCAGTAAAGTCATGACCTGTTTTGGTACTAGGTGTGTGGAAGTGAGTGGTCTGAGTGTGTTGACAGACTGGAACATTATAGTAAAGCAAACAAACAAGACTGAAGATGCAGATCAGTAGAAATCAAATCTATTTTTTTTTGTGTTTGTGGGCAAAAAAGCTATAATTCTTAAGAAAGCTGGTGGCCACTCAAAAGCCAAGGGAGAAAACTCTGAAAGAATTGTGCACTCTGGAATAACAACATGTAAGCACACAGCCTTTAGCAGTGGTCCAGTTGTTTCATTGGCCCCAGCAGAAACCTGGTGAAATTGTTTCTGCATTTGTGGCTGAACTGCAGTGTTTGAATTCTGTGAACGTGGAGGTCCCCTGGACCAAATGCTGGACCAAATGGTTGATTGCCCTGACCTGAGTGGCCCAGGCCAGCACAATCTTGTTGGACCTCAGAAGCTAAGCAGGGTCACCCTGGCTAGCATTTGGATGGGAGACCTCCAGGGCCATGACACAGAGGCAGGCAATGGCAAACCCCCTCTGAACGCCTCTTGCCTGGAAAACCCCATGAGGTCACCGTAAGTCAACTGCAACTTGATGGGACTTTCCACCACCAGAAGATGGCAAAAAACAAGCACAACAACAACAACAACAACAACTCCAGGATCCCTGGCCAAACTGGCCTGGAGAAAAATTGCTTCCTGACCCCAAAGTGGCGATTAGCATTTCCCTGGGCATGTCAGAAAGGGCCACAAGAACTAAGCACTGAGGCAACCCTTCCTGCCCTCCCTGTCTCATGATCTGCCTCAGTTCACACAGTCAGCATTGCTGTCAGATGGCCATCCAGCCTCCGATGGAAAACCTCCAAAGAAGGAGAGCCCACCACCTCCCCAGAGGAAGCCTGTTCCACTGAGGAACTGCTCTGACTGTCAGGAAGTTCTTCCTAATGTTTAGTTGAAAACTCCGCTGATTTAATTTCAACCCATTCGTTCTGATCTGACCTTTCGGGGCAACAGCAAATAACACTGCACCATCCTCTAGATGACAGGGCCTGCAAAACGGAGCTCTTCCACCAGGCTTTTAAGTAGGGTGCTGCCTCGACTGTATGGCCCTGGCCCAATTACCACCTGTGCCAACAGCACCAACGGCCCCACCAACTGAGGCTTCATAGCTGGGCGGGAGCCTGATGACGCCATTCAGCTGACAGTTGATGTTAGAAGATCACCATCTTGTAATGCAAGTTATATTTAAATAGTATGATTTATATTGACTGACAGTTTTAACTGGAATTTTAATGTATATTTATCGATGCTGTTAGCTGCCCTGAGCCTGCCAAATGGCGGGGAGGGCGGGATATAAGTATAAATAAATAATAAATAAATAAATAAATAAATAAATAAATAAATAAATAAATCATACCATCTCCCAGTTGTCTCCTCTCCAGCCTAAACATACCGAGCTCCGGGGGAAAGACTTTCATTTTAAAAGAACAGTGGCCACTGGAAATGGCTGCCTGGCAAGTGCAGGAGTTACAGAGGAGCAGAAAGGAGGCTTTGGAAGCACATAAATCTGTGCTGGCACCAAAACTACCACCTCGTATCCTACCCAGGAGCCAGGCAGCTCCCAAGCAAGGCAGAGCGCTGTCTTCATTGTTAGGCCTTGCATTGCTCTATTGTCACTTGTGAAACACCATTTGCTGGCACTGCCATTGCAGGAGACATTTAGTGCATTGCTTGTACCACTCAACTGCCACCCCCATAACCAAAGAGTGAGATAGTGGTGATGGTCGTATGTCATATTGGAGAGACTTCAAAAGGTGGTATCAGACAGAATAAAAAAAACCCTCAGACAAGGTAAATAAAAGCATATTGCATCTTTTGTACTATCATAGGTTTATGCACAAACTGACTACTACATTGGCCCTATTGCACAAGTTATTTATAAAAATGATTCATGGAGATGGGAGGTAGATCAAGCAGTAGCATGTCAAACCTGAAAGATTTTGTTGTGACCCTCTGTCAGACTCAGGCCTTCGATAACGGGTACATAGTTGGCACCTGATGATGTATCTTGCTTACATCCTGTAACCTGTAACCTTTCCCCATGATCTACCTGCTCCTGTCTGCTTGCAGTTTCTTATCGCTGCCCTCGCCTGCCATTGCATTCCTGAGGGGGGAGTGTGTGCAGGGAGTGGAGCCGGGAGGCTGCTTGGTAATCTTCCAAAGAGTGGTTGCATATCTTTCAGGACCACTGTAGTAATGCTGACACTGAATGCATGGGAATTGGGGTTGTAACTATACCTTGTGTTTCCCACCTTGAAAATCAGTCCTAACAAAGTGTTTGAACCCACAGCATCTCATATCTCTAAATAAAACATTCACTGAAGAAAGTGCGCATGGAGAGTGATTTGGCTGGGAACCTGACACCCTCCAAGGTGCTTAAACATTTTGACCTTAGATGACCAATGGTGCTGGCTCGTAACACCTCCCAGTATGGATTGGAGTCATCTTTGTCCTATGTATACCCTGATGGCTCAGATACATCAAATGGATTTGCATCCAGTCTTACGGCTCCAGAGAAAAGGAATTATTCTTGACAGAGGCCTTGGCAGTTCTTTTTTGGAGTCCAAAATTCCCATCACTATTTGTATGGCCATGCACTCACCAGGCTTATAGGCCATAAATTATGACTTACAGTCTTGGGTGCAAATAAACCAGTGCCTACAATGGCCTCAAGTAGGATAAAACAATGGGCCCTAGCCTGGGCTTCCCCCCTCCCCCCTTTTTTTGAAAAAGAGGTGCCTGTTATGTACTGACATAAGTGAACACTGCCTATTCTTTACCATGTAAAGCTTGAGCTATGTGAAGGATTGTAAGCTGAAACATTCCTATTGGCTATTCCTGTGGAATTGTGTGAAACTGCCGATCAGAGTGTAAATACGTTGCAAAGAGGGAAAGAACCTGATTGGACTTTATCTCTGTAATATGATTGGACTTTAACTAACTGTGGGTGTGGCTTTGACAGCCCAGGATGGTTTAAAAAGGGAGCTGTGCTCCACTTGTTGTGGTGTGTTCTGGAGTTGAAGTTTTGCTGTTACAATAAAGCGGAATCACTTGCTGAAATCAAATCGTGTTAAGTTGCATACTTAACAGTGCCGGATCTCTCAAGAGGGAAATGAAGTTTTCAATCTGTGTACTCAAAACTCACGAACTTCTAAATATTTTAAAAAGAATTTTGTTGAAGAAGTTCCACAACTCCATTCCAGCGTGTGTCCCCCACCCCGCCCCCAGCACCATCTGCCTACAAGTAAGATTCTGAGCAGGCAGATAGCCAGTAAATGCTGATGAGATTGCCATTGCCCGGCTCCCCTGCAAAGAATACCAGACCTGGCAGATCTGATCTCACTTGTGGAACTGGTTGGTGGAACACCTGTGACAGCTGAGGGCGTCAGTACAGAAACCTGCAGGGCTGTGGAGTTGGTGCCCATTGTGGGTTGGGAGCAGATTGGGTGGCTAGGCAGAACCCAGGATGGGGCATTGCGGCCATTTTCCCCAAAGACTGTTGGAGTTGGGACTCCATGTTGTGGCCTAGCAGAGCCCAGGGCACACAGCAAAGGGCTGCAACATCAGGAGCACCTGGCTTTCAGTCAGGGTTTGTCTTCTGTCCGCTCAAGTATGGGAAAGAGCTCAAATGATGACAATGTGGAGAAGGAGTTGACGTCAGGAGGTACGGCCATTTGCCTCCTGGTGATGTTTGGGAAGAAGCTGTTCTTGCCGCAAAGGTGGCTGCTGGAGCTGTTGGCTTCCTGCAGAAGTGGCTGGGATCAGCTCTTTGAGGAACCTGGAGGATCTCCCATTACAGCTACAAGTAACCCCCCCACACACTCTCATATGGATGATATGTTTGCAATCTACACCAGGGTTACACATTTGTGCCTCTCTAACCAATAGGATTGCCAGCCTCCAGATGGGCCTTGAAAATCTCCTGGAATTACAACAGATCTCCAGAGGTCAGTTCCCCTGGAGAAAATGGCTGCTGTGGCGTTGTAGCCCCCTGACATCCAGCCTTTCCCCAGGTTCCACCTTCAGCCTGGTGTTTGGCAGGCATACTAACCAAGATACCTAAATCAATCAGATTCATTATCAGTTTCTGAGTACTGGAAATAAGTTTTTCAGGAAAGTGACCTCTGCTGGGCTTGTGGTGATGGTACATCTGCACACATTCATGGTATTGGAAGCAGCTGTCATGAACAGGCCTAAAGCCCATAAGCACCCACGTGTCTTGGATTTTATTCAATAGTAAAATCACTTTTCCTTTGGCTAGGCAATGATTTTTAGTGTCATGTATGTCTTACTGTCAGGGAGGCTGGATCCCTGAAGGGGGAGCTTGCAGTTAATAATCTTCTTACGGAAGGAGTTTACAAGATTATGTGAACATTAAGCATGATGCATTTGTCACTTTGCACCGAAATGTCTCCTGAATTAACTAACATCCTCTTACTATTGCATCTGGAATGAAGCCCTCTCCTAATGGACAATTTAAAAGGTGTTTATTTAAAATGGTATATTTAAGAAAACCACATGCTTTAAAAGGTTAATGTTCTAGGGGAAAAATAATGGAGTAATCGCAACAGTATTTTGTTGTTCCATGGACTTTTGTTGTTCCAGTTTTTAATTTTCAAACTTTTAAGTGACTGGACTCAAACTTAGCTGGAAGGCAGGCTTTCAGGGTGGAAAATTCACTTCTACACCCTCCCAGAAGGTTGAGGGTTGATTGTATATATGTCAGTCAAGTCACCCTGACTCATCATGAGATCTCTAAAGGCTGCATAAACAATAGAATGTTTGTCAGGAGCACTCTAGGACAAGGGAACAAGCAGACAAGCAGCATGCTGACTCAGCTATGGAAACTGGGTGAGCCACAGAGTTGCCAACCCGGCTCCAGCAGTGGTGGGACCATTTGGAGGGCAGAGACTGGCAAAACAGCAGTATCACTTCTGGATAGGAACCTAGAAGTGACATCCCCTGGTTGTGTGATGCACTAGGATTTCCCCTAATCTCCATGGTAAAAACAATAGAGATTGGGGAAATTCCTAGAGCATCATATGCTACAATAATGTAACTTCCAACTGCTTGCCAGAAATGATGTCACCATATTGCCCTACATCTCCATTTCCCCTTGCCACTCCATTGAGCATAGGGTTGCCAACCCCCTGGCTTGGAAATTCCTGAAGATCTAGGGGCAGTGTCTGGGGAGGCTAGAGTCTGAGGACAGCAGGGAGCTCATGGGGGATTATGATGCCATCCAGTCCACCCTCCAAAGCGGTCATTTCCTTCAGGGTCATTGGTCTCTGTAGCCTAGAGGTCAGTTGTAACTCCAGGAGAACCCAGGCACCACCTGGAGGCTAGCAACCCTAACTGAGTGCCATTGAGGGGCAGGGTGTGCCAGCCAGCATTTGCTTCTACAAGAAGGCAAAGAGCAACCCTAAGGGGGAGGAAAAGAGACCCCGTCCAAACCCAGCAGTCCAGAGACCCCGGGGAGTTGGAGGGGGAGGCAGTGATGGTGGGAAGCCTCTTGCATCCTTCCACCAGCGGGCCCCACCAGAACACGGATCAGCTCACTGCTGGTTGTCATGGTCTGATATGGTAAACTTAACTGTCAAATAATGTTTCTGGTGGAATTCATGGCATCCCTGGCTGCTGCCCATTAGGACTTCACCAGTGGCAAAGGACCAGTGGAGCCAGGTGCAGAAATGGCGGAGGGAAGTCTGGCTGCTGCCTCCTCTCGCTCTGACTGCTGACTTTTATCTCCCCCGCCCCCTTGGGTGGCTGGTGCCCTCAGGGGCTGGGTGCATCAAGCAGAGAGGTGGGGAGGAGAGGCGCGCTATCGTTCTTCTTCTTGCACAGTAGAGCTGTGTAGCATCTGCTTCTGTCTTGTGTTTCCTTGGGTTGCCAGCTCTGGGTTGGGAAATTTCTGGAGACTTGGGGCATGGAGTCTGGAGATGGTGGTGTTTGGGAAGGGGAAGGAGATCCACAGGATATAATGCCACAGAAGAGCCCCCCTCCAAAGGAGCCATTTTCTCCAGGGGGACTGAGCTCTGCTGTCTGGAGATCAACTGTAATAGCAGGAGATCTCCAGGTGCCACCTGGAGGATGGCAACCCTAGTTTAGCCTTATACTGAAAAGAGATTCTAGGCCTGAGCCATGGCCGAAGTGTTGTTGTCAGTGGGGGAAGAGGGTGGAGAGCTTGTCTGCTAGGAGATGGAGGACAGTGAGTTGTCTGTAAATGTAATTCTTTGGAGAGGAGCTGCTAGAATGACTTTGAGATGTGGAATGTAGTGCAGGAAATAGAAAAGATCCTCGTGGGTTGCCCATAAAGGAATCAAACCCACATCCATCTTTAACTGTGGACCTTGCTCTCGATTAAGAAGCCCTGAGGTGCCGCCTTTCAGCGCTTTGTTTTCAAATGTATTCAAAAAGGGGGCCCAGGCAGAAAAATGATAATTGCTGCTGTATTAGATTTCTGGTGTTAATTAGGCCCTGAGGGCTACTGAAGGAAGATTCAAACAGCTTCCCTGAAAATCAGAACGTTAAAATTATATGAAAAAAATGTAAGAATTGTAAAACAGCCTTCAACATGGCTGAATACATAAATCCCGATAAAAAGGAAAAGGGAAGGGGAAGGTTTACATTTCTTAGAAGAAAGGTAAAGAATCCAGTGGTCCTATATGTTTTTATAGAGGGCTTGATATGGCCAGCAGAAGGGCTTGTTCTAGGTTCCTATGTGACCTAGGCCAAAGCGTATAACCAGGGCCCCTGGTATAGCTCCTTCCTCCTAACCACAACTCTTCAATTTGGCCCCTCCCCTTTATCAACACCCTTTTGCATTTCAATTTACTTCCTCTGGTAAAAAGTAAAACATACAAAATTTTGCTTTCTCGGACTTCTAGTTTTTGGCGTGGCGCTGTCAGACACTCTCGGGGGTCACTCCTCAATGCGATCAAATTGTCTGTTCAATAGTGGAGCTTGAGAGATCTCAAGCCCCTTGGGTTCCCTGGAGAGGAGCCCAAAGCAGAGGGCCCAATCCGAACTCCTCATGGGCAGCAGCAGCGGGTTGTAGTCTGAGATCGCCCTGAAGAAGAATATGACAAGAACTTCCATATCAGCTATGGAAGTGCGGCTGTGACTCCCAGGAAGGTGGGGAATTTAGAAACCCCTCTACAAGCAACAAAAGAAGACTTTGGACATCGTGAGTAGTTATAAACTGCAATAAAACTAAAGATTCTCTGATTGGACCATAAGCCCCTTTATGAGGGAAGCCCCATACCAACCATGGACTTAAATGAACCGGTTAAAGGGGATGCACAAATATGGTGGTCTAATTTGATGAACAACTTGGATATTTTACAAAAGACATTGAACAAAGCTAAAGAGGACTACAAACGTTATGCTGATGGCAAACGCAGCCCTGAATGGGACTTGGCTCCTGGAGACTCTGTATATATTTCCACTAAGCATATTAAGGGACTGTAACCCAGAAGGAAACTAGGGTGGAAGTATATAGGACCTTTTAGGGTCTCACGGGTGATTAATAAAGTGGCTGTTGAGGTAGAGCTGCCTAAATTTCTCCATTCTTTGCACCCTGTTTTTCATTTCAGCCTTCTGAAAAGGGATCCTGAACCCTCGCCCAGGACTCCTCGCCCACCAGTTCCACCTCCTCTTCTGATAGATGGGCAACTCTACCATGTGGTGGAAGCCATCCTTGACTCATGCATCAAAAGAGGCCAGTTACAGTACTTGGACAAGTGGAAGGCCTTTGGGCTGGAGCAGAATGAGTGTGTTCTTGCCAAGCATGTTAAGGCTGCTCATCTGATCAAAGAATTCCATCACTGTCACCTGCACAAGCCGGAGTGGGGGTGGGGTGAGGCCTTGGTGGGGGCAGTATGTCTGACTCGGGCATTTGCCCAACTATATCTGTTGTATATTGGGCCAGTGTAATTGGGCTTGCTGTATCCCACTTGCTTCCTTTGCACCCCATCATGTTTTGCTCCCTGCTCCCTGCACCCTTATCGCTTGCCCTCACCTGCCATTGCATTCCTAAGGGGGGGTGTGTGTGAGTGCCTGTAGTATGTTAGGGAGGCTAGGTTCAGTAACTCTTCCATGGTGGCTCAAAGACATCTTTCACATGGGAAGTGTCCTTGAAGTAGAGTCTGTGCCTGGCTAGTTGTTGACCATATATCTTTCATGGTCTTTGTAGTAATGCTGACATGTATGAATGGAATTTTAGGGTTGTACCTTTTTGGCCTTGGAGAACAAAATGAAGCAGGGCAAAGGCTAACAGAGTTTTGTCAAGAGAACACGCTGGTCATAGCAAACACCCTTTTCCAACAACCTAAGAGGCGTCTCTACACATGGACATCACCAGATGGGCAACACCGAAATCAGATTGACTATATAATTTGCAGTCAAAGATGGAGAAGCTCTATCCAGTCAGTAAAAACAAGACCTGGAGCTGACTGTGGCTCAGATCATGAGCTACTCATTGCAAAATTCAGACTTAAATTGAAGAAAGTTGGGAAGACCACAAGGCCATTCAGATTTGACCTAGATCACATCCCCGATGAATATACAGTAGAGGTGAAGAATAGGTTTAAGGGACTAGATTTGATAGACAGAGTGCCTGAAGAACTATGGACAGAGGTCCGTGACATTGTAAAGGAGGCAGCACTCACCGCCATCCCAAAGAAAAAGAAATGCAAAAAAGCAAAGTGGCTGTCTGATGAGGCTTTACACATAGCAGAGGACAGAAGGAAAGCTAAAGGCAATGGGGATAAGGAAAGATTTGCCCAATTTAATGCAGATTTCCAGAGAACAGCAAGGAGAGATAAGGAGGCTTTCCTGAATGAACAATGCAGAGTAATAGAGGAAAACAATAGATTGGGAAGGACTAGAGATCTCTTCAAGAAAATTGGAGAAATCAAGGGAACGTTCCATGCAAAGCTGGCCATGATAAAGGACAAAAACGGTAGGGACCTAACAGAAGCAGAAGAGATTAGGAAAAGATGGCAAGAATACACAGAAGAACTATACAAGAAGGACCTCGATGTCCTTGACAACCACGATGGTATAATCACTGACCTCGAGCCAGACATCCTGGAAAGCGAAGTTAAATGGGCCTTAGAAAGCATTACTAACAACAAAGCTAGTGGAGGTGATGGTATCCCAGCTGAGTTATTCAAAGTCTTAAAAGAAGATGCTGTTAAAGTGCTGCACTCAATTTGCCAACAAATTTGGAAAACACAACAGTGGCCACAGGATTGGAAAAGGTCAGTTTACATTCCAATCCCAAAGAAGGGCAACGTCAAAGAATGTTCAAACTATCGCACAATTGCACTCATTTCACACGCTAGCAAGGTCATGCTCAAAATCCTACAAGCTAGGCTCCAACAGTACGTGGATAGAGAACTGCCAGAAGTACAAGCTCGGTTTTGAAGAGGTAGAGGAACTAGAGATCAAATTGCCAACATTCACTGGATTATGGAGAAAGCAAGAGAGTACCAGAAAAACATCTACTTCTGCTTCATTGACTATGCTAAAGCCTTTGATTGTGTGGATCACAATAAATTATGGCAGGTTCTTAAAGAGATGGGAGTACCAGACCACCTCACCTGTCTCCTGAGAAACCTGTATAAGGGTCAAGAAGCAACAGTTAGAACCGGATATGGAACAACTGATTGGTTTAGCATAGGAAAAGGAGTACAACAAGGATGTATATTATCACCTTGCTTATTTAATTTATATGCAGAGTACATCATGCGAAATGCTGGCCTGGATGAATCACAAGCTGGAGTTAAGATTGCTGGGGAAAAGATCAATAACCTCAGATATGCAGACGATACCACTCTGATGGCAGAAAGTGAAGAGGACCTAAAGAGCCTCTTGCTCAGGGTGAAAGAGGAGAGTGCAAAAGTGGGCTTGAAGCTCAACATCAAAAAAACTAAGATCATGGCATCTGGCCCCATCACTCCTTGGCAAATAGAAGGGGAAGTCGTAGAAGTAGTGACAGACTTCACGTTCCTAGGATCCCAGATCACTGCAGATGGTGACTGCAGCCATGAAATTAAAAGACGCCTGCTCCTTGGGAGGAAAGCGATGGCAAACCTAAACAGCATGATAAAAAGCAGAGACATCACCTTGCCAACAAAAGTCCGCATGGTCAAAGCAATGGTATTCCCCGTAGTAATGTATGGCTGCGAGAGTTGGACTATAAGGAAGGCTGAGTGCCGAAGAATAGATTCTTTTGAACTATGGTGCTGGAGAAGACTCTTGAGAGTCCCTTGGACTGCAAGGAGATCAAATCAGTCAATCCTAAAAGAAATCAACCCTGACTGTTCCCTGGAAGGCCAGATCCTGAAGCTGAAGCTCAAATACTTTGGCCACCAAATGAGAAGGGAGCATTCACTGGAGAAGACCCTGATGCTGGGAAAGATTGAAGGTCAAAGAAGAAGGGGACGGCAAAGGATGAGATGGTTAGACAGTGTCATCGATGCAACGAACATGAAATTGAGCAGACTTCAGCGGACAGCGGAAGACAGGAGGGCCTGGTGTAATCTGGTCCATGGGGTCGCGAAGAGTCGGACTCGACTGTGCGACTGAACAACAACAACCTATATGTGACTTTCCTGCTGTTGCACCTCAGACCTGACAAAGCGTTTGAACCCATTGCATCTCATATCTCTAAATAAAGCATTCACTGAAGAATGTGGATGTGGAGAGTGATTTGACTGGGAACCTGACATGATGCAGGAAGCATGCCCCAGTGGTGGCTCTGGCTAGGTAGGCACAAAATGCATGGTCAGGGGATACAACCCTACAGGCAAAATAAGTGACCCAAAAGTGACTGAAGCTCTTTTAAGGTGCATTTGCTGCAAGCAAAGACCAAGGTGATGAGGGCCCACAGGGGAGCTGGTTTGTCATCAGGAAGGCATGAAGTTCCTGCAATGGAGTCCAGCTGGATCCCTCAGCACACCAGCTGCATGCCTGGACCCTCATCAGTCTTATTGTGGGCCAATGGCATGCCCAGTACATAGGAACATCCTGTCCTTATATATAAAGTGTAGTGGTCTGGAAACATTCTATGCTTGGCAAAATCAGTTGACTGCCTGATCTGTCACTCAGAACAACTCCCTAGGCACTGGCTGTGTTGCCTGAGTCCCACCCACAGAAGCAGCAGGCGCCAAAACTCAACTCAGAAGACAATTTCACCTCAGAACAGAGGATGGAGACTCCGGCCCTCTCATTTCCCAGTGACTCTGGCCCTGCCACTTTGCACTCCTCCTGATCTCGGCCCAGCCTCGGCCTGCACTGAGACCACTGCTACTGCCCCTCCACACCACTGCCTGTCCCAGTCCCTCCCAAGAGCCCTGAAGACTCCCAAGATAAGTAGGAAGCCAAGCCATGAGTGACATGGCTGGGCCACAGGAGCCTTGAATGGGGATGGGTGGGAGAGCCAAGGCCTGCCTGGCTGGGCCATAGGGGCCTTGAATGGGGGGGTGGGACAGCCATGTCCTGCCTGGCTGGGCCATGGGGACCTTTAACAGGGGTGTGGGAGAGCCAAGGCCAGCCTGGCTGGGCCTTGGGAGCCTTGAATGGGGGGGTGGGAGAGCCAAGGCCTGCCTGGCTGGGCCATGGGGACCTTGAATGGAGATGTGGGTGAGCCAAGGCCTGCCTGGCTGGGCCACAGGGGCCTTGAACGGGGGGGTGGGAGAGCCATGGCCTGCCGGGCTGGGCCACGGGGGTCTTGAAAGGGGGGGGAGAGCCATGGCCTGCCTTGCTGGACCTCAGGGGCCTTGAACGGGGAGTGGGAGAGCCATGGCCTGCCTCGCTGGACCTCAGAAGCTTTGAACGGGGGAGTAGGAGAGCCAAGGCCTGCCTGGCTGGACCTCAGGGGCTTTGAAGGGGGAGTGGGAGAGTCATGGCCTGCCTCGCTGGACCTCAGGAGCCTTGAATGGGGTGGGTGGGAGAGCCATGGCCTGCCTCGCTGGACCTCAGGGGCCTTGAACGGGGGAGTGGGAGAGCCATGGCCTGCCTCTCTGGACCTCAGAAGCTTTGAACGGGGGAGTAGGAGAGCCAAGGCCTGCCTGGCTGGACCTCAGGGGCTTTGAAGGGGGAGTGGGAGAGTCATGGCCTGCCTCGCTGGACCTCAGGAGCCTTGAATGGGGTGGGTGGGAGAGCCATGGCCTGCCTCGCTGGACCTCAGGGGCCTTGAATGGGGGAGTAGGAGAGCCAAGGCCTGCCTGGCTGGGCCGTGGGGGCCTTGAAAGGGGGGGTGGGAGAGCCAAGGCCTTCCTGGCTGGGCCTCAGGGGCCTTAAATGGGGGTGGGTGGGAGAGCCAAGGCCTGCCTAGCTGGGCCACGGGGGCCTTGAATGGAGAGGTGGGAGAGCCAAGGCCAGTCTGGCTGGGCTCGGGGGCTTTGAAGGGGGAGTGGGAGAGTCATGGCCCACCTGGCTGGGCCTTGGGAGCCTTGAATGGGGGGGTGGAAGAACCAAGGCCTGCCTGGCTGGGCCATCAGCACCATCCAGCCCACATTTAACCAGCTTACCTTCAAGGATATCATGAGAAACCTTGTCAAAGGTTTTACTGATATCTAGATACACTATGTCCACAGCATTGCCAGAGTCAACCATTTTAGTAACTCTGGCAAAAAAGGAGATAAGGTTTGTTTGGCATGATTTATTCTTGATAAACCCATGGTGGCTACTACCAATTAACTCATTCCATTCAAGGTTCTTATAGACAGAGCGTTTAATAATCTGCTCTAGAATTTTTCTAGGTATTAATGTCAAACTGACAGGCCTGTAATTTCTTGGGTCCGTCTTTTTTCCCTTCTTGAAAAGCAGGACAACATTTACTCTTCTCCAGTCTTCCGGCACAATACCAGTACTCCAGGACATCTCAAAGATTAGAGATAGAGGCTCTGAAATAATATCTGCAATTTATTTTAGCACCCTGGGATGCAAAGCATTTGTCCCTGGATATTTGAAAGTATTTAAGGCAGCTAGGTGCTCTCTAACCGTCTCCTTATTTACTCCGGACTGACAGTTCCTCCTTCCTTCATATGTCCTGCATTATTCTTCAGTTTGTATACAACTCGCCTTATGGTTAAAGATTGATGCAAAGTGAGAGTTAAGTAATTCCACTTTGTCTTCATCCCTTTTTAAGGCTTGACCGTCTTCCCCTAGGAATGAGCTTACCCCATCCCTGTTCTTCTTTTTGCTCCAAACATAAGCATAGAAACCTTTCTTGTTATTTTTAGCATCCCTCGTAAGCCTCAGCTCCATTTGCGCTTTAGCCTTTCTGACACCATCCCTACAGATTCGAGCCTGCTTCTTGTACTCACCCTTGGTAATTTGGCATTCCTTCCATTTCCTGCGCATTTCCCTTTTTAGTCTCAGTTCTGCAGAGAGTTCCTTGTTCAGCCACCTTGGCTTCATTACCCATCTCCCACCTTTCTTTCTCACCAGGACAGTTTGGGATTGTGCCTTAAGCACTTCATTTTTCAGCATCATCCATCCTTCCTGTGCAGATTTCCCCCTCAGCATTTCCAGCCATGGGATCTTTCCTAATATTTCTCTGAGTTTTTTGAAATCAGCTTTCCTGAAGTCCAGGATACGAGTCCTACTATGTCCTGGTTTCACATCCCTCACTATGTCAAATTCCAAGCTGACATGGTCGCTATTCCCCAAGGATCCCACAACATTCACTTCATCAACCAGTTCTTTCCTGTTAGGTTTATATTTTTCTCCCTGCCCATTTTTATGTAGTTAATATCAGGGAGGAGGAGGGAGAGGGGGAGAAAGAAGAGATTGGATTTATACCCCACCCTTCATTCAGAGTCTCAGAGCAGTTTACAAACTCCCCTCCCCTCCCCACAACAGACAGCCTATGAGGTAGGTGGGGCTGAGAGAGCTCTGAGATAAATTGCTCTTTCAAGAAGAGTTCTGGCAAAACTATGGCTGCCCAAGGTCATCCAGCAGCTGCAAGTGGAGGAGTGGGGAATCAAACCTAGTTTCCCAGATTAAAGTCTGAACACTTAACCACCACACCAAACTGTGATGTTTGTCAGCCAGCTCACAGTTTATGATTGTACTTGGTCCAAATAAAAGACACTATGCCTCTTGACATTTTCCTCTGATATGAGGGGTTTTGCCTGTCCTGCAGAGTTTCAGCTTTCCTGTTACTCAGTTAAGTGGCTTTAGCATTTACTAGAATCTGACAACACTTGCAACAGTTACACAGTGGGAATAATGCAAAAAAGTCAATGCAGGTGCCCTGATATTGGGCAGATTTGGGATTAAAACAAAGCTCAGAGCTAATATGCTGCTGCAGAAGTGCCCCCATAATCTAATCACATAAATATTAAGATTTTCAAAGCCTACAAAAGAAAGAAATGCTAACCTAGCTCTTACTGCTACATGAACATAAAGATAACAAGGATGCCAAAATGTTCAGTACAAAAAACATCCAGTTCTAACTGGAAGCCTTTTCTAGTCTACCCCACTGCAATGTGTATCCAAATCTTTCCCAAATGATATTCTTAGCCAGAAATTCTGCTGGAATCTCTAGCCAGATCTCAGATTTCACCACAAAATTCTATGAAAATTAGAACTACATACTAGTTTATCCAACTGAGGCGCATGTTTCCAGTTATTTCTGGTACGAATTTAATGTGTTATGGTAACTTGTTGCTCATGCAAAAGAAAGCTTCAGAAGAATATTGTCCTGAAACACGAAAGAAAGAAAGAAAGAAAGAAAGAAAGAAAGAAAGAAAGAAAGAAAGAAAGAAAGAAAGAAAGAAAGAAAGAAAGAAAGAAAGAAAGAAAGAAAGAAAGAAAGAAGGAAAGAAGGAAAGAAAGAAAGAAAGAAAGAAAGAAAGAAAGAAAGAAAGAAAGAAAGAAAGAAAGAAAGAAAGAAAGGAGGGAAAGAGATGGGGACAGAGGGAGGCTCTCCCACCCCATCCCACCCCTGCAGCCTACCCACACACACACCTCTTGAAAGAGAGGAGGGAGGGGGTGGCTGCCTGCCATGTGCAGGACTTTCCTGCTCCATGCACTTAAAGGAGGAGGCAGGAAATGGCACCGCGTGCCCAATCTCCCACCAGAGAGCGGGCCTGCTGGGCTTTCCTGCTCCATGCACTTAAAGGGAGTCTCCACCAAGGCCCGCCCACCCACCCCGACCAAGCCCCAGCCACTCCCCGCTGCCTACCCCCACCCCTGGGAAAACTCACCTTACTTCTTGCTCCAGTGGCCCAACTGAGGACTGCTCTGTTGGGCCACCAGAGGGTTGTTGGGAGGAGGGGGTGTGGCCAACACCATTCCAGTGCGTTTTGGCTCAAAAATAGCCCTGCAGTTGAAGATGATCCTTGAGATTCTTTGGAGGGCCCAGGCCTCTTGGGACTTTCAAGGTCTAAACCAACATTCCCAGTCAGTGCACACAGACACAATACAAGCCATAGGCACGTTAAATGAACCTCCCAGTGCCAGTCAGTCGTGAACTTAGATGAGGCCATGCAGACAAGGACCACCTTGTAAGAACAGCCAGTGCTTTCAAGTTGGCATGGTGCCAAAGAGAGTCTATGAGAGAGGAGCCATATGAAAAAGTAAGGCCTTGCATATTTGTGGACTGGAGATAAAAATGTTTCTTGCCTTTTAAATCTGCAGCATCTATGGCTGAAAGTTAGCTGATTCCAAGGTATGTGAGCAGAACACTTATAAGGACATCATCATTTAACAGAACATTGCAGAAGGCCCTGCTGGAACTCGTACCCGACAGGGCGAAGAGCCCCCTGAAGTGTTTCTAAGTCTGAGAAATTAAATTCACATTACTATGGAACGAGAGAACACACACAAAGAGCTATGCCTCGAATTTGCTTCAGCCAGCTTCCTATGCTTCCTAGGATGTATTTTCACCTGTGCTGGATTAACTTGAGCCAACACAAAGAACATTTGCCACTTAAAGGGAAGGTTGGGGAGGGGTCTGCACACAGGGCCTGCCCTGCCCTGCCAAGACATCATTCTCTGTTAGCAACAGAGACACAGGAAATGGCTGCTTTGGAGGGTGGAAATCTCTCCCTGCCTTAATCCCCACCATCCCCAGACTCCACCTCTCAAATGTCCAGGAATTTCCCAACTTGGAGTTGCCATCCCTATCTCCTTCAGCCAGCCCACGTTTATCTGCCCCCCATCTTCAGCTTTCTGTCTCCTGTCTCCTGAGGAAAACGATGGTCTTGCTCCACAGTGGGGACTAAAGCTGTTGACATTTTTCTCTCCCCCTTTTTATCCACACAACAACCCTATGAGGTAGGTTAGGCTGAAAGTCTGTGACTGGTCCAAAATCACCCAGTGAGCTTCCACAGCAAGAGGGGGATCTAAACCTGGGTTATGCCCCATCTGCGTTTTCTCCCTTTGGCCCCTTCTTCTGTGTCTCTCACATTTTCTCCCTTTTTCCTGCCTGTCACTCTCTCTGCCCTCACCCAAATCTCTCTCTTTTGTTCTGCCCCATCACTCTCTTTCTGTCCTTCTACCCACCGATGCCTCTTTTTCTGCCGCCCCCCACCCCAGAACCCTTTTTCTACCTCTTCCTCTTTGCCTGCCCCCCTCCCCCCGCTTCCCTTGCAGGTTCTCCGGGGTGGGCCAGCTGACCTCCCCCTCCCCCCCAGCTTGTCTGGAGGAGGCCTGTGGAGGCTTCCTCGAGGCTGTTCTCAGCTCTGTGGCAGGCCTGCTAAGGCCTCCCCCCACACACTGCTTTCTCCCTTGCTTTTGCTGATCCCTGGAATGTGTGGAAGCAGCCATCTGTTTACTGTGTTATTAGATGTGAGCTTAGGTCACAGCTCCATAGAAGCCCAGCATTCTAAAATGTGCAACCAGATCGGTCAATGCTGCAAACAGACCAATCCAGAGAGACCTTGATTTTCAGCAGGTTCGATGTGCTAGGCATCCACGTAGTGGGAGTGCAACAAGTCTCCCACGACAGCTTGGACTCTGTGCATAAAGACTTTCCTGCAGTATTTGACGGTTCCCTGGGTCACTACACAGAACCCCACAGTATGTCAGAGGCTCTGTATTATCATTTACACTGTGTTCATTGTGCTTTGTTATGTGTGCTTGCTTGCTTGCCTTCTGCTGTGATGCTTGTGTAGTAGATGCCAGCTGCAACGTGGGAGTGTACTTTCCTACCGCCTAGTCTTATCACGGTGGCCTTGGAGTATAGGCTTTGGAGCATTCCTCAGTCTGGGGAATCTTCCAGTCCTATGTGACTGGGTGTGGGGGGGGTGATACTCCCGCCTATTAAGTAATCCTCCCGCTGGGAGTTTCCCGCACGCGTGCCAAAAGTTCATTTGCTAGTTTGGCTTTGCATCGCACTATATCAATCCTTGTCCAGGTCATGTCTCCATTCCTGACAATAGCAGTATTACTGTGGGTAACAGCATTGTATTCCAATAAAGCTTCTCTGTGTTTGAAGAATGCATGGATCTCCTTGCTATTGAGCCTGACACAGTAATGCCTATTCGTATGAAAGCTCACCGGATGCACTTCGTCTTAAAGCCGTGTATCGATGACGAGCTAGACTGCCTCACTGCACAGGGAGCATTGGAGCCAGTATCACATGCGAGTTGGGAGACCCCTATCATCACGCCCATCAAACCCAACAGGTCAGTGCAAATCTGTGCAGATTACAAGTGCACAATAAACAAGGCTCTGCAGCAGCAAGTGTATCCAATACCAGTCATCAGCCACTTCTTAGCATCACTGGCTGGGGGCAAGATCTTTGCCAAACTTGACCTAGCACAGGCATACCAACAATTGCCTGTCACTCCAACCATGGCAGAGGCCCAAACAATTGTCATGCACCGCGGGGCATTAAAAGTTAACCACCTCCAGTTTGGGGTGAATGTAGCCCCAGGACTTTTCCAAGGCCTTATGGAAGGTCTTCTTCGGGACATTCCTGCTGTCATCCCGCATTTTGGCGATGTCTTAATAGCTGGTGCGTCCACCGAGGAACTGTTTGCATGCCTTCGACAGGTCCTCCACCGATTCCAGGATGCGGGCCTTAAGGTGAAGCATGAGAGGTGCCAGTTTGGAGTTCCACAAGTTGAGTTTTTGGGGTTCCTCATTGACTCTGACGGGGTCCATCCAACGGAGAGCAAGGTCAAGGCGATCCACAGCGCACTGACCCCTACTTCAAAGAAAGAACTCCAATCATTCCTTGGCCTTCTTGACTTCTATCACTCATTCCTGTCGTAGCATCCGTAGCAGAACCATTGCATCGCCTGTTGAAAATGAAGTCACAGTGGAGCTGGGGGCCAAGTCACGCCTGAGCATTCGCCACTGTCAAGGACTTACCATCATCCAACAGTCCTCATGAATTTTGATGAACAGCTACTGCTTATCATGGCCACTGATGCCTCAACCTCTGGAATTGGCGCAGTCCTGAGTTACCGTCTGCCTGATGGTTGAGAGGCCCCTATCGCATATTTCTCCAGAACCTCGTAATCCACTGAGAGGAACTATGCCCGAATCAACGAGGAAGCACTCACCCTTGTGGCTGGCATAAAGAAATGCCATGATTTCGTGTAGGGTCGACAATTCCAGATTGTAACTGACCACCAGCAGTTGTTGGGATTAGTCACCCCAGACCGCCAGACTCCTCAGGTCAGGTCTCCCAGGATGCTCCGTTGGTCTGTATGCCTGTCTGTCTGCACCTACGAACTGTCCCACTGGCCAGGGAAGGCCATCAGCCATGCTGATGCATTCAGCTGCCTGCCTATCCGGGCCCTGGAACTAGATCCCTCTCCTGCCTACGAAGTAATGGCTCTTGAGGAGCTACCACAGCCTCTGCTACATACATCCGATGTTGCCACACATTCTGCCAAGGACCCCACCATTTCCCGGGTCCTGAACTGGGTATGGAGGGGGTGGCCAGCCAGCAGTCGGACTACCGAGTTCCTGGCATACAAGTTCCCCCAAACTTCGCCGCTGGGTGTTAGAGGCCTTACATGTGGGACACCCCGGAGTGGTACGTATGAAGGCATTAACCTGCAGCTATGTCTGGTGGCCACACCTGGACCAGGAGATTGAAGGATGGGTCCGTCCCTGCCAAGAGTCATGACCGGAGCTGCCTGAGGCACCAGTGCAACCCTGGGAGACCATCCGAGTGCCCTGGTCCCACCTGCATATTGCTTTGCTGGCCCTTTTCAAGGGCAAACCTTTGTGATTGTTGTGGACTCATCTTCCAAGTGGCTAGAAGTAGTCTCAGTGTCTGTAATGACATCGGCATCAGTCATTAGGGCATTGTGCCACATCTTTAGCACACATAGACTGCCCGAGACTATCGTGTCCAACAATGGGACACAATTCACATCAGCTGAATTCCAGAAGTTCATGGATGCCAACATGATCCAGCATGTCATGGCCACCCCATTCCATCAGTCCACAAACAGACAGGCCAAAAGAATGGTCTGTACTGGACACACTGTGGAAACTAGTCTATGGTGACTGGAGCCATAGACTAGCCAAATTCAAGTTGCAACAGCACATAACGCCGCACACGACTACCAGGTGGAGCCCAGCAGAACTTCTGATGAACTGCCATTTAACTACGGTGCTAGACCGCCTGCACCCGGACTTCACACCTGACTGACCACCAGAGCGAGAGGCTTCTGAACCCCCCCTGAATCTTTCCAGCTGGGCAATCTCATCTATGCCCGGAATTATGGCGATGGGCCAGTGTGGATTTCAGTCACGGTAACCACCAGCTGGTTTCCTATGTGGTGTCCACAGCCAAGGGGAGAAGCCTGCACTGGCACCTTGACCAGCTTCGGTGACGCTAGGTCTGGGAAGCGGAGCCAGTGGATCCAGATGACCGGGGAGAAGAGTTTATGCATTGCAGCATGCCCCAGCCTACGAATAGCAATGCTCCCCAGCCAACATATTGCAACACTCCCCAGCCAACTACCGGGTCAGAGGCAGTAGTGGCTCACTCGCCAGACATGGAGTGCAGAACTCTCTAGCATGGGTGCTGGCCTTCGAGCTGGAGAGTCCCAGCACAACGGGTCCTGACTGCACTATGGACTGTCAGCCACACAGTTCCAGCAGAGATCCTACACTGTCTGCCAGGGAACCACGGCGCTCCCAACGAGTAAGAAGTCGCCCCCATCATTTACAAGATTATGTATGCTAACTTAGGGGGGAGGAGTGTTATTTATTCAGTTTACAGTGTTATTAGATGTGAGCTTAGGTCACAGCTCCATAGAAGCCCAGCATTCTAAAATGTGCAACTGGATTGGTCAATGCTGCAAACAGACCAATCTGGAGAGACCTGTGTGGCCACTGTGTGACAGAATGTTGGACTAGATGGGCCATTGGCCTGATTCAACATTGGCTTCTCTTATGTTCTTATGACCTTGATTTTCGGAGGAAACAGTTCTCGTTGGTCCCAAGCACTGTTTTATGATTGGACATTATTGTTTCAGGAGGTGTGGTTTTCCTAGCTCAAAATGTATACAGTTGGCTTGTTCTGTGTGTTGTTTGTTGTGCTCTGAGCTGAATGCTGCCTCAATCTCAGTACATAATACCATCTTGTTTCCATCTTTTTTGAGTCCCCCTCTCTCCCTCCATTTCTCTCAGTGTTTCTCTCTTTTCTCCCCACACCCTTGCTTACTTTCTGTTTCTCTCCTCCATATCTCCTCCCCCCACCACCTCACAGCTCCAACTGCTCCTCCCAGCAGTCTCAGTGGTGGCTTCCCTTGGGCTCCAGACTCTTCTAACGGGGATCAGTAAGTATGTTCACTGTGCATGAGTAGACAATGCTGTTTTAAGTCGGCATTGTCTTTAAAGTATCCCCGTATATTTTTAAAAAACATGTCGGATTTTTCTGCACTACTGGGGAGTGCCCCAAGTGTGCAGGAATTTCTGTTGAGCCTCCATTGTGGGAGGGGTCAAAATCCCTCCATTGAACCAGGTAGAGAAGCCAGCCTCTTTTGACCTTCATGATTTGGGCAACTTCGTGGTGGGGCTCACCATTCACCATCAGTGGAGAAGGGGCTGGAGGTTGAGGTCTCCAAGCATTGGGCCCAGGGTCCTGTTTGAGGAGACTGAAATGAAAAACAGGATGCAGACCCTTCAGAGATTTAGGCAAGTCAAGTTCAACAGTCACCTCATTGATTCTACATAACACTTTAAAAGGATCCACATATCGCCAATCCAGTTTCCTACTAGGCTTGAGACCTTTCAAGTTCTTAGTGGGTGGGTAAATTGAGTCCCCCAGTTGTATGTCCCATTCTGGGGTTCTGACCCTGTCAGCCTGAGTCTTATAATCTGCTTTGGCTTTATCCAGAGTCTTTTGGATCTCAGGCCAGTGTTCTTTCAGTCCTTGCAACCAAGTCTGGAGATTCCCCAGGGGGGAATCAGGTAGCCCTACCATGGGCAAAGGGGGCCTCGTATAGCCATACAATGCTTTAAAAGGTGATAACCCAGTAGAACTGTGAACAGAATTGTTATAACTGTATTCCACATAGGGCAGCACTTCAGACCAATTATCTTGGTAGTTGGTAAAACAGCGGAGGAATTGCTCTACCACCTGATTGACCCTTTCAGTCTGTCTATCAGACTCGGCAGAGCTATTTTTGGGCTGGAATGCACCGAAGCACAGTTCTGATTGGCTTCTGAGGCTGCTCCTCCCCTCCCTTCCCTCGCCCAAAGCCCTGCTCCACTGACGTGTGGTGAAATTTTCCTCCTCTTTGCCTCTGGTGTCAGCTCTTTCCTTCTCCAGCCTCGCCTATTTCTTGCTTGGGTGGTGATAAATCCCTCTTTTATCTCTTATCAGGAGTCAAGCCGTAGCTTCCCTACAGTGTGTGTGTGGGGGGGAGGGGTTTCAGAGTCCTCAGTCTACCAAAAAGCCATTGGATCTCAGAGCTTTTTTTTTTTGACCTGCATAGTCTGCTCTTGTGGGCTTCCTGCAATGGCATTTGGCAGAGGGTGCTATTTGCCACCTCTAAAGTTTGGCTCCTCCAGGCTGAACAACTTCTGCTCCTTCTGGTGAGCTTCTGTGTTGTAAATGTGGAAATCCTTGGGCAACAAGGTGAGTTCCCTCCTCTTGTGGCTGCCACCCCCTTCCCTTTTATTTTGAACACCAAAGCAGAAAGAAAGGTGGAGTGTGTGTGCGTATGGACAGAGAGAGAAAGAAAGCGGACTAGAAAAAAGTACCAGCCAGTTTGTTCTCCGTTCCTGATGTAATCCAATAAAAAAGAGCTGATTCACTATGCTGAGTCTCTGGTCTCAGTACTTTTCACTGGTGATGAAGGTGGGATGCCGTGAGCAAGCCTGACTCTACCACAACCACAAGCACCACACCAGCAACTGTCAGGTTTGAAATCAAGTAGATCCAGTCATTCTTGCACAAAGAAAGGTTTATTGGATTATCTTGCTAAAAACCCACAGTAGGAGGTCATTGTCAGGAATGGGGGGCAAAGCAAAGCAAGCTACCTTATAGTGTGATGCAATGAAGCGCCTAGCAAATGAACTTTGAGCACTCGCGCGGGAACTCCCGGCGGGAGAAATACTTGATGAGCGGGAGACTACTCCCCCTCCCCTTGCCTTCCCAGGACTGGAAAATTCTCAGCGAAACAAGAATAGTCCAAAGCCTACATTCAAGGCCACTGCGATAAGGAGAAGCGGCCGGGAAGAAGCTCCCACGTTTCTGCCTGCATAGCTACGCAAGCGCAAAGCAGGGTAGGGAAACATAACACAATGGATTCAGTGAGAAACATCAAGGCATTTTCTGACATTCTGCCCTTCCCAAAATACCACCCACCCACCACTCAGGAAGGAGAGAATGAGGGCCCCCCAGGTTTATTGGGGTATCGAGAATGAAATTCTTTCAGGTGATCAGGTGCATTGATATCCGATACTTTCACCCACTCCCTGTATTGGGGCCCAAAGTGTACCCATTGTACAAGGTACAGGAGTTGTCCACGGAGAATTTTAGAATCCAAAATGTCCGCAATTTCGTAGTGCTCCTCATCGTCAACCATCAAAGGGGGGGGAGGCGCCGGAAGCTCCGCTTGCCATTTAGTCGGGGGTAATGCAGGCTTGAGGAGGCTGTAATGGAAAATTGGATGTATTGCTTTAAGAGATTTAGGCAAATCTAGTTGTACAGTCACTTGATTTATACATCTCAACACTTTGAAAGGCCCAATATATTTCCAGGCAAGTTTTCGGGATTGTTGCGCTAGCTTTAGGTTTTTTGTTGACAGATAGACCAAGTCTCCCGGTAGTAATTTCCAGCCACCTGCCCTCTTTTTATCTGCTTGTTTTTTGTACTGTGCTTTGGCCTCATTCAATGTCTCAACAATTAGGGGCCAAGAGTCCCGGAAAGTTTTACACCATGCTGAGGCTTTTCCAACAGTCTCACCGGGTTTCAAGAAGGGAAGGGGGGGGCTGTCATAGCCCATGGCAGCTTTGAAGGGTGACATCTTTGTTGAAGCGTGCCATGAGTTGTTGTACGCAAACTCCGCCAATGGCAATAAATCTACCCAATTGTCTTGTTGATAGTTAGAAAAACATCTCAGGTATTGTTCCAGAGTTTGGTTTACCCTTTCCGTTTGCCCGTCAGTTTCAGGGTGATAGGCAGTACTGAGAGCACGTTCAATACCCATTAAAGTCATTAATTCTGACCACAATTTGGAAACAAATTGGACCCCTCTGTCGGATATTATCTTTAGAGGTAACGTATGGAGCCTGGCAATGTGTTGGAGGAAGGCTTTGGCCAAGACTTTGGCTGTTGGCAGACTGGGAAACGGTATAAAGTGAGCTTGTTTAGAGAATAAATCCACTACCACCCAGATGACAGTCATATGTCTAGAAGGGGGAAGATCTGTGATAAAGTCCATAGAAATAACCTCCCATGGTCGGCTCGGGGTAGGTAGAGGCTGTAAAAGTCCTGGAGGTTTTCCCGGTCTGGCTTTGCAACGATTGCACGTCTGACAGGATTGTATATAGAGGGATAAATCCTGTTTCATTCGGGGCCACCAGAAGCCGCGTTGCAGCAGTCGTAAGGATTTTACATATCCAAAGTGCCCTGCAGATTTTGAGTCATGAACTGTCTGCAACATTTGGGGTCGGGTGGCTTCAGGGACAAAAATTTTATTTCCCTTGTACCAGCAGCCGTTCGGGCCACATTTCACATCCTCCCTGGCTTGTAATTCACTTGTTTCCTGTGTGGTGATGTCAGTGACAAATTGTTTTTCCCAGTTTAATGCCTGGCTGGGATTCAATTGTGCTTGCTTGGTTTTACGGGTGACAACTGCACCAACCAATTGTTCAGGGGTGAACATAGACTCTCTTATTTCGGTCCTCTTACAGAGATGTTGGGGAAGGCGAGAGAGAGCGTCTGCCAGATGATTGGCTTTGCCTGGGAAATGGTGAAGGGTGAATTGAAATTTGGAGAAGAACTCAGCCCACCGGAATTGTTTGGCATTTAGATTCTGGGGTTTTCGCAGTACCTCGAGATTTTTGTGATCAGTCCAGATCTCAAAAGGTACTTGGGACCCCTCTAACCAGTGTCTCCAGGTGATTAATGCTAAACGTATAGACGCTGCTTCTTTATCCCAAATGGGCCAAAATCTCTCTGTATCATTGAATTTTCTAGATACATAAGCAAGAGGTTGTAGTTGCCCCTGAACGTTCTCTTGCAAAATCACCCCACCCATGGCGGTATCTGATGCGTCCACTTGGACTATAAATTTTTTTGTCTCATCGGGGTGTGCTAATATGGGTTCAGATGTGAATAACTGTTTTAGTTGTTCAAAAGCTTCCTGACACTGGGGGGTCCAGTTCAAAGGGGCCCCTGGCACCGAAGCCTTAGATCCCTTCCCCTTAGTCTTTAACAGTTCGGTGAGGGGGAGGGCCACTTGGGCAAAGTGTGGCAGGAATTGACGGTAAAAATTGGCGAAACCGAGAAAACTTTGAAGCTGTCGCCTGGTTTTGGGGGCTCCCACATCAATACATCCTGGACCTTTTTTGGGTCCATTTCTAACCCCGCGGAGGATATGCGGTACCCCAAAAAGTCAATGCACTCCTGGTGAAATTCACATTTTGAGAGTTTGACAAACAGTTTGTGTTCTAATAGCCTTTCCAATACTTTCCGCATCAGGGTAGTGTGGGATTCCTGATCCGGGGTATAGACCAAGATATCATCCAAATAAACAACCACCCCCTTGAATAAATAGGGGTGTAACACTTCGTTGATTAAGTTCATGAAGACCCCAGGTGCCCCTTGTAAACCGAAGGGCATCACCCGATATTCAAATTGCCCCAGCGGGGTATTGAATGCAGTCTTGTACTCATCCCCTTCTCTGATACGCACCCGAAAATAGGCATCTCGTAAATCCAGTTTAGAAAACACTTTCCCCTTAGCCACCTCTGCCAATAAGTCTTTGATGAGGGGCATAGGGTAGGCATTAGTTGCAGAAACTGCGTTTAGTCCCCGGTAATCCGTGCAGAGTCTGAGCCCCCCATCTTTCTTTTTACAAAATAATACAGGTGCTGCAAAAGGGGAAGATGCTGGTCTAATAAATCCACGGGCCAGATTCTTATCAATAAAGCGGCGTAGTTCTTCTTTTTCATTTGGACTCATGGCGTAAATTTTCCCCTTAGGTAATCTCTGGCCCGGAAGAATTTCAATCGCACAGTCTGAGTTACGGTGGGGGGTAGTTCATCAGCTTCCTCCTCCTCAAAAACCCTGGTTACATAGCGGTAATCCTTAGGGATGCGGTTAAGGTCCTCCTTGGCTAAACAGGCTCGTGGGGGTTCATTGCATGGGGGTTTCCCCACCCTGGGTCCCATTGGTGGTCTATACATTTCGGGGAGATAAATTTTACGTCCCCTTCTTCCCATAGAATGTAAGGATTATGTCCATGTAACCAAGGGCTACCCAACACTAAGGGAAACTGAGCTTGAGGGGCTATTACGAAGGAGCGGAGCTCCCAGTGGTCACCAATGCCTATTCTTAAAGGGACAGTCTCAAATCGGCACGGTTCTTTCATTGGAGACCCATCCATTTGCGTGAAAGTTATTGGGTCTTTCAAGTGTACCACGGATGCCTCCAAACCCATAACCATAGACGGGTTTATCAGGTCCCTCCCACACCCTGAGTCAATGAGGGCTCGAACCCGAATATGGGTCATCATTGCGGGGTTCATAACCAGAACAGTCACAAAGAAGAGAGAGGGGTAGTTGCTCACCAATTTAGGCGCCTCAGGTGCGGGGTCCTGCTGTGTAGCGCCATTCACAAACAGGACCATCTCGTTTCCCTGCATCTCACTCTCCTCCTCCAGCATTAGGAATTGCACCACACTACACCACACCACACTGCGCAGGCAGCCATAACTGTAAACTAAGAGGAGCCACGCCAAGGTTCCACCTTCCTCCAGAGTCTCTGGAAGCCCACTTCCCTGTCCCTTTCAGCTTTGACTAGCTAGCAGAGCGTAGAATTAAAGTGAGCAAAGAGGTCCGCTCGCTGGAGTATATTATTCCGAGGACCCTAGGTTGTAGGTTGCCCTGAAACCTTCCCGGGTTAGTAGGAGGTCATCCCGGTGGATAGAGTATCCAAAAACCCCAATAGACCGGTTTAAAGGAGTAATCCGGCAAGGGACGTGAGGCCCAGGCCAAGCCCACGCTCAAAACTCCGAATTAAAAGGGTTAATGGTAAGCCCGGCGGGGACAGAGGTCTAGCCTAGAAAAACCAGATGGAAAGGGTTATTGAGGGAAAAACCCGGCGGGGACATAAGTCTAGCCTTAAAAAACCTCAAATCTAAGGGTTTTCGGTAATCCAGGCAGGGGAGTGAATTCTAGCCTTCAAAAACCGTCACTCACGGACCACGAGGCCTAAAGAGCCAAGCTCACCTCACCCGCGAGCAGAAACAGAAGAGGGGAGAGGCAACGTGATCAGGGGATCCCTATTTGGAAATGGAGCCACGTTGCTCCCAATAAAAAGCAGCACTGCTGCACAACAGATTCCCTCGATCCCTATTCGGAAACAGAGCCACGTTGCTCCCAATAAAAAAAGCAGCCCTGCTGCACACCAGTTCCCCCCCCCCTCTTCCTTGTTAGTGGATAGTGGATGGGAATATCCTGAAATTCTCCCGGGTTAAGTTGGTTTTCCTGGTCACGGGTGGAATGCCTTAAAACCTTCTAGATAGTGGATGGGAATATCCTGAAATTCTCCCGGGTTAAGTTGGTTTTCCTGGTCACGGGTGGAATGCCTTAAAACCTTCTATATAGTGGATGGGAATATCCTGAAATTCTCCCGGGTTAAGTTGGTTTTCCTGGTCACGGGTGGAACGCCTTAAAACCTTCTATATAGTGGATGGGAATATCCTGAAATTCTCCCGGGTTAAGTTGGTTTTCCTGGTCACGGGTGGAACGCCTTAAAACCTTCTATAATCCAAGTCTTAGAACACTTGGGAACCATAAGCCAGAGAACCTGCCAGTGAGCCGTAGAATCCTTACTGGTTAGAAACATCCAAGTTTTAGAACACTTGGAAACCAGAAGCTGAATGTGTGTTTGTGTGTGGGTAGCTGCACACCAGCATCCCACATGGACTTTGAGACTCCAGGAATCAGGGTCTTTTTCCCTTTGGTGGCCATTGGCCTTTTTGGTTTGTAAAGTAAGTTTGTTCCTCAGATCCGAGAATCTGAAGTTAAGCAAAAATGCTAAGTTCAAAACAAGAGGAAGTCTGACCTGGAAAGGGTGATAGAATTGTAACAGAATATACAAAATGCCAGGCAGTCTTTTTAGAAATCAAACTGCCTTGCTCCCTAGCCTCTTAAGTAAAACCCAGCAGGCAGAAACAGAAGCAGTCATTAAGTACAGCCACTTAATGGCTGGAGCAAAATAAATAAGACAGTGAATGCCTAAAGTAAAACCTCCCCCCATTCCAACTCCAAACTGGGCAAGGAATGGAGTGCACACAGGACTTCCCTGTGGAAAGAACTGAGAAAGAAAGAAAAAACCTCACCCCTTAGCTTATTGCCCAGAGAATAGCATCTCCCTTTGGTAGTGCCAGCCTCCAGGCAAGACCTGGAGCTCTCCCGGAGTTATAGCAAATCTCCAGGCTGCAGAGTCCAGTTCCTCTGCAGAAAATGAGTGTTTGGAGGAGAGGGAAGACTATGGCTTTTGCCCCACTGGAGTCTTCATCCTTCTTCCGACCCAAGCCTAGATCTCCAGGAATCTCCTGCCTGGCCCTGGACCTGGCAGCCTTGCTCAGCACTTAGCAAGACCAACAGGTCCAAAAATCTGTAACTTATGTAAGTAAGGAACCTTAGCTGCAGAACTCAGGCCCCAGAAAGAACCTGAATTCAGTGGACAGTGCAGCTATGTCACCAAAATTCCCAAAACATGCTTAAATGCTTGAGAGATGAAGTCCAATACAGATGTAGCATCAGAAATAGTCTTTCTATAATTACTGGCATAATTGAGAGAAATTGAGAAAATTCTGTACCTCTGGTTTTACCTTTTAAAATATAGAATTCTAGAAATCCCATTCTCTTCCCAAATGCCTTTGGGAGAGAATTGGATCCATTTCAGTCATGTTTAAAACAGCCAAAAGATTGGAAATTTAACACTTGCCTAATCAGGAAACTTTAGCAGCCCCCCCTTCTTCACTGTGATCAGCACAGGAAGACAAAAGAGAGCCAGATGCCCCTCGAGGCGAGCCCAACTTTGTCTCCGTGACTGTCAGCGTAGGAATACAGCTTCAAGAGAGAGAGAGAGAGCATTTACTGATCAAGATTTGTCCTTCTAACTAATTACTACTAAAGGTATTAATATGTAGGGAATGTACTAATGATTAATGTGTACTAATTTTCTTCTGACTTTTCTGTCTCAAATTGAAGAGGAAAATGTAAGACTCTCACTCTCCATTTAAAATTCAAATGAACCCGCTGACTTGCCACCTTCCAGGGGAAAACCCAAAGGAGGACAAGATAAGAAGGCTCCTAGCTAGATTAATGGCCCTTCTGGAGGGTAACAATTGCACCTCCTTCTTTTGTTAAGAGAAATCTCCCTCTGTAAAGGAACTAGGGGGAGCACAGAAAGAAAAAAATGTTTTCTCCTTTGGTTTTTAAGGCATAGATGGGGAATGAAAATGCATAGAGAAGACTGATCTTTTCTTCCCTTTTGAATTTGTAATTCCTTGTCTATTACAGGAAGGTCATCTTCCTTCCCCCTTCCAAAGTTTAGTTTTTGTTTTTTTTAAAGGTCCGTTTTGTAATTGTTTTTACATGGTAATATTGTTCCCTTTTAATTTTAATGGAAATCTTTCTTTAGAAAGTTAAAAATACATTTATTTGCATCCTCTTCCTTGGAATTTCTCATGATTAGAGATCCCTTACTTTCAAAATGGTACATTTAAAAATAGATTTTAAAATAGATTTGTTTCTGTTCCATTAATTTACTACAGCATCTCGATTTTAAGCTTTGTCTTATCTTCCCATTCTTATAGAAGGGAATCTCTTTTTAAAATTTCTTGGTAAATTTGTGTGATCTAGAACTATTTCATCTCTTTAAGGTTTTATAAATACTCTTTTGGTTTTGGAATTAGCTGTTCTCTTAAAGCCCCACCTTTAGGGCTAACGTTTCTTTAGTTTTGATATCAGTTTATATATAGCTACCATAGAATATTTTAAAGGGTTTAAGTCTGGCAGCACATCCCTTCTGATTTTGTTCTAGTAATCTATATGCCCAGGCCCCCTTCAGCCCAGTTTCTACTAGCAAGGAAAGAAACTCTGTACATGCTCAGAAGAACTATTTGCTGGCACAAAGCCTGTGCCAGAGACAACTTTTTTTCTTTCTTTCCTCTTCTCTTGTGGTGTGATCTTTGGCCGACTTCTTAAATCATGCAGAATTATCAAGGGCTACTGCCTCTTCTCTTCTCTTGGATTTTCAATCCTGTCTGTAATTTAGCTACTTGATTCTTTCATCTTTATTTTGTTTAAGGGCTTCCTCTTTGAGGTACACAATCAGTACCTGATGCTCTAAGTTTATTCTCCTATTTAAGTTTTATCCCTGCATGGCTAGAGCATCTTTCTATCCATGCAAACCTGTTAATCTGTCTCTCAAGTTCTTTCATATCTGCAGGAACTGAAAGTCTGAACCTGCAATTGATGTGTGTTAATAATTATTGCTTTCCAGCTTTTTGTTAGCTTTGTTTTTGGGGTATGACCCACCACCATAAGCCGGCAGCTTTCCCCGGGGGGCTCCAACTTTTTCTACAACAGCCATGGCAATCTAACTTCTTTTTTTTTTTGAAACGTTCTTTTGTTTGGCCATTTTTATAACTTCTTGGCGCCTCCAAACTGTGCACATCTTCACCTGGAACTCTGCTCTGGTCACCATAATAAAAACTGAACGTTCAGCTATTTCCAATTGTACCTGGAGAATACTCTTGCTATGCATATGCATCAAAGACTTTCCAAGATTCCTGTTCAGCCTACAAGACCTCGTGGTCTTGCCAAAGCCATTGCTCCCTATTTGCTACGCACCCAAGTCGCCTCCTAATTTGCCTTTGCTCCAGTTTCAGCAAAGGACCTGCCAACTTACCAGCTGCCTTCTCTGGTCCTCCAGCCACTGCTGACCTCAAGGGCAGGCAACTCTCACAACCAGCTGCAAATACCTCATGGCATTACTTTGGGGCCCAAGAATTGCTTTTTGGTCCCTGAAAGCATGACACTAAGGCTCAGATTGCCTGTGCCTTCTGGCAACTTGGGTACCTAGGGGGGGTGGTTTCAAAAATGTATCAATGTTTCTTACCCACATTTATCTGTAATGTTCAACTGAAGCTCAAATTGATTTGTATCACTGACTGTATTTATTCATTGGTCCATGTCATTTTCATGTTGTTGCTCACATGTTCTAAATGTTTTGTAATCATGCTTTTACACACATTCATTCTCAATTCTTCCAGCATAGCATTTGCATTGCTTTTAGTTATCTTTCTGCTTTAAGTTTGCTTAACCCACCAATTTTTGCTTTCTGTATTTGTCTAATTGTTTAGGAATTTTGGTAAGCAATTACCTTTGAGTTAGATATCTTTTTAGCTTATAAGTTTTTAGAATTATTTTAGGATGTCTTGCATTTCCTTTTGTTGCTTTATAATAATTAGAAGCCTTCATTAGATTTGCTATAGGTAGCATTATGTACAGTAGTCATGTCTCTCTGGAAGATGTGCAGAAGGTCCCTGCAAACACATACACAGAGGCACTCACCCTTCCTTATTTTAAAACATTTTTTTTTAAAAAAAATTTCCTTTTGGGTTCCCAGAGATATATTTTTATAGCCGGTATACCTGACTCCCTCACCGAGCCGTTCCCCTGTAAATTCTTTCTCTAACCTTGTTCTGCTGTCCTTTCTTTTCTGGTCATATGGAACTCCAACGGCAGCAAAACATCATTTGAAGTGAAGCCATCTTGGCTCACGCCTAAAGACGGCTTCAAGGGGGGGAATTGTTACCAGAGGCACTGCCTTTTATTCTTGGGTAGCCCCAAAACAGGGGTGCCCTACTTTCTAACCTGAACCAAAGTCCCCAAAAGCCAGGCACTCTCAGCTTGACCACAGAGTTGGGCTGCAAGTGGTCTGCAAAAGGGATTTCATATTCAGGTTTCATAAGGTGACCTCAGAGCAAGTCTTCCCCCTCCACCCAGCAGAGATTATGCTCATGGAATAACAATGAGTTCCAGAGGTAAGTATTTAAAAGCCACCTGGCACTCTTCAGCACCTTACCCAGCCTTCTGTGTTTCTTTGTCTTTCTTGCCTCTGTCCCTCAAGATACCGGGAAGTCTCCATCAAAGTGTATGTGCAGACGATGTCATCTGACGCTGCCACGTCTGCAAGGGGGGATATGTTAGCCCTGACGCCATTATGGGGCTTTGCTATGGACTGTTTGCTGTTGCCACATGGTCTGTCTAGACTGTAAAATGGATGCCAAGGTAGAAGCCCATAGAGAAAGGAAAAAGCTGTCTTTTTACTCTGAGGGACTCCATTACATACCTGCTGCATGTCACATACACGGATTAAGGGCCATACAGCAGACAAAGGACTTTTCCTCTGCCAGTGCATGAAGGGATTACCCAATCAAGCATTCAAATCGTTAACGACCCTTCCTGATGCTAATTAGGGACAATCAGGGAAGTCTCCCACCTTTTGTTTACCTGGCCAGCAAGTCCTATAATCCATTCAACTAGACACCCAACACCTAGCTTCTATTGTTAAATCCAGACCCTGCCTCTCTGGAAGCCCATTGGTCAAACCTAAGGTCTGCCTCTACTGACATCACACACACCCCTGGGACCCCAGATTGGCCCAGGAAATCTTTTGTTCTCACCAGAGACCAGCCCCCAGGGCCACCCATTGGGCTGCATTGTCTTACAGTGGGTATATCCCAGAACTCACACGGCCTTAGAGTGTGTGTCTCTGCCATGAGCCAAAATGGCAGCCCACCCCTGAACCCTCTGGGTTTAGGCCACAATCCTTCTTCATGGACTTCTGCACATCTGACAGGTAGTATCACCTCTCCATAAGCCATCAATCCCCTCTGCTTTCTTAGTTTTATTTTATGTGTGTGAATGTTTGAATACTGTTTGTGTGTTTGTGAATGGATAAATAAGGATTATATTCAGTAAAATAATATTTTAATTATACCTGGACTCTGTGTCTTTTACTGGGAACCATTACAGACTAGCAGCATTCTCTGTATATACAGGCGAGAATCCAATAATAATAATAATAAACCAATTGCTATATTTAAAATAGAGCAATTGGGCTAACACAGGGAACAGTCAGGGTTGATTTCTTTTAGGATTGACTGATTTGATCTCCTTGCAGTCCAAGGGACTCTCAAGAGTCTTCTCCAGCACCATAGTTCAAAAGAATCTATTCTTCGGCACTCGGCCTTCCTTATAGTCCAACTCTCGCAGCCATACATTACTACCGGGAATACCATTGCTTTGACCATGCGGACTTTTGTTGGCAAGGTGATGTCTCTGCTTTTTATCATGCTGTTTAGGTTTGCCATCGCTTTCCTCCCAAGAAGCAGGCGTCTTTTAATTTCATGGCTGCAGCCACCATCTGTAGTGATCTGGGATCCTAGGAACGTGAAGTCTGTCACTACTTCTACGACTTCCCCTTCTATTTGCCAAGGAGTGATGGGGCCAGATGCCATGATCTTAGTTTTTTTGATGTTGAGCTTCAAGCCCACTTTTGCGCTCTCCTCTTTCACCCTGAGCAAGAGGCTCTTTAGATCCTCTTCACTTTCTGCCATCAGAGTGGTATCGTCTGCATATCTGAGGTTATTGATCTTTTCCCCAGCAATCTTAACTCCAGCTTGTGATTCATCCAGGCCAGCATTTCGCATGATGTACTCTGCATATAAATTAAATAAGCAAGGTGACAATATACATCCTTGTCGTACTCCTTTTCCTATGCTAAACCAATCAGTTGTTCCATATCTGGTTCTAACTGTTGCTTCTTGACCCTTATACAGGTTTCTCAGGAGACATGTGAGGTGGTCTGGTACTCCCATCTCTTTAAGAACCTGCCATAATTTATTGTGATCCACACAATCAAAGGCTTTAGCATAGTCAATGAAGCAGAAGTAGATGTTTTTCTGGTACTCTCTTGCTTTCTCCATAATCCAGCGAATGTTGGCAATTTGATCTCTAGTTCCTCTACCTCTTCGAAACCCAACTTGTACTTCTGGCAGTTCTCTATCCACGTACTGTTGGAGCCTAGCTTGTAGGATTTTGAGCATGACCTTGCTAGCGTGTGAAATGAGTGCAATTGTGCGATAGTTTGAACATTCCTTGACATTGCCCTTCTTTGGGATTGGAATGTACACTGACCTTTTCCAATCCTGTGGCCACTGTTGTGTTTTCCAAATTTGTTGGCAAATTGAGTGCAGCACTTTAACAGCATCTTCTTTTAAGACTTTGAATAACTCAGCTGGGATATCATCACCTCCACTAGCTTTGTTGTTAGTAATGCTTTCTAAGGCCCATTTAACTTCGCTTTCCAGGATGTCTGGCTCGAGGTCAGTGATTATACCATCATGGTTGTCAAGGACATCGAGGTCCTTCTTGTATAGTTCTTCTGTGTATTCTTGCCATCTTTTCCTAATCTCTTCTGCTTCTGTTAGGTCCCTACCGTTTTTGTCCTTTATCATGGCCAGCTTTGCATGGAACGTTCCCTTGATTTCTCCAATTTTCTTGAAGAGATCTCTAGTCCTTCCCAATCTATTGTTTTCCTCTGTTACTTTGCATTATTCATTCAGGAAAGCCTCCTTATCTCTCCTAGCTGTTCTCTGGAAATCTGCATTCAGTTGGGCAAATCTTTCCTTTTCACCGTTGCCTTTAGCTTTCCTTCTTTCCTCTGCTATGTGTAAAGCCTCATCAGACAGCCACTTTGCTTTTTTGCATTTCTTTTTCTTTGGGATGGTGATGATTGCTGCCTCCTTTACAGTGTCACGGACCTCTGTCCATAGTTCTTCAGGCACTCTGTCTATCAAATCTAGTCCCTTAAACCTATTCTTCACCTCTACTGTATATTCATCGGGGATCCGATCTAGGTCAAATCTGAATGGCCTTGTGGTTTTCCCAACTTTCTTCAATTTAAGTCTGAATTTTGCAATGAGTAGCTCATGATCTGAGCCACAGTCAGCTCCAGGTCTTGTTTTTACTGACTGGATAGAGCTTCTCCATCTTTGACTGCAAATTATATAGTCAATCTGATTTCGGTGTTGCCCATCTGGTGATGTCCATGTGTAGAGACGCCTCTTAGGTTGTTGGAAAAGGGTGTTCGCTATGACCAGCGTGTTCTCTTGACAAAACTCTGTTAGCCTTTGCCTTGCTTCATTTTGTTCTCCAGGACCAAACTTGTCTGTTATTCCAGTTACCTTTTGATTTCCTACTTTAGCATTCCAGTCCCCTATGATGATGGGGACATCATTTTTTGGTGTTAGTTCTATGAGCTGTTGTAGGTCTTCATAGAACTGGTCCTCTTCAGCCTCTTCTGCAGCAGTGGTTGGGGCATAGACTTGGATTACTGTGATATTGAATGGTTTGCCTTGGATTCGGACCGAGATCATTCTGTCATTTTTGAGATTGTATCCCAATACTGCCTTTCTCACTCTCTTGTTGACTATAAAGGCCACACCATTTTTTCTACGGGATTCCTGGCCACAGTAGTAGATATAATGGTCTTCTGAGTTAAATTCGCCCATTCCTGTCCACTTTAGTTCACTGATTCCCAAGATATCGATGTTCATTCTTGCCATCTCATTTTTGACCATGTCAAGCTTACCTTGATTCATAGATCTTACATTCCAGGTTCCTATTCAGTATTGTTCTTTGCAGCATCGAACTTTCCTTTCGCCGTCAGACACATCCACAACTGAGTGTCCTTTCAGCTTTGGCCCAGCCGCTTCACTCTTTCTGGGGTTACTCGTACTTGCCCTCTGCTCTTCCCCAGTAGCATATTGGACACCTTCCGACCTGAGGGGCTCATCTTCCGGCGTCATATCTTTTAGCCTTTTGTTACTGTCCATGGGGTTTTCTTGGCAAAGATACTGGAGTGGGTTGCCATTTCCTTCTCCAGGGGATCACGCTTGGTCTGAGTTCTCTGCTGTGGCCTGTCCGTCCTGGGTGGCCCTCCACAGCATAGCCCACAGCCTCATCGAACCACGCAAGCCCCCTCGCCATGACAAGGCAGTGATCCTCTTGGATACCCTACTTGTAAATACTGTTATCCCATAGGGGATTTTTTATTGCTTTTTCTATAAACTACAAAGAATAAAGGGCAGGGTAATTACATACTACAGGAGAAAGGAAAGGAAACCACTAAAAACCCAAGAGATGGTGGTCATACATAATGCTTATAAAATTAGTTCATAATTAAGTGCTGTTAAAATTTGCTACATCAAGTGAGTATATAGTTGTTAACAATTTAAACTGAGATCGCCAACAAGTGTCACTATGTAAAAAGCCTTAGAGAAAGATAAATTGAATTCATTTTAAACAGGATCTAGAGAGAATCACAACTCATTTTTTTTTTACTTTTTTTATTCCTCAGCCTATCTCTTCTTTTTGGAGCATCCGCCCCCCGTTCCGAATCTGAGTCCTCATCAGAAGATGCCAGTACTCCTTCTTCTTCACTTCCCTTGTTGCTGTCATTTCCTTCTTTATCCTCTTTGTCTGCTGGAATGGCATGTTGATGAAGAAATTCATGTGCCTCCGTAACACAGTCAATTCGTTCTTTCTTGTCTTTAAATTTGAAAATTAATGCTTCTGGAATAATCCATTTGTAGGAGATGTTATTCTGTAAGAATAGTGCCAAATCTCTAAATTTCTTTCTCTTCTTCCTTATTTCAAATGGGATGTCCTTCAAAACTCTTATTTCTTTGTCCTTGATTTTCAGGGTAATTCCACTTGTTGCTTTCAATACTTGGTCTCTTACATGTCTTCTGGAGAATCTCACTACAACCTTGCCAGGCAGATTATTCTTTCTTATATAGAATACGACCTATAGATTGCATGTATTTCATTTTGTAGAAAATCTGCTTTTAAATCTGTCACTGGCCCCAATGCATTGCACATAATGCATCTCAGGTCTTCTCCTTTTGCTTCAGGAATTCCCTGAAATCTTAAGACAGAGCTTGCCTTTTCCATCTGCAGCTGTAAGAGTTGGGCCTCACTAACTGTTCTCTTTTTTTCCATCTCCTGCATTTGTTTTTTAAGCTTCTGTGTATCAGCGTCTACTACTTTAAGTTCTTGCTCCATTTTATCAGTCTTTTTGGTAGTTTCAGTCAACTGGCTTTGCTGAGCATCAGATTTCATGTGCAATGATGTCATTTGCTCCAGCAGAGGGTGCAAAGCATCAGTCAGCATATTTTGGAAGTATCTGGTAGTGTCCTGTCTGGGAACAGAACTCACTGGACTGGCATTTCTGAGAGGAAACTTCAGTTTCGGTTGCTTTTCTTTCTCCTACCTCTTCGGAGGTGCCATTTCTTGAGGAATTGTTTACTTTTTTCCAAAAGTTATAAAAGTCTCAGGATCCTTTGACAAGGCCTGGTAAGTTCTCAAAAGTTCTTTACTATAGATTAAATATGCTTGTCTTCCACACCCCCTAGCAATTTGTTTATAAAATCAGTTCAGCTTTTTATTCCTTATGAGGGGGAGTTCCCCCCCTCAAGTTATTGGGAGGAGCTTTTTATTCACTTTCTGGTGTCTTCGCTTAACAATCACTCACATTTGTGAGTAGACTCGCCTAGGTTTCATTTTCATTGCCCGGCCACCAAGCACTTGTCCCGGTGTGTGTCCCTGAGTCCATTGCTGGAAATCAGCGGTGGGATTGTCGGGGCGGGGAGTAGCCCCCCTTCACCAGCTGGTTGCTGGAGGAAGGGCTCTCCAGGTGCCCCATGGCTTGGAGCCAAATGCAAGGGCCTCGGGGGGAGTGCATATGATTACACCCCCTCCCGTCCACCAATTCACAGCAAGATCCTCCCGGAGCTCCAGGGGATCGCGACCGCCATTAAGGGAGCCAAAACCAGAAGTCCTTTTGTCAGACTTAGTGGCCAGTTATTGCTAAGGTACCTATGTATAATTCTTGTGGCTTGTAAAATACCAAGAATGTGCAAGGCCATGATAGTCAGCAATCTCGTGACTGACAGTTTCTAACCTCTCTGCATTTGACAGATCTGATTTTTGAAATTCTGGTGGTTTGCTTTTTAAGACTGTCAGATACCCAGGCTTCACCAGAGAATACATAATTACTCATCTGTATAGTTTCTATTAAGTTTTAAATATTTGCTGTGCATGGTTTTGGATGTACAAGGCCTGTTTATTGCCATTAATTCAAATTACTTTTCTTCTGAGTTTAGTGGTACAAGTGTTGAATCCGATGGGCATTTGTAGAGTGTATGTGATGCTTAGAGATACTGCCTCAGTGCATAAGATCAGGGCCATGGAAACTTGTAGTCAAACAATCGCTCCTGGGCTTCCAGCCAAGAAACTTAGGCTATGTGGCTTGTCCTTGTTGAGTCTCAGCAAGACTCAAATTAATTTATGTAGTCAAATGTAGGTTCACTCACAACAAAATGTAGGCTTGCTCACGAAGTAGAATTTTTGCTCACAAGACTCAACAACAGCTTAGTGGGAACATAAAAGCTACAGAATAGACTGGTAATCCACCGGAGAAGAGGGACAAAAGCAGCCAAAAGGCTTGGATTGTTCAGTGGCTACTGTGAACTAGGACCTTCAGTCTCACCTGACTTTGGTACCCAAATCACATTTATCCATCTAATAAAAGCTATTGCATGGATTTTGTCACACACCAATGTGGCTACCTACTTTTAAAAAAATTCACCTGGTGAGTTTAAAGGTTCCCATTCTTGAAAGCCAGTCGAATCCGACTCTAGGGGTGCGGTGCTCATCTCTGTTTCTAAGCCGAAGAGCCAGTGCTGTCCAAGGACATTTCTGTGGTCATGTGGCCAGCATGACTAAACACCAAGGTGCACAGAATGCTGTTACCTTCCCACCAAAGCGGTACCTATTTATCTACTTGCAATTTCTTGCTTTCGAACTGCTAGGTTGGCAGGAGCTGGAACCAGAGATGGGAGCTCAATCCATCATGCGGCACACTCGGGTCTCAAACTGCTGAACTACCAACCTTCCAGCCTGCAGTTCAGTGTCTTAGCCACTTGAGCTTATAATTTCTCACTTGTGATCCTTCCATCTGTACTGGGAAGTAAACACAATATCCCTTACATGGGCGTGGCAGGTGAAGCACTTTGAAACTTAAATGCTAAGTGTTGCTGCAGTTGTTAATGATAACATAGGCAGTTTGAATTTTGGCATTTGGAATCAGAATTGGAGAAAATGTTTGCATATGTAGAACAAAGCTGCAACTCTTTGTTTTTCTAGGAGATCCAATTTGTCTTGATATCAAATCTTTCTTTATTGCCAGCAAATAATGCCTTAAGTATTTCTGAAATATGCAAATAAATCCACAGAGATACAGCCAACTAATATGCTAAAAACAATCAGATTTGTTCATCACCTCTACAGTCTATCACTGTGATTCCCCAGTGTGGTGCCCACTGGCATCTTATCTAGCACCCACTTGCATGCAGCAGAAGGTGTTTCAGAAGTGCCCAGGAAGTAGCATTTTTGTGTCATCCTCCCAGGCACATCCTGAGTCCATGAGGGCCTTTACTCGTACCTGTGTTCCTAGTTCCGGATGGATAACTGAAACAGTCACAAAACCCAAAGGGGGGTAGTTGCTCACTGGTTGTGGTGCAAGATGCTCTGGCAGTCAGACTCCTGCGGGGTGAATAGATATACAGGGTTTGAAAAGGGTCACTGGGTGGCAAGGAGCCAATCAAGGTAACAAGCAGGGCCCGTCAAAAGGAAAACGGCCCCTCGTTCCCAGAGAGTGATGTTGCATGATCTTACAGCTAGGAACCAAGGTCAGACACATAAGCAATACAGATAAGGCGCATCACTCAGACAACCAAAAAAGAGAAAGTACTTTCCAAGGAAGCCCTCCCCCCTCCACACCATCCTTTATGGCAGCGAGCTGACACTGGCCTTTTCCCGCCGGCTGGTTGTTCTCATCTCTGCTGGAAGAGGTGCTGTCTGGCTGAGCTCCCAACTGGAGGGCCTTGGGCTGCTTAGGGTGGGCACTCCCCCCTTTCGCAGGGGTCTCAGAACTTCTCCGCTGTGCCGTATATCAAAGGAATCACTGATCAGATGGGAAAACTTATGAAAAAACACAACCTACAAACATTATTCAGACCCACCAGAAAAAAACAACAGATGCTATGATCGGCAAAAAACAGAAGAGACCCCCTCACTTCTGCAGGAGTATTCCGCATACCATGCAGCTGTGGACAAGTTTACATCGGAACCATGCAGCGTAGCATTCAGACAAGAATAAAAGAACATGAAAGACACTGCAGACTTGACCAACCTGAAAAATCAGCAGTGGCTGAACATAGCCTAACCCAAACAGGGCACAGCATTTTGTTCCAAGACACCGAAAGACTGGACAACACTTCCAATTACCATGTCAGATTACACAGGGAAGCCATTGAAATTCATAAACATAAACACAATTTCAACGGGAAAGAAGAGAGTTTAAAAATAAATAGGGCATGATTTCCTGTTCTGAAAAACACAAAATGCTCTACAGCTGACAATAGCACTACAGATAAGATTAGAGTTTCAATACCCATTCCACATACAAAAGAACCTCCTCAAGAAACAGGAAACCTCTTCGGGAAACAATCCATAAACAAAAGAATCTCCACAGGAGAGCTCCTCCATTAGCATGTTCATAGCCTGGAGAACTACTACAAGATAATGACTCAGCCCTACTCCACCTTCCAGGGAAGATATACATTACCTGCCTACCATTTTTCTGCTCACCTTGACACAGAGAGTACTCCATCTTTCTGTGTTATACCTCTGAGGATGCCAGTCACAGCTGCTGGCAAAACGTCAGGTCTTACAATGCCAAGACCATGGCCACACAGCCCAAAAAATCTACAGCAACTAATAAACTCCAGCCGTGAAAGCCTTCGACAACATATTCCCACATGAATGTTTGCACTTCTTGGAGCTCAGACCTATGCAGGTTGTGCAGGTTAACATACCAGTCAGCTGCTCGTGCTCTCAGCCATGACCCGATGTAATCGGTGCTCATCCAAGGGGAAGAAATGACCCCAATCCCAAAGAAACTTCCACATTTGCAGTACGAAGAAGGTGAGTTTCTTGGGGTTGCCATCAAACGTGGCATCCAGCAACAGTTTGGGCTGTTCCAACCCCAGGGCCACAGATGCCAGCCCGAGTAGACTGACTGGAATGCCTGGTCCTGCAGGAACTGGCTGTTGCACTGGCAGTGCTTGCCCCAAAGGTGCCTGCTGGACAGGAGGTACCTGCCCAGCTGGAGGGACCATGGGCATGGCAGGTTGCTGCAGCCACAGCTCAAGTTGAACCATCATACCTCCCAAAATCCTGGCCACTCTCCTGGTAGGGAAGATAATCATAGTGGCTGATGCCCCTCAGCTGAGGGGTGGTCACCCATGATTCTCAAGTCTCAGTGGAGAAACTGGGGCCCATGAATATGGGTCCATCCTGGGTCTGCCAAAATCCAGCCCACCACTGGCACCAGTTGTGGCAGGAGCCTCCTCCATCATGGTGGGGACCTCTTCTGCAGTTGGCACACCCTTGCCTTCCACGTAGCTCATGTTGAGGTATGGGGTTGAAGCCTTTAGTGAATCCTGACACTGTCAGAGTCTCGCAGCAATCAGTTCTCAACAATGGTTCTTCATTAAGGTTCAAGTTTATTGAGAACAGTAAAGGCAAGTCATCTGTGCATACATTCAGTGTCAGGATTAACTCTAAAGGTGGGAGGGGAGTAGATATATAGAATTCGAAGTGGGGTCCCCTGATGAGGGCAAGCCAATCAGGGAATTAGCTGGAGCGCACCTAAACTAATCGGTTCATATTTCCAGAGAAGCATCAGGAGAGAGGTATTAAAGTCAGACACTAAAGCTATGAGATAAGACTCAGCACGGAGAAGTGAAAGTTAAAATTTCAGCCTAACAAGAAACTCTACATCAGCCGCCTCTCCCCTCGCCACCTGACATGGCAGCATAGCTGACAGTTGGCAGATCAGACACTCTTAATATCTAACACTCCATGGAAAGTCTTTGAAAAGTTAGATATATTATCAAAACTTGTTGAAGATTTTCTGGTAAAGGGGAGTAAGGACAGTATGGGGTATAAGGGATGTAGAAATTTAGAAAAGAAAGGAACAGTGGCATCTACTATGCCAATGAGAGAGCAATATCTAAGTAAACAAGGTGAAGGGGTGATTAATCAATTTAAGAGTAAGGATGAAAATAGTGGGGAGGATGGGGTGATTGACCGAAGAAAACAATGGGGGGGCAACCCTGTATCAAACCCGAATCCCTGTCAGGTTCAAAAGCAAGTAGGTCCAGGCATTCTTGATCAAAAGAAAGGCTTTATTGGATTACAGTGCTAAAACCCACAGTAGAAGGTCATTGTCAGGAATGGGGGGCAAGAGCAAAGCAAGCAGGGTTATAGTATGATGCATGCAAGCGACTAGCAAATGAACTGTAAGCACGCGCACGGGAAACTCCCGGCGGGAGAGTTACTTCATGAGCGGAAGATGACTCCCCCCTCCCCTCGCATTCACAAGACTGGAAAATTCTCATCAACACAAGAATAGCCCAAAGCCTACATTCAAGGACACCATGATAAGGAGAAGCGGCAAGGAAAGAAGCTCCCACGTTACTGCCTGCATACCTACGCAAGCGCAAAGCCGAATAGGGAACACATAACAATGGACTCAGTGAGAAACATCAAATAGACCTTTTTCTGACACTCTGCCCTTCCCAAAATACCTCCCACCCACCACTCAGGAAGGGGAGTACATGGGACCCCCTGGTTTGGCTGGGAAACGGGTGTGAAAATCCCTTAGAAGATCAGGTGCATTAATATCGGAGACTTTAACCCATTCCCTGTGTTGGGGCCCAAAATGTACCCATTCAACCAAATAATACAATTGTCCACGGATAAATTTGGAGTCCAGGATGTTATCCAGCTCGTAGTGCTCCTCGTTATCGATGATCAGCGGGGGGGCCGGGGGGTTGCCGGAGGCTCCGGATGCCACTTAGATAGGGGAGATGCCAGTTTGAGGAGGCTGTAATGGAAAATTGGATGAATGGCTTTAAGTGACTTAGGTAAATCCAGTTGCACAGTCACTTTATTTATACAGCGAACCACCTTGAATGGACCAATATATTTCCACGCTAGCTTCCGCGACTTCTGTGAGAGGCGTAAGTTCTTAGTGGAAAGGTACACTGAATCCCCTGGTTGCAGATTCCATCCCCCCGCCCTTTTCTTGTCTGCATATTTCTTATATTGAGCCTTGGCTTCGTTTAAAGTCTCTACAATCATTGGCCAAGATTCTCGAAAAGATTTACACCATTCTGTAGCATTCCCAGTAGAACCCCCCGGTTTCAGGAACGGAAGAGGGGGGCTATCAAACCCATGGCAGCTTTAAAGGGAGACATTCCAGTTGACGCGTGCCAGGAGTTGTTGTATGCAAACTCAGCCAAAGGCAACAATTCGACCCAATTGTCTTGTTGGTAGTTGGTGAAACAACGTAGGTATTGCTCTAGTGTTTGATTCACCCTTTCTGTTTGCCCATCAGTCTCCGGGTGGTATGCACTGCTTAAAGCACGCTCAATACCCATGAGGGCCATTAACTCTGTCCATAGTTTGGAGACAAACTGAACCCCAAGGTCGGATATTATTTTGATCGGTAAAGTGTGGAGCCGGGCAATATGTTGTAAGAAGGCTCTTGCAAGTATTTTGGCCGTTGGCAAACTAGGAGCCTGTTTAGAAAATAAGTCCACCACCACCCAAGTAACAGTCATGTGTTTGCTGGGGGGGAGATCAGTGATAAAATCCATGGAAATCACTTCCCAGGGTCGACTTGGGGTAGGCAATGGCTGTAGTAGACCTGGGTTTTTTCCCACTCTGGTCTTGCAGCGACTACATGTAGGGCAAGATTGTATGTAGAGCGATAGATCTCATTTCATTTGGGGCCACCAGAAATTGCGCTGCAGTAGATGTAGGGACTTCACATACCCAAAGTGCCCTGCTGACTTGGAATCATGGGCAGCCTGGGGTCGCGTACTTTCCGGGACAAACAGTTTAATGCCTTTGTACCAGCAGCCATTGGGTTTGCATTCCACATCATCTCGAGCTTTTAGCTCAACTTTCTCCTGATCAGTGATGTCGTTAGCAAATTGATTTTCCCATGGCAACCCCTGACTCGGGGTAACGGGCTGTAATTGTCTCTGTTTGCGTGTTATAACGGCCCCAACAAGTTGGTCTGGGGTAAAAAAGGATTCTCTCACCTCCGTTCTCTTGCTCAGATGCTGGGGAAGGCGTGAGAGGGCATCTGCCAAGTGATTGGACTTACCCGGGAAGTGGTGAAGGGTAAATTGGAACTTGGAGAAAAACTCAGCCCAGCGGAACTGTTTGGCATTTAGATTCTGGGGCTTCCGAAGTACCTCAAGGTTCTTATGATCAGTCCAGATTTCAAAGGGTACCCGAGCCCCCTCTAGCCAGTGCCTCCAAGTAATTAGGGCTAAGCGTATAGAAGCAGCTTCTTTGTCCCAAATGGGCCAGAACCTCTCTGTGTCATTAAACTTTCGTGAAACATAAGCAAGAGGGTGCAAGTGCCCTTGGGCATCCTCTTGTAAGATCACCCCCCCCCATTGTGGTATCTGAGGTGTCTACTTGGACAATAAATTTTTTTGTTTCATTTGGGTGTGCCAGTACTGGTTTGGAAGTAAATAACTGCTTCAGCTGTTCAAATGCCTCTTGACACTGAGGTGTCCAATCTAACAGGGCCCCTGGCATGGAAGCTTTGGCCCCTCTCCCTTTAGTCTTTAAGAGATCTGTGAGAGGGAGGGCTACCTGGGCAAAATGGGGCAAGAATTGGCAATAAAAATTGGCAAAACCGAGAAAACTCTGGAGCTGCCGTCTGGTTTTGGGGGTTCCCAAGCCAACACATCCTGGACCTTTTTTGGGTCCATTTCCAACCCATTTGAGGATATGCGATACCCTAAAAAGTCAATGCGATTCTGGTGAAATTCACATTTTGAGAGCTTAACAAACAGTTTGTGCTCTAGCAACTTCTCCAGTACCTCCTAAAGCAGCCTGGTGTGAGATTTTTGGTCTGGGCTGTACACCAAGATATCATCCAAGTAAACAACCACCCCCTTGAACAAATAGGGGTGCAACACCTCGTTTATTAAGTTCATGAAGACCCCAGGCACCCCCTGCAAACCGAAAGGCATAACCCGATATTCAAATTGTCCCAACGGGGTATTGAAGGCGGTCTTGTGTTCATCTCCTTGCCTAATGCAAACTCTAAAATAGGCATCATGTAAATCCAATTTGGAAAACACCTTCCCCTTTGCCACTTCTGCTAATAAATCCTTGATGAGGGGCATGGGGTAAGCATTGGTAGCCGAAACTGCATTTAGGCCCCGGTAATCAGTGCATAGTCTCAGCCCCCCCATCCTTCTTTTTAGAAAACAACACAGGGGCCGCAAAGGGGGACGACACCAGTCGGATAAATCCACGGGCCAGATTCTTGTCAATGAATCTGCGTAGCTCCTCCTTTTCCATAGGACTCATGGCATAAATTTTCCCTTTAGGCAACTTGTGGCCCGGAAGGATTTCAATCGCACAGTCTGAGTTACGGTGGGGAGGTAGTTCGTCAGCTTCCTCCTCCTCAAACACACAGGCCAAATGCCGGTATTCTTTGGGAATGTGATTAAGGTCCTCTGCGGCTAAGCAGGCTCGTGGAGGATCGTTATTAGGGGGTTTTCCCCACCCCGGGTCCCACTTGTGCTCCGCACATTTCGGGGAGATAAATTGTACCATCCCTTCGTCCCAAAGTATATAGGGATCATGCCCATGCAACCATGGGCTGCCCAACACTAATGGGAATTGGGCTTGTGGGGCTATTACAAAAGACCAAAGCTCCCAGTGTTCTCCTGTGCCCACCCTTAAGGGGACAGTCTCAAATCGACATGGTTCCTTCATCGGTGACCCATCCATTTGGGTAAAGGTAATGGGATCTTTCAAACTGGTAACTGCCGCCTCTAGTCCCGTTACCAGTGATGGGTTCATCAAATCCCTCCCGCACCCCGAGTCAATGAGGGCTCAGACCCTGATGTGGGTCATCATTGCTGGGTTCATTATAAGAACAGTCACAAAGAAGAGAGAGGGGTAATTGCTCACCATTTTTGGCGCTTCAGGGGCAGGGTCCTGTTGGGCAGCGCCACTCACAAACAGGACCACTTCGTTTCCCTGCAGATCACTCTCCTCTTCTTCCAACATCAAGGTATCCGCAGGGTCTGGATTGGCAAAAAGGGCCCGCGGGTTGCATGGTTTTGCTGTACCCTTTCTCGGGGTGGTAGCTTGCCATCGTCGGGGCTCCTCTTGAATCAGAACCCGACCAGGATCTCCCTTGGGGCAGGATGTGGCAAAGTGCCCTTTCTCCCCACATCGTAGGCACAAGCCCTGTCTCATGTGTTGGTCTCTCACCCCACCCTGGGTGGAGGTAAGCTTGCTTCTGGTCGGGGTGGCCGAGGTGCTCAGACGGTTGCTCCCAAGTGACAAGTCCAGTTTCATGAGGCGCAGTCGGCTTTCAGCTTTTTCCACCTCCTCCATCCAACCTTGAAGGGTGCGTGGCTCTTTGGAACTGAGAACGTTGTGGCGGACGTCCATTGCTAGCCCCATCCGGTATTGTTGAGCCAGCACGGGGTCAGTCCAGTCTCGAATCTTGACTGCGTGCTGTTGAAATTCCCGTGAGTACTTCCTCACTGTTAGTTTGCCTTGTTTGAAGGTGCGGAGGAAGGCTTCAGCCTTTGGAGCCGCCCCCGGGTCTTCGAAGCGGTTCCTCAAGGCCCACATGAAGTCATCAACATTCCCCAGCTCCGCTGCCTCCAGATCGTGGAGGGCCACGTACCAGCTGGTAGCAATTCCGCGGAACCTTGAAGCGATAAATTCCACCTGTTGCTCCTCATCCGGGAACACATAGCCCCATCGCTGTACGAATTTCCCGACTTGTAATATAAAGAAAGACACAGTCTCAGGGTCCCCGTCAAAAGTAATGTCCAACATATCTTTGAGACGAATTATTGGAGGAACGGGACCCATGCCAGGCACTGGAATGGGCAACGGGAGGGGCGCTGGAGCAGGAGCGGGAGGCAGCAGTAGAACAGGTGGAGGCTGGACAGGTCCAGGTTGCCCCAGAACGGGCCCTCCCAGCAATGGGCCAGCCGGAGGAGGCTGACCAGGCACCGGCTAGCCGGGTAAGGGTGCTGCTGGTGCTGGCTGCCCCAGAACAGGCTGGCCGGGAAGGGGAGGCGCAGGCAATGGTGGTACTTGGGCTGGCGCTGGTCTCGGTTGAGCCAGCGGGTGGGCTCAGATGGCTTGGTCCATCATCTGCAGCAGGGACTGCATCAGCTTGCCCATGTCCCACATTAATCGTCGGGTATCATCTTGAATAGAATCCATGCGGGCGTCTGCATCCGGGCTGGACCCTGACCTGGGAGATCCGTGGGACATCCGCCCCTGGGGGAGCCCGAAACTTCCCCGGGGATCCAGTAAGCTGTCCCGGCTCTGGCTCCCCGGTAACGACCAGGTAGTCTGGGTGGTGTCCAAAAGATTCTTAGTCCAGTCCCGCGATCTACAATAGGTAACCCCCTTGTCCCAGGGAGTTGAGGCACCAAGAAAGTAGGTTCGAGGTATCGCTCCTCCATGACTCTGGGTTGGCCCAGCGGGGCTGTAGATCGGGAGGGTGTACGATGCTCCCACTGTGCTGGTCAACGGAGGGGTGGATTACAGTGCTAAAACCCACAGTAGAAGGTCATTGTCAGGAATGGGGGGCAAGAGCAAAGCAAGCAGGGTTATAGTATGATGCATGCAAGCGACTAGCGAATGAACTGTAAGCGCGCGCGAGGGAAACTCCCGGCGGGAGAGTTACTTCATGAGCGGGAGATGACTCCCCCCTCCCCTCGCATTCACAGGACTGGAAAATTCTCATCAACACAAGAATAGCCCAAAGCCTACATTCAAGGACACCGTGATAAGGAGAAGCGGCAAGGGAAGAAGCTCCCACGTTACTGCCTGCATACCTACGCAAGCGCAAAGCCGAATAGGGAACACATAACAATGGACTCAGTGAGAAACATCAAATAGACCTTTTTCTGACAATCCCCTTGCTCACCCTTTGATCCTTGATAGTAACAAAATAGTATTGAACATCTTACCCTATAATGGTCGAATGATACGCTGGATGAATAAATGAGCAGCTAAAGAACATCTATCTTATCTGCTACATAATAAGTCCCCACCTGATGGCATCCTGAAAGGAAGTCTAAGGAGGGAGGGCCTACTTTGCAGGCTTGGGAGGAAGGAAATTGGCTGTGGCATTCCCCCCGCCCCCATATGGGTGTTTGATGTTGGGAGGAGCTTAGTCTTTATATGGTTTGTGCTCCCTCCCATCTGGGCAGTTCTTTGAAATCGGCCAAGGAGGAAGATCACCTAGACGGTTCTTTGTTGGTTTGGAATTGCGACGGTTTAAGGGTTAGGTGGATCACGGGGGAGGTTAACTGCTTTAGCAGGTTCCTGTCTGTGGGGCTTGATGCCTTTTCCCCCTCCCTTTTCCCCCTTCCCCCTCTATATTTTCATTAATTTAGACCAGAGCTTATGACTGACCCAAGGTCACATCAGCAGGTGCAAGTGGAGGAGTGGGGAATCAAACCCAGTTCTCCCAGATTAGAATCTGCGCACTGAACCACTACACCAAACTGGCACCGCCGGGGGGGAATTTATTCTGCCCTTCACTCAACTTGGTGTGGCAGCTCAGTGAGCGTTTGGGGTGGGGTCACAGCCACATGTGAGGGTCCCATGTTGGGTGCATTTGCTTTGGGTGTGATGGTCTCGACGAAGGGGAAGGGTCCTGCTAAGGATTCTCAGCAGTCGGCTAAGGCAGGAGTGACACAAATTCCTGAGGTGGCCAAGGCAACTGAAAAGCCGGCCCCTGCAGCTCACTCCTCGTCAGACAATGAGGAGATGGATCTGGAATGCCGTCTGATCTTGGAGTGTCTTGAGGCCCTGGAAACTGCGTGGGTTATCACGGTTTCACGCGGGCGGGTCAAGATTCCATGGTCTCTCCAGTGGGCCCACTCTTCCCCATTTAATCAATCAGTCTTGACCCATCTTACAGCTTTGTCTGGTTCCTCCACTAGTCCCCCTGCAGGGAGCGATGAGATGGGGCCTGCTCAGGGAGCCTCAGCGTTGGAGGGACCTGGAGGCCATCTAGCTACTACAGAAGCCACACTGGTGGTCAGGGCTGTTGCAGCCACAGAAGGGGCAGGTAAGTCTGATACTCCTTCTGCAGGCTCGGCCTTGCCTTGGGGATTGGGGGCTGTCGGAGGAGACATTTGCAGGGCTGGGTCAGGCAGTCCAGTGGGTGGCCTAGCGGACCCTGTGCAAGTCACAGTTATTCCATGGGGATTGCTTTCCCTGGTGCCTGGGCCTTGGCCTTTAGGGGTGGGTGGCATTGTCCCAAGGCAGGTGCTCCAGTGGGGTAGATGGAGCTATGGGTTGGTTCCCACTGCCCCACTCAGCTCTGTCCCATTTGGTGTTATGCCACAGGGAGATGTGGGGATGCCTTTGGTGACCGTTTGACTCTTGCCACCCAGGAGAAGATCTTGAAGGGGGATTCTGTAGATGTCTTCTCATTTTTGTTTTGGGATATCGAGAAAAAAGACAAAGATGACCTAGATGAGAGAGATAAGGAGCAGTTGAAGCGTTGTTGCGTGGACTGCTCCTGGGCTAATTGATTGCCAGATTTTCTGATATACACAGGGGTGGTGGCGAGGACTAATCCAGTGAGAGCCGCCCCCTTTTTCCAGTACATATAGTCTACAGGGCTTACACAGAATTTTCTGGAGGGGCTTGGTTGCAATACGATGAAGAATTTCGCATGCACACTGCTGTTAACCCCGCTCTGCTCTGGGATCAGGTGCTCAGCTGTTCATGACCCACGTTGTACAGCTACATTCCACCCCTTCTAAGATAATTTCTGACCAGGGCCCCCAGTTCATTGCCAAATTCTGGAAGGAACTTTTACTAGTACTAGGGGCACAACAAGGTCTCAGTAGTGCGTACCACCCCAAGACTGACAGGCAAATGGAATGGATTAATCAAATAGTGGAGCAGTTTCTGTGTTGCTTCACTAATTACTGGCAAGATGATTGGGCGGAATTGCTCTCTTATGCGGAATACAGCTACAATAACTCAATCCACAGTTCTACTAAGTTGTCTCCTTTTAAAGCATTGTATGGTTATGAAGGGGCCCCCCTCTTGGCGACGGGTCCCCCTCTGGGGCTGCTGGGGGATTTGAACAACTGGTGGAAAGAACTGAAGGGGCAGCGGGCCCTTATTCATAAAACTCTGAACTGGGTGAAGAAAAAGTACAAACTGTATGCTGACAAGGGGAGGGCACCTAAGTGGGACATCCAGGTGGGGGACTCGGTGTACCTCTCCACTAAGAACCACAAGGGTCTTCAACCTCGGAGGAAACGGGTTGAGATATGTGGGCCCTTTTAAGGTGGTGCATAAGATCAATGAGGTGACTGTTGAACTTACTTTGTCTAAAAATCTAAAGGGAATTCACCCCATCTTTAATTTCAGTCTACACAAATAAGATCCAGGGCCAAACATGTGGAAGCCTCATCCTCCTCTTCCTCTTTCTCCTCCTCTGACAGTGGATGGTGAACTCCATCATGAAGTCACACAGATTTTGAACTATAAACTCCACAAGGGATTTCTGTTCTATTTGATTCAGTGGAAGGACTTTGACCAATCCCAAAATGAGTGGGTCCGTGCATGTCATGTCAATGCTCCTTGCCTCCTTCATGCTTTTCACAGCAAGTTCCCGGAAAAGCCAGGGGGGGCAGGATGTCAGCTCACTGCCATAGAGGCTTGGGGGGGGGATGAGCTGCTTGGAATGTGGTGGTTTCAATTCTCTCACTGCCTTAGTGATGCCTGTATGTTTTACGTGCATAGCCTTGGTTCCTAGCTGTAACATAATCTCTGGGAACATGGGTCCAATACTTCTTGGCGGGCCCCACTTTCTACCTTGATTGGCTCCAGGCTGTCCAGTGACCCCTTTGAACCATGTATATCTGACCACCCCATGCTTTTTGCTTTAGTCTTAACACAGAACCTGAAGTATGTATGAAGTAGAAGTAGAGATGCAATGCACTGTATCAATAAACTGTATCAATAAATAAATGCATAAATACAAACTGTATCAATAAATGCACTATTTGATTGTACAAATGCACTGTATCAATAAATAAATGCACTGTATCAAACTGTATGAAGCAGAGATGCAATGCACTGTATCAATAAACTTTCCTTCTGATTGCTGCAGGAGTCTGACATCTGGCAGGTGCCAACTTCTCCTTTCCACCTTCATGGAGCTGGCAGAGGAGTTGGGGGTTCCTCTTGCTCATGAAAAAACAGAGGGGCCATCTCACACACTGACATTGCAGGGAATTTAATTGGATACAGGACACCAGTGTTCACGTTTACCTGAGTCCAAGCTTTCCCTGTTACAGGAACAGGTGGTGGATTTTTTTGGCCAAGGATAAGGCCCATGTTTTGGAGTTACAGCAGTTGGTGGACCACTTAAACTTTGCCTGCCAAGTGGTGGCTCCAAGAAGGGCCTTTTTACATCGGCTCCATGGTGCAATGGCTGGTTTACAGAAAACGCACCGGAGTCAGGATCAGTGCAGGTATGAGGGAAGACCTGTTGGTCTGGCAGAAGTTTTTGGGTCAATTCAATGGAGTTTCCTTCTGGAGGGAGGATTCTGTGCAGGGGTCTTCAGGTGACCTCTGACACAGCTGGTTCCATCGGCTTTGGGGTTTATTTTAGAGGGCACTGGTGGGTGGCTGAGTGGCCTGCAGACTGAGTTGATGATGGCACTTGCAGGAGTCTGACATTTCTGGAATTTCCCCCAATCCTGGTGGCTTTATGGGTCTGGGGTGACCAGCTTTCTAATAGTTCAGTGCACTTCTGGTGTGACAACTTGGCAGTTGTTCAGGTCATCAACTCCCTGACCTCCACTTCTGCTGCAAGAGTTATGGGCCTTGTTCACCCTTTTACATTATGCCAAGCATGTCCCGGGGGTGAATAACAGGGTGGTGGACACTCTGTCTCACAAACAGAGGGAAAAGATTCTCCAACTGGCTCCGGAGTCAGATCTACATCTAATCAGAATGCCTCAGGAACTTTGGCAGCTTGGCAGGTCGAAACTAATAGGGCCATTGAACTGACTCTAGCACCAAGTACACAGAGGGCTTATGGCTGTGCAGTTCGACAGTTTCTGGCATTTAGGGGTCAGGTAGGGCTGCCGGATGCATGGCTGATACCCCTGGACCATCTGAACCAATTCTATGTTATGCTGAAAGGTAAGGGCTTGGCTGTAAAATCCATTAGGGCTCAGCTTGCTGGTTTGGCCTTTCACAGTAAAGCCCGGGGTTTCACAGACTTTATTGCTGAACTTTGGCTTTGAAAAATGTTAGAGGGCTGGGCTCGGGAGGCGTGGGTGCTTAACCGGCTGCTTGCCGCGTGGTCTCAGGTATGCAGCTTGGCTTTTGAAATGTTTTAAAAAAACATTTATTCGTTCCCTTTCTTCCTTACAGAGCTTACAACACAGGTAACATAATAAAATAAAATGCATAAAAAACATAAAAACCAAAATCCAAAATCAAGTATCCCAAAGATGCCTAAGCAAATGTGTAAACATCTTGGCTCCTTCCTGGGTGTCATAATTCACATTTTTCTTGGCCTATATTTACACAGGTGGTGAGGGGGGCATATCCCTTTCCCAGGCTTCCATACTGAATATTAGATTGCTGGGCTGTTCCTAGCAATTGGTCTGTAAATTACAGTATGAAACAAAAACAAAAAGCCTCTGTTCAATTACAGTCACCCAGAAGGAAGGCCAGCTCCTTATCCTGGCAGAGGAAGGGGTTACAAGAATCACCTTCAGTGCCTGCATCAGCACCAGCCACCAGCCTCAGCTGCCTGGCCTAATGAAAGCCAAGTGTGCCAGCCTGAATTCAGGAGACCAGCTCAAAACACTCCTTGCTATTAATTATGAATGGGGTGAGAGTTTCAGGACAAGAGGGCTCAGCTTGCACGAAAAACAAGCTTTACAAGCAGTGAAAATTTGCATCCCAAGCCTGTTATTTCAGAGCATCACCAGCATCAACAGAGAGTGAACCAAAGGAGTCCTAGAAAGCCCTGATCAATGTAAGAACTGCTGGAGAAATGCACACAGGTATTTAAGAGCCATTTATTTTCCTGTAGGCTATAAATCCTCCATTTATCTTAGTTGCTGCCAACACTTGGATTAATCCGCTTCTCTGAGCTTCTTTCAGTGGTGAGGTTTACAGAAGGATACAGAAGAACTGATCAAAATAAGGGACTGAATTTTAATTACTGCTGTCACTTGCTAACACTCCCCCAATGCATAACTAAGCATCATTTTAAATTCCACTTTTATTTTCTTATTGCCAGGTCTCAAGGGCAATATTATTTGTACATCTTTCCCAAGTGAGAGAATCTGCAGATAGTTGTTCATCAGCTGTGAACCCTGATGCCCGTTTCAACCATTCTACCTTCTTTGCAATGAAACAGAAAATCACAGGAAGAATTCACGGAGGAGAGGCCCACCAGTGGCTTCTACTCATCATAGTGAATAAAGGGAACCTCCACGTTCAGAGCCAGAAAACTTTTGAAACCCAGGGCTAGGAAGCAGCACTGGGGGACGGCCTTGGCCTCTACTCCCCATTGTTGGCTTTTAATGGCAACTGATTGGCCATGTAATGCACACCCCTTTGAGACCCTCTACCCAAACCAGGGATGAGAGGCTGGCAGGACTCTGCTGTGAGCAAAGCCTTCCCCCCTCACAGGATGTCAGCAACCCCAGAGCAGGCGTTTCCCGCAATGCAGGGTGAGGCCCTGGCTGCACCAGTCCTGGAAGCTCTTTTTCAGGATCTATGGGACACACCAAACAACCATTGCCTTTTTAAAACAAAGAAGAAAAATTATTAAAAGAAGCAGTAAAAAATACAAGTACCAGCACAGGTTCACGTTTCCAAGGCACACACACAAAACAAATCTAAGTAGCCTTCTTCCTAGTTATAGAACACTCATCTTACTGCCATAAAAATAAGTCTTACAAAGGCAAGATCAATAATACCTTCTTCCATTCAGTCACAATTGATAGAAAACTGGAACAAACAGTCTGCAAAGAAGCATGCTTCAGCAAAGCAAGGAGTGCAGGGGGGTCACCCTTCTTTCACATCAAGCTTGCTTCTCTAACCTGGTCTTCTCAAGCCACTTATACAGTTACCTTGGGATAAACAAGATGATGACAGTGATCTTCACATGGCCGCTCAACAAGGTCCACTCAACACAAATTAACTCCCCTCTGCAAAATGCTTCCCCCACCTTCTTTCACACACCCTCGGTCAAATTCCTTCAGATGACCCTTAAGGATTTTCTCTTGACAAGGAGCACATGGATGTCACATCTTTCAAGTAAACATTTTAAGAGTACTGTTAACCCTTGTGTTGCAAACTGAAACCAGCTGGAAAATAAATCAGACCTGAGCATGACAAGCTACCATGTGAGACAAGATACTGGACTAGATGAGCCATTGTTCTGATCCAGCAGGGCTGTTCTTATGTTCTAATGAAGAGCAGGAAACAATCAAAGACCCAGGTGTGAAGTTACTGCTTCTGGAGGGTTTCAGCTTCTCATTGTGAACAAAGTCAGATGCCTGATTGTCTACTTGCACTGACAGCAGCTGAAGCAGAGAAAATATATTGTACCAGCACCAACACCACCCTTGAAATGAATATATGAGATGGCCTTCTCAACCATAGATTTGGACTTCCTCATCTAGACATCTACTCTACCTGATCAAGCAATTTAATGCACAAATATTTTTCAATGTAAAAGTGGGGTTGGATGAGCATATTCCAAACTGAGAGCCAGTTTGTCGTAGTGGTTGAAAGCAGCAGGACTCTAATCTGAAGAACCGGGTTTGATTCCCCACTCCTCCACATGAAGCCAGGTGGGTGACCTTGGGTCAGTCACAGCTCTCTCAGAGCTCTCCCAGAGCTCTCTCAGCCCCACCTACCCCACCATGTATCTGTTTTGGGGAGAGGAAGGGAAGGTGATTTTAAGCCACTCTGAGATTCCTTTGGGTAGTGTAGGGCATGGTATAAAACCAATTCTTCTTCTTCTCCTTCCTTCCTCTTCTGGCAAATTTGTGAACTTCATTTGTGTGGAAGCACACATTAAACTGGGCTGCTAACTGTTTGAATGTTCATAGATAGATGTTATTTTACATTTTATTACACTTTATTACGGAAATCTTGCACATCTACACTGGCTCCCAATCTATTTCCAGGCCCAATTCAATGCAATTTTAGGGTACTAAAAGAACTCAAGATATAATTTCTGAGCCTCTGTCCATTATTTTTGAGAAATCTTAGCGAACAGATGAGATGCTAGAAGATTGGAGGTGAACAAATGTTGTCTCCTTCTTCAAGAAGGGGCAGGCCCATAACTCCACCCTTTTCTTAAAGGCACAGCCCCACAAGAATTTCTCCTGTAAATGCTTTTTTCAATCATTTAAAAGTATTTTAAAGATGTGTGCTCCTTTAAGCAGAGTCAGATGTTGTAGTTGACTAATTCCTGCACTGTGTCAAGAAACTGGTCTCCTTTAAGAAAGTTTTTGTGCCTAAGTGTTAGCTTTCTTGACTATAGAAGTCATCACCCCCACCTGCTGGGTTCTTATCAGAATTGTTGCTTAGGCTGGCAGTGATTAACTTGCAGCAGCTGAGAACTATCATCTAAAGTGGCTGACAGCTTGCAATTCAGAGATCTATTCTAGTAACAGCTTTCTTTTGGTTAAATGGTTAGTAGGCTAAGGGTGACTGCTAGCATAAAAACACCTATGTAGAATAGACAGCTTGAGAGGACTCAAAGAGAAGAGGCTGCCTATCTATGTGTTGGTTGTTCTTTCTTTTTGTAAATAAAATTTTATGTGTTTTTATACAAATTGGAGGGAGTTTACTAGTCAAAACCAGATAAGTATTTCCAGTGCCACACCTGCCGTCTATGGGAAGATTTATTCTTTCTCCCTCCCCCCCCTTCTCTGCCTGCCATTGTCACGCTCTGGGGCTCGGATTTGCAGGAGCTTCTGCGCTTTAACTTCCACAGGCCAGATTCTGCAGTAGCTGAACCATAATCCTCAGAATTTTGGCTGTTCTTTTTACATTGAGGACTTCAGCCCCATCAGAAAGAAAGTTGCCCCACAAGCCAAACCCAGATAAGTCTTCCCAGTAGAAATACCTGGAAAAGTTTTAGAACAAATTATTTGTTGTCAGTCCTTGAAAATTTAGAAAGATGGCTGTGATTACTAAGAGCCAGCATAGGTTTCTCAAGAACAAGTCATGACAGACTAACCTTATAGAATCATAGAGAGTTGGAGGGGGCCATCTAGTCCAACCCCCTGCCCAATGCAGGACCAGCCAAAAGCATCTCTGACAAATATTCATCCAGCCTCGTCTTGAAAGCTGTCAGTGAAGGGGAGCTCACCACCTCTCCCTAGGTGGCTGATTCCACCTTTGAACTACTCTGACCATGAAAAAGTTTTTCCTAATATCCAGCTGATACCTTTCTGCATGTAATATAAACCCATTGCTTCAGGTCCTCTCCTCTGCTGCCAGCTGGAACAGCTCCTTGCCTTCCTCCAAATGACAGCTTTTCAAATATTTAAAGAGAGCAATCATGTCCCCCCTCAATCTCCTGCAGTTTTGATGCTATGGTCCTTTTACTACAACCCAAGACAGAAATTGCCTTCTCTTTTTTACCACCGCATCACACTGACCGCTCATATTTAGTTTACAGTCCACTTTAGTTTACCCCAAGATCTCTTTTGCATACACTACTCCCTAGAAACTTATTCCCCATCCAGTACTTGTGCTTGACATTTTCATGGCCCAGATGTAATCCTTGTTGAATTGCATCCTGTTTGCAACTGCCCACTTCTCCAGAGTATTCAGGTCCTGTTGAATTTTAGCTCTATCTTCTTGGGTGTTTGCTACTCCCCCCAATTTGGTATCATCAGCAGATGTAATGAGTAGCCCTTCTACTCAAATAAAATCAAATTTATTATTACGGTTTGTGACCAGCACAAGATCAGTTACAACAATGTACATGAATCTAATAAGTTTTAGGAAATACACACTATTTAAAATTACTGAATGGCCTATGCATTATTAAAATCACAGGACAGGTTGAACAAAACATCTACATTTTATGATTCAGCTACATTCTGTGTTAATTCCCCGCGAATTCTGTATGATACTGCAAGAAATCTGACACAGGGGAGTGTGAGTTGAGGATTTATGCCTGAAAGTAACTTCCTCATAATTTCAGATTCAGAGCAGGCAGAAAACCTCCCAAAGCAAGGGTGCAATAATCTCTGCACAGATTTCCTGGTAGAAACGGCAGTGAAGCAAAATATGCTCATTTGTCTCAACCTTCCCTGCTCCACAAGGGCAAACCCTCTCTCTAATGAGATCTTCCTATAATGTCTCTCCCCTGCAGGCTCTGAATGTTCTCCTCCAAAAGCTTGACCAGCTTACACTTCTGACAGGTGAAGTCCATTTTCTCTTCTGAGAGGAAAACAAACATGGCACACTCCATGCAGGTGACTGGAAAGGGGCCTTCAGTTGACATCATTGCCATCCAAGTATATTCTAAGAGTACTCTGAACAGAGTTTCGGGACCCTCAGGCAGATTCTCAGGCTAAGAGCCACAGCCCAAGAGCCCTTTAGTTCTTCCCAAGGCTCGCACTTCTGGCAAGGAGGAGCCTTTTCTCTCAAGGCCAGTTAGGTGTAGTGGTTAAGTGTGCAGACTCTAATCTGGGAGAACCGGGTTTGATTCCCCACTCCTCCACTTGCACCTGCTGATGTGACCTTGGGTCTGTCACAACCTCTGGCACAGCTGTTCCTGAAAGAGCAGTTTGTGTTAGTGTTCTCTCAGCCCCACCTACCTCACAGGGTGTCTGTTGTGGGGAGGAGAAGGGAAAGGAGTTTGTAAGCTGCTCTGAGGCTCTAAGTGAAGGGCGGGGTGTAAATCCAATCTCTTCTTCTTCTTCTTCTTCTTCTTCTTCAAAAGGTCACTTCCTGCCAAGCACAGCAGAGCTCAGCACAATAGGGGGTGGGGCTTGCAGTCCACAGCAATCAACAGCAACTTCTTGAACAACTCATACCCATCCACTGCCACATCCCAGTCATGAGAATCATCCCACCAAGTCCCACACCAAGTCCCACAAAGTCCCACACCAAGTCCCACACAGAACTTAAACAGAACAACTCCCTAGCAGTCTCAAATGAAACCAATCACCCTCAGCTTCTCACACAGCAGCTAGGAAAGGCAAAAGGCACTTTTTTGTTGTGAACTAAACTATCAATTATAGTTAACATTGTGTCTTCCATATTACTAAATACAATATAACACTCTAGTCTTTGAATTGCTCCTTAATTTAATTTAATTCCTTGACACATCATGTCTCTAAATCTTTTCAAGTTGCCATCTCCAGTCATGTTAAACGCCAGTCTATTTTCTCCCTCTTACGCTTTTATGCATGCTGCCAGAAGCTTTTTGCTAGATGCTTCATCAAAGGCAGAATGGAGTTTCCCATTTGAATTTGCCCCAAGGGCAACCAATGAAATTTGACACCGTTGTTTGTTAGCTGTTCCACTGTCTCACACATCCTCCTCCTTGCTGCAAGAATTTCAGGTGGGAGGTCAGCGAATAGATAAACAATTGTATCTTCTAATTGCAAACCCTCCTTTTCTTTGGCTATCTGAAATAGATGTTCTTTATGCTGGATATCTACAAACTCAATTAAAATATCTTGAGGCACTCCCAGGGGGGCCTTTTTTGCCAGAGGTAACCGGAAAGCTGCTGTGATTACATTTGGATTTGACTCTTCTACATCCAGAAAGCCAAAGTTCTAAAAAGGTACACAAATCTCCATTTAATGAGTAGTTGGCTGAGACCCCTCTGGTTTTAGCTCACCAGTCTCTTAATTTATTGTCCTGCAATATTATTTTGTTCTTCACCCACATCTCAAAATCTTTTACTGATTTTAATTCACTCATCGCTTCTTTTGTAGCTTGCAACGCCTTGTCAGCTTTCCTCTCTGCCTTTTTAATTGCCATCATTAAGTCTTCTATTTTCTTGTTCATTGGTTCTACTATTTTTAAAGTTGTCCTACTTCTGTTTTTAAATGTCCAATCTCACCTTTTATTGAGTCAATTCCTTTGCTGAAGTCACTTTTCATTTCTGTGAGGACTTGCATAATTGTTGTTTGGAAGCTTGAATCAACTTCAGCTCCTCCAGTTGCCATTTCCTCTAGCAAAAGCAGTCCTGGTTCCTCTCCTTATGATTCGGTTTCTGATCTTCATGGTGAGTTTTTGCTACCCTTTATTGCCCCTTACTCTTCCCATCATACACCTTGTACCATACATTTAAATTCATACAGTCTTTCCAGAGCAATTCTTGTTTATCCAAAGGGAGTAACAGGAGAGAGGGGAGGATGCGGCCAGCCAGAAGATCTGCCGCCATGCGGCATTTCCTAAAGTCAATTTCAAGCTCAGTAGTGAAATAGTTGAACACTAAATCAGCCATGCTTTCTCCTGACTGGTCTTTTAGCTCAAGGAAAGTTAAAAATCTCTCAGTTGGCCAACCATCTTCAGGTGATACATATCTGATAATTAAAGTCAGATAATTAAAGATCAGTATATGAAATGTCAGGAATGGAATCTACTGAAAAGCTGAAATACCCAGCCTTTCTCACATCAGCCAGAATTGCATCCTTAACTTTTTTTGCCATGAGTTGAATCGTTTCCTCACATATAGTCTTTGACAAATAAGAGGGATTGCCTGGTCCAGAATGTCCATGCCAATTGATATAAGCAAGTAAAGATGGATCAAATTTTGCCACTAGTTCTAAAAGGCCAAGATAATTGTCATTATTTGGAGATCCAAAGTGTTCATTGTCTCCTCTGGATGGTAAACCTTGTTCTACAAGAGTGCATATTACAGCAATAATTCTCTCCATGACATGCCACCAGTACTGCTGTTCTGCTTTTATTTGTTCCTCTAGCTTGGAAGTTAACGTTTGCCCTCGCTTCCTTGTTAGGTAGGCCAACATGGCATTCCTATGCTTCTCTGTGTTTTTGTGAGTTTGGATAAGATGGGGGTTTTGCCAGTCATCAAACCCTTCAGTAGCTAAAGCTGTGGAAGAAGATACAAGGTTTGGTTTACAGACAAAGCAATACATCTGGCCTTTTGAGGTAGAATATACAAGTCAGTCTCGGCTATATGTTACCCCATTTGCTTTTATTGAATAAAAAAGAGCTTTTGTGCAAAACCTGGACTGCTTTTTGTACACTCGCTTGGAATTTGAAAATGGTCCACAATGACGCAGAACTTGAGAGGGACCCCTCTCTACCCAATAGGATACTTCCTCATGTGATAATTCTGACCACAAACCAGCATCTGTTACAGTAGATCTATGTTTGGCATTATCTTTATCTGCATCTGGAACACCTTGGACTTGGCCTATCTTAACAGGTGTGAACTGCAAAATCTCCCTGTCCAGTAAGTGACTCTTGAATTAGTTCTATATTTTCAGTTTGAGCCAGCATCATGGCTGCTCCCCTCATAATCAGCTTGCTGTTCCACATCCTACTTTGCTGTTTCTCTTTTAGGGAGGTTTTTGTCTGATTGCATGCTAGCAGTTGGCTCAGGCTGGATAGCGTCATGGCTGGCTCTTGTTGCTTCAATGAGTGGTTGATGCACGAAAGCAGTGATTGGTCTTAACTTCATTATTTTAGCATTTTCAAGTCTCTGTCTCTTGCGCTTGCTAGCACCACTTTCAAATCTTTCACTCATGCTCAGATTAGAATCTGAAAATAAAAAGTAAAATTAATCTTCAACTGGATAAACACATGGATCTCATCAGTGGCTATTGGCACAAAGTATAGATGGTTGCCGCTGAAGGGTTACAGAATTCAGTTTTCCACTGTGGTGAAATGGGCACCCACCCTCAGCCCTGGGGGACTGGGTAGCTGGTTTGTGGCTCGTGAGCCCCACTTCGCCTTCCCACCTACTTTGTGAGCTTCTGCCACTCTTCAGTAGCTGCCACCACTCACTGACTTCCCTATGCCTTTCTTGAGGGGCAGTGAGACCCCTCTGGCTGACTCCTGGGGTTTGGAGATGAAAACCCCTAACTTTGGGTTTCTCCTGGAGGGTTGGCACCTGCACATTTTTGGGATTTTTCCCTACCAGGACCCTTCTTAAGGCACTGGTAGTGGGCAGAGCAGGGAAGACTCCATGGACAGAGCACCAGACTCAGGTTTTAAACAAAGAACAAAAATTTTATAATAATAATACTACTTTTCGATTTATTGATCACTTTTTCCCACACACCTGTGGGCTCAGTCACTCATGACAACTGGACTAACAATGTTCATGGGGGATAGGGGAGACAACATATAATTTTGTTAATTACAGACATTGCAGCTGGCCAGAGGATTCCACTGCGAGCTGAATCAGTCGTGTCCCAATGGCATGTATTCTTTGTTGGCTGGCTGATGACGTCTGGGCTTCTTGATGTCGCACTGACACACTGCCACCGCCTGGCCAACTTGATTCACTGCAGGAATGCCAAAACAGATCTTTCCATCTTTTGATCTAGCCACACCTCAGAAATCACACTCAGCAGCTAACACCTCCCAGAGGGAGTAGTGTGCCCAACACCTTATGGGTGGTCCCCAATTTATCTACTTGCTGAAGCTTTCGAATCGCTGGGTAGACGATGAGCTAGGGACAAGGCTAGGTTACTCACACCAGTGCGGGGCTAGAACTGGCAAAGCTTGGCAGTTCAGGTGTTATAGTTAAGCAGGGAAATTACCCACTGTTTACAAATAACAGGAATTTAAACACAAAAAGGCGCTTTAAATCAAACACAGAAAGGAAAACACCACCGGGCACAAATAAAATAAGACAAAAGGCAGTTCCTCTGTCTCTGAACAGATCCCTCAGTTCCTCTGTCCCTGAACTGATCCCTATACTAATTTTCCCTCGGGATGAGGTTCCGTTACCAGCCTGCAGCCGGGCCTCCTGCCTTCCACAGGTAGTTCTGGATCCCTCCGAGGATCCCTCCCCACTGCTGCCCTCCCCGATCCCCGAGGCCTCTCTCTGCCTTGGTCCGTCTGCAGCAAGAGCTCCCCCCCGGCCTCTCTGAGGGTCGCAGGATGACTCCCCCCCCAGGCTGGCTGGAGCATTTATATCTTCTGACTCCGCCCCCTGGCTTTCCTGCGCTTTTTGGCCATAGAGGCGCCTGGGACTTGTAGGCCTACCCTGGAGTTTTGCCCTACTTCCCAGGGTGGGGGGGCCATTTTAACTAAACTAAACAACCTAAACTAAAGCACACACAAGATGGACTCTATTCTGTCACATCCAACAAGCCAGCCCTATAGCACAACATCATTTTCCAATCTAAACATTTTCAAAAGTTTATAAACTCCCAAAATTGCCAAAAGGATTCAAAATAATTTTCTCCAAGACACATGCAATTAGGAGGCTTGAAAATGATGCAAAAACATAGGTTAATAATTAACTATAATTTCTCATCTAATAATTCCAGCAGCAGCAAACACCAGGCTCCCATCCAACAATCAATACTAGCCAACAGCCAAAAAATGTTATATAAAATAAATATGTAAAACTTTGATTAGATTCCACAGTGGCTTTAGAACAATTAATCTACTATTGTTTGGATTTATTGGCATGACAATTGACACCATCAATCTTTCTTTTCATATCCAAGAAGTTCTGAGGAAGGGGTTGCAAGTGCATGCTGCAGGCACCAACAGGGCTCTGTGAAGTGTGAAAGATGGACTTCCCTGCCTGGGAGGGGAGAGGCCAGTGCCAGTCACATGTGCTTGCTCTGTTCAAGCCAAGGAGGGGGGAAGGAATGGAAGGGACTCAGGGGAGCTGGCTTGCCTGGTCTATCTGCCCCAGCCGGCCCCCCACTCGCACTCTCCCACTGATTAAAGTGCAGCACCTACCACTACTGACCTGACACTTGAGCTGGGGAAGGCTGTGCAGCTGGTGGTTGACTCTGGGCTGATGGCTCTGGGGGTCCTGGATTCTGTGCTCTGAGTAGCGGCACCAGGGACCTAGAAGGGGCGAGGTTTGTCAGTCCAACCCCTGCACAGTCTCGTCAGGGCTGGCCTGAAGGCAATTGGAGACATTTGGCCAAATTGGGCCCCGCAGGCCACTTCTAAGGTCCCCACACACACACCAGGGCAATCTAGATGGATTTTATTTATATCTCTAAGATTCTGCAGACTTTGGCTGTGAACTGGGGTTTCACAAATATTTTTCCAGTTGGTCGCCAGAGTTCCAAATGGGTCCCCACTGGCTGGCCCTGAGTCTCATAGTTGCTGGGCCTGAGTTGCCCTGCCCTCGCATGAAGTCTTGGGTTTGCAATTTTGGGGGAGGGGAGACTGCCCAATGGGGGGGGCAGGGCTGTGGAGGCCCCCTAGATTTAGAGGCCCTAGGCTTCAGCCTACTTAGCCTATACATAAATCCAGCACTGGACATCATCTGCACTCTCAGCAACACCAGGGAGTATCACTGGGCTCGATAACTTAGCTGTTGTTTTGGTAATCCATTCAAGATTGTTTCTTAGCTCACGTAAAGCCTCAAATATAAATTTCACTGTCTCCACAGTTAACATTTATAAATCTTTCTCTAAATTGTCAGGCATCCCCACTGTCATACGTAAATGTTGTAACGTTTGAGTGTCCGGAGTAATAAGGTCCTCTGGAATAGTAGCTTGATCAAGAGGAGCATATCTATTTGATGCAGAAATATTATAAACTGTAGTTTCTTTAGTTTCCTTAATTGCAAAGTAGTCCTTCATCTTCTGTTTGCTTGCTGGAGGAGGGGTTGTATCTTCTGAGTCCTGAGCTCTCTTACTTCCTTTTGTTGAGTTCATCCCGGTTGTAGGTAGGCTGTAGGAGTATGTTTCTCTAATTAAAGTAAATGCTCAGAATGACTATTACATTTGTTGCAAGCAACCTATTACAATTGGAGCAGAAGAAAAAAGGCTTGGGTGCCAGAAGAATTAGAGTCTGTTCAAGTGCTATTTTTTGGCACAAGCTGCTGTTTTCAGTAGAACTTCCCAGGCTTATCTCAGTAATAAACTTAACATGTCAGAAGAGGCCCGTAGGAGTGAGACTAAAATCCAAAGGCTCAAGAACAGTCAGCCCAAATAATGTAATCAGTAATAACAAGTGGAGGTAAATTAAGTAGAGATAAAAAGTATGAAGAAAAATGGAAATAAGGGAAAGATAAAGAAAATAACTTGCAGAGTGTTGTTAATCAGTGCTATAGCCTCAGCACCATCTTGAAACCATCAGGAACAATAGGAAATTCATCTACTCGCCCCTTAGGAAGATATTAGAACAGATTTTAAAGGGATCGATCCGTAAGCCTCTGAAGGACCACTTAGTGATCTGGGAAAGTCAGCATGGTTTTGTCCCCAACAGATACTGGCCCTTTCTGCAGTCTCCTTTTAATCCATGTTCACTGCAATGTTGAATAGCCACGCCTTTGCTCCATCTTTTTTTCTCTGTTCTACATATATCATGTTAAACTGGATTGGAACCTGTTTTCAAATTCCACATTGTCATTTCGAATGCATCTTAGAGGTGTTTCATTTGCCCTACGCAGAGCCTAGGGGTGCATATATTTAACATCACAATAACAGTGGCCTTGTTGAAACAACAGCTACATCCTGCTGTAAACTTTTGACCCAGCTACAGAGCTGATCACGTGGTTCTGTTTTACATGTGCATGCACACAAAAGCATACACTCTGCATAAAACTTCTTTGGCCTTAAAGGTGCCAGCTATATCTGGAGAGAATTAAACAAAACCTCACAAAACTAGGCAGCTGTGGCAACAAGAACAGTAGTCGTAATTAATAATAGAAAAAGGTGAATCCTGTAGGAAACGATCCCTCCACTACGCCACCTTCACAAGAACAAAAAGCTGCCTTCCTGGACCATCCTGCTTCCTCCCAAGGCCAGTTGCCTCTATGAAGCTTACAAGCACGGCATGGTGGAGACGTCTCTCTCCTCCCTCATACCCCCCCACACACACACACACACATAGCTGCACATATAGGGAAGTGGTACTTGGAAAAAATGAGACCCGGGTATAGCTGTTTAGTTTGCCCGAGAAGATGCAGGAGGCGTGAGTGTCAGCAAAATGAAAGGAAAGGAAGAAAGCAAAAAAGTGAGAAGAGGCCACCTTATGCTCTGCCTGGCAAAAGCTGATTGGTTGAAATATGAGCTGGTAATAGTACACGTGAGTGCCGTCTCCTGCTTGAAAAAAACACAAGGGGACATAAGAACATAAGAACATAAGAGAAGCCAATGTTGAATCAGGCCCATCTAGTCTGTCACACAGCGGCCAAAATATACCAGGTGCCATCAGGAGGTCCAGCAGTGGGGCCAGGACACTAGAAGCCCTCCCACTGCTGCCCCCTCCAGCACCAAGGATAGAGTGCATCACCTGCCCCAGACTGAGAGTTCCCATCTACACCCTGTGGCTAATAGCCACTGATGGACTTCTGCTCCATATGTTTATCTAATTCCCTCTTGAAACTGTCCATGCTTGCAGCTGCCACCACCTCCTGTGGCAGTGAATTCCATATGTTAATCACTCTTTGGGTGAAGAAGAATTTCCTTTTATCTGTTCTAACCCGACTGCTCAGCAATTTCATGGAGTGCCCATGAGTTCTTGTATTGTGAGAAAGGGAGAAAAGGACTTCTTTCTCAACCTACTCAATTCCATTGATAATCTTATAAACCTCGATCATGTCACCCCTCAGCCGTCGTTTCTCCAAGCTAAAGAGCCCCAAGCATTTTAACCTTTCTTCATAGGGAAGGTGTTCCAACCCTTTGATCATTCTAGTTGCCCTTCTCTGCACTTTTTCCAATGCTATAATATCCTTTTTGAGATGTGGTGACCAGAACTGTACACAGTATTCCAAATGAGGTCGCACCAATGATTTATACAGGGGCAGCTGATTTGTTTTCAATTCCCTTCCTAATAATCCCCAGCATAGCATTGGCATTCTTTATTGCAGCTACACACTGTCTAGACATTTTCATCGAGTTATCCACTACGACTCCAAGATCTCTCTCTTGGTCCGTCTCTGCCAGTTCAGACCCCATCAACGTGTATTTATATTTAGGATTTTTGGCTCCAATGTGTATCACTTTGCACTTGGCCACATTGAACCCCATTTGCCACATTGACACCCACTCACCCATCCTCAACAGATCCCCTTGGAGTGCCTCACAATCCTCCCTGGTTTTTACCACCCTGAACAACTTCATGTCATCTGCAAATTTAGCCACTTCACTGCTTACTCCCAATTCCAAATCATTAATAAACAAGTTAAAAAGCATCGGACCGAGTACTGATCCCTGTGGTACCCCACTGCTTACCACCCTCCACTGAGAAAGTTTCTCTGTTTTCTATTTATAAGCCAGTTTTTGATCCACGAGAGGACTTGTCCTTTTATCCCATGACCATTGAGCTTACTTAGGAACCTTTGATGAGGAACTGTATCAAAAGCTTTCCGGAAGTCAAGGTAAATAATATCTATTGGGTCCCCCTTGTCCACATGTTTGTTCACTCCCTCAAATAACACTAACAGGTTAGTGAGACAAGATCTTCCCTTACAGAACCCATGCTGAGTCTTCCTCAATAGTTTTTGTTCATCAATGTGCCTACTAATTCTTTCCTTAATAACAGTGGGGAGGAACAATGGGCGATGATTCTACATGTGCTGTGCTCAAACTGGTTTAGACGAAAAAATCCATCACAAAAGTAGTCTCAAAAAAAAGCAGAGCAATTGTGTAATGGAAATGCTTTGGGGACGGAATCATGAAAAACACATGTAGAATAAAAATTTAGATGCAGGGCAAAAGTGGAGTGAAGGTGGAGACTAATGTGGAATGCAAATCCTTGAAGAGCTCCGAATGCAGGGCAAAATGCCAATGCAAAAAAGGCCCTTGTCAGACCAACCTGGTTTCCTTCTTTGATTGTGTGACGAGCTTATTGGATTGTGGGAACTCTATTGATGTGATTTACCTGGATTTCAGTAAAGCTTTTGATAAGGTTCCCATGACATTCTGATGGGCAAACTGGAAGATTGTGGACTGGACTATAGGACAGTTCGGTGGATGGGGAACTGGTTAGAGGACCACACCGAAAGAGTGGTGGTCAATGGCATCAAAATGGAGAGCGGTGTCCAGCAGGGTGGCACAAGGCTCGGTTTTGGCCTGGTACTTTTCAATATTTTTATCAGTGATCTGGATGAAGGGGTAGAAGGGCTACTCATTAAATTTGCTGATGATACCAAATTGGGAGGAGTAGCAGACACCCAGTTGTGAGCAGGATGCAATTCAACTAAGATTACATCTGGGCCACAAAAATATCAAACACAAATACTGGATGGGGGATACGTTTCTGGGGAGTATTGTATGAAAAAGTGATCTTGGGTTAAGAATGGACTGTAAACTAAATATGAGCAGTCAGTGTGATGTGGTAGAAAAAAAAAAAGGCAGATTCAGTCTTGGGTTGTATTAAAAGGCCACAGCATTGAAATCTCAGGAGGTCACAGCCCCTCTGTAGACTGCCTTGGTCAGGCTGCATCTTGAGTACTGTGTGCAGTTCTGGAGGCCTCGCTTCAAAAAAGGATTTGGACAAAATCGAGAGGGTGCAGGAGAGAGTGATGAGGATGATCAGGGGTCTGGAGACTGAGACCTACGAGGAAAGGCTAAGGGCCCTGGGAATGTTTAGTTTGGAGAAGAGGAGATTGAGGGGGGACATGATTGCCCTCTTTAAATATTTGAAAGGCTGTCATTTGGAGGAGGGCAAAGAGCTGTTCCAGGTGGCAGCAGAGGAGAGGACCTGAAGCAATGGGTTTAAATGACATGCAGAAAGGTATTGGCTGGATTAGGAAAAACTTTTTCATGGTCAGAGTAGATCAAAGGTGGAATCAGCTGCCTAGAGAGGTGGTGAGCTCCCCTTCACCAACAGCTTTCAAGACGAGGCTGGATGAATATTTGTCAGAGATGCTTTCAGCTGGTCCTGCATTGGGCAGGGAGTTGGACTAGATGGTCTGTATGGCCCCTTCTAACTCTCTATGATTCTATGAATTGCTTTCCAGACTTACCTCAGCCCACCTTCATACAAATGCTAATAGGTCTAGACAATGGAGTTGTCAAGTTCTCTTCCCCCTTTCAAGCAGAGAACATGCTTTAAATACTAGAGAGGAAGAGATTTCTGGAGAGTTCAGGAAAAGCTTCCTTGACCTAACCTGACCGAGTCAGTGCGAGAAGAAAGGGAAAAGATAAAACTCCTGGAAGCAAGGAGGAAGGTCTTTTTTGCAATGAGTCCATCAGAGCAGACAGAATTGAAGTTTGAAGGAGGCAGAGCTGGAGGAAATTTCAAAGTAATGGCAACTCCGTAGAGCTCTGTAACATCCTAAACTACGAAGCCTGCTTTATATTTTTAACATCTGAAAGGGCATGTATATAGACAGTGACAGAGGAATTGAGTTTTACCCATTTCTTTTAAATCCTTTGCTCAATCTGGTGCTGTGGTGCTGGGGGAAGGCCAGCTGTTAGCAAGTGGCTATTCCTCCAGGGATGCAGAATAATGTTCCCTCTAAGCTGAGTTAATGTGAGCTAGCTCACAGTTTTTTAGCCTCTGGCTCACACATTTTTGACTTAGCTCAGGAAGAATGGCTCCAGAGCAAACTAATTTATGCAACTTTAATGCCAGTAGCTCACAAAGTAGAATTTTTGCTCACAAGACTCCACACCTCAGAGGGGGCATTGGTGCAGAAGGCAGTAAACTGTGCCTGTGGTGAAGCTGGGAAGCTGGGAGTTTTTACCCTCCTGGGGCAATTCCTTACAAAGGGCAGGTGGTGGCGGCAGATTACCAGAGAGAGAGAGAGAGAGAGAGAGAGAGAGAGAGAGAGAGAGAGAGAGAGAGAGAAAGCCTCTCCAGTTGCCAGGAAGTCCTCAGAGGGCGTGGAGGGCCCATTCTGCCACACATGTCAAAAACTGGGTGTCCTTTCAGCTTTTGTCCAGTTATATCATTAAGAACAGGCACCCTGTGGTGTGCAACATAAGACAACTGCAAGAGCTGAAGTTGCAAAAGGTTGTGTTGATTAATCTACAAACAGAAACCTGTCTTTTACAGGAGAAAAAAGAGAATGAGAGAAAATCAATGCCTAGATCTAAAAAAAGAGTACATATTGGAAAAAGAAATTCCCCTCCTCATAACAATGCCACCTTCTGTACAGGTTTGTATGTACAGGTTTGTGGCAGGGTTGTTGTGGGTTTTTTCCATTTTTGGTTTTTTGAATAAAATTGCACATATGTGGAAACACTGCTGATTCAAAGAGATCAGCCACTATTAATGTTGTTAAGGACTATTTCAATTAACACCAAATGACAGATTTTTTTTTTAAAAAAAACATTTACTTGTGACTGATCTATATGACTTGTGACTGATTTAAATGCCTGTTTAAACATCTGCTTGCCAAGCAGAATACCAGCAAGCAGAGGGTGGGGAAGGTTGTAGGACACCATTGGACTAGGTGAGGCTGTGCCTGCCCAGAAAGGGATGCAGAGAAGGGACTTCAGGAATTGTTTGGAATCAGCTGATGAGCAAATCAAAAGTCAATCAAGAAATCCAACTCCCCGTGCACCACAATGAGACAAACTAGCAGGAGCTCAAACATCCCTGCTGAAAAATAGTGTCTCACGGAATAGACTAGGCTGGACTCCCTCTCACAGAAATGCTATTTTTCTGTGTGCAAATAGTTGTTTTGTACAGAGGCACATTCCATCATGGGAATCGTTACCCATAATCTGAAGTGGTACAGTTCAGGAACAGACTTGCCACCTCATTGAGAACCACCAGGCCTAATTGGCCAGTTTTGGCAAAGCCAAATAAAGGGCGGGAGAAAATTAAACCTCCCAGTGACAAACAGACTGTGCTCTGAAACTTAAGCTGGTTTTCTTGCAAATCAAAAATTGTTTTTCAATGGTTTTCTTTTGCAGACAATTCCTTTTTTTTCTTTTTTAAAGGAAGATACTTCTGAAAGATCACACTGTTTCTTTATAAACCTAATGATAAAGGAACATTCATCTGCTTTGCAGTCTTGCTGCATGGTTCTCCCTTGTGCCTTTGTGCTGGTAATTCGTTCATCTTTTCAAGCTGTGCCCAGTCAAAATTCTCACCTACTGATTTCTTCAAAGGGAAATATTGTCTAGTTTCTCACTTGGCTCTTTGTTGTGTGGAAACCAACATAAACAAGCAGCAACCACAACAAAAAAAGAGACAAGCGTTGCCTTTGATTGTGTTTGTTTTTCAGCAGGGAGCAATTTGGAAGCAGCACAGTCACCTGTTGTCAAAGGAGATCTGGAGGACCAAATTGCAGGGCACTCATTATTGTCAATCAGCATCAAGGCTCCAGCAAAAGGACACTGGGGAAAGTTGCCTGCCATGGAGAAAAGGCTGGGACATCTGCGGATGGGTGCATGCCACCCTAGAAGCACCAAATCTCCTTCTGAGTAAGCCTAGCAGTCTCTATGGCAAGAGACTGAGCCCTGTAATGATGGTAAACAAATAATCAGAGAGTTTTCTTGTTATTCAAGAAATCTGCTGGGATGTTGTTCCTTTAAGAATCTACTTCTCTCTGCTTTAGAATGACTATAACTCTCATGATTTTGTTAGAACATAAGAGCATAAGAGAAGCCAATGTTGAATCAGGCCAATGGCCCATCTAGGCCAACACTTTGTCACACAGCGGCCAAAAATACCACGTGCTATCAGGAGGTCCAGCAGTGGGGCCAGGGCACCAGAAGCCCTCCCACTGCTGCCCCCTCCAGCACCAAGGATAGAGTGCATCACCTGCCCCAGACTGAGAGTTCCCATCTATACCCTGTGGCTAATAGCCACTGATGGACTTCTGCTCCATATGTTTATCTAATTCCCTCTTGAAACTGTCCATGCTTGTAGCTGCCACCACCTCCTGTGGCAGTGAATTCCATATGTTAATCACTCTTTGGATGAAGAAGTATTTCCTTTTATCTGTTCTAACCCGACTGCTCAGCAATTTCATGGAGTGCCCACGAGTTCTTGTATTGTGAGAAAGGGAGAAAAGGACTTCTTTCTCAACCTGCGCTATCCCATGCATAATCTTATAAACCTCGATCATGTCACCCATCAGCCGTCGTTTCTCCAAGCTAAAGAGCCCCAAGCATTTTAACCTTTCTTCATAGGGAAGGTGTTCCAATCCTTTGATCATTCTAGTTGCCCTTCTCTGCACTTTTTCCAATGCTATAATATCCTTTTTGAGATGTGGTGACCAGAACTGTACACAGTATTCCAAATGAGGTTGCACCAATGATTTATACAGGGGCATGATGATACTGGCTGATTTGTTTTCAATTCCCTTCCTAATAATCCCAAGCATAGCATTGGCCTTCTTTATTGCAGCTACACACTGTCTAGACATTTTCATTGAATTATCCACTATGACTCCAAGATCTCTCTCTTGGTCCATCTCTGCCAGTTCAGACCCCTTCAACGTGTATTTATATTTAGGATTTTTGGCTCCAATGTGCATCACTTTGCACTTGGCCACATTGAACCCCATTTGCCACATTGACACCCACTCACCCATCCTCGACATATCCCTTTGGAGTGCCTCACAATCCTCCCTGGTTTTCACCACCCTGAACAACTTCGTGTCATCTGCAAATTTAGCCACTTCACTGCTTACTCCCAATTCCAAATCATTAATAAACAAGTTAAAAAGCATCGGACCGAGTACTGATCCCTGTGGTACCCCACTGCTTACCACCCTCCACTGAGAAAGTTTCCCATTTATACTCACTCTCTGTTTCCTATTTATAAGCCAGTTTTTGATTCACAAGAGGACTTGTCCTTTTATTCCATGACTATTGAGCTTACTTAGGAGCCTTTAATGAGGAACTGTATCAAAAGCTTTCCGGAAGTCAAGGTAAATAATATCTATTGGGTCCCCCTTGTCCACATCTTTGTTCACTCCCTCAAAAAACACTAACAGGTTAGTGAGACAAGATCTTCCCTTACAGAACCCATGCTGAGTCTTCCTCAATAGTTTTTGTTCATCAATGTGCCTACTAATTCTTTCCTTAATAACACTTTCCACCAACTTACCCGGTATCGATGTCAGACTGACTGGCCTGTAATTTTCCCTGATCTCCCCTGGAGCCCTTTTTAAAGATGGGAGTGACATTAGCTACCTTCCAGTCCTCAGGAATGGAGGCAGATTTTAAAGACAGATTACATATTTTGTCAGGAGATCCACAAGTTCACATTTGAGTTCTTTCAGAACTCTTGGATGAATGCCATCCGGGCCTGGTGATTTATTAGTTTTTAAATTGTCCATCAGTTAGAGGACTTCCTCTCTTGTCAGAGGCAAAAAATGCATTCAGCTTCTCAGCCATTTCCCTATCATCCTTCACTACTCCTTTTACCCCTTGGTCATCCAAGGGCCCCACTGCCTCCCTGGTTGGCTTCCTACTTCTAATGTACTTGAAGAAAGTTTTATTGTTGGCCTTTATTTTTTTTGCGATATGCTCCTCATATTCCCTTTTTGCTTGCCTGATCACAGACTTGCATTTTATTTGCCATAGTCTGTGTTCCCTTTTATCAACCTCACTGAGATTAGCTTTCCACCGCTTAAAGGAATCCTTCTTACCTTTTACCGCTTCCATTACTTTATTTGTTAACCATGCAGGCTTTTTTCTATACCTATTTGTGCCTTTCCTAACCTGCGGTATATATTATCCTAATTAAATTGCATCTGGTTCACATCCTCCCACTATTCCAGTGTGTTCAGGTCTCATTGGATTCTATCTACCTTCAGGGCCCAGAACCAAGCCCTGCGGCACCCCGCTGGACACCTCCCTCCATTCAGATGAAATGCCATTGACAACTACTCTTTGAATGCGGTTCTCCAACCAGTTCCCTACCTGCCTAACTATCCTAAAGTCCATCCCACAGTCCTCTCATTTACCCATCAGAACATCATGGGGAACCCTGTCAAAAGCTTTACTGAAATCTAGGTAAACAACATCAACAGCATTCCCTCGATCCAATAAGCTTGCCACGTGATCAAAGAAGGAAATGTGGATGGTCTGGCAGGACCGGTTGGGGACAAATCTGTCCTGACTTCCCCAGATCAACAAGTTGTCCTTTAGATGCTCAGAGACTGATCCTTTTAAAATCTGCTCCTTATCTTCCCATGGACAGAGGTCAGACTGCCTGGCCTGTAGCTTCCTGGGTCATGCCTCCTTCCTTTTTTGAAAGCTGGGATAACATCTGTCCTCATCCACTCTTATGGCACATCTCCCATCCTCCAAGCGGTCAGGAAGGTGATGGACAAAGGCTCTGCAAACTCTCTAGAAATATATTTTAGTACTCTTGGGTGCATACCATCTGGCCCTGGGGATTTGAACTCATTCAGTGTAGCCAGGTGCTTCTCAACTACCTCTCTGTCCATGGCAACCAGCAGCCTTTACACCATGCCTTGCCTACTACCGTCTCTAGATGAGCCTGTTCTCTTCTTCAGGAAAAAGCTGAGGCAAAATAGACATCGAGCCTTTCTGTTTTCTCTCTGTCCATTTTCACTCAACAGTGGACCTTGCTGTAACCAGCCTCCTGGGCCCTGAACCCGGGGTGGTCTTTCCTGAGAGAGACACACCCCAAAACGACCCCTGAACCTCCAAAAGCAGTGCCCTCATGAAGCCAGGCTTGGCTTAAACAGTGGCTTCTGCCTGGAGGCTGGGAGAACCACATCTCAGCTGGGAAAACTCAGGCCAAGTGAAGATTCCCCAGGCTGGCTACACTGCCAGACATCCTCCATGCAAGCAACCCCCCCACACACACTCTTCTCCCCTGTCAGCTCAGTCCAAAAAGGACTAGAATGGACAAGTCTCTGCTCTCATCTCAGGCATCTTCTACTGACCAGATGTCTGGTCTTTTGTCTGTCAAATGTACAGGCAGGCAGGGACAAAGAGCCTCTGGTCTGTGCTATTGTCATGAACAAAGTATGCTGAATGTTTTCATCCCCATTTCTGGTTTCACCTGTATAATTCTCATTCCTATCTCCATATATTTGTTTAACATGTCTGCATTCTAATACCTCTGCCAAACCTATCAAGGCAAGCATTAACTCTCCATGTCTCCCATTCAGGTTCATCCTGCCACACATTAAGAAGAATCACCTCTTTTGTCTGGCACCAGGGAAATGCCAGGCCACCCTATTGTTCCACAGTGGATATGCCCAGCCCAACCATCTAGCACCTGGCTAGGCCCATCATAGCTATTATTAATCCAGACTCTGCCCCTCTGGGACCTCATTGGCCACACCTAAGTTGTGTCCATTCTGAAGACCACACCCCCGGGACACCTGATTGGTCCATGTAATCTTTTGTCTTCACCTGGGGCAGGCCCCTCAAGACCTCCCATTGGTCAGCATTATTCTTTGGTGTCTATATCCATCTGAGCACATGGCCTCAGATTTTATGTGCCTCTGCCCTGATGCCAACTGGCAGTCCACCCCCAAACTTCTGTTTTGGCTACAATCCCTTCTCCATGGATTCTACACCTGGACTGGTTGTATTACCCCGTAACTGAACCCTCTATTTGCTATCAGTCACCTCTACTTTCTTAGTTCTATATTGCTTGCTCTTTTTGAATGCTTAGTGTGCTTATAATTAGGGAAACTTTTTAATAAAAACTATTTAATCTACTCTACAAATCTGGAGTCTTCCCACTGTACCAGACCTTGGTATAAACTGTTGGGAAATTTGGTAAAAATAGTTAGATATTCAGAGCTTGCCATGAATCTTTGTTCTCTTGAGAAGAGGCATTTTATTTCTAAAGGGAAGCGTACACAGGAAATCTACAAAACAACAAATACTTAAGGCGACTACATCCTTACTGTTACAAGTACAACAACAGACAGACTGACCACACAGTTGGTAATGGAGATTCTTCTTTCTTCTTGACTCTAGAAGGAAATCACCAGAATACATTAACCAATGATTGTTAGTAAAGAGGCTCTAGGTTCCCAGGCTTTCTTCCCATTGGCTTTCTGCCAGGTTCCCTTCCAGGTCAGTCTAAACAATAGCACACAAGGTAAACACATTAACCCTATAATGACTGAGTTTAGACCTTGCAACACACATATTTTCAACATAAACTAGTATGCAGTCCCTTGTACCCCTCTGGCCTCTCCTGCTGCATAGATCCTGAAAAAGCCTTTGATAATGTATCTTGGACCTTTCTACAAAAAAACATTGCAATGTTTCAAGTGTCGTTCCAGATTTTTGAATTTGATACATCTACCCTATACAACATGCAAACAATTTAATCAATGGGGTTTTGACAAATTGATTTAAAATAGAAAAAGGAACCTGTCAAGGATGTCCACTCTCTGCACTTCTCTTCATTCTTGTGTTGGAAATCTTTGCTTCTAAAATTAGACAAGATTCCAGAACTGAAAAATGAAGACTTTTTTTGTTTTGTTTGGCATCCCCTCTTTCTTAAACAACATGTTATGTTTTGTATTTATTTTTAACTTTCTATATGTATTTTAGCTCTGCTTTAACTTTTTTAAAAGTTGTTATAAAGAGGGGTGTGAGAGAGGGGTTTATTTGAATTGTTTTATAATATATTTTATCATTTATGTGTTAAATTGTTAGCTACCTTGGTGTCCCTTGGAAGGGCAGAAAGGCAAAATATAAATTTTGTAAAATAATAAATTGTGACCATGCCTTGATTGCATTAGTGGCCATTTTGAGAGAGTAGGTGGACGTGGGGTGGGAGCAGGGCCGGACTCCCCAGTGGGGCTCCTGCTCATTCTTCTTCTGGAAGCACCAGATGCTGCCTTGTGGGCACAGGAAAGAGCAGGCGTCTGAAGCGGCGCTTCTGGCGAAGTGGCCCGCCACAAATTCTGCTAGTCTTGGAAGGGGCTCCTGGACTCTCTGGCTCTTTTCCGCTGCTGCAGACGGGCAGACGCGCCTTCCCGTCTTGTCCTTGAATTTTATTTTGAATTTTTAAGGGAGTATGGAATGAAAAAAGGAAACTGGGGGGAAATGCTTAAAATCTATTTACAAGAACACAATATAAAGGACAGTTTTACAGATATGAAAGACATTCCTTGATCATATATATATATATATATATATATATATATATATGTGTGTGTGTGTGTATGACATGATAGCTTAAAGAATATATGGCATGATATACATGGTGTAATGACTTAGAAATATATATGGCATAATAGCTTAAAGAATCAGTATGGACCTATTCGACATATTCTACCATTTCTCATTGTAACAGTCATATAAAAATAATGTCCTTAATATTTCATATTAAAGCTGTTGCATAATGTTATCATATAATATTAAACCATTCAAAGGTATAACTACAGAGATTGGTTCTAATAATCATCTGGGCCCTACTGTGAGAACATGAAGGAAAACAGCCAATCAGGTAAGCAAATTCTCCATTCTTCCATTTGGCAGGAGGAAGGAAGAATTAGTGGTTTTGGCATTGGATTTGCATATTTAAAATCAGGTAGTGACAAGGGATATCACAGTATTTATGGCTTCTACTTCTTAAAGGGAGCTTATAGAGTCTTAAGAACAGAAGTGTAAGTACTGTAGACAGTAGAACAGCTAATATTATACATATGTATTAACCTAGTTTTTAAAATGCCCATAACTTTAGGGAGAGATTAAAAACAGTTGTAGGTGGAGATCTGCCTTAAATTAACTAAAATTTTAAAAGGGATAAATCAGAATAGATTAAGAAATAGACCAACTAAGGGCAGGGGGGTTGAAAGCCACAAAATATGAAGATGGATGGGATGCATTTATGGGAAGACAGAAGTGTATTTTCTAGCCTGTAGGCGCGTCATTAATGGAAGTGTGTCATTAAAAAAAAACCAAGTGTAGCTATAGAAGAATTGTATGTTCCACTCAAGCAAGTTCCGAAGTCTACATCATGTTTGTGTCAGCTTAGACTTTGGTTTGCACTATGGAAAGGGGGTATTGCTTATAGAATGGAGTTCACACAAGGCTTGTTGCTTTAGAAAAGAAATAGAAGGCTTCCTTGTGCAGGAATTTCAGAGTGGATACAAAAGATGGAATAAAAGATTTTCACTGGCTATCTAAGCTAGGATGAAGAAAGGTTGCAGGGAGCGTGTCTTGTTCTCATGGTGGTTAGTGAGAGAAGCAAGAAGAGAAGGTACCCCTAAGAGCAGCATTCTGCCTAAACAAAGGGACAACACGCAAAGCAGATAAAAGGAAGGATACAGGAACTAACCTATCTAGCTTTGCTGCATCTACTCCCACCTAGCACCCTGGACAAGGGAACACTATGCAGTCTTCCACTTCAACCGTTGAGCCAAACTGGCTTACAAGTATCCCTACGGACTATTTATTACATCTATAAGTTTAGGAAAGCCTTTTCAGTAGCCAGATGTGAGGGTCTCCCCTCCATGGTGCTTGAGGGTAGACATAGAAGGGTCCCGCTTGACCAGAGACTCTGCCAGTGTGATTCTGGGGAGGTAGAAACCATCGAACAGATGACGTTTAGATGCAACTGGCATAATAAGGTCCGAGATAAATATGTCACAACTTTTGTAAAAGAAACATCTGGCCAGACAGACTGGGAGTGCCATGACTGATGATTATCTGATGAAAATTGGATTATTACTGAATCTGTGTCTAAATTTTGGGTGGCATGCTATTGCAATATAAATGTATGGCTAAATTTATAAAGCTGTTTTTGCCTTTTATATTTCTTACTGGATTTGTCACACATTTTTATGGTTTTATATATATTTATTGCTTTTTACCCAGATATTTTATAATTCTATATCCAAACATGTCTTGGTTAATGTTTGCAGCGATGCCATAATAAACATACTACTACTACTAGCTTACAAGTCCTGCAGAATAAGGACATTTGTGGGGCCAATAGACAGAAAGCCCCTTGTACTTAGTAGGGCAAACAAAGTCCATGCAAAGTTATTTTGGACATCACCAGTCCTTATGGAATTTTCTCTTTTATTCTTGAGCTAGTAATGTTGTCTTATAGAGGTGTGGTCAATGAGGAACATCATTATTTTATTGATGTAAGTATGAAAGCATTTCTTCCAGAAAAAAGCTTCCAAGAGCATTCAACTGATCTATACCAGGCACAGTGTTGCCAAAAAGTTGTTGGTCCTGGTACATATATCTACATTCTTCAGTGCTCATGGCTTGCTCAAGAAGGGGCATCAAGGAACTTTTGGCCTCTGGGAACATGCAGAGTGCTTTCCAGCCCAAATTCCTGCACTCTCTAGTGGGCAATCTCTTCAGACTTACTCAAAAGCTTAAGGTTAAAGGAAAATAAGCCTCTACCATTTCAGCTTCTCAAATAGGTGGCTGAGGCCACCTGAAACACCTAAGATACCACCTTGATCATTAAGGAGTTCCAAAAACCTGCTCAGTTTTTAAATAAAAGAGTCAAAGTAGCCTGATACAAAGCCGAAAGAATTCTGGAAACATGGCAAAGTAGTATGAGTGACTCATGAAGACTAAGCTTTGATTAAATACAAAACCCAAAAGAAGTCACAACAAATCAACTTCTAGAAAACAATGGAGTTTGTAATAAGGAAAGAACAGAAGAGTAGCAATTCTGTGAATTTCACTTCAAAGATGGTTGATAGATGAACTTCCTGTGTTCAAAGGAGTCAGTCATCAATTTACAGCAAGTGTTTTATATTTTTATTTTTTGGGTTTTTTTATTTTCTCAGAAAAAAGGTGGGATGCAGAAGGGAAAAGGGGGTGGGGGAAATATAAATTTATCAGGTTTGTCAAATAATATGAGTTCTTACATACAACAAGTAAAATCAGATATATTACCAAACATATTACATATTTCAAATAGAGATGATTGCCCTGGATGGCCAGCCTTGCTCTCTGGTGGAGGATGTGGGCTTCGGGGGGCTTTTACAGTGTATGGCCCCCTGCTACACAGGGAGGACCGTGAGCTAGTGAGGTGCACCTGGTCACAGTCAAACTAGCTAAGGCATGCGGGGGAACTGTCCACCTGACAGCTGACTTTTGGAGCAGCCCCCACCATGGACACCTCTCCCTCACCACACACGGGTGGCAACTGGGTGGGCAGGGGGCCATGCTCCAAGCAGGGAGCGACGCAAGCCCGTGTACCTCGGGGACTAGGCCTGGTAGGTGCTTTGGAACTTAGGGGGGAGGGGTGTTATGTATTGGGACTGAAACATTGGTGAGCTTGGGGCCGAATAACAATAGAACAACAGGATTCTGGCGGTAACCAGTTAAGATGTAAAGTTTTGTAAATAGCCAATCGTTGGGAGTGGGGTGTGGCCATTGCAGGAAATATAACGAAGCTGAGGCTCTGGTCTGCAGTCTTGTTCTGGCTGAAATCACTGAACAAAGCAGAGCTGATCTCTAGATGGGGAGTCTGCCCACCGAGGGAACCCCCACTATTTAACAGCCCACATCGAGCCTGCCTAGACCTGGTCAGGGTGAATGAGCTGTCCTTTCTGAAGGTCAGTCTATCAATGCTGGGCCACCCTGTTCTGGATGGGGTAGAGTGAGACTGTGGTTTCAATTCCTCCTTCCCCTTCCTCCTCCTCTTCCTCTCTGGGTGATCCCAGCCTGCGGCCTGCCGGGTGCATCCTTGGCGCTCAGGTGGGAGGAAGGCTGCCTCTGCCAGGAGGTGTTGGGCTTGCCCCACAGCCAACACCCATGATGTCAACATCGCCTCAAAGAACCACAGGGGCCACAATCCTCCTCCTTGTAGCATGTTCCCAACACAGGAACCAGAAACAAGACCTGTCAGAGGTCACAACTGAACTCCTCCTCTTTGCACGCTCCCTGCCCCAGGATCCCTCCAAACAAGAAGCCGCTGGGTGTGGCTGCTGATCTCCCCCTCTTGGTGCCCTCCCTCCACCAGGCAACCCAAAAAGATATGTTTGTCTGACATGACCCCTGTCCTCTATGTCTTCGCACGTTCTCTGAGCCAGGAAACCCCCCCCCAAAAAACCTGAACAATAAACATTGACATAAGAACATAAGAACATAAGAACATAAGAGAAGCCAATGTTGAATCAGGCCAATGGCCCATCTAGTCCAACACTCTGTCACACAGCGGCCAAAATATACCAGGTGCCATCCGGAGGTCCAGCAGTGGGGCCAGGGCACCAGAAGCCCTCCCACTGCTGCCCCCTCCAGCACCAAGAATAGAGTGCATCACCTGCCCCAGACTGAGAGTTCCCATCCATACCCTGTGGCTAATAGCCACTGGTGGACTTCTGCTCCATATGTTTATCTAATTTCCTCTTGAAACTGTCCATGCTTGCAGCTGCCACGACCTCCTGTGGCAGTGAATTCCATATGTTAATCACTCTTTGGGTGAAGAAGTATTTCCTTTTATCTGTTTTAACCCGACTGCTCAGCAATTTCATAGAGTGCCCACGAGTTCTTGTATTGTGAGAAAGGGAGAAAAGTACTTCTTTCTCAACCTGCTCAATCCCATTCATAATCTTATAAACCTCGATCATGTCACCCCTCAGCCGTCGTTTCTCCAAGCTAAAGAGCCCCAAGCATTTTAACCTTTCTTCATAGGGAAGGTGTTCCAACCCTTTTATCATTCTAGTTGCCCTTCTCTGCACTTTTTCCAATGCTATAATATCCTTTTTGAGATGTGGTGACCAGAACTGTACACAGTATTCCAAATGAGGTCGCACCAATGATTTATACAGGGGCATGATGATACTGGCTGATTTGTTATCAATTCCCTTCCTAATAATCCCCAGCATAGCGTTGGCCTTCTTTATTGCAGCTACACATTGTGTAGACATTTTCAGCGAGTTATCCACTACGACTCCAAGATCTCTCTCTTGGTCAGTCTCTGCCAGATCAGACCCCATCAATGTGTATTTATATTTAGGATTTTTGGCTCCAATGTGCATCACTTTGCACTTGGCCACATTGAACCCCATTTGCCACGTTGACGCCCACTCACCCATCCTCAACAGATCCCTTTGGAGTGCCTCACAATCCTCCCTGGTTTTCACCACCCTGAACAACTTCGTGTCATCTGCAAATTTAGCCACATCACTGCTTACTCCCAATTCCAAATCGTTAATAAACAAGTTAAAAAGCATCGGACCGAGTACTGATCCCTGTGGTACCCCACTGCTTACCACCCTCCACTGAGAAAGTTTCCCATTTATACTCACTCTCTGTTTCCTATTTATAAGCCAGTTTTTGATCCACAAGAGGACTTGTCCTTTTATCCCATGACTATTGAGCTTACTTAGGAGCCTTTGATGAGGAACTGTATCAAAAGCTTTCCGGAAGTCAAGGTAAATAATATCTATTGGGTCCCCCTTGTCCACATGTTTGTTCACTCCTCAAAAAACACTAACAGGTTAGTGAGACAAGATCTTCCTTTACAGAACCCATGCTGAGTCTGCCTCAATAGTTTTTGTTCATCAATGTGCCTACTAATTCTTTCCTTAATAACAGTTTCCACCAATTTACCCGGTATCGATGTCAGACTGACTGGCCTGTAATTTCCTGGATCTCCCCTGGAGCCCTTTTTAAAGATTGGAGTGACATTAGCTACCTTCCAGTCCTCAGGAATGGAGGCAGATTTTAAAGAAAGATTACATATTTTTGTCAGGAGATCCACAAGTTCACATTTGAGTTCTTTCAGAACTCTCGGATGAATGCCATCCGGGCCTGGTGATTTATTAGTTTTTAAATTGTCCATCAGTCGGAGGACTTCCTCTCTTGTCACCGCAATCTGATTCAGGTCTTTCAAACCCCTCCCGAAATCGGTGCTTCTGGAGTGGGCAAACACTTCTCCTCTTCCACAGTGAAGACAGAGGCAAAAAATGCATTCAGCTTCTCAGCCATTTCCCTATCATCCTTCACTACTCCTTTTACCCCTTGGTCATCCAAGGGCCCCACTGCCTCCCTGGCTGGCTTCCTACTTCTAATGTATTTGAAGAAAGTTTTATTGTTGGTCTTTATGTTTTTTGCGATATGCTCCTCATATTCCCTTTTTGCTTGCCTGATCACAGACTTGCATTTTATTTGCCATAGTCTGTGTTCCCTTTTATCAACCTCACTAAGACTAGCTTTCCACCGCTTAAAGGAATCCTTCTTACCTTTTACAGCTTCCATTACTTTATTTGTTAACCATGCAGGCTTTTTTCTATACCTATTTGTACCTTTCCTAACCTGCGGTATATATTTTTTCTGAGCTTCTAGGATTGTCTTTTTAAATAGTCTCCAAGCTTCCCCAATGGTTTTGACCTTCTCCACTCTTCCTTTCAATTTCTTCCTCACATGTCTCCTCATACCAGAGAAGTTACCCCTTTTAAAGTTAAAAGTGGTTGCATCAGTCTTTTTGGGCAACTCCCTATCTGTACAAATGTTAAACTCAATGACATTATGGTCACTGTTCCCAAGTGGTGCAATCACTTTTACATCTCTCACCAGGTCTTGGGTGTTACTTAGGACCAAATCTAGGATCGCCTCTCCCCTGGTAGGATCTGTGACCATCTGTTCCACAGCACAGTCATTGAGAGTGTCTAAGAACGCAATCTCTTTTTCCCGACTAGAACTCATATTGACCCAATCAATGTGTGGGTAGTTAAAGTCGCCTATTACAACACAGTTATTTCGTCTAGCCGCTATCTTTAATTCATTCATCATTTTATAATCCTCCTCTATCTTTTGATCTGGTGGGCGATAACAAACTCCCACTGTTAAGCCTCCTTTTGGACCCACTATTTCAACCCATAGCATTTCCAGAAGCGAATCCAATTCTCTTACCCTCTCAATCTTACTGGATGGTACACCCTCTCTGACATACAGAGCCACCCCACCTCCAACCCTTTCCCCCTATCCCTCCGATATAATTTATAACCAGGAATCACCGTATCCCACTGATTTTCCTCATCCCACCAAGTTTCTGAAATACCCACAATGTCTATTTCCCCCCCAACACCAAGCATTCCAACTCCCCGATTTTACCTCGGAGACTTCTAGCATTTGTGTATAAACACTTATAGTTTCCCATGTTTGTTAAGCCCACAGCCTTCCTCTTGCTGCCTCGAGACCTTGCCAGGCAGTTCCTATCATTAGCCACAGTCTCAGTGGACAATTGTAATCCATTTCCTTGTACAAAAGTAATAGCTACCCCTTCATCTCTTTGAGATGAGCCATCCCGAACCAGAGACTTTTCATCTCCTGTCGGCTTTCCCCCATTATTCAGTTTAAAAACTGCTCTGCCACCTTTTTGATTTTGAGTGCCAGCAGCCTGGTTCCTTCTCGGGACAAGTGGAGACCGTCCCTTTTGTACAGCTCCCTCTTGTCCCAAAAAGCATCCCAGTGCCTAACAAACTTGAACCCTTCCCCCTACACCACCGTCTCATCCACGCATTGAGACTCCTGATCTGTGCCTGTCTCTCCGGCCCTGCGCGTGGAACAGGTAGCACTTCCGAGAAGGCTACCTTGGACAGATGTGAGTGATGCCATCCCCCTCTTGGGACATTCCAGGCAACCTAAAAAGAGATATTTGTTGGATGTGACCCCTGTCCTCTATGTCTTTGCATGTTCTCTGCCCCAGGAAACCCCCCAAAAACTTAAAAATAAACATTGATGGATGTGAGCAATGCCCTACCGCTCTTGGGATGTTCCATGCACTGATCACCCTAAAAGAAGACAGAAGTGACCTTTGTCCTCTACACCTTTGCCTGTCCTCTATGCCCAAAAAACTAAAAATCAACATTGATGGATGCCACCTCTGACCCCTCCTCTTAACGCGGTCCCTGCCCAAGGAAAATGAAAAAAGAAGCACCAGGAAAACAATGTGTTAGACATGCTTCTCATCATGTTCTGGCTATCTGCAGGACTTCTGATGATCCAAGGCACTGGACTGAGCATGAATCAGTCACTTCACATCCCCCACACACACCACATGCCCTTCACCCCAGCCGCCAGGCCACCACAGCCAGGTGGTCGGACCACGTGGCTTGGGAGGGAGGGAGGGAGGGAGGGAGAGGGTGCACTACTCAGGCTGGTCCCCTGCAGGCGCTGTGTCCATGGAGGCCGGGACTCCCAAGCCCACCCGTCCGCCTGCCACAGCCAGGCAAGCAGATCAGGCTGCTGAGCCCCTTTGGGAAGGCCCACACTTGGGATTCACCTCCCCTGGCAAAGGAGTGCGCTACACTCCACCCGTCTGCCTGCCACAGCCAGGCAGTCAGACCAGGCCACTGGGTCCTTTCAAGGAGGGCTCACACTTGGGCTTTGCCTCCCCTCTTGAGAGAGTGTGCTATGCAGGCCAGTCCCCTGCAGTGGTCATGTCCACTGGGGTCAGGACTCCCCACTCCACTTGTCTGTCCACTGCAGCCAGGCAGTCAGGCCCGGCTACTGGGTCCCTCCAAGGAGGGCCCACACATGAGGGAGTGCACTACGCAGGCCAGTCCTTCACAGGGGCTGTGTCCACTAGGGTTGTGACACCAACCCACCCACCTGCTTGCCCATGTCCCCTCACCCGCCTGACAGCAAAGTGATCACCAGTCAGGACCGAATCCTCCCAACCTGGGAGCTCACATTGCCGTGGTCACTGACCATCTGGAGGGCATCCCTCACACGAGGCCATGTCCACTGGGGTTGGGACACCAAGCCCCCCCATCTGCCTGGCCACGTGATCACCGGTCAGGACCGAATCCTCCCGACCTGGGAGCTCACATTGCCGTGGTCACTGACCATCTGGAGGGCATCCCTCACACGAGGCCATGTCCACTGGGGTTGGGACACCAAGCCCCCCATCTGCCTGGCCACGTGATCACCGGTCAGGACCGAATCCTCCCGACCTGGGAGCTCACATTGCCCTGGTCACCGACCATCTGGAGGGCGTCCCTCACATAAGGCCATGTCCACTGGGGTTGGGACACCAAGCCCCCCATCTGCCTGGCCACGTGATCACCGGTCAGGACCAAATCCTCCCATCCTGGGAGCTCACATTGCCCTGGTCACCCACCGTCAGGACGATGTTCCTCGCAGGGGCCATGACAGCTGGCTTGGGATGCCAAGCCCCCCTGCCTATCTGCTCATGTCCCCTCACCCTCCTGCCTCCTGACAGTGGCATGACCGCTGGCCTTCACAAGCATCAGACTCACCATCCTCTGAAAAGCAAGTTTGGAATTTGCCTGCATGCCTCCACACCCACCCTCTTGCAAAGTGATTACCGGGCCGCATGCCCCCCTCGCCCAGTGGGTGGCAAGGGGATAACTCGTCAGGTTGGAATCCTCCCGAGCGGGGAGCTCCCATTGCCCTGGTCACGGACCGTCAAGTCCCTCACTTGGAAAGTTGTCCCCAGGAGCCACTAATGGTGAATAACCAGAGATTTCACCCAGGGGCAGGCTGTGGCCGGGGGATCTCTGTGTTTGGGCCTGAGGGGGCCTGGGGACTGGCCAGGGCTTGTCTCACTGCATTCTAGTGCTTGCCAGGGGTCTCTGCCAAGCTGCCGTGAGGTCACTTTGGGGAGCTCCTATTGAAACTCTGGGAATGTCTGCCTAGTCTTTTACTCCAGAACCTTTCTTTTGAGACTTGGGATTGTCCTGCTAGCCAGATATGTGTTTTTCCATTCCTTTGCAGAATAGAATAGTACACCCCGGTTGACAGGTGTGCCCTGGTCCTGTGTGTTTTAGCCTGGGAGGGGGGCTGAGAGTTGTGGGCACACTTCACTTGCTTGTCCTGTGTGGCTGGGGTGCCCACCAAGCTGCTGTGGAGTTACTTTGGGAAGCCCCTGTCATAACTCTGGGGAAGTCTGACTTTCTGGCCTTCAGAACTTGCCTTTGGAGGCTTGGGGGTGTGAGCATGAGGGGGGGGTTGCTTGCCTTGCTTCCAGCAGTGAAGTTTCCCTGTATGTTTGGTGTCACTGGCTTGTTCCTAAGTCATTCCATAGACTCCTGTAACTGCAGCTGTTTTTTTTCCAGAGAGAGCACTGGGGAGACCTTTTTTTGGGGGGAGGGCTCTATAACTGGGACCCCAGAAATGTAATCCACCCCCAGCTTCAGGAGATTATAGAGGAGTGGGTGGCAGAGTGAGGTTCCTTGTGTGTTTGGTGTTTGTAGCTTGCAGGGGATCCACTCTATACATTTTTATCCATTCATTATCTTCAGCTTACAGCCCTCCCTCCTCTGCACAGCAAGGCTCAGGGCAGGTAACAACAGGTAGCAACAGCAATACTAAAACAATTTGGTGTAGTGGTTAAGTGCACAGATTCTAATCTGGGAGAACCTGGTTTGATTCCCCACTCCTCCATGTGCAGCTGCTGGATGACCTTGGGCAAGCCATAATTCTGTCAAAGCTGTTCTTGAAAAAGCAGCTTCTGTCAGAGCTCTCTCAGCCCCACCTACCTCATGGGGTGTCTGTTGTGGGGAGGGGAAGAGAAAGGAGTTTGTAAGCTGCTCTGAGACTCCGAGTGAAGGGTGGGGTATAAATCCAATCTCCTCTTCTTCTTCTTCTTCTTCTTCTTCTTCTTCTTCTTCTTCTTCTTCTTCTTCTTCTTCTTCTTCTTCTTCTTCTCCTTCTTCTTCTAAATTAATTAATAATTAAAACCCAATTCATAACAGCAGTTTATAACAACAATGTTATTGTTTGACACAACTTGGTGTGTCTTCTCTCGGAAGATATTGTACTTCAAGTGTGTCTGTGGATGTTGAGATGGTACTATGGACAGCCAAAAAGAAAGCAACAAAGCAACAAAGCAACAAAGCAACAAAGCAGGGGAGGCCAATACAGGTGGAATTGCCATCACCTCAGCCATAGGCCTGGAGGGACATCTCTGTGGTGCAGGCCCTGCGATAGTGCATTAGCTCCTGTGGGGCCCAGATCTCACTTCCTCCAGGCCGGCCCCAGAGCCGAGGCCCCAGACACCAAGTGGGTGTCTTTTGAGCTGGGGATCACTAGAAGATTTTGATCCCTTGAGTGTGATGCTCTTTGGGGGGCATATCAGTAGAGATGGCCCCAGAGGTATGTCACTCCCAGACCGCAAAGGGCTTTAAACCGTTTGAACTTGTGCCTGATCTTTTTCTTGGGGGAATCTTCTTTGAGGGGGCATATCTCAGACCCCTAAATCCAATCTGCACATAACTTGGAGGGCACATAGAAGATCATCATCAGAAGGTGGTCCCCTGTGAGTTTGTTGCCCCTAGCTTGCACAAGCTCAGTTCTATACAGTCCTGAACCTTCTGAACCTGTGCTTGTAATTTCCTCAAAAAGCACTTTCCTCGGGGCATTTTCTTTGGGGGGCTGTAACTTGGACCCTGTAAATCTAATCCTCAATAAACCTGGATGACAGTAGAGGAGAGTCAGCCAGAGATCCTCTGTGAGTTTGGTATCTCCAGCACACCTCGGGGGGGGGGGGTTCCTACTGCATCACAAACCTCACTAACAAATCAATTTGTTTAGCCCCTAAAAGTTCATGAGGGTTCACAGTTCAGAAACTGGGCACACCATGAAGCATGAACCAAACAGCATTTTCCCAGTTCATGCCCAAAAGGTTGATGAAGATAATGGAACTTGCAGAAATGGCTAAATTTACTGCTTTGATCAGAGAAAAGACATTATCTGCCTTTATTCCCAGTTGGAAACCCCTTAGAGGCTTTTTGCATGAAACAACAACAACAGAAATTGAACTGATAGCTTGTGAATTTGATGATTAAGGGAAAAGGGGAAAAATGGGGAAAAGAGAATTAATATTTGGTTGCAATGATAGAGTAAGAGTTAAATTTGCAATTTCACTGATATTTGTTGTAGAGAAAACTGGAAGTCTTTTCTTTATATTTCTTTGTATATTCTTTTCCTTCTCATATATATATATATATATATATATATATATATATATATATATTCTTTTCCTTCTCATATATATATATATAACACATATATATATGTTTTTTATTTCTCTGTTATAAATTCTCAATAATACTCTTTTTTTAATGATCAAGGGGAGCCTGAAGAGAGACTACTTTTGGTTTGGGGAAAAAATGGCATGGTGGAAAAGTGCAGGGTGACAATTTATAACATTAGACAGAAAGTGCAGACAGAGGTGCATGTTTCTCCCTCTCCTACAATATTCTCCCTCTCCTACAATATTACAAGTTTGGGACACCCAGTGTAGTTGATCTAGGAGAGGCCAAGAGGAAGATATTTTTCATACAACATAGTTAACTTGTGGAGCTCATTGCCACAGGATGTAGTGACCACTTTTTGCTTAGACAGCCTTAATGGAGAATCCAACAAAATCAATATGGGTCAAAGGCTATCAAAGGCTTCTCAACCGTGATGGCTAAAATAAATGTCCATGTCCAGAGGCACTCTGCCTCCAGCTATGCGTTCCCTCTTGGTAAGCCTTCTTAGATATCTGGTTAAGCCCTGCTGAAGATCGGAATCAGGGGTAGATAGAGCGAGTGAGCTCAAGTTGATTGGTTAACATTTCATTAATAATGAACAGAGCTGATCATAAATAGGGCATGGTCTCCTAGAGGCTGGGAGTCTCCGCTCCTCCTTGAAATGTAATTCAGAGCTCAGAAAGGTGACGACCTCTGTTTCAGTGGTCTTCAGCCCACAGTCTAGGTCCCTTAGATGGGTTTCAGAGTCCAGCAGTGAGAGCGGCAGACACTCACAGAGCTACCTTCTCCTTCTTCTTTTTCTCGTTGCTACTTTTGGAAGGTCCAGGCTGCTGGTGCACATGAATGACTACGGAACTGTCCTTCTGCCTTTCTGCCTCTGGCAGAGCAGCAACAGGATGGTGAGGCCAGGCCGGTCTGTGGTCCAGGGGGTTCCTCCACCACTCTGACTCTTGGCCTGTTCCTCATTATGCCTCCTGGGACTCGATTTGTCTTTCCCGCCTCTGATTCACTTGGTCTGTTGTTCACAGTCATGGCCTTGACATCCATGAAATATTAATGCTGTGTCCCTCTCTTCCTGTCACATGACTGTGCTGTCACGTGGCTTCCTGCTGCACTTGTAGTTCAGTGGGTCCCAAGCTTAGCAAGGTATGGGTCTGGAAAAATTTGAAATATTTTTTCTACCCTAGCTAATGGATCCCGACTAAACTTTCTGATAGCAGAATGTGATTTCTCTGCCTCCCCCCTTCCACTGCAGCCCACTGATCTTCACAAAACGTCGCTTCTGGGGTTAGGGGACTATGAGAAATGACATGAGGAGGGTCTGCAGGAAGAAGGTAGGAGGTCAGCAGAAATTGTCAGTTTAGTTCGGATTCAGCCCATAGTTTGAAGACAGTTTGCAATTTTATTTGCAATTTTAATTGAGGAGCAGAGCTGGAAGTTTCCAGGTAAAACTTCAGTGCGCCATCTTTAAAATGGCTGAAACAGTTATTCTTCTGAGAATCCAGCACAGGGTTAGTAGCTGCACTGTTGCTTGCAGGAGTCTCTGCTGTGCTCTGCTTGTATGTTTGTAAATAAAGCAAGATAAAAAAAGACATCCTAAGTTTCCAGCACACTCTCATCCAAAGGAAACTAAACCCTGCAGGGATGCCTCCTGGGTTTTCTCACTGCTTGGGGGAGAGAAGAGCATGTAGCAGAGCAATAAAACACAAGCAGAAAGATGACTTTTCTTCTTTTTGCAAGTAATTTAGCCTATATTTTATTCTAATTTTCTTAAGACACATGGTAATTTTTATTTTGCAGAAATTAGCTTTTTGGCCAAGAGTCATATCTAAATGTATTCTTTGATCAGAGGGAGATGAGCATGGTATAGTGTTTCCATAAGAAACCTGTGAAATGGCCATTTTTCAAAAAAGCTAAAGGGAACTGTTATGTTTTGGACTGAAACATTGCAGGATGGTGCTGGCAGAGACAGGGTGAGCTTGGAGCCAAAGAACAATAGACCAACAGGATTCTGGCAGGAACCAGTCCAGGTGTTTTTTGTTGTTCAGTCGCACAGTCGAGTCCGACTCTTCGCGACCCCATGGACCAGATTACGCCAGGCCCTCCTGTCTTCCGCTGTCCGCTGAAGTCTGCTCAATTTCATGTTCGTTGCATCGATGACACTGTCTAACCATCTCATCCTTTGCCGTCCCCTTCTTCTTTGACCTTCAATCTTTCCCAGCATCAGGGTCTTCTCCAGTGAATGCTCCCTTCTCATTTGGTGGCCAAAGTATTTGAGCTTCAGCTTCAGGATCTGGCCTTCCAGGGAACAGTCAGGGTTGATTTCTTTTAGGATTGACTGATTTGATCTCCTTGCAGTCCAAGGGACTCTCAAGAGTCTTCTCCAGCACCATAGTTCAAAAGAATCTATTCTTCGGCACTCAGCCTTCCTTATAGTCCAACTCTCGCAGCCATACATTACTACGGGGAATACCATTGCTTTGACCATGCGGACTTTTGTTGGCAAGGTGATGTCTCTGCTTTTTATCATGCTGTTTAGGTTTGCCATCGCTTTCCTCCCAAGGAGCAGGCGTCTTTTAATTTCATGGCTGCAGTCACCATCTGCAGTGATCTGGGATCCTAGGAACGTGAAGTCTGTCACTACTTCTACGACTTCCCCTTCTATTTGCCAAGGAGTGATGGGGCCAGATGCCATGATCTTAGTTTTTTTGATGTTGAGCTTCAAGCCCACTTTTGCACTCTCCTCTTTCACCCTGAGCAAGAGGCTCTTTAGGTCCTCTTCACTTTCTGCCATCAGAGTGGTATCGTCTGCATATCTGAGGTTATTGATCTTTTCCCCAGCAATCTTAACTCCAGCTTGTGATTCATCCAGGCCAGCATTTCGCATGATGTACTCTGCATATAAATTAAATAAGCAAGGTGACAATATACATCCTTGTCGTACTCCTTTTCCTATGCTAAACCAATCAGTTGTTCCATATCCGGTTCTAACTGTTGCTTCTTGACCCTTATACAGGTTTCTCAGGAGACAGGTGAGGTGGTCTGGTACTCCCATCTCTTTAAGAACCTGCCATAATTTATTGTGATCCACACAATCAAAGGCTTTAGCATAGTCAATGAAGCAGAAGTAGATGTTTTTCTGGTACTCTCTTGCTTTCTCCATAATCCAGCGAATGTTGGCAATTTGATCTCTAGTTCCTCTACCTCTTCGAAACCCAGCTTGTACTTCTGGCAGTTCTCTATCCACGTACTGTTGGAGCCTAGCTTGTAGGATTTTGAGCATGACCTTGCTAGCGTGTGAAATGAGTGCAATTGTGCGATAGTTTGAACATTCTTTGACGTTGCCCTTCTTTGGGATTGGGATGTAAACTGACCTTTTCCAATCCTGTGGCCACTGTTGTGTTTTCCAAATTTGTTGGCAAATTGAGTGCAGCACTTTAACAGCATCTTCTTCTAAGACTTTGAATAACTCAGCTGGGATACCATCACCTCCACTAGCTTTGTTGTTAGTAATGCTTTCTAAGGCCCATTTAACTTCGCTTTCCAGGATGTCTGGCTCGAGGTCAGTGATTATACCATCGTGGTTGTCAAGGACATCGAGGTCCTTCTTGTATAGTTCTTCTGTGTATTCTTGCCATCTTTTCCTAATCTCTTCTGCTTCTGTTAGGTCCCTACCGTTTTTGTCCTTTATCATGGCCAGCTTTGCATGGAACGTTCCCTTGATTTCTCCAATTTTCTTGAAGAGATCTCTAGTCCTTCCCAATCTATTGTTTTCCTCTATTACTCTGCATTGTTCATTCAGGAAAGCCTCCTTATCTCTCCTTGCTGTCCAGGTGTAATGCTATGTAAATAGCCTATCATTAGGAGTGGGGTGTGTTGGGGTGTGGCCATTGTAGGCAATACAACCGAGCTGAGGCTCCGGTCTGCAGGCTTGTTCTGGCTGAAATCACTGAACAAAGCAGAGCTGATCACTAGACTGGGAGTCTGTTCACCCAGGGAACCCCCACTACTTAACAGAAACAAATGTCAAGATTTGAACATTTCAGAGCCAGTAACTCGAACAGTTCTGTCCTGGCATGTTCATCCCACACTGACCATCTGTTATAGCAGAGCAGCACTTCTTATGGGAGAAAGCAGAGAAACAGCTGGGCTGGCAAACGGTATGTCAACAGGAAAGTGACAATGACCAGAGGGATTGAACTGGTGGGGAGTGAGTGTGGTGGAGGCCTGCCATTTGCCCACCCACGGGGGTGGCGGAGGGGGGCAAATGCCTGCCCCTAGCCCAAATCACCACCCTTAACAAACTGAGAGGCATGAGAAAAAATGGCTGGAAAATGATCTCTATAGTAACACTCTGGGAATTCACATGTCTCCATGTTATTTACCATAGAGATTTGGGGAGATTCCTACAGCATCACCCCAAAGTGATGTCACATGCCTGCTAGACTCTAGCCTCCTTAGGCACCACCTCAACATCTGGGGACCTGTCAGCATGGTCTAATGGTCAGAGTGCTAGATTAGAATATGGGAACCCCAGGACTGAATCCTCATCCTGCCACAGAGGTTGACCGCATGACCTTAGCCCAGCTTACCTCATATGGTTGTTGCTGTGAAGATCAATTAAAGGAGGGGGAAATGATCCTGTGAGCCTCTAAGTCCAACTGGGGAGAAAGGCAGGTATGAATAAAAAAATTCTAAGGGAAAAAACACACCCACCCACCATGGTTTCTGGTAACTCTTCTCAAGGCGGCATTGCAGAGGAAGTCAGAAATGGTCCCAAATTTCTTCTTTCAGTCATCAAATGCCTGTTGTAATTTCATTGTTTGCTTGTACAAAATAGAACCCAGGATTCATTGTTTTCATGTCATTTTCTGTTTCCTCTCACCCACTTTTTTCATAAAAAGAACACATTTTTCACATTATCTGCCTATCAAAAAACCTGTAGTACTATGCATACAGTACATAGAAATACTATATAAATTGCATATAAAAATGAGAACACAATATGCAGATACAAAACCAAAACAGTGAAAAGCAATGAACCAAAACAGTTGTTAAAAATATGAATAATTTTAAAAGATATAGGTAATATGATTGGAGGGTATCCTCAATTCCATTTCAAGAATAAAGGATAGGAAAAAATAGAAAATGCAGTTCCCTCCTTTTATTTATTGTTCTGGAAGTTCTTTCAGTGATGGGTTTCAGTTCTATTTGATTGTTTTTTGAGATGTTTTCTGAAGTCCAGAATCGGTACCTGTTTGACACAGCTTTCTGACTGCGACTTGACCAATATGCAGTCTTGCACCGACAGAACATGGAGAACAGCAATCTTGATTCTATGTGTGAGTGAATTGAGATTCTTTTTGTCTGGTGTTTTACTGATGTGCACAGGTACTGTTGTATCTTGGTAAAATCCTGCTCACAAAGAATCAGTTGTGGAGGGGGGGCAAATGAATGAGCTGTAAACAACACACACTCTGTGATGGGTATGAAATCTGGAAATGTAGAGCAGAAAATGAACAGAGCAGCATGTTTCATATCAAATAGATGACAAGAGAATTTCTTTTCCATTCTTACAGTACACAAAACCAAAAAGAAGTGAAATGCCCATGTGCACTACCAGCAGGATGTCTCCCCCCCACACACACACACTTTGAATTTAATTTCTAGAATCTCTGGAGAGGGGGTCAATGGGGGTGGGGGGGTAGGAACAGTGGTTCCTCAAGCCCATTCCCAGGAAGTGGAGGCTGTCTGCTGGGACAGTTGGAGTTTATAAAGATGACAGTTGCCTGAACATTCAGAGCCTCTTCAGAGCATTTGTGATGGGAACTGTTCTCTGAATATTCATGTCCTGCGCATTTCTCTTTGCTAGGCACACTTCTTGTCCAATGGAACTCTTTCCAAGCATTTTAACAACAGCCCAAAAGAGCAAAGAAACACCACTGGAAGAACTGAGAAGCAACTTAAGGCTATGTGCTGCCGCATCACCCTGGCTTTCTGGGACTCAGTACTATTAACAGATGTAAAATCCATCTGGTGAGAGCATTTAAAACCCTGTAATGGCTGATCCTTGCCAAGTCCAAGAGGTTGTCTTAACACAGAGAGTCTGGCTCTTCTTTGTAATATAAACATACATTGGCTTAGAACCCATGGAAAACAGGACTTCAGTGGCTATTTGTCTCCTGCTACAGCCCCAAATCACCCCTCAAATGTTGTTCCTGGGGGACAGGGATCATTGTGAGGGGAGAGAGTAGGGGTGCCACCCCCAGTTCCCAGCACTGGTTTCCCTGCTTTTGGGGGCTCCAACCCGTTGCTGGCCAGCCCCAGCCCCAAACAGGGACATCGCCAAACTGGAAGTGACATAATTGTGTCAGGGATGTTGGGGGGTGATGCCCTAGTTTTTGGGCAAACTCTATGATTTTGAAGGCAAAAAAATAGAGCTTTGCCCCAAAACTAGAGCATCACACACCCCCAATGCCCCCTGATGCAGTGACATCACTTCCGGGTGACCACCCTGGCAACCCTAGGAGAGAGTGGGGTCTCTTGCGCAGGATAGGGGAACACGCAAAAATCCCTGTCCTCCCCCGGGCAGAAATTTCATGCCGGATCTGTTACACTTACTGCAGTGATGAATGTTTCCTGCCTTTTCAACAGGGACCTTATTTTGTTCATATTCCTCTTTTTAAATGGGGCACCCTTTTGGCTGGTCTCAGATGCAGGCTGGCCTCCGGGCCAATCAGACAGGCTGAAAGGAGGGGGGAATATTTACTTACTTACTTACTTACTTACTTACTTACTTACTTACTTACTTCATTTATACCCCACAGTTGTCTCCAAGGGGGACCCAAGGTAGTTGACTTCCCTCTCCTTCATATAACTCCCCTCTCCTCCATTTTATCCTCACAGCAACAACCCTGTGAGGTAGCCCTTCTGGTATGCTTCAGGAGAGGTGACCATTGCTTTGTTATGCTGATGGATCAGCTGTTTTCTCAATGAGTATTAATTGTTATGAGATAATCCCTTTTCTCATCATGAGAGACTGGAGAAAGTGATCTCTCCCAGCTGAAGGGAGAGGACAGGTAGAGCTTGGAATAGATATATAGGCTGACAGGGACGGTTGTAAGTTGCGTTCTGCTGGTGTATGTGTAAATAGACAGCCACAAGACTCCAGTCCTCTCCCCCAAAGGGAACCACAAGCTTCTTCTTTAGTGTCATACAGACAACACACACACAATATTTAAAAAAAAAAAACAGGAACCGATCTAGCAGCTGAGTTAGAGGTTTGAACTGTAAGAGTACTTTGATAAGAACAATTGCAAATTAAGAAGTGAATTTGCCATTGAGAAATTAAACAGTTGTAAAGCAAAGATCAGTTATAAAACAGGCAAAATCATTTATAAAATAGTTGTAGAACTTAAAAGAAATGCAGATTTACACATTACTGGATTCACAGTTGCCCATCCCTCTTTGGATTCACAGCAAATTTCTGGAACTTTGTTTAGGTGGGTATATTGCTCTGAAAAACCATGGAATCAGAGCATATAAAGTTGTGGCTTCTGGTCATGCTCAGTTTCCCCTAACATCTAATTTACTTGGGATGCTGGAAGCTTCCATGGGACATGGAGCCCGGCTTGCTTATCCAACTTCATCTAGAGCCTTCATCTCTGTAGAGGACACCATTGTTTTCAGTTATTTGTCCTTTCTTTGTGGGCAGAAAAGATCTTGCCACTGTCGTGCATGCCTTTGTGACATCCATGCAACGTGGCCTACATGGGGCTGCCCTGGAGAGACTGTCTGGAAGCCACAGGTGGTGCGCAATGCAGCAGCCAGAGTGGGTGGAGGAGGCCATCCCACACCAGTCTTCTTCCACCTACACTGGCTTCCAGTTTCCTTCTCGGCTCCATCCACCCTAAGACCAACGTACCCGAAGGGCCGCCGTCTCCCACATGAGCCTATCTGCTCACTCCACTGACCCTCAGAAGCCCTGCTTGGCCATTGGAGGCTGGGCAGGTGGCAACTTCAGAAATGGCTTTCTTGGCCATGGCACCAAAACTTTGGAACTCTCTCCACAGGGGGATTTGTCTGTCTCCTGTATCAGTTCTTGGGGAATTCGTGGAGTTTTGGGGATGGTACATATGGGGTGGGTGAAGTGTGGAAAGGAGAGGGGGCACTGCAAGTGTATGGCACCATTCTCAGTCTACCCTCTGAAGCTGCCATCTCACCCAGGGGAAGTGACCTCAGTCATCTGGAGATCAGTTGTGATTCTGGGAGGACTCCAGGCCCCCACCTGGAGGTTGGTCACCATAGAGCAATGCATCTCACAGCTGCATGTATGAGACACTGATTCAGCCAGCAGGAGGCCCAGTGTAGAGGAGTGGCTAGAGTGCCCAACTAGGATTTGGGAAACCTGCCATGGCAGCTTGATGGTTGACTTCAGACCAGGGACACACTTTCAGTCTGGCCTACTCAGAAGGGTTTCATGAGGACAAAACGGAGGAGAGGAGAACAATGTAAGCCAGTCTGGGCCCCCACTGGGGAGAAAGGCAGGGCACAAAATGAATTAAATAACTGGATGTTTCTATTGTGGGCTCTTACTGTCAGACTCCTGCAACAATCAGATCCAACAACTCTTTTCTTCACAAGTGTAGTTTATTGGTACAGTATTGGCAGAGCATCTACATGTCAGGATCTGTGTTAAGACTAAAGAGAAAAGCACGGGATGTGGGATATTGTCAGAAAATGATGTCTTTGATGTTTCTCACTGCATCCATTGTGTTATGTTTCTACCCCGCTTTGCGCTTGCGTAGCTATGCAGCCTGAAACGTGGGAGCTTCTTCCCTGCCGCTTTTCCTTATCACGGTGGCCTTGAATGTAGGCTTTGGACTATTCTTGTTTCGCTGAGAATTTTCCAGTCCTGGGAAGGCAAGGGGAGGGGGAGTAGTCTCCCGCTTATGAAGTATTTCTCCCGCCGGGAGTTCCCGCGCGAGTGCTCAAGTTTTATTCGCTAGGCGCTTCATTGCATCACACTATAAGTTAGCCGGCTCTGCTTTGCTCCCCATTCCTGACAATGACCTCCTACTGTGGGTTTTAGCAAGTTAATCCTAATAAACCTTTCTTTGTGCAAGAATGACTGGATCTACTTGATTTTACACCTGACAGAAATTGTCAGGAATCCACATCTTTCCCTCACCGTCGACGACCGCCATCCACCACGATGAGCGGGGCGGGAAAGGGAGCCCCGGGCGCAGTCCCGTTGATTACCACCTCGGGAGCCGCCGGGGCAGTTCCAGCGATCACTACGGCGGGAGCCACAGGTGTCATTCCAGTGACTACTGCATTAGGAGCCACGGCTCCCGTTACCTCTGTGGCTGCTCCAGTGGTTACCATTCCGACTACCACCGTGGTTCCTGTGACTACAACTACAGTGGTGCCGACACCAACTGCCCATTCAGCAGCCGTGTTGGCTACCCCACCATCGATTGGCACAATTGGAGCCACGTACGCACTCCCCGATCTACAGCCCGGCCGGGCTGATACCAAGTCAGGGTGGTGCGGTTCCACGAACCTATGTGCCAGGAGTCCCAACACCCTGGGATAAAGGGGTGACATTTCGCAGATCGCGCGATTGGACTAAGAACCTGCTGGACACTACCCAGACCACTTGGACTATGCCGGGAAGCCAGAGCCGTGACAGCCTCCTGGATCCCAGAGGTAGTTTTGGTCTTCCCCAAGGGCGGGTGTCCCGGGGATCTCCCAGAACGGGGTCCAGCCAGGACACTGATGCCCGCATGGATTCTATCCAGGAGGATACCCGACGGCTGGTAAGGGATATGAGTAAACTAATGCAGTCCCTACCCCAGATGATGGACCAAGCTATTAGAGCCCATCCGCTGACACAACCCAGACCTGCCCCTGCACCAGCTCCAGCCCCGGCGCCACCGTTGGTGCCCGGACGGCCACCTCCTCCTCCTCCGGGCCCGGGGCCAGGCCAACCAGTACCGCCGGGTCCAGGGCCGGGCCAACCAGCGGCTCCAGGGCCAGGGCCAGGCCAACCCGCACCACCAGGGCCAGGGCCGGGCCAGCCAGCACCAGCCCCACCTCCAGTAGTAGCCCCAGTACCGGGAGCAGGGCCAGGGCCACCAGGACCTGTCCAGCCGCCAGTTGTGCCTCCACCTCAGCCTCCGGCTCCAGCACCCCTCATGCAGCCGGTACCGATCATGGCGCCGGCCCCCCGGTAATCCGCCCCAAAGACATGCTTGAGATCACTTTTGATGGAGATCCAGAGACTGTGTCCTTTTTCATATTACAAGTTGGAAAATTTGTACAAAGATGGGGCTATGTATTCCCAGATGAAGAACAGCAGGTGGAGTTTATTGCATCCAGGTTCCGGGGAAGTGCTACTAGCTGGTATGTAGCCCTTCATGATCTGGAGGCGGAGGAGCTGGGGAATGTGGATGACTTCATGTGGGCTTTGAGAAACCGTTTTGAAGATCCGGGGCGGCCCAAAAAGCTGAAGCCTTCCTCCGCACTTTCAGACAAAGCAAACTCTCAGTGCGGGAGTACTCCAGGGAGTTTCAAAGGCATGCTGTAAAAATTCGAGACTGGACTGATGCGGTCTTGGCCCAACAATATAGAATGGGACTGGCAGTTGACGTCCGCAATAATGTTCTCAGCTCTCAACAACCTCGTACCCTCCAGGGGTGGATGGAGGAAGCCGAGAAGGCCGAAAGTCGCTTACAAATGATGAAGCTGGATCTATCCTTGGGTAACAATCGTCCAAGTGTTGCGGCGGGCCAGGCCAGACCCAAACCAACTTCCACCCCAAGTGGCTTGAGGGACCAGCGGATGCGACAGGGGCTCTGCCTGCGATGTGGGGAGAAAGGGCATTTCGCCGCTGCCTGCCCGAAAGGGGATCCCAATAGAGCTCTACCACAAGAAGAGCCTAGAAGGTGGGCAACCTCTACCCCGAGAAAAGGTACCGCCAAACCGCGCAACACTGCGGGCTCTGTTTGCTAGCCCTGACCAAGTGGATACCTTGATGCTAGAGGAGGAGAGTGAGATGCAGGGAAATGAGATGGTCCTATTGGTGAACGGCGCTACACAGCAGGACCCAACACCAGAGGCACCTAAAATGGTGAGCAACTACCCCTCTCTCTTCTTTGTGACTGTTTTGGTGATGAACCCAGCAATGATGACCCACATTCGGGTCCGGGCTCTCATTGACTCAGGGTGCGGGAGGGATCTCATAAACCCTTCTATGGTTATGGGGTTGGAGGCAGCTGTGGTTCACCTGAAAGACCCAATAACTTTCACACAGATGGATGGGTCTCCGATGAAAAAGCCATGCCAATTTGAGACTGTTCCTTTAAGAATAGGCATTGGTGACCACTGGGAGCTACGCTCATTCGTAATAGCTCCACAAGCCCAATTTCCTTTGGTATTGGGTAGCCCCTGGTTACATGGACATAACCCGTATATTTTATGGGAAGAAGGGGAGGTACAGTTTATCTCCCCAAAATGTACAGATCACAACTGGGACCCCGGGTGGGGAAATCCCCCATGCAATGAACCTCCACGAGCTTGTTTGGCAACGGAGGAACTTAACCGCATCCCTGAGGATTACCAATATATAACCCGGGTGTTTGAGGAGGAGGAAGCAGATGAATTGCCCCCCATCGTAACTCCGACTGTGCAATTGAGATCCTTCCGGGTCAAAAGTTACCAAAAGGGAAAATTTATGCCATGAGTCCAAGTGAAAAGGAGGAACTTCGCCGATTTATTGATAAAAATCTGGCCCGTGGATTCATTCGGCCAGCATCATCCCCTTTTGCAGCACCTGTCTTATTTTGTAAAAAAAAAGGATGGGGGCTCAGACTCTGCACGGATTACCGGGGACTTAACGCAGTGTCTGCTACCAATGCCTACCCGATGCCCCTCATCAAAGACCTACTGGCTGAGGTGGCGAAAGGGAAAGTGTTCTCTAAACTGGACTTAAGAGATGCCTATTTTCGGGTTCGTATTAGAGAGGGATGAATACAAGACTGCATTTAATACCCCGCTGGGGCAATTTGAATACCGGGTGATGCCCTTCGGGTTACAAGGGGCACCAGGGGTCTTCATGAACTTAATCAATGAAGTGTTACACCCCTATTTATTCAAAGGAGTGGTTGTTTATTTAGATGATATCTTGGTCTATACCCCGGATCAAGAATCCCACACTACCCTTATGCGGAAGGTATTGGAAAAGCTTTTAGAACACAAACTGTTTGTTAAGCTGTCAAAATGTGAATTTCACCAAGAGAGCATTGACTTTTTGGGATACCGCATATCCTCCGCGGGTTGGAGATGGACCCAAAAAAGGTCCAGGACGTTTTGAGATGGGAACCCCCAAAACCAGGCGCCAGCTCCAAAGTTTTCTCGGCTTCGCCAACTTTTACCGTCAATTCCTGCCACACTTCGCCCAAGTAGCCCTTCCCCTCACGGAACTTTTAAAAACCAAGGGGAGGGGATCTAAGGCTTCGGTCCCAGGAGCCCCGTTGGACTGGACTCCGCAGTGTCAGCAAGCGTTTGAACAACTTAAAGATTGTTCACGTCTGAGCCCATACTAGCCCACCCTGATGAAACAAAAAAATTCGTAGTGCAAGTAGACGCATCAGACACTGCTATGGGTGGGGTGATTTTGCAAGAGAATGCTCAAAAGCAACTACAACCCCTGGCTTATGTGTCGAGAAAATTTAATGACACAGAAAGATTCTGGCTCATTTGGGATAAGGAGCTAGCGTCTATCCGTTTAGCCTTGATCACATGGAGACATTGGTTAGAGGGGTCCCGAATACCTTTTGAAATCTGGACTGATCATAAAAATCTTGAGGTATTGCGAAAACCCCGGAATCTAAATGCCAAACAGTTCCGGTGGGCTGAGTTTTTCTCCAAATTTCAGTTTACCCTGCACCGCTTCCAGGAAAGCCAACCATCTAGCGGACGCTCTCTCTCGCCTTCCTCAGCATTTTTCTAAGAGGGTCGAAGTTCGGGAATCTATGTTCACCCCGGAACAATTAGTTGGTGCAGTTGTAACCCGTAAAGCTAAACAGGCACCTATAAGTCACATCCAGACATTGAATTGGGAAAAGCAGTTTTTATCTGACATCACCCCACCAGAGACGAGTGAGTTACAAGCCAGGGATGATGTAAAGTGTGATCCTAATGGCTGCTGGTACAAGGGAAATAAAATGTTTGTTCCAGAAGCTACCCGAGCCCAGGTTTTGCGCACAGTTCATGATTCAAAAGCTGCGGGACACTTTGGATATGTAAAATCCTTAAGGCTTCTGCAACGGAGCTTCTGGTGGCCCAGAATGAAGCAAGAGTTGTCTCGTTATATACAGTCCTGCCCAACGTGTAATCGTTGTAAAGCCAGACCAGGAAAACCTCCAGGCCTCCTACAACCACTACCCACCCCGAGCAGACCCTGGGAAGTAATCTCTATGGATTTTATCACTGATCTTCCCCCTCTAAACATATGACTGTTATTTGGGTGGTAGTGGACCTATTCTCTAAGCAAGCCCACTTCATACCGTTCCCCAGTATGCCGACAGCAAAAGGCCTGGCCAAAGCATTCATTCAACACATTGCCAAATTGCATGCATTGCCCCTCAAGATCGTTTCCGACAGGGGTTCCATTTGTTTCCAAATTTTGGTCTGAGCTAATGACTCTAATGGGTATTGAACGTGCGCTTAGTACTGCCTATCACCCTGAGACTGATGGCCAGACGGAGAGAGTGAACCAGACGTTAGAACAATATCTAAGGTGTTTTTCTAATTATCAACAAGACAATTGGGTAGATTTGTTGCCATTGGCGGAGTTTGCTTACAACAATTCATGGCATGCTTCCACGAAAATGTCACCATTCAAAGCTGCCCATGGGCTATGACAGCCCCCTCTTCCTTTCTTAAAACCTGGGGAGACTGGTGGGAAAGCCTCGACATGGTGTCAAACTCTCCGTGACTCCTGGCCCCTAATTATCGAGACTTTGAATGAGGCCAAGGCACAATATAAAAAACAAGCAGATAAGAAACGGGCCGGGGGATGGAACTTACAACCGGGAGACTCTGTCTATCTCTCGACTAAGAATCTAAGACTAGCGCAACAATCCAGAAAATTGGCGTGGAAATATATTGGTCCTTTCCGGAGTGCTAAGATGTGTGAATCAAGTAACTGTACAACTAGACTTGCCTAAGTCTCTTAAAGCAATACATCCAATTTTCCATTACAGCCTTCTCAAGCCGGCCTTTCCCCCAACTAAAGAGCATCCTGAGACGTTGGATCCTCCCCCCCCTCTGATGGTTGACGGTGAAGAGCACTATGAGATCGCTGATGTTTTGGACTCTAAGATACTTCGTGGACAACTTATGTACCTGGTGCAATGGGTACACTTTGGGCCCCAATACAGGGAATGGGTGAAAGTTTCTGATATCAATGCACCTGATCACCTTAGAAACTTTCACGCTCGATACCCTGATAAACCTGGGGGGCCCCTATTCGCTCCTTCCTGAGTGGTGGGTGGGTGGAGTTTTGGGAGGGGCAGAATGTCAGAAAATGATGTCTTTGATGTTTCTCACTGCATCCATTGTGTTATGTTTCTACCCCGCTTTGCGCTTGCGTAGCTATGCAGCCTGAAACGTGGGAGCTTCTTCCCTGCCGCTTTTCCTTATCACGGTGGCCTTGAATGTAGGCTTTGGACTATTCTTGTTTCGCTGAGAATTTTCCAGTCCTGGGAAGGCAAGGGGAGGGGGAGTAGTCTCCCGCTTATGAAGTATTTCTCCCGCCGGGAGTTCCCGCGCGAGTGCTCAAGTTTTATTCGCTAGGCGCTTCATTGCATCACACTATAAGTTAGCCGGCTCTGCTTTGCTCCCCATTCCTGACAATGACCTCCTACTGTGGGTTTTAGCAAGTTAATCCTAATAAACCTTTCTTTGTGCAAGAATGACTGGATCTACTTGATTTTACACCTGACAGATATATCAGGTTCGAAGTGGCACCCCGATGGCATGTAGCCAATCGAGACATCAGGAATAGCCCACCAGAACAAATGGGCTGGAGGGAGGAACGGGTCCCAGGAAAATGTGTTACAACCAGGCTCTCAAGGTCAGGCAAATAAAACATATAGATAACAGAGCATTGTCAGGCAAAGAAGAAACAAAAGTTAAAATACCAGGCAGGGGTCTTTCCCCCCGCACACAGCCAAAGGGCAGCTAGCTGACACTTATTGTGTAGGTTTTTCTAGAACTGAAGTATTTCATGGTATTGTCTTATTTATTGACTCTCTACCAGCCCTGTCTATTTATTTATTTATTTATTTATTTATTAGATTTTTACCCTGCCCTCCCAGCAAGGGCAGTTCAGGGCAGCTTACAACAATATAAAATGGTACAATAAATGATCAAACCAGACTAGCATAGATTTAAAACCGAAATTATACAACTTGATGAAGTGCTAGCAATAATTCCTCAGGCACAGTCACCATCATATTTTACTACAGGAAAATAGAAAACTCTTAGGGGCACGATTGCAGATTTGGCTGGCATGCCTATCTTTGGTATGGGAAAAATAAAGTAGATTCAATGTTTAAGCATCATTATGTAAGGAGAACATTGTTTGACGCATGGACCAGGTACAAGGATACAGTTTCCGACGAGAGGCCTTTGTGGATTGTTCCAGCAGCAGTTATACATCCTTTTTCAGAACATAAAGGTAATGATTGGTTGAAATACCAAGAACTGTTGCAAAAAGAGGGGGGAAAATATGTTTTAAAACCAAATAATGAACTAGAATTTGAATATGGATGGTTACAATATTGTCAAATAAGGGATATTTACAAAAAAGATTGTAAAGAGGTTGGTTTTAGAGCTAAGAATGATGAGTTTGAAAATATATGGTTGAAAAGAGAGCAAAAAATTATCTCAAAGATGTATAAAACTTTGTTGACTACATATACTTTGGATGAAACTGTTAAAGAGCAAATGATAAAATGGGCCATAAACATGAACAAAGAAATTTCTATGGAAACATGGGAGTTTTTGTGGAAAAGATCCTTTAAAATGTCTACCTGTGTTAATGTAAAAGAAAATTGCTACAAGATGATGTATAGGTGGTATATGACACCAAAAAAGATTGCTAATATTAGTATGGATAAGAACTTGAGTAATAAGTGTTGGAAATGTAAAAAAACAGAGGGTTCTTTTTACCATATGTGGTGGTCATGTGATAAAGCAAAGGTATACTGGTCTAATATACACTGTGTGATGCAGAAAATATTAAAAATCCCAATTGGGAGAAGACCGGAACTTCTTCTCTTAGGTTTGACAATGGAAAGAATTCCACAGGAAAAAAGGACATTATTATGGTATATGATTACGTCGGCGAGAATGGCCTTCGCTCAGCAATGGAAAGCGGAGAAGGTGCCGGATATACATGATTGGTTTAGAAAATTGCTGTTTTTAGCGGAAATGGACAAAATGACAAAAAGCTAAATGGACAAATGGCAGAACAGTATATAAAAGATTGAGAAGGTTTGAAATTGTATTTGGAAACTGAATACAGAATGAAGGGGAAAATGTACAATTTAGATCTGTATGGATTCTGAATGAGTAGTGAAATGAATTCTGAATTGTATTATACTGTTACTAGGAATAAGGCCCATTGTGGAAATAAATACAACGGGCTCTAGAAAGAGGCTCTGGGAGAGTGCCCCGGCTTTGGGCACTCAGTGACAATTTGCTGTGGCAATCTTAGCAGGGTATAATGACAGAGTCCACCATTTTCTCCAGAGGAACTGATCTTTGCTACCTGAAGAGCAGTTGTAATTTTGAGTGATCTCCAGCCCCCACCTGGAGATTGGCAACAATGGTTCCCCATCAGGGAATGGCTGGATTGGAGGGTGGAGTCTATGGCATCATACCTGTCTGAGGTGCCACCCCTCTTCAAACCTCACCCTCTCCAGGCTCCATTCCTCAAATCTCCAGGAATTGCCCACCTGGAGCTGGCAACCTGATCAGGACTGGGCCCAATGAGTTTTCTCCCAAAGGCCAACATAGGTGTGGAAAGGGCCTTTTACTGACAGAGGAGAAAGTACAGGTGCCAACTCTGATTAGAGAAATACCTGGAGATTTGGGGGGGTGGATCCTGTGGAGGGCAGCATTTGGGGGGGGGTGGAAGGACTCAGCAGGGTATAATGCCATAGAGTCTACCCTCCAAAGCAACCATTTTCTCCCGGGGAACTGATCTCTGTCATCTGGAGGTCAACTGTAACAGTGGGAGATCTCCAGGTCCTACCTGGAGATTGGCAACCCTAGGGGAAAGTCAGCCGCACAGCGGGGAGTTGAAGAGAATGGCCTGATGGTCGCTGGCCCACCTCGTTAGCCAGCCAGCCATGCTGAAGCTAAGCAGGAGAAAGAGCCATTTTCCATTTATTCTGAAAGGAAAGTGGCTGTTGGGGAGGGGGTTATGGGCGGGGGAGGGGTTGTGCTGAAAGTCCTTTGTTTTTTTACTCATAGAACCAAGCTTGGGTGCCAACCAACAGCCACTGAGGGGACAGTCCCTCACAGGAGTCAAGAGAACTGTCTTCCTCAGGAGAGAGAGCTGGTCTGCCAGCAAATCTGACATGCAAAAGGGGGAGTGGGTGGGGAAGAGGAGCAGACCCAGCACCCGGCCAATGGCACGCGAGTACTCTTGAGTGGCGGCTGATGGGCCAATGGCTGAGGGAGGGCATTTTAGAGCCAATGGGAGTGCATGGAATCTTATGAAACCAAAAGATAAATATTATAAGGAGAGATATGAAAATATGTTGAAATTAGTTAGATGTTTTATATATTTGAAATGTGTTACCTGGTTTGTCGATTCATATAAGTCTAAACCTGATTACCGTCTAATATATACTTTTTTTGTTATTAGCAGTGTTGGAAGCCTATTAGGGGGGGTTGGGGGGATGGGATGGAAATTTTTTCAAATTGTATTGGTAACGTTGTTGAAAATGTTGAGCGCATCCCAATAAAATTTTGTTTTAAAATATATATATATATTTTACTACAGATGTCCCAGGCCCTCGGGTCAGGCTATAGTTGGGGGGCCCAGGGGGTCAGGCTCGCTCCCCGAGAACTGTCAGATGTCGATGGTGGCAGTGGTGGTGGTGGCTCCAAAGGGCTAGTGGAAGAGCTCCATTTTACAGGCCCTGAGGAACTGCAACAGGTCCTGCAAGGCCCTGATCTCCTCCAGGAGCTCATTCCACCAGAATGGAGCCACCACCAACAAAGCCCTAGCTCTCGTTGACACAAGCCTGGCCTGCTTGATGTTCAGGAGGACCAGCCGGTTCTGGGTTCCCGATCGCAGTGCTCTCTGGGGAACATATGTGGAAAGGCGGTCCTTTAGGTATGTAGGTCCCTGACCATAAAGGGCTTTAAAGGTAATAACCAGCACCTTGAACCAAATCCGGTATGCTATAGGCAGCCAGTGCAGTTCTTTTAGGGTGGGCTGGATGTGTTCCTGCACAGGACGACACAACAACAGCCTCACTGCTGCGTTCTGCACTAGCTGCTGCTTCTGTATTTTGGGCCAAGGGCAGCCCTATGTAGAGGGCATTACAGTAATCCAGTCTCGAGGTGACCATAGCATGGGTCACTGTTGCCAGATCTTTGCATTCGAGGAAGGGAACCTAATCAGCCTAAGATGGTAAAAGGCTGACCTGGCAGTGGCTGCTACCTGGGCCTCCATTTTTAAGCCTTCTCACATTCCCAGTTATGCATGATAAATGCTACCCAAGACCTATAGGTCAGAGGAGAAGAGAAGGAAGGTGGGAGGGTGGGCGGGAAGGAAGGAAGGAAGGAAGGAAGGAAGGAAGGAAGGAAGGAAGGAAGGAAGGAAGGAAGGAAGGAAGGAAGGAAGGAAGGAAGGAAGGAAGGAAGGAAGGAAGGAGTCTCTGTTTCTCTGAACTCAAATTCCCTCATCCTCTTCTGCTCAGAATGTTTCAGAGGGCTGTTTCAGTTCCACTCACCAGAGGTACTTACAGTTCCCCTCACGATCAGCCATTTTTCCAAGGTTGCATCCAAAGATATGAAAAAATAACAGGGACTTTTTTTTGGCACAGTAAAAAGCTATTCCAGCTAAAAAGGCAGAAAAGGGAGGGTACAGAAAACAGCGAGGGCACACAAGAGAAAGTCCTTCTCTTAAAATAATTAACCTGCATAATTCATTGACACCTATCATAGTGATCACCTGTTACTTAGTCTTCAAAACTGGATTAGTTAAATTAATGTCTTTTAGTCACGATGACAAGATGGAACCTCCATGGCGAGAGGCGCTAACCCCTTGAATGCCAGTGGGGCTGCAGCCTGCAACTTTTGCTTTCTTTCAGTTCTGCTTTTTGCCCTGAACACAGGAAGCTGCCTTAAACTGAGCCGTGTCATTGGTCAATAAATGTCAGTATCAGCTACTCTGACTGACAGCAGCTCTTCAAAGACTCAGGTGACGTCTTTCACATCAATTCACACCTGATCCTTTTAACTAGAGATGCTGGGGATTGAACCTGGGACCTTCTGAAAGGTGTTCTACCACTGAGTCACAACCCCTACCCTCCTGGTTAGCTGCTCTGTGAAACAGGATGCTGGACTAGGCGAACCATTGGTCTGATCTAGCAGTGCTTTTTAAAACAAATGTTTTCAAGATGCCCCTTTGGAACAAGTGAAAACAAAACTATAAAAGTGGCTTTGACACAAGCTTATGTCTTTTGTTTGTTTTACTGCAGAATTTTAAAGACAGAGTAAAGATGCAGGAGAGTTGGGGGGAAAGCAATAATCCAAATGTTTGTCTGCAGGAAACCATCTGGTGATGCTAACAAGGTATCCTTCTCAAGGATGTAAAAGCGACATCTATCTCCTTCTCAACCTTATTAGCATACCGCTTTGAAGTGGAAAGGAATTGATTGTTCCTGCCACAGAGAACCCAAAACTGGGGGTGTTTAAAGCAGGAAGAGAGAACTCGGAATATGGATTAACAGGCTAACATGAGAGTTTGCTCGGTACATGGTTTTGCATTACAATCCCTTCCTTTCCTGGACCCCCAAAGCACTCTCTCCGCTCCCTTCCATCAGGGATCTATTTACCGTCTAACAAGAACCAAAAGAAAAGGCACTTAAATAAATATGCAGCTACCCCTCCTAAAGGCCCTTCTGCTTGGCAATATGTGATAAATTTATCTGTGTATTTTCCTCCATGGAACTCAGAGTGACTTTCATGACTCCTGCCCCATTTTATCCCCACAACAAGCCTGCAGGAGAGGCCAGGTTGGGAAACAACGGCTGGCCCAATGCCACCCAGCAGCCTTCACGGCAGAGTGAGGGTTTGAGCCCAGGTGCTAGTCTGATAAGCTAACCCCTGAACTGCACTGCCTCTCAGAGACACTGACAAACAGGTCGGCCAGTAAGCAAAGGAAAGGGCACAAACCGGACAACTTTCTTTCATGGTTTATGAAATTGTGTGTACAGAACGGACTGAGCAGAGCCCCATGTTACATGTCTGTATCAAGCCCAGAGAAATCATGCTTGGGTCTTAATGAGCACAGGGGCTGCAACTGAATTTCCTTGACATTTAGCTCCATTGGAAAACTGGCTGAGGACGGAGAGGATCCTAGACCTAGCCAACTGGCTGGTCCAGATCAAGAGGGAACCTATGGTTGGGGTTACACTGTAAATGGACCTATCGTGGGAGGGGTGGGTGCATTAGGTGTGGTTTGGACTAGCATTTAAGTGGGCCTCCAGCCCAGCATCTGTTGCCTGGTTTCCCCTGCCTTTGAATAAAGTATGAGCCGAAATCGCTACGCTACACCTCAGTTAGGATATTGGGGGGGGGAGCTGCTATTTTATTTTCTTGAGCTGTTTACATTGGAGGTATGGAAACTGACGACCCACCCTAGTGGTGCAGTTAGGGATGCCAGCCCTCCAGGTGGGCCCTGGGGATCCCCCAGAATCACGGCTCATCCTCATCTCCCACTACAGAGATCAGTTCCCCATGGAGCAAGTGGGTGCTTTGGAGAGGAAGCTCTATGTCAGTGTAGCCCACTGAGGTCCCAGTCTACCCCAGGCTCCACTTCCAAATCTCAAGAAATTTCTTAACCTGGAACTGGCAACCCTACACCCCAACCCACCCCCCCAGCAATGGCCGAGGGAACCTGGCAACCCTCGGTGTCGTCTGTTCAGCTACCTTAGGATTTGGCCACCCCGTTTTCCTGTAATAGACCAGCCCAACGACTAAGGTTGCCAACAAGAGTGGTGAAAACTGTCCTGATCCTTTAGCAGAAGTTTGTTTGTTTGTTTGTTTGTTTGTTTGTTTGTTTATTTATTTATTTATTTATTTATTTATACTTTTGGCTTATATACTGCCCTAACCGCAGAGGGTCTCTGGGTGGTTTACATAGCAGTTCTAAGCAACCGGTTTTAACCTAACTAGGGCCACATAGTCTACAGGGTGGTGACTGCCTACCAGCACCCTAGGCTAGTTGTCATCCGGCTTCCTTTTCGCAGCTTCAGATATTGCCATCCTGATGCCCTTTTTCTGGAGCCGATCTTTCGGGCAGCTTCCTCTGGCAGGTCCTGGTGCGTGGCTCTGTGTTGGCTGCAGTTCCAGCTATTGTCCATAGGTGGCTCCACCACGCTGCGCCACACATCACCATGCTCTCCAGGCCTCCACTTCTCCGGGCTCCGCCTTCCAAGGTTGCTCCACTGATCACCAGGAACTGGTCGCCGCCATCATTGCTGCTGCTGCCGCCACCGAAACCTCCATGTCACAAGGAGAAGGGGGGTGCCCCCTGCCACCTAGGGCAGGTACCCACTTTATCTACTTGCATTTATGATACTTTCAAACCGCTGGATGGACGGGAGCTGGGACATGGGCCGGGAGCTCACTCCGGCCGCAGTGAGTTTCGAACAGCCATAATGGCTGTTCATTGACGTTACTTTGCAGGCGTTCTTACTGCCTGCGCCACCGCTCCCAGTTGATGAAAACTGACACTTGAAGCTTTTTCATGACTTGTAAATAGTCCACGTCCTATTAAGCCTCTGCTAAAAGGACAAGATATTTATCCAGAGTTTTTGAAAATCTTGCCAGTTAACTTATATTCCAGGTGTTTGGAAGATGTAGCTCCTTATCTGAGTATTTATTATCCCTCCTTGTGACAAAGCCATGACAAGCCTCAAGAAAACAGCACAACTTACACATTATCATCATTGTCATCATTGTTGTCGTCGTCATCTGGCAGTTTTCGATGGCCAGGGGATCCTGAGATGTTTTAAGGTGAGTGGTTTGCCATTCCCTGCCTCTGCATCACGACCCTGGTATTTCTTGGCAGTTGCCCTTCCAATTATGACTCACGCAGTCAAAAAGAGACAAAGAACAATGGCAGGACCCATTATACTCACGGGGGGGGAAGTATTCCGGCTCGTCAAGTTTCCCCATCTCTCGCCCCCCAGCAGCGGCAGCAGCAGTGGCGAGGCTGGCCGACTGCCAAGTTTTTCCCTCCCCAGCAGTGGGGGTGGCAGTGGCAAGGCCGGCCGGCCGGCCGGCCTGCCAAGCTTCCCCCTCCTTCCCAAGCAGCAGCAGCAGTGCAGTGGTGGGGAGGCCGGCCGCCGCCAAGCTTCATCCTCCTTCCCCAGCAGCGAGGCTAACCAGCCCGCCAAGCCTCCCCCTCCCTCCCGAGCAGTAGCAGCGCAGTGGTGGCAAGGCTGACTGGCTGCCAAGCTTCACCCTCCCTCCCTCCCCAGCAGCAGCAGCGGAGGTGAGGCCAGCCGGCCCTCCAAGCTTTCCCCTTCCCTCCACAGCGGTGGTGGTGAGGCCAACTGGCCCACCAAGCCTTCTCCCACCCTCCCATCCCCTGTGGTGGTGGTGGCGGCAGTGAGGTAGCTCCACAGGTAAGCCTTCTCTCCCCGCCTCCGGCCCAATGATTCCCCCCGCACCGCTGATTTTCCCTCCCCCCGTGGGCACCGGTGGTGAGGCGTGAGTGCCTCCCAACTGCCAGGCCCGATGATCTCCCCCCACTGATTTTCCCTCCCCCTGGCACCAGCAGTGAGGCCTGAGCACCTCTCAGCTGCCAGCCTGCCGCAGAGTTCCCAGAGCGTTCTCTGCGCCTGCACAGGGAACGCTCGTACTTTTTTGGGGATTTAAATATTCCCTGTACATTTTGAAAAACTTTTTAGATTTTTCTGCACACATGGGGACTGCCCCACCTCCCAGGAAAATCTCCCTGCCCCCCAGGTGCCCCCGATGTGTGGATTTAGATATTCACACACAGGGGGCCACTTGGGAATTAGATATATAGATGTTCCATGGAACATTTAGAGCTAGGAAAATTGTATCAGCATAGCAGATGCCAGAGGATTCTGCTACAAAACTCCAAGAAATAGTCCCAAAACAGCTCAAGGAAGAGATTTAAACAGAGTAGGTTATTGACAGGGCAGATCTCATCGACTAGCCAGATCTCATCAGATCTCAGAAGCTAAAGTGGCAGTCACATGCGTGAGATGACGCGGGGGACCTCGCAGTTGTGCGATCACATAGTCCTTGGAAGCTGCGGGAGCAGCCCACCACTGTGTGATCAGACGCAAGTGCGCGTGAGTTGGGTTTTTTTTGCCATTTGTTTCCGATGCACTTAAACGGGGAATCGATGAATTGCATTGCAGCTGAGGGCTCCCTATGGCGTGTGGGATGATGCACATATTATGAAGGGGGAGGGGGAATGGCACAGTGTCAGGATGGCCCACTCAGACCATCCCGACGCCATGAGAGTGCACTGGCACAATCAGACGGGAGAAAGTCCATCTGTGGCCCGTAGCAACCCATTTGCTACTGGACTTTCCCCAGTGTCTTTTAACTCCAGTTCTGTGGCGGAGCAAAACGGGTTACCAACAGGTACATGGCACTTCCCAGATGTTTGCATCTGATCACACACTTTAAATCCACCCGGCATTCATGCCTATGGTGGGGCTAATTGTGTGTGTGATCGCAGCCTAAATTGGGTCAAGCCTTGGTTAGTACTTGGATGGGAGACCACCAGGAAAGTCCAACCACCTCTGAATATATTGTGTCTTGAAAACCATTATTTTTCTGGCAATTACCTCGGCTGCACAGAACTTTGGGGAAGTTACCTTACTCATCAGCATTGGAAAAATGAAAATCCAATCTTTTGAATGACTTTTGTTCAATTGGATGAAGATACACATGCAGTTTTGTTCTGTAACATAAACAATGTTATTTATTAACCTCATTTATATTCTTCATTTTTCCTCAATGGATCTAAAGCAGCTGACATCATTTTCCTGCCCTTCATTGATCCTTACAACAACCCAGCGAGTAGGTTAGGGTGAGCATGTGACTGGCCCGAGGTCATCCAGCCTCACAGCCTCCATGGCAGAATGGGCAGGGATTTGAACCTGAGTATCCCAGATTCTAGCCTGATACTCTAAACCAGAGGTGTTCATCTCGTTTGTTATGAGGGCTGGATCTAACATAAACATCACTTTATTGGGCTGGGCCATGCATACCATAAAATGTAACATGAGGTACTGGCAATATAAACTTTATAAAGGTGATTTCAGATGCTGAATGGCAATAGCAGGAGAATGACAACAGCAGGCTTGACTGGATTAGGTGTGATATGCAGAAGGGTAGTAGGCATGAAGATATCAGCATTGGTAATGAGACAGGAAACCTAGGTCTCAATTCAGTCCAGGAGGATTCAGTCCAGGAGGATGCAAAGAATAAATTGGCATAAGTCTGACATTAGAAACCACAACATTCAAAAACCAGTGGGGGGACATTTAATCTTCCAGGACATTGCTGACTTAAAGGTAGCAATTCTCTTACAAAGGAATTTCAAAAGGAGATTAGAAAGAAAATTGCTGAATTGCAACTGATAATGAAGCTCAATGCATCCTCCAGGGCTGAATTGAGACCTAGGTTTCCTGTCTCATTACAATGCCTGCTATTGTCATTTGGCATCTGATATCACTCCACTCTCTAAGCTATAAGGACCAGTAGACTCACACACTAGCTGTATCTGAAGAAGTGAACTCCATGCCCTGCCACAGATTGTTAGGTGCTACTGGACTCTTGCTCCTTTCCACTAATAAAGCTTGCAAGCTGTATTGTTAGATTTCTTTTCTTCCCTTCATCTGCTTAAACTGGAGAGGTGTCAGACTCAGGTTCGCCTTTTCCTTTGTACTCTGTACCTGTGGCATTACCAACCTGCTTATTGTGATCTGCACCCCCATTCCCTTCCCCCTCACTTTTGCCAGCTATAGCAGATGTATCCAGCTGTCCGCTTATCGCTCACCCTCACTGACTTTCCTGGTGGGAGGGAGAGAGACTGTGGGAGGAGAAGCGACTGTGTGAATGCTTGTAGACTAGGGAGGCAATGCTGGTAAAGCACCTCAGGAGCTTTCACATGAGAGTGTCCTTGAAGTTGATAAGACTTTTGAATGGCTAGTTGAACCATTGCATTCGTTTGGGTTCTTAGGATTGCTTATACTTATGAATGTGTGACATAGGTGTGGAATGTATGGTTTAGTTATACACCAGGTCCCCACCTTTGCTCCCCAGTCTTGACAAAGAAGTCACCTTTGCAGCATCTCAAAACTCTTCAATACACTTTCATTAAAAAAAAGGGTGTGTAGAGTGTGAGGTGACTGGGAACCTGACAAGAGGGAGATCTTTCCAAATGAAATAATGTGTTGGTTTCAGACTGGGCAAAATCCACTCAAGTGTTGATGGTAATGAAACAGTTGTAAAAGCAAAGGGGGAGTGAAGAAAGGCAGCCAGCAAGATGGGAGGGAAGAAAGGGAGACGTGTTGAATAGGAACATGTGGGACCATAAATGTATTTTTAAATACTTAGCCATCTTCTTCCATTATTAAACAATGGAATCCAATGGAGCTGAATTATTAAACAATGGAAGCCAACCCAATTCCTAATCAGAGGCTTTTTGAAAGAAAACTAGACCCCAGATAGGTACAGGCCCGTAGCCAGGATTTTTAAATTCAGGGGGCCTTTAAATAAGTCAGGGGGGGCCACACAGAGACACCCCCAACACTCCCCACAAGGAAGTGCCACAAATAAAATTAAAAAATGGAAGTTGGGGGCCTTGGCAGTAAGTCGGGGGGCTGAGCCCCGAGATGCCCCACTGCAGCTATGGGCCTGGATAGGCACAGAGAAATCTAATCTAAAAAAAACTTTTCAGAAAAAGCCAAAATAATTTCCTTTTAATTTTCCTTTCCCTTTATTCTAATGTGCCCCTTCCTTTTAATGCAAACACACTGTGGGTGCCTCTGTGTGTGTATAAGAGAGAAAGAGACAGAGAGATACCAAGTCTCAATGAAAACAGCAGAGTACAGTGATCTCAGTGTAAATTGTGCTTGTCAGAAGAATCCATCTACTCACCCTCCTTCCCTCCCTCTGAAGAAGAAGAAGAAGTATATGAAATCTGATACTTGAATGTTGCTGGTCTTAAAGGAGCCACAGGATTCAGACTTTAGTCTCTCTCCCGGGTGGGGCTCTCTCTCACTCTTTGCCCCCCTCCCTCCCTCCCTCCCTCCCTCCCAAAGGAGGAGCCCCCAGCCAATGGAGGGAAGAGAGGCTTGGGTTGGAAGGAAGCAGGAAGCTGCAGAGGGAGCTGGGCAAAAGCAACCTGCAATGCAGCAGCAGCCCCAGAGAAGGAAGCAGCAGGGAGCCATATAGCTATATGTTTTACATATTAATTTTTGGTATTTAACTTTTAATTACCTACTGTATGTCTTCGGTTGTAAGCTGCCCTCAGCCTTGCTTGCAAGGAAGGGCAGCCTAAAAAATCTAAGTAAATAAATAAATGTTTGACACCCCAGGCCTAGCCACTCCACAACACTCTTCGAAAGGAACAATTTATTTCTAGAAGAATTCTGGTGAGGAGGAATCAATGGATACTTGGCTAGAATGACAGACACTCTGTAGAGGGTGAAGCTGGGAATGGGTGTGCCAGGAAAAATCAGCAGAGGGTTGCAGAGGACCAGCCTGTTCATTAGGCACACCTGGGCGATCGCCTAGAGCTCCAGAGATGGAGGGGCCCCAACAATCCACCCATGGAATAGGGTTTTACTGCAACAAGCAGCAACCTGAGGCAGCACCTTTGGCCCCAGTGGGTGGCCCATGCCAAGTTGGGGGATGGGAGTGGGCTCATTCTCCTCCCCTCCTCCTTCCATGGGCTGGGCAGGGCTTGGGGAGGGGCCCTTTCTACAGCCATTTGTGCCTCCCAAATGCACATCCATTGGGAGGCATAGCCCCACATGAAGCCACAGCCCAGTGAGGGTGATGGGAGTGGGGGCAACTTCCCTGTGGCACCCTTCACCTGAGGCACCACAGCTCCTTAGTCCAGCCCTCTAAGGTTATATCTCCTGGAATTACAGTGGATCTCCAGACTACAGAGATCAGTTCCCCTGGAGAAAATGGCAACTTTGGAGAGAGGTCTCTGTGGCGTTATACCCTGCTGAGGCCCCTCCCTTTCTCAAAGCCCAGCCTCCCCAGCCTCTGCCTCCAACATCTCCAGGAATGTCTAAACCCAGAGCTGGCAACCCTATTATATAATTTGTTTGATCTCTGGATCGCAAATGAAGAATGTATGTATGTATGATCTGGGGAGAATGGAGTGAGGTGCCTGTGATGTTGGTCTTTCCTGTATGCTTGTTTCTGCATCTCCTTTGGCTTTACAGAGACACAGTGGGAATCCAGAACTGAAACTGGCTGAATGTCCCAGGGTGCGCGCTCTCTCTCTCTCCCTCTCTCACACAGAATATATCTTGCATATAATAAACAATCTTGTTTATTGTAGGCCTAGCCTGAGCTTAGGTTAGATTTTGTACATCTAAAATTTATAGGCAAGATTTCCGTGCAGGTGTAAAGGAGTACTGGTGTTCAATGAAGTTATAATTATGCTCTGTGCTGACCTCTGCTTGGAATTATTTATGTTCAGTGCAAAGAAGGCTGAAATCATACATTATGTCCTGGGCTGTTCTTTTGCTTTGATTTTAGCAACAGTGGCTACAGATTTATCAATAGTGTCACATTTTTGCCTGTTTCCAAGGTTCTTGCATTATTCAAGGGGCGGGGGGAAGTGGGCAAACCGCCTTTAATGCATTCTTTTATAGCAGAGGCAGCAGCACCAATATTACTTTTAGCATGGTGAAATAGCAAAAGCACACCTGCTGACTTACCAGATCACCTCAGTCAATTAACCGCCAACCACAGCAGATATACTGGAATAGATAAAGCCTTTAGAATTACTTCATAGATGGTGAAACCAGCACAAACAGAAAAGAAAAGAAAGCAGAGTGGAAAGGGAGCGGGATGTGCTTCTGATCAGGATGCAAGAGGCTGCATCAGGACTTCAAATGGGTTCAAAAGGAAAGGAGTTGCCTAAACAACGGCATGGGGAGGGGGTTGCAGGGCAGCAGACTGCCTAATTCTTCCCTTGCCTATTGCTGTTTCCCCTACAATCCTGCAATTATTTTCTGACTGCTCAATTATTCCTGAGTCCCCCAGCCCTCCATGGGGCCTCAAAGGGAGGGCAGGAGACACCCAAGTAGTCCCCCAAGACAGTTCTAGCTGAAAAAAATTGGAATGGCATTTCTCAAAAGTATTCCAATAGACAGTCAGAGGTAGAGAGAAACAAAGATAGAGATCAATCTCTCCCAAAGGATCCCTTGCCTCCCATGGAGCCCTAAAGCAACTTACAATATTGTTCTCCCATCCTCTGTTTTACCCATCCTTAGTGAGGTATGGACAGGCTGAGAGAGATGGAATGGTCCAAGGTCACCCAGCAAGCTTCCATGGCAGGGTGGAGATTCAAACTTGGGTCTCCCAAATCCCAATCCAGCACTAACCACGGGAGAGGGGGAGGGGAGAACCGGTGGAAGGGAAGTGCCCAGAAGGACACATTACGCCCGTTCAATGTTCTGATGCTGGAGAGGGTTCCTTCTCTTTTAGTCTCCAGGCTTTACACCACTTAGTTACTTCTTGAATCCTTACTTTTTCTCAGTTGCTTAATTGACTCCATAATGTCTGTGCAGAAACCATGGTCTGAAACCATGTCTGAATGAGGGCCGCTCCACTAATTATGAAACTGTTGTGTACCAACTTAGACCAAGCACATGGCTTTCCTGTACATGCAGTTAGCGAGGTGACCAGAGCTTCGATCTAGAAAACAATGGACACATAGGATCCTGGAAACTGCCTATTGGCTGTCCATGATCCTAAAGGAACCCTATCAAAGATGGAACTATGTAAACAGCCAATCACGGGTGTATGGGTATGTGTGGGTAGAGTTGTTGTTGTGTATTTAAGAAGCCCGTGGGCTTGCCCTGTATGTCTGTATCTTCTGAAATCACTGAGTAAAAATATGAGCTGAAATCTCTCAACGATGCGTCTGACTCAGTACTTTTCACTGGCGACGAGGATGGGATCCCGATGAGCAGACCAGACCCTGCTTCCTGACAAGCACCGAGCACCGATCCATAGGACGCCACTGTGATCTGCACCACTCATGAGCAGCACTGCATCGTGCAACACTCCACAGGACACTGCTCCCACTTAGACCAGGAAGTCATGGCAACCGCTCCAGGACAGATCTCCACCTTCGACCCGGTTCACCCTGAGCTCTGGGAATCCTGGGTCGAACAGCTAACCCATTTCTTCGAAATTCAAAAAACCATGGACATGGACTTGAAAAAATCATGGCTCCTGAGCACATGCAGTGTCGCCTCATTCCAGACTCTGGGGACTCCGACTGAAATGTACTGGGTTCAATACATCAGGACTTGGACCACGACATAAGCAAAGATGCGTTTATTAGTACTTCTCACATGGAACAAAAAACTAATGGCCGGGTGGCCAACTATAAACAAAAGGGGGGATACACCCTTGGGTTCTATTGGTGGGTTTAAACCGTTTTCCTTTAAGTTTTTAAGCTCCACCCCCAAACTTCCCCTCTCACATACCATTGTTTACTTTGCTTTATGAGTGCTCTCCATTCTCAGATTTACTTTATTCCACTGTTATGCACCCAGCCTACTTACTATTCTTTTTTTATACCTTACAGACGTTTTATACATGAACTTTATGTATTTGCCTTTCCATTATCCAGCTATCAACCGAGTGCAGTGATGCTGACAGTAAGTGGTGCAGTACTTGGGAGTACAACAGCAGACGGCATTCTGAAACTCTCAGCAACCTGCTCATGTGCCAAGTCAAGATGTTAGAGTTACTTAACCTTTCCAGGACTGGCTCCCTGAAGTAAAAAACATGCAAGCTTTGTTTTTTCTGGTGCTTTGCCTGGTAAGATATGGACATATGCTGGATTTATTTTCTAGTTTTGTGAATGCTGTGGACCCTTTTCAACCATTTTTATTGAATTGCATGACTGCATTTTTAAGTGAACCCATACAATACTGGCCACTTAAGATCAGTTCTGGTGCAATCACACACATCATTCATTCGCAGTTTCTTTTTTTTATAACATTATTTTTATAACTTTTCAACAAGACAACCTTTCAAAACAATCTCATATATCCATTGAGTTTACAGTAGAATTTTACATTAACACAATAAACTTCTCACATTAACAATCATCCAACATAATAATCTCAATAAAATACAAAATCAACATATTTTGTAGGTAAGGCACTAACATTATCATTTGTTTTAGTAATATAATCACAAAATACAAATCATTTTTCAATAAATCCTTCCTTCTTTGTTGGATTCTCTGCTGCTAATAATTGTGAGGCTAATTTGTCCATTGCCACTGTATAGAAAAAATATTTATCTGATTCATTGATTAAACTCAAATGGTTGAGCTGGGAACAGACCCCTGTAAACTTCACTCCTGAACAGATGGCAAGCCCAAATGGCAAGCCTGGTTCTACATTTCAAAGGACATTTTCACACCTCACAGGGACAGTGCAGACATTGAGTCTCTGTCCCACACTTCAAAGCCTAGTTTACGTGACCCATCCCATGTAAGCCATGGTGGGCAGTTGCAAAGTAGACACGCCTGTCTGCTCTGGCATAATTGGGTACTGGCCATACTTAATTATGACAGAGGTAGGCGGAGAATTGGTTTTGGCCTATGGGAAGGCACCCAGAACTCTCTTGGAAAGAGGGCCCCTTTCTAAGGGAGAGTCTCGGTTTGGATTACAGCCTGGTAACACTGAACTTTGCAAGGGGGGCAGCACACTGACTGTGATTGCCCATTGCAAGCATGGATTTCATCTTTAAAATCCCTTGGAGAAGGGACTCCGCTTGAACTGTTATTTGCACCAAGGATTGGTAACTATGAAGCTTCTTTATGTTTTAGTTAGAGCTCTATAAAGCTCCAGGATTGTTTGTTTTTTGTATCCTAAGTATTCTTATGCCTTATAGTGTTGTATTGAATAAAGATCTTATATAGATTAACCTGATCTGGTTTGGATCAATATTGTACCTGAACTCTAAGGCTAAATTCCAGAGCCTTACCTGCTCGTCTGAAAGCTACTGGCGTGTGTTAAACCACTTGTTGCTCTACCTCAGAGCTGATAAGCTGCTCAGTTCCAAGAACCAGGAAGGGGGGGGGAACTTCCCTCCGGGCTGGTTGGGAAACGTTCGTAACAATAGGTCCTGGTGGCAGAACACTGGTGTTTCAGTGCTTTTACAAAGCCTGAGGGGTTGGCTAGTTCTCTCACTCCTGAAGGGGGGTGCAAGGAACAGGGACCCAGTGCTTGTTGGCAGCGTCTGGACTCTCTGGACCTGTGAGCGGAGAGTCGAGATCTTGTACATGGTGCCAGCGACGGGAACTGGTACACGTGGACGGGGTACCAGAATCCTATACATGGTAATAGCGGTGGGATTCTGAACTGGAGTCCAGGTACAATACTTTTGGGTGACATGCCGTGTGAAAAAGTACTATATGCATGAGACTGCAAAGGTGTTTTTGTTGTTTTAAAATAGTGGTAGTCAGGAATCTGAACCATGGCCAGTTTTGGTTTTCTGGATGAAGACGCGTCTCTTCAGACTGTGGATGAGACAGGGAGTCCAGATGAATTTTGGGATGCTTCTGAACTGGAAGACCCAGTGGTGAGACCACGAAAGGCGCCTCTGTATCAGAGAGAAACGCCACCCAGAGGGGAAAGGCACGTGGAGGCAGGCTCAGAAACCGTGAACGCTCTTTCTACAAGGGCTACGGCGGGAGACTGGAGATTGCCACGGCCGTCCCAGCTAGCAGACCCCTGGAATCCCCAGGAAATGTGGCAACCCAGGCGGCCGGAACTATCAGCGGTGCTGAAATTGCCTGAAGCCGCAGATTGGCCCAAGAGGTCAGGGAGGCAGACGAAACAGCCTCGCGCTGTGAGAGATGTGGAATCCGCTCCACAAAAGGACAGTTCTGCTGCTGTCTTGCCTCCTGCCTCCCCCAAAGCTGTTGCTCCTTGGGACATTGACAGGAAGCTGTTCCCAACGTTCAGAACGGGACAAGATATCCTGAGTTTCTTCACGTTGTATGAGCATACATGTGAAGAGATTGGTGTCCAGCCCAAGCATTACATGCTGATCCTAAGGTCTCAAGTGTCTGGTGTGTTAGCCGATCTGCTGGGTACACTGACTGGCCCAGATGCCTCGAACTATCAGAAGTTTAAATCGCTTGCCTTGAAGAGGTTTGCTTTGTCTGCTGAGACCTACAGGCGCTCGTTCAGGAGAGTGGAGAAGCACAACACCCCTGAGAGTTACCCTGTTGCCCTGGCTAGGTTAGCGCAGAATCTAGACCGCTGGCTAACCGCTGAGAACGTCCATGATTTTGAGACTTTGAGAGAACTTATGTTACTGGAGCAGTTCTACAGACTGGTGGCCGAGGACATCGTTGCTCTGGTACGGGACATGAAGCCCACAACGGCGGAGAAAGCAGCTGATCTTGCCCACGACATCCTACAGTTTTAAAAATCATTGTTTGGCAGACGGGATTTTATCTGTTTTCCACAACTGCGCTAACACTGTTTTTGCTGCTGTGAGCATTAAAGCAATAAGTTCTCTTGTGTTGTAAGAGAATTGGTCATTATTCCAGTGGTTAAGCAATATTCCTTCTGGTATTATTGGAATTTGTAAACCCAAGATTTCCTCCATTTTTGAAATAATAATGGCCCAAAATTCCTGAACCCTTGGACAGGACCACCAACAGTGGAATGTTATGTATTGAGCCCTTGCAAAAGGGCTTAGCTTAGGACACATAACCAACTGGAAGACAATGGAGTGTAAATAGCCTATCGTCTCTTGCTGAATCACTAATAAACTATGAGCTGATCACTTCTACGAGTCTGAACTCAGCATATTTCAGGAACATATCGCCTGTTTGGCCACAACCTTTCCAACACTCTGGGTCTTCCTTAGCTTTTGAATGAAACAGTTTAAGAGGTGTTACGTACCATCTGGAGAAGAGTTTAAAATTTTGCAGTCTAATATTTAGTAACATATAGACTAGATGACTATATTTTTGCCCATTGCTTAAAGGAACTTACTTCTTCCTCAGGTGGAACCCAGACTTGTCCCAGAAAAGCAGCAACTGGTGAAGTACCAGGTGCCAATACATCTCTGTTTCTGTCCCATATTTCTAAAGTACATTTTAGAAAAGGATTTCCTAGTATAGTTTTAGGTCTATTGTTTTCGGTCCAGGTTTTATAGACTTCTGAAGATGTATAAAGTAACATATGCTTGATTTGCGAGGTTTCATAGTAGAACTTTAAATAAGGTAATCCTTGACCTCCTTCTTTTAGTGGGTGAGTTAATAATGTGAAATTTATCCATTTTTTTTATTATTCTACAGAAATTTAGTTAGCATCATTTGCCATGAGTGAATTATTTTATGATTTATACTAATAGGAAAGTTTTGAAATAAAAAAAGGAATTTGAGGAATATTATAGTTTTTATCAATTCCATTTTCTCTAAGAGATTCAGATTCACCTTTGACCACAAATTTAAAGTGTTACTGATCGAGTTTACTACTGGCTTATAGTTATACTCAAATAAGTTTTCCAAATTTAAAGGAACTTAGATACCTAGATGTCTCCATGCTTTATGTATCCATTTAAATGGAAATTTAGTTGAGATTTTCTGTTTTTCTTCCCCTGTATATAGGATACAATTCTGTTTTTAAATAATTAATTGTAAATCCCGAAATAACATGAAATCTACTTAAAGTGTTTATAATGTGTCCTAGTGAAGCAACTGGATGACTAAAATAAATTACTGTGTCATCTGCAAACATGCTGATTTTGTGCATTTCTGAATCTATATTAATACCCTGGATATGTGGATTATTACGTATAGCAAATGCCAATGATTCTAAAGAAATTGCAAACAATATTTGTGAAAGGGGACAACCCTGATGAGTGCCCCTCGAAATATGTAGATCATCAGATCTAAATCCACTGAAATATAATTGGGCCAAGGGAGAATGATAAAGCGTATTAATAGTTCTTAAAAAATTGGGGCCAAGTCCCATTTGGGAAAGCACCATTTTTAGGTATATAATTTCCAATTTGTCGAATGCCTTCTCTGCGTAAAGGCCTAGTATTGCCAAATTAATCTTGTTTTGTGAGCTATATTTAAGGTCCTTCGTATATTGTCTAAGAGGGTTTGTCCCGGAACAAAGCCTGCTTGATCAGAATGTATATACTGGGGCATGATTTTATTAAGATGGTAAGCTAATTTAGAAGAATTTTTTTAAATTCATGATTAATAATTGAAATAAGTCAATATGAATCCATTTTTGTTTTATCTTTCCCTTCCTTAGGTAACACTATTACTCTAGCTTCCCTCCAGGTATTGGGCATCCTACCAGTTGTCATTAAATGATTGCAGGTAAGTCTAATTTGGTCTAATAATAAAGGTTTAAACTTTTTGTAAAACTCAATGGAACATCCATTCCTTCCAGGACCCTTATTATTTTTTATTCTAGCTTTTGCCTCTGTTACTTCTAAACTGGTTATTGGTTGGTCTAAAATCTTCAGGTGTTCATCTGATATCTTCACATTAAACCCTGTAGAGGTAAGATAGTCCCGAATATCTGTTTGGCTAGGGTTTTCTGATTTATGCAATGTTTGATAAAACTAAAAAAAAAAGTTTCTTAATATCTTCTGAAGTAGAAACAATCGAGCCTTGAGGTGATCTAAGGGAGTAAATTTGTGACAAGGCATGTAGTTGTTTTACTTGTTCTTAAGCCATTGAAAAGACTTTTTGTTACATATTTTTGTTTTAAATACAATAGATTTTTTTGCACTGTTGAGATTTCCAAAGTATATAATTTTTTTCTCTCTAAATTTAATTTCCTTAACGTTTTTCTCCCCCCATACTTCATATGCCTTTTATCTAGAATAGTAATACTGTCTTTTATTTCCATTATTAATTTATTTCTCTCTTTTTTATAGGATGCTGCCAATGAAATTTTACCTTGCATCACTGCCTTAAAGGTATCCCAGACAGTGTCTTGAAGAACTTCCCCATTTGCATTAATCCTAAAGTATTCTTCTATTTCTCTAGATATTACCTCAGAGAAAGAGTCATTATTTAATAATAACTTGTTTAATATCCAGTTTGGGCCTTTATTGTCTTGTAAATTTTCCATGATCGTGCATGTCACCCAGGAGTGATCTGAAATAATATGGTTACCAATGTCAGCTGATTTTGTACTATTCAATAAAGATTTTGAAACTAGAAGAAAATCAATTCTTGTGTAAATACCATGTACTGTTGAGTAATATGTATACTCCTTCACTCCCAGGTTTAAAGTTCTCCATACATCTCCAAGATTATAAGAGTCTAAGACTTCTAGTAGACCTGAGGAATCTGGATTTCCTTTTAGAGCTGGAGACTTTATAAGTTTTATCCAATGTGTTATCTGCTATTAAATTAAAATCACTTCCTATTATTACCTCCCCTTGTTGGAAAGAGGATAGTTGTTCCAATGTTGTTTTAATAAAACTTAGCTGATTCATATTTGGGACATATATAGAAGCAATGGTTACCAATTTACCCTCTAATTTACCTTTTATAAAGATATATCTTCCCCTGGGGTCACTTTTTGTTCCTTCCCACTGAAAAGGTATATTTTTCGAAAGCAAAATGGCCACCCCCCTGGAGATTGAAAGGCATGCTGAAACCAAGAGGATTTCAAAACATTTTTCACCTTGGTTTTGAAGTGGGTTTCTTGTAAACACACTATGTTAAGTCTCTCCTTTGTTACCAAATTTGAAAGTCTTCTCAACTTTATGGGATTGTTTAATCCTCTACAATTCCAAGTGACGATTTTATATTTATTCATTATTACTGAAACTAAATGCTAAACCTACCAGCAATAATTCAAACACTATCTGGAGCTGCAGCTCACAGCTACTTAAAAAAACAATTAAAAAAAGAAACACAAAGGAAAATTCAACAAAGCCTTATCAAAAAGGCTCAATTCACAGATGCCCTGCCTCAAGGGCAACAAGCTAGGGAGACTATTAAGTACTCCCAGTCTATCAATCACCATTCCCCCAGTGTACTACTTCTTAATCATTAGGATGTTAACCAATCCCACCCCACCCCCGGATTGCTTTATACAGAGAAAAATTAACCATTAACATATTTTTTTTATTTTTTTGTTTTATCAAAAAAGAACAGTATGCTAGAGAAATACAGCTTTTTATACAGATCTGTCCTCCCCATATAATAAAAATAATTCCTAAAGGAAGCTTATAGTTCAATAAATTCTAACTAGTACTGAACTATACAAGAGTTAAAACTGAAAAGTATATTGCCTATATAATGCTTATAATGCTCGCTATACAGTGAATATTCAGAAATCAAAATCCACAGAGACTAGAGTTTCCAGTATGAAGACCCAAAGGATACTCTATAAGCAGAACATCAGGAAATGATCCAGATCAATACTGTACCAACTTGAGTACTGGCAAGATTGGGAGCAAAGACTGGATGCAGAAAGGGCATCAAACTTTGATCTTTTACATGGGAATTGCCACTGGAGACTCATGGCTGCCAGGATCTGGGGGGCAGCTCATGTCCTTTGGCCCTTACTTAGCAAATTGCAAACACAACCCACCAATTGCTTGGTTAAGTCTAGGGGGAAAGCAAAGGTGTTGGTGTTGGTGACCCACCATCCAATTGCTGTGTCTTCACTATGCCTCCTACTCTCACCCACTGCTTAGCTGTCCAATTCGAACAAACTCTCCACCAGTTCCCAGGAACCACAGAGCAAGTGGTATTTTTCCAGTTGATGTTTGTTTCTGGGATTTCTAGATACACAATCCAAGTTACTGTGATAAACCAAAGGTATAATATGTCTCGACTGAGATTGTGGAGTAGAAAGGGCAGATTGGCATCAGGTGTCTCACTTTGGTTCCCATACTGGTTCCCTGTGGCCAATAGCTTATGTGATGATAAATGTTAGCTGAGCAAATGTGAACATACTCAAAATACTACTCATTTCAAATTCTCAATTAATCAGCAATTTTAGAATACACAGTGCTCAACCAGAGAACAAACAGACCACATAAGTAAACTCCATTTTCGAGCATGTTAGCATGGTATCATTACTTATTATCTCAGATGACCTGTGCTTGTGTATCCCTTAATATATCCAGGAGCATTCATTTTTTCCCCATCTGCATTGAGGAAATCCTTGTGTGAGATTTGCTGGAGACAAGCCTGATTACATACCATGAAAAAATTCTCAACAGAGATTCAAAATTGAGAAGTGTTGTACAGTCCTATCTCCACTCCATTTCTCATTTAATTCATAAGCCTGACCACCCAGGCAACATCATGGCTGCTTTGGTCTGTACCCATATTTATTACCATGTCCTAGAAACCTTTCAGCTGGTTACAAGCACTCATATTGCACAAAACAGTGTTGAAACCTGACACAAAGAGAAAGGCATGATTAAAATGATCCACAATCCACTGTTTAACAAGGGTTTAATTATCACAAAAAATGGTTTTAACAAGTTGTAAATGTATTTTGCAAACACCCTTGCTACTTTTAATTGATGCAGCCAGATGAATGGTAATCACTACACTGTGAATAATTTTTGCCTATTTAGGAGTGTATTTCATTTTTCATTCTTCCAGAAGGCTGCACAAAATATGCTACACAGGGGGAGAAGAAAAAAAGCTTAACTTGGATATTGACATACAGCAGAACTGCAGGAAAAAAAATTCCTCTTGGGTGCAAGTGGGATGAGCATGGGGAAAAATTAAAAACTCTTCATGATTATTATAAAATTTTAGGGTTTTTAAAGAAGGGTGGATGGATGGATGAGAAAAAGAGAGAGAGAACTAATCACTATCAGTTTTCCTACTGACTGTCAAGTTGATTGTCTGGATTGATTGGGCTTCATGCATGCCATTTTGAGTAAGTCCCAAGCCAATTACAAATTTATTTATTTATATTAGTTTGCATATTTCTGTTGCTTACTGCAGACTCAAAGTAGCACACAGAGGCAAAGTAACAGCAGCAGGAGGAGAAAGTACAGTCCTACTCAGGGGTCATTTCATAGAAAAAGAGGTGCTGGAGCTCATTAGTATAACTCATTAACATATGCCACACCCTCTGACATTACCAGAAGTGTGTCAGAAGGCAACACCCACTGCTCAGGCTCCATGGACTGTTTTGGATTGCTAGATATTGGGGGGGGAGAGAGAACATGCAGATCTGTCCTCACAGAGGAGGGAGAGCTTGTGCCTGGATAAAACTTGGTCTTAAATGTGCTACTGGACTCTTTCATTGGCTGCTCACATCACCCTCTGATCTCCACATCTCCCTGGAACACACCACCCTTGCACTGTGACTTCATCCTTCAAACTTCACTGAAATAGTGGTATGATCTGGCCACTGGCAAAGTGGCAATCCCTTTGCTCTGGGAACAAATGAATCAGATCTGACTGTAAGCTACTCAGAGATGGTTCAAGCTTATGGTCTGGTGCCCACCCTATTTACACCAGAGGGATTTTGCTGGAAAGCACTGAGTTAGGCAACCAACACCCAGCAATGAGGATCTGGTCCCTGGTCTACTTCCTGATTCTGATTTATGCAAGTACGTCGTAACCTGAGTGCATATATTTGACTATTCATGAAAATGTAGGTTCACATTGGTTTCCCAGTATCTAACATTCCTGTTAGTCAAGAAAGTAATCTCTATGAGTCCTCCATCACCAGCCACTTGGAAAATAGGACAATTATGAAGAGGGAAAAATACCCAGTGGTTTAAAATTTAAGGACCTTCTCTGGGCTATTCAGTTCATAAAATATTTTCATTGACTGAAAATAAGAGAGACTTTTTTACCCAAGTCTTATCAACACAGAGTTTAAAAGATGGGAATGCAGCTGGGAGGGAAGATCACATCACAAATGTGAAAACAACTTCTATGTTGCAAATCTGCTATCAATAATCGATGCAGCTACTAAGTGGGTGTGCAATCTGCCCACTGGCAAAACTCTGCAGTAAAGAGGCAACCCAGAGAGAGACAGAGAGGGAGGGACAGAGAGTGAGAAGGGGGGGAGAAGGAGGGAAAGAGGGAGAGAAAGAGAGAGAAGGAAAGGAAGAAAAGAGGGAAAGAAAGAAAGGGAGAGAGGGAAAGGAGGGAAAGGGTGAAAGAAAGAGAGAAGGGAAAGAAAGAGAAAGAGAGAGAGAGAGAGAGAGGAAGGAAGGAAGGAAGGAAGGAAGGAAGGAAGGAAGGAAGGAAGGAAGGAAGGAAGGAAGGAAGGAAGGAAGGAAGGAAGGAGAGAGAGAGAGAGAGAGAGAGAGAGAGGGAGGGAGGGAGGAAGGAAGGGAGAAGGAAAGAGGGAAAGGGGGAAGAAAGGAAGAGGGCAAAGAGATAGGGAGGGAGGGAGCTTCTCCCACCCCACCCCCGATTAAGTCACCCCCACCCCCATGGCTCCCTAACTCCACCCACTGCCCACCCACCCTGATCAAGCCGCCGCTGCCACTACTCCACCCACACAATCCCCAATCAAGGGGGGGCTTGGCAGGCCTTTCCTGGCCTGTCTGCTGAGGTGGGAGTGGGAAAGGCAAGAGGGGACTGCAGGGGAGGTTGGGGAGATCTGAAGAGGCCTTCTCTGCCTGCCCACTTCAGTGGGCAGGCAGGGAAAGGCACAGAGAGGCATTTAAATGCTCCCCCAATCCTTTCAGGGCCCTCCCCTGGACAGGTCAGGGGAGGTTGGGGGGGTCTGAAGAGGCCTTCCCCCACCCACTTTTCCCAGGGGCCCTCTTCAACTTACCTCTTTCCTGTTGCTCCTCGTGGCCCGACTGAGGGCTGCTGGGAGCAGGGGGCAGGGCTTGATACATGTGCCTGGCCCCTGGGTTCCAAACTGCTGGAGCATCGCTCCAGTGAGTTCCGGCAGCAAATGACCCCTGGTCCTATTCCTGGACTAGTCCTGAAGCCACAGGGCTAGTTCACTGAAGCTGTGAGTCATGAGCTAACATGGCTCTCCCACAGGTGGAGCCGACTAACAACTGCAGGTGGAGCCCACCTTTGCCTCACCTGGGAGGGAGGAGGCAATGATGTTCACTTCTGGTGTGATAATATGGTGGTAGTGCAGGTCATCTCCCTCATGGATCACTGCCTTGTCGTGGCGAGGGGGCTTGTGTGGTTCGATGAGGCTGTGGGCTATGCTGTGGAGGGCCACCCAGGACGGACAGGCCACAGCAGAGAACTCAGACCAAGCGTGATCCCCTGGAAAAGGAAATGGCAACCCACTCCAGTATCTTTGCCAAGAAAACCCCATGGACAGTAACAAAAGGCTAAAAGATATGACGCCGGAAGATGAGCCCCTCAGGTCGGAAGGTGTCCAATATGCTACTGAGGAAGAGCAGAGGGCAAGTACGAGTAACCCCAGAAAGAGTGAAGCGGCTGGGCCAAAGCCGAAAGGACGCTCAGTTGTGGATGTGTCTGACAGTGAAAGGAAAGTCCGATGCTGCAAAGAACAATACTGCATAGGAACCTGGAACGTAAGATCTATGAATCAAGGTAAGCTTGATGTGGTCAAAAATGAGATGGCAAGAATGAACATTGACATCTTGGGAATCAGTGAACTAAAGTGGACAGGAATGGGCGAATTTAACTCAGAAGACCATTATATCTACTACTGTGGCCAGGAATCCCGTAGAAAAAATGGTGTGGCCTTTATAGTCAATAAGAGAGTGAGAAAGGCAGTATTGGGATACAATCTCAAGAATGACAGAATGATCTCGGTCCGAATCCAAGGCAAACCATTCAATATCACAGTAATCCAAGTCTATGCCCCAACCACTGCTGCAGAAGAGGCTGAAGTGGACCAGTTCTATGAAGACCTACAACAGCTCATAGAACTAACACCAAAAAATGATGTCCTCATCATCATAGGGGACTGGAATGCTAAAGTAGGAAATCAAAAGGTAACCGGAATAACAGACAAGTTTGGCCTTGGAGAACAAAATGAAGCAGGGCAAAGGCTAACAGAGTTTTGTCAAGAGAACACGCTGGTCATAGCGAACACCCTTTTCCAACAACCTAAGAGGCGTCTCTACACATGGACATCACCAGATGGGCAACACCGAAATCAGATTGATTATATAATTTGCAGTCAAAGATGGAGAAGCTCTATCCAGTCAGTAAAAACAAGACCTGGAGCTGACTGTGGCTCAGATCATGAGCTACTCATTGCGAAATTCAGACTTAAATTGAAGAAAGTTGGGAAAAACACAAGGCCATTCAGATTTGACCTAGATCGCATCCCCGATGAATATACAGTAGAGGTGAAGAATAGGTTTAAGGGACTAGATTTGATAGACAGAGTGCCCGAAGAACTATGGACAGTGACATTGTAAAGGAGGCAGCAATCACCGCCATCCCAAAGAAAAAGAAATGCAAAAAAGCAAAGTGGCTGTCTGATGAGGCTTTACACATAGCAGAGGAAAGAAGGAAAGCTAAAGGCAACGGTGAAAAGGAAAAATTTGCCCAACTGAATGCAGATTTCCAGAGAACAGCTAGGAGAGATAAGGAGGCTTTCCTGAATGAACAATGCAAAGTAATAGAGGAAAACAATAGATTGGGAAGGACTAGAGATCTCTTCAAGAAAATTGGAGAAATCAAGGGAACGTTCCATGCAAAGCTGGCCATGATAAAGGACAAAAATGGTAGGGACCTAACAGAAGCAGAAGAGATTAGGAAAAGATGGCAAGAATACACAGAAGAACTGTACAAGAAGGACCTCGATGTCCTTGACAACCACGACGGTATAATCACTGACCTCGAGCCAGACATCCTGGAAAGCGAAGTTAAATGGGCCTTAGAAAGCATTACTAACAACAAAGCTAGTGGAGGTGATGGTATCCCAGCTGAGTTATTCAAAGTCTTAAAAGAAGATGCTGTTAAAGTGCTGCACTCAATTTGCCAACAAATTTGGAAAACACAACAGTGGCCACAGGATTGGAAAAGGTCACTGTACATTCCAATCCCAAAGAAGGGCAATGTCAAGGAGTGTTCAAACTATCGCACAATTGCACTCATTTCACATGCTAGCAAGGTCATGCTCAAAATCCTACAGGCTAGGCTCCAACAGTACGTGGATAGAGAACTGCCAGAAGTACAAGCTGGGTTTCGAAGAGGTAGAGGAACTAGAGATCAAATTGCCAACATTCGCTGGATTATGGAGAAAGCAAGAGAGTACCAGAAAAACATCTACTTCTGCTTCATTGACTATGCTAAAGCCTTTGATTGTGTGGATCACAATAAATTATGGCAGGTTCTTAAAGAGATGGGAGTACCGGACCACCTCACATGTCTTCTGAAAAACCTGTATAAGGGTCAAGAAGCAACAGTTAGAACCGGATATGGAACAACTGATTGGTTTAGCATAGGGAAAGGAGTACGGCAAGGATGTATATTGTCACCTTGCTTATTTAACTTATATGCAGAGTACATCATGCGAAATGCTGGCCTGGATGAATCAGAAGCCGGAGTTAAGATTGCTGGGGAAAAGATCAATAACCTCAGATATGCAGATGATACCACTCTGATGGCAGAAAGTGAAGAGGACCTAAAGAGCCTCTTGCTCAGAGTGAAAGAGGAGGGCGCAAAAGTGGGCTTGAAGCTCAACATCAAAAAAACTAAGATCATGGCATCTGGCCCCATCACTCCTTGGCAAATAGAAGGAGAAGTCGTAGAAGTAGTGACAGACTTCACGTTCCTAGGATCCCAGATCACTGCAGATGGTGACTGCAGCCATGAAATTAAAAGATGCCTGCTCCTTGGGAGGAAAGCGATGGCAAACCTAAACAGCATGATAAAAAGCAGAGACATCACCTTGCCAACAAAAGTCCGCATGGTCAAAGCAATGGTATTCCCCGTAGTAATGTATGGCTGCGAGAGTTGGACTATAAGGAAGGCCGAGCGCCGAAGAATAGATTCTTTTGAACTATGGTGCTGGAGAAGACTCTTGAGAGTCCCTTGGACTGCCAGGAGATCAAATCAGTCAATCCTAAAAGAAATCAACCCTGACTGTTCCCTGGAAGGCCAGATCCTGAAGCTGAAGCTCAAATACTTTGGCCACCAAATGAGAAGGGAGCACTCACTGGAGAAGACCCTGATGCTGGGAAAGATTGAAGGTCAAAGAAGAAGGGGACGGCAAAGGATGAGATGGTTAGACAGTGTCATCGATGCAACGAACATGAAATTGAGCAAACTTCAGCAGACAGCGGAAGACAGGAGGGCCTGGCGTAAACTGGTCCATGGGGTCGCAAAGAGTCGGACTCGACTGTGCGACTGAACAACAACAAAGTGCAGGTCATTAATTCCCTTACTGCCAAGTCTGCTAGGGTCATAAACCCAGTGTGGGCCTTCACATTGTGGTGTCTTCAGGCTAACACCTTGTTCAGGGTCTGGCATGTGTCTGGGGGTCAACAACGGGATTGCTGACACTCTATCTCACAAACAGCTGGAGAGGTTCCAGCAGTTGGCCCTGGAGACAAACCCCCACCTGAACAGGATGCTACCAGAAGATGCTTCCAGATGGTCTGGAAGATGATGGACAAAGGCCCCGCAAGCTCTGTAGAAAGTTCTTTGAGCAATCTTGAGTACATACCATCTGGCCCAGGAGATTTGTACTCATTCAATGCAGCCAGGTGCTTCTCAACTACCTCTCTGTCCAGCTAGATAATATGTGTGATGCTGTTTTAAAACTAATAGCTAGATAATATGTGTGATGCTGTTTGATAGCTAGGCAATATAGCTAGATAATACGTGTGATGCTGTTTGAAAACTAAACTTACATGTTCAGTATTTATTTATTGTATTTATTATTTCAATTTATATACCGCTTCTCCTGCACAAAGTGGAACCTTGTTGGGAGTGGGATGGATGCCCTGGGCATCAACGGAGAACCCCAGAAACTCAACTCATGGGACCCTCGGGAGACATTTTTCCATTTTCTTTTAGACTGGCAGCTTGAAATCACTGCAGGACAGTCTCTTGGCGAAATCCTCGTCTGTGGGTGTGGCGATCAAAACATAGGCGATGAAAGGCTGTATCCCAGGAATTCCTTTAAGGAGAGAGTCCATTCAATTCTGGAAAATTCCCAGGGCCTGAGTTGCATCCGCCACACCCAGAACGCATCCCTGTGTGTCACTATCATCTGGGCCTCTCCAGTTGCATCGTCCACAGGAAGCTGTTAGTAAGCCTGAGCTAGATCCAACTTGTCAAATATCTTGGCACCTGCCAGGGATGCCAGAACATGGCTGACCACAGGGGCTGGATATGCATGGTCCTGGAGGGCCTTGTTTATTGTGCATTTGTAGTCTGCGCAGATGTGGACGTCTCCATTGGGCTTTACCGGGGTCATGATAGGGGTTTCCCATTGGGCATGAGGTACTGGCTCCAAAACTCATGTCACTAGCCAATCCAGTTCCTCATCTATCTTGGGCTTTAGTGTGAATGGGCTGAACTCCTGGATTGAGCTGTAGGGAGACTGGAGGTCCAGTGTAGCGACTAAGCGTTCCATGAAATACCACCAGGAACTCATCACAAACCCTCTGGAAGTCTCTGGTGGCCATGTGGTACACCCCAGTCACTCTGAACCCAAGGGGCATTAACAAAGCAAGTCCAATGAGGCTTGTGCAACTGCCTCTCACTACCAACAAGTCCAAAAGTCTGTTGAAGTTCTGGTACTGCATTCAGAACTTGCCCTCCTCCGGGATGGACACCTTGTTTTTGAAAAGTCATGTAGTGTGAAGCCAGCCAGCTACAAGCCACCCCCCCCCTTAGGAAGGGGTCTCTTTAATGTGTCCTCAGATATTATGGAGATGGAGGACCAGGTGTTGAGCTCCATCACGCAGGGGTGTGTCAGACTCGGGTTCAACTTTTCCTTTGTACTCTGTACCTGTGGCATTATCTCTGTATCTGTACCTGTACTTGCTTAATGTAATCTGCACCCCCATTCCCTTCCCCTTCCTGCTTTTGCCAGCTATAGCAGATGTATCCAGCTGTCCACTTATCGCTCCCCCTTGCTGACATTTTGGAGGGATGGAATGAGACTGTATGAGGGGGAGGGAGTGTGTGAATGCCTGTAGACTAGGGAGGCAACGCTGGTAACCATTTTCCCAAGCAACACCTCAGGAACTTTCACATGAGAGTGTCCTTGAAGTCGATAAGACTTTTGAATGGCTAGTAGAACCATTGTATTTGTCTGGGTTCTTTGGATTGCTTATACTTTTGAATGTGTTACATAGGTGTGGAATGTGAGGTTTAGTTATACACTGGGTCCCCACATTTTGTTCCCCAGTCCTGACAAAGAAGTCACCTTTGCAGCATCTCAAAACTCTTTAATAACCGACCTCCCAGACTTCCATCTTCTATGGGTTCAGCTTCAGGCAGCTCTGCTTTAGCTATCCTAACACGGTCTCCAGACAACTGGCCCAATCTTCTAGGATGGTATCCAGGCAGCTTTCCACTAACATATACAGCTAGGTGTCATCTGCATATTGATGACACCCTAGCCCAAATCTCCTGACTAGCTGGGAGAGAGGGCACATGTAAATATTAAACAACATTAGGGACAGGATCACCCCCTGAAGGATTCTGCACATTAGTGGGTGTTGTGATAAGATCCTCTCTCCTAGCACCACTTTCTGTCCCCACCCTTGGAGAAATGAGCACAGCCATTGAAGGACTGTCCCATGTCAGTGAGGCAGTGGGTCAACAGATCATGGTCAAACATGCCATACACTGCTGAGAGGTAGAGCAACAGCAGCAATGCAGACCCGCCTTGATCTATTTGTCTACAGAGGGCAACCAGCACCATCTTTGTCCCACGGCCAGGTCAAGGCTGATGTGTCCTCCAGGAAAACCTGTAGTTGTTCTACCACTGCCTGCTCATCCACTTTACCCAGGAATGGAATTTTTGAAAGTGAACGGTGGTTGGCTAGATCAGAGGGATCTCACCACCTTCTTCAACATTCCTGGGAAAACCCCTGAACCCATGGACATATTAATGATGTCTGCCAGGGAAGTTCATACCCTCTCCACGCTGGCTTTGACCAGCCAGGTAGGGCACAGATCAAAGGGGTAGGTGGTGGATTTAACAGCTGGCAGGATCCTGAGTGAGCTGTCTGAATTGATCTAACACTGAACACGATGACAGCCAAAGGGCCTCTAGTTCATTCGCTGTATCAACACTGATGTGGAGGTCAAGGCGGATTGAAAAGACTTTCTCCACGAAATAGCTTGCAAAAGCCTCACAGCTAATAGTTAAATCTCTAAAGTTTTGGGAATCCCACACTAGGGATGTAAGAGAGCTAATTACTCTAAACTCATTGTATACTAACATGGACCACGCACGCGGTCGGGGTTTACGTGAGGCCATGTGAATGCATGTAGCTTCACATCAGAGAACAATGCCAACCATGGATTCTAGAATGGACCAATAGGACAGCTCGGATTCAGAAAAGGACCTATGGGATTTGAGTGTATAATAATAGACCTATCACTGGGAGCAGGGTGTGGTTTTGTTGGGGGATTTAAACCAGTCTTTGGACCACTATTTTGTCTTTAGTTCGTGCTTTCAAATAAACCTTATGAGCTGATTTCACTACAATATGTCTCGAACCCAGTACTTTATACTGGTGAAGAAGGTGGAATCCCGATGAGTGACTCTGCCTCCGACTTTGCCACTAGCACTGCACTGCGCGCCGGCCTCCAGGACCTCGCACCCTGCATGGCCCCAGCACCCTGAGTCATGGCAACTGCTCTAGGACAGATCTCCATCTTTGACCTGGCTCACCCTGAGCTGTGGGAGGCCTGGGTCAAACAACTCACTTATTTCTTCTGTGTCCAGGGAACGACTGATACTGACTTAAAGAAATCATGGCTACTCAGCATGTGTGGAGTCTCCACGATCCGCCTGGTGCAGGGCCTCATCAAACCCAAGAAGTTGGACGCCACAACCTTCAAGGAACTGGTAAAGGCCCTCACTGAACATTTTGCACTGAAGCCATCCAAGATGGCCATTTGCATGGACTTTTTTTGCACGAACCCAAAGACCCAGTAAATCAGCCGCCGATTTCATGGCCAAAATTTTCAGACTAACCATCGACTGTGAATTTCCAGCCATCGAGGACGCCATCTTGAACCAGTTCTTCTGGGGCATCCGAGAACTGAAACTCCACAGAAAGCTCATTGGCCTTGAGGACAGCAAACTGTAAAAGGCTCTATGAGTGGCCACAGCATTTGAGAAATCCCAGAAAGACTGACAGGCTTTGCCAACCCACCATGCTTCCACCAACACCATCTCAGACACCTCAGACAAGGAGGATGTCCTTCAGGTATGCCTTCTGGACCACTGGGGGCCACAGCCACCATCTGGACCCACTCCGCACTCAATGCAAACAACCGCTCAACTGACGTGTGCAAGCTGCGGGGATCTGCATGAACTCTGTTCCTGCCGATTTCGGGATGCAACCTGCCAGTCCAATGACAAGACAGGACACATTGCACGGGCATGCCATTCCTGTGGAAGCAGATGACACAGACAACACACCAGGAATCAACGGACTTACACATCACAACAGCCAACCACAAACACCAGGTACTGATTTTGCCCCAGGACACCCCTAACAAAATCCATGTGACTGTGTTGACAGAGGGGTCCTCCTGTGAGATGGAGCTAGATACAGGGTCCTCCTTCGCCATAATCTCAGCCGAGACTCTAAGGAGGCTTTGTACATGGGGGGACCACGCCTGGAGAAGCTGGTTGGCCTCACCTTGTGGGACTTTCAGAAGAACTGGGTGGCCATCAAGGGGTGGGGCAAATTTAGAGTGAACTATAAGGACTTTAACAGACTTTTGGACTTGTTGATGGTGGAGGATTGGCTCACTAGCTTGCTAGGACTATCGTGGTTTGGGCCCCTGGGGTTCGGGGTGACCGGGGTGAACCACATACAATCATAGGACTTTAATGATATTTGCAATGACTTCCCAGCTGTTTTCGATGGTATGCTAGGCTGTTAAACTGGTCTCCCAATTTGCCTTGAACTTGATCCTGTGGTTCGACCCATCCTCATGAAGGCCAGGCGACCCTCATTTGCACTGAGGCCCAAGTTCAAATTAGAGTTGGATCGCCTGGTAGAGCAGAGGTTTTTAGAACCAGTACAGCATGCTAAGTGGGAGACCCCTATAGTCACCCCCGTGAATCCTAACGGAGACATTCATATAAGTGCTGACTATAAGTGAATAATCAATAAGGCCCTCCAGGATCACATGTACCTGGTACTGGTAGTCAGCCATGTTTTAGCCTTACTAGCGGGCACAAGAATCTTTGGGAAGCTGGACTTAGCCCAAGCGTACCAGCAGTTGCTGGTGGACAATGCCATGGCCAAGGCCCAAATGATTGTAACCCACAGGGGGGCTTTCAGGGTGCTCTGGCTGCAGATTGGGGTAAGCGTGGTGCCGGGCATTTTCCAAAGTCTCATGGACTGTTTCCTGAAAGGTATCCCCAGGGTTCAGCTGTTCTTTGATGAAATTTTGATCACGGCAACAGACACCAAGACCTTCACGGCATGCCTGCAGATGGTGCTGCAGCGTTTCAGTGATGCAGGCCTCCAAGTAAAGAAAGAGAAGTGCTTGCTGGGGGGTCACGGGTGGTATTCCAGGGGTTTGCAGTTGACACACTGGTGAAGATTTCTGCCATTGTCGAAGCATCTATCCCCTCCTCTAAGGCCGAACTACAGGCCTTCCGAGGACTTTTAAATTTCTATCATTAGTTCCTGCCCCACAAGGCCACAGTCACAGAACCCCTCCACTGCCTCCTTGACAAAAACACTCCGTGGGTCTGGGGCCCCAAACATGCCACGGCTTTCTGGGCAGTTAAAGAGCTGCTGTCCTCCAATGCAGTCCTCGCTCATTTTGACGAGTCCCTGCTGGTGGTGCTGGCATGTAATGCCTCTCCCTATGGGGTGGGGGCGGTCCTGGGCCACCACCTGGCTGATGGCTGTGAGGTCCCCATAGCTTACTATTCCTGGACCCTATCTGCAGTGGAGCGCAACTACACACAATTTGATAAGGAAGCCCTGGCATTCGTGGCCAGTCTAAAAAAGTTTCATGATTACTTAGATGGCCAGCCCTTCACCATTGCTATGGACCACAAGCCCCTCTTGGGCCTCCTCGCATCGGACCACCAGACCTCTCAGATGTTGTCGCACCGGGTACTCTGCTGGTCCAACTTCTTGGCGGGGTACCAGTATGCACTTGTCCACCGGCCCGGTAAGGTGATGGGCCATGTGGATGCTCTCAGCCGGCTGCCGCTACTGTCCTGTAACCTGGCCCCAGCTCATCAGGTCACCCAGCTTGAGGACCTGCCCAACCACCCAGTACAGGTAGTTGAGGTGTCCTACCACACCGCCAGGGATTGCGTCCTCTCCCGGGTCTTGGACTGGGTAGGGAGGAGATGGCCCACCAGTTCGGTGGACCCAGAATTTGCTGCTTTTTCATCCAGGAGGGATGAGCCCTCATCACATAAGGGCTGCATACTTTGGGGCAGCAGAGTAATTATACTGGCACCGCTGCGCCAGACGGTCCTAACCGCACTACACGAAATGCACCTGGGCATAGTGCGAATGAAAGCGCTGGCGCGGAGCTATGTATGGTGGCTGGGATTAGACAGAGAAATTGAAGATTGGGTTAAGCGCTGCCAGGCATGTCAAGAATCATGGCCCGACCTCCCCAAAGGCCCCAGTGAATCCATGGGAGTCCTCCCATAAACCCTGATCCAGGCTTCATCTGAATTTTGCAGGTCCCTTCCAGGGCCAAATCTTTTTTTATCTTGGTGGACTCTTACATCAAGTGGTTGGAGGTGGTCCCGGTTGTAAGGCCACATCCAAGGCCACCATCCAGGCACTGTGGTGGATCTTTAGCACACATGGCATCCCTGACTCGCTGGTAATGGACAATGGTACGGCATTCACCTGAGGTGTACATTAACGAAACAGGGTGTACTTCACTGCTCTGTACTTCCTGAATATATGGAAAGTAACCTGCTGAACAGGTTCAAACTGCTTCTTGAAACATTTGTGTCATTTTTACCCTGTACCTCTTCCAAATAGGGACCCAAAGCAATTTACATATATATTTTATGTTATTATATAGTTAACAGGGTACAGAAAAGAGGTGTGTCAAGAAATCAGAACATTATTTATCATCATCAGTTTTTATGTTTTACCTTTGTTGAGGATGCAGTTCTGATGTCTGATACATAGAACAAGAGTCGGATATCTTCACAACTCAATTACAATAATTTCTCAGTATAACAATGAACTTTTTTAAAGCATACCAAAGCACACTGAATTATAAACAGTTTAGGATAATGATTTTAAAATTACATTTATGACTCTTTCTTTAAATAAACTCTATATATTGCTTACTTAGTATTATTTTAAACTATTTGTTTTTCTTTAAACAGATAGATGTGTAACATATATAAATAACTATTAAAATATTATACATTAATAGTGACTATAATTTCTCCCTATCTTTGTGATTATTTCAGGAGGTGCCAACTTTTTGTATCAGGTAATACAAACTCGTCATCAGTTATTAATCTTGACCATAATGTGAGTAATATGCTTTCCATTTCTGCTGAAATTTTACAATTGGTCTTTTATTTATTATGTTCATGGGGAGGGCAGGGTAGAAATCCAAATAAATAAATAAATAAATGTTCATTAAGTTCATCATTACTGCATATTCAGCTAATTTGTCACACCAGGCTTCTTTAGTTGGACAATCTTTTGTCTTTCAAATAGATGTGCTTGCCACAGTAACATATATCTGAATAACTCTTGTGATTTTTTTCAACATTATCTGGAATCATTCCCAATAGCATTATCTCTGGATTCAATGAGAATTTGATTTTAAGCATTTTCTGAATCTCTGTAAGCATTTCAATTCTGTATTTCCTCGCTTTTTGCAAGACCACCAAATACAGTAAAATGTGCCTTCTAATTCCTTACAACAGATTCCTTTGTAGTTGTCCATTTTGTGGATATCCATTGGAGTAAAATACCAATGGAAGAATATCTTGTGCCAATTTCTCTTAAAGCCTGACAGGCTGTAAATCTTATATCTTTCATCCATAGATTTTCCCAGTGTGAAATCTTTATCAACATTCTGCATCCATTTTATCATGAATATTTTAACTTGTTCCATCTCTGTATCATATTGGAGTAATAGTTTATAGAGCTGTCCTAGCAAATGGTCTTTATGCTGTGTAATTTTTTTTCAAACTCAGTCAAATCTCTTACTCCTCTTTTTGTAAGAAGATTTTTCTTAAGTCTGGAGTTTGATTGAAGGTAGACTAACTATTGTATCTTCTTCCCTTCTCCTTGAATCTTTTGCCAAGTTTTGATTTCACCTTTGGCATTTATCATATCTTCATATGTTAAAAAGTTGTTGTTTCTTCTCTCGTGCTTATTGTAATATGCATGTCTTGGTGACATAATAGGAGATGCCATATGGGGCTGGTACTTTGTCTTAAAGACCCCCAAGCCTAGAGTAAACCGTCTCTAATTATGTAGTTTTTGTCATGTTCTTTATTTTTCCAAGTTAATTTTTCAGTTGAAAGAAGGTAATGCAGTCCATATTCTAGCCCCACAGGATCTAGTTTCATGAGTCTATCATTTGGATTTTTAATCCATTTTGCAATCCATGCTGGTTTAGCTGCTAGATGGTGTAGCTTAATATTGGGAACTGCCAACCTTCCTTTCTTTTTAAACATCCTGCAACACTTTAAATTTAATTCTTGGTTTTCTACCATTCCAAATAAATGCATTTATTTGTTTCCAACAGTCCATCCAAAAAAATTTCTTGTATGGAAATTGGTAGCATCTGGAATAAAAAAAATAATTTTGGCAATACATTCATTTTTATTGTGGAGGTTCTTCCCAGCCATGATAATTTTAGTTTAGACCATTTTGCCAAGTCTCCTTGTATCTTTATCCACATAGTTTTGTAGTTGCCATTTAGCAGTGTATCATTTTGTCTGAACAGATGAATTCCCAAATACTTAATAGTCTTTAATGTTGTTTCACATCCTGTAATTCTCTTAACAGAATCCTCTTCCTGTTGTGTTAGACATTTTGTGATTATTTTAGTTTTATTCCTATTAATTCTGTATTCTGAGAAGGACCCAAACATTTGTTCTATTACATTTAGCAACAAAATATGAGGGTCCATGATTGTTAAGACAACACCATCTGCACAGCTTCTAAGTTTAAATTCTTCTCCATCAAGTCTCAGTGTTTGGATCTTGTCCTATCTTGGAGGTTAGCACTTCCAATGCAAGAATAAATAGAAGTGGATATAGTGAACATCTTTGACGTGTGCCCTTTTCTATTTCAAATCTGTCTGTTAATAGTGCATTTATTATAGTTTTTGCCAGGGGTCTTTTCGTAGAAAAACAGCTGCAGGAGCTCATTAGCATATGGTATGCTAATGAGTTATTAGGCTATTAGCATATGCCACACCCCCTGACATCACCGGAAGTGATGTCAGAAGGGGAAGCAAAAGGGGGGAGGCATCTTCAAAAGCCTCCCCTTCCCTTCCCCAGCTGGTCTGGGTGGGGGAGCTAAGAGAGAAGGGGTTTAAAGTTTAAACTCCTTCTCATGAGAGTTGGGCCACAGAAGGAGGAAAGAGGGAAGGAAAGAGAGAGAGTAGAGAGAAGGAAAGAAGGAAGGAAAGAGGGAAAGAAAGAGAAGGAAAGGGGAGGGGAAGAAAGAAAGGGAAGAAGGAGGGAAACAGGGAAAGGAGGAAAAAAGAGAAGAGAAGAAGGTGGAAAAGAAAGAGAGAAGAGAAGAAGGAGGGAAAGAGGAAAAAGAGAGAAGGAAAGGAGGGAATGAAAGAAATTCAGCAGCAATTCAGCCCCATTATATCCTATGGGCCATTGAAGTCAATGGTGAAAACATAGGGTATATTCTGGGGAGCTGGAGGGGAGGCAGTTTGAGGGAGAGGATCCAAACTCACAGGGTAGCTGATGGAGCCTCTCCCCAAGATACCCACCAAGTTTCAAGAACAGTGAACCAGGGAGTCCAATTCTATGGGCCCCCAAACAGGTTGCCCCTATTCCTTCCATTGTTCTCTATGATGGGGAAAAAGTTGATTTTTTCCCACCATAGAGAACAATGTAGGGAATAGGGGCAACCTGTTTAGAGGCCCATAGAATTGGACCCCCTGATCCTATGTTCTTGAAACTTGGTGGGTATCTTGGGGAGAGGCTCCATCAGCTACCCCGTGAGTTTGGAGCCTCTCCATCAAACCCTCTCCCCTCCATCCCCCAGAATATACCCTATGTTTTCACCATTGACTTCAATGGCCCATAGGATATAATGGAGCTGAAGTTGACATTCGGCTGCCTGAAAGACTCCCTGGGACGCCAGCTGGGGACGGGGCTTGGCTCCTGAGCTCCCGGAGCTGCGCTCCAGTGAGCTCCCCCCCCAAAAGACCCCTGGTTTTTGCATATTGTTTTGCAATCTGTGCATTCAAACCTGCTTTAACTTCAGTATCCTCTGAACCTATTCTTGCATTAAAATCACCGCATAAAATAATATTTTCAATAGAATATGCAATTCGTTTAAATACTTTGGCATTACCTTTAGAGAGACTTTACACTGGACTACTCATGCTGCTTCTGTCAAATTGTCAGCACTAAGACTGGTTGGGATTATTTTGAGCTTCTACCACTCCAAGGGAGGTTGCCTGACAGACCCAGTTCTGAAACTAGACAAGATCAAGGTTATGCCCATCTCTTGTATGGAGTCCGTGATTCCCCAGTGCAGGAAGCGATGAGAGATGGCACCTCTTTATTCTTTTTGACTGTGACTATATTAAACCTGGAAGGGGGAACCCAATTGAGGGTGCGAGCCCTTTTGGAGCCCGGTTGCTCTCGTGACCTGATTAGCCCATCACTTGTTACAGAACTAGGAGCTGGGACTGTGAAATTAGATGACCCCATAGTGTTTACCCAAATGGATGGCACCTCTATGTGGTCGTGTCAACACCAGACAGTAGCCATGACTTATGGGGATGGCGGGGCACTGGGAACAACATGCCTTTATAATACACCCCACTGCCCAGTTCCCCATGGTATTGGATAGCCTGTGGCTAGCGACTCACGACCCCTATGTGCAGTGGAGTCGAGGCACAATGACTTTCTTGGATCCCCATTGCAAAGCCCACCAATGGAATCCAGAGTAGGGGTTGAAACGCACTCCACTCTGATGTGCATAGGCCTTGCCAGGGATGAGTTGAATTCCATTCCTGAGGAGTATAGAGACTTGGGGAGGGTGTTTGAAGAATGGGAGGCTGATGAGCTCCCCCCTCATAGAAAAACTGACTGTGCTATTGAAATCCTTGAAGGACATAACATGCCTAAAGGCAAGTTGTATGCTATGAACCCAGCTGAGAAGGAGGAGTTGAGGCGGTTCATCAACAAAAACCTCAAATGGGGTTTTATTCGACCAGCCACTTCCTGTTTTGCAGCCCCTGTCCTCTTCAGGAAAAAGAAGGACGGGGGGTTTCAGTTGTGTACTGACTATAGCGGTCTGAACACGGTGTCAATGTCAGATGCCTACCCTCTGCCCCTTAGCAAAGATCTGTTGGGGGAGGCTGCCACAGGGAGAATTTTCACGGAGCTGGATTTACGTGATGCCTACTTTCGTGTCAGGATTCGGGAAGGTGATGAGCATAAGACTGTCTTCAACACCCCTCTGGGACAATTTGAATATGTGGTCATGCCTTTCGGCTTGGCTGGTGCTCTGGGGGTGTTCATGAATTTGATTAATGAAGTTTTTACACAAGCACTTATTCAAAGGAGTGGTTTGCTAGCTAGATGCTGTGTTGGTGTATCCCCAGGACTTTGACTCGCATGTAAAGTTAGTATGGGAGGTATTGACTGCTCTCTATAATAACCAGCTGTTTGCGCAGTTATCCAAATGCAAGTTCTATAAGACTGAGATAGATTTCTTGGGCAATCGGATTACCCAGTAAGGGTTGGGGATGGATCCTAAGAAGGTGCAAGATGTCTTGGGGTGTGAGCCCCCAAAACCAGATGACAGCTTCAAAGTTTCTTGGGATTCTTGAATTTTATCCCCAGCTTTGCACAGGTGTCCCTATCCCTAACTGACTTGTTAAAGACTAAGGGGAAGGGGCCCGATGCCACGAAGGGGGGAAGTAAACTGAATTGGACTCCAGGTGGTTAACCTGGTCTAATATCCCCACCTCCTTATCCCACACCGACTAGTTTTGCTTGGTGGCATTAAATTTGCAGGAGACATAACTGAGGGGATGCAGTTTGCCGTCAGTTCCCTCTTGTAAGATCGCCCACCATGGCCACATCTGATGCATCAACTTGCACAATGAACTTTCGGATTTTGTCTGGGTGGGGTAACACTGGCTCAGAGGTGAAAAGAGACTTAAGACACTTGAACACCTCTTGGCATTCAAAGGTCCATTGCAACCCTGCCCCAGGTTTGGTGCTCTCTGGACCTTTCCCTTTAGTCTTTAGGAGGTCCATCAGGGGCAGGCTGACCTAGGCAAAGTTTGATAGTAAGGTTCTATAAAAGTTCACAAAACCTAAGCATTGGAGTTGGCGGCGGGTTTGAGAGGCCTCCCGCCCCAGGACATATTGAACCTTGGCATGATCCATCTCCAGACCATGAGGAGATATGTGGTAGCCCAGGAAGTCCACCTCGGTCTGGTTGAACTCACATTTAGACAGCTTAGCAAAAAGTCTGTGGTCATATAGTGTCTGCAATACTTCCTGCACAACTTTACATGAGACTGCTTGCCAGGGGAGTACAGTAAAATGTCATCTAAGTAAACAAGGGCCTCCTTAAACAAGTGCTTGTGTAACACTTCATTGATTAAGTTCATGAAGACCCCTGGAGCCCCTTGGAGCCCAAATGGCATCACACGGTGCTCGAACTGGCCAAACGGAGTATTGAATCTACTCATCCCCCTCCTTTATTTTGTACTCATCCCTCTCCTTTAAACACACCTGAAAGTACGCATCCTGCAAATTCAGTTTTGTGAAGATCTTCCCCATGGTGGCCTCCACCAAAAGATCTTTGATTAGGGGGAGTCGGTAAGCATTGGTGGTGGACACTGCATTCAACCCCCTATAGTCCATGAACAACTGAAGACCCCCCTTCTTCTTTTTCCAAAAGAGGACTGGGGCGGCAAATGGGGCAGAGGCAGGGTGTATGAAACCGCAGGCCAAGTTTTTGTCAATGAACTTCTGAAGCTCCTCCTTTTCCCCTGGGCTCATGGCGTACAGCTTGCCTTGGGCAATATCTGCCCCAGGAGCAATTCAATGGTACAATCGGAGTTTCGATGAGGTGGTAGCTCATCCGCTTCCTCCTCCTTAAACATGTTGGCTAAGTCTCTGTATTCTGTGGGGATGGCCAAGAGTTCGTCTTGCATTGAGCAAACTCGCAGGGGTTCTTCTGGAGGTGCTGGCCCCCAGTTCTCTTCCCAGGAGTGGGTCGGGCACCTTGGCACTATAAAGTGCACTTTCCCTTCATCCCAGATAATGTACGGGTGTCAGGTAATCCTGCCATAAGATGGATGAAGGGGAAGGAGGGAGGGAAGGACTGGCGTTCTCGCTTTCTGGAATGTGGGGAGTAGTACAGGTTGTCTGGGAGACCCAGATTTACTATGACTAGAGAGAATGTTATCTCAGCAGATGGCCTTAGGTCCCAAGCTCTCTCTTTCACTGTCAGGGATATTCTGGTCAACTGTTATTTACAGCTGAAGCTGCTTTTGCCACGCGTGTGCTTAGTAGCAATTGGTGGGTAGGTTGGGGGGGCATTTTGAACGAAGTATAACTGGAGGTGTCAGGAAGCTCTTGGCATCACTGACAAAGCATTGCTAATGTATATCTATGAACAGCTTTCAATAAACGCTATCTTCTTTATGAAGCCTGGTGTTTGACTGACTTTCTGGAGAACTTGACAATGGGTTGTGGTCATGTAACCATGGGCTCTCCAATACCAGAGGGAACTGGGCAATGGGGTAATCATAAAGGGTCAGTGCTCCCAATGATCCCCCACCCCACCTGCAGCAGTACCATTTCCAATTTACATGGCTCCTTCATTTATTTATTATCTATTTATTGCTTCAATTTATGCCCCACCCTCCCCACAGACAGGCTCAGGGTGGCTGAGCCATCCATCTGGGTGAAGATAATGGGGTCGGGGAGTTTGACTACTAGAGCCCCTAGTCCCATAACCAGAGAGGGTTTAATCAAGTCTCTGGCATACCCTGAGTCTATCAAAGCCCACACCCTCACATGCGCCCCCAGCTTGGGGTTCATTACAGTCACAGTCATGAAAAAGCAGCAAATCCCTGCTGGCTCATCCTCCTCTTTGCTGCTAGGCTCCAAACACCCCTCTGGGAATTTGAGTTTGCCCGTGCTCTTCCTTAGTGGGGTGTCTTGTCTTTTCTTCTCTGGTACTTTGGGCCCTGGGTCAGCCCCCCCCCCAACTCTGGGCAGGAAGTGGCATAGTGCCCACTTGCTCCATGTCTGAGGCAGAGGCCTGTTGAAAAACTCTGCTGTACTTATGGCCACTTTGTGACACTGATCACGTTGCATCAATCACACTGTGTTGTGTAAGGTTTTCATTTCCAGACCTGCAATTATTGTGTAGAAAAACAAAAATTCTGGGCAGCAAATGGCACAGGCTGAGTCATGTGGTATGTGGCAACACTGTATAAAACCAGCAGCCTAATAGCCAAGATGGGGAGGATCGGCAAGGGTTTATGCAGAAGGAGTGGGAAATTACATGCTTCCTAATGTGTAATTCTGTTTGCAAAGACTGGAGGAGCAAGTGGCTGACTTTTACTCTGTCTTTTTATCATTCAAACAGCCTTTCCCCCTCCTTAAAGCATGAAAGCCGGGCTGACATTTTTCCTGCCATGGATGTTTCCAGTTCTTCTCTGAATTTCTCCCTAGAGGCATGGATTCTGAATTACATTCCAGTGCCTCAAGGGATCCATGATAGGAAGTTAAGGCTGTGGCTCAGTGGTGGAGCATCTGCTTTACATGCAGAAGGTTCCTGGTCAATCCCTGGTGTCTCCAAATTAAAAGGGGGAGGAAGAGGAGGAGATTGGACTTATACCCCACCCTTCACTACCCAAAGGAGTCTCAGAGCGGCTGACAATCTCCTTTTGCTTCCACTCCCCACAAGAGACAATCTGTGAGGTAGGTGGGGCTGAGAGAGCTCTTTTGAGAACTGCTCTTGAAAGAACAGTAGGAAGTCTTCTGCCAGATACCCTAAAGAACTATTGCCAGTCACAGTCAACAAGGTTGATCATGCAGGGCAGCTTCATGTGTTCATGAGAATCTACTGTGGTTTTTGAAGGTATAAGTTGCTATGAGTGTAGGGGAGATGAATCAGATTGGAGGAGTGTCATGTATCGAGGGGACTAAACTAGAGATGTGAAGGCCCAGAAAAAAACCTGGAAAAATTCGGGGGGGGGAGGTTTTTCCCGTTTTTCCCCTGAAGCCTTTTTTCCCCGAAAAATTGAAAAAAGACAAGGTGTTCAAATATTTTTTAAATCATTTCTAAAAAAAAATGCCTATAGTATCAGATTAATCTAATTTCTGTGCACTGAGGACAAGCAAGTCCTAGGTTACACACTGAACTCTCCAATGCAAGAACAAGATGCATTTCTTCCTTTAGGAGGTGCTATTGTTACAAGAAAAGAAAAAGGTTTCAGTTTTGTTTTTGCATGTGGGTGGGTATACTGGCACTCAGGCTTCACTACGCCTCAAAGCACTGGAAGAAAATACAGAACAACAAAAAGGACCTGAAAGTATATACTTAATCATTTAGCTACATTAGTTTATCTTTATGACCTTTGTGTAAATAATAATTTAATTACTACTAATCTGGTTCTTTACTTCCTGCCACCCCACCCACAACCATAGATTAGTGTCTTCTTGCAAACTAACCATTAAATTATTTTTCTTTCTTCCTACTCCCCTCAAGAAAATGGTAAAATCAATATCTACCATATGGAGGCATTTTCACATTACAAGTTCTTCTGAGAAGAAAAATGTGATTTGCAAATATTGTCAGATGAAATATGCATTTCCAAATGCTACCAGGATGACAAAACACATTCTTGTATGTAACAAGTGTCCTGTAGATATTAAAAAAATCCTTCATGGATCTAAGTGAAGAGGACCACAATGATGAAAATGCACATAGTTTTTCTCAATGTTCTCATTCAAGAAGTCCTCTTGGCATTGAAAGGACATGACCATAAATTCGGTTGGCATGCTTATTTATGGTATGAGAAATACAAAATGGATAATTTTTTAAACATCACTTCATAAGAAGATCATTGTTTATGACCTGGATGAGATATAGAAGATTTTTTTTGATGCAAGACTATTATGGATAGTACCGGCTGAAGTAATTAAACCACTTTCAAGACATAAAGGTGAAAATTGGATACCTTATAGAGACATCTTGAAGTTAGAAGGGGGTAGTTTCGTGATAAGAGTTAGGGAAGAACTGGAATTTGAATATGATTGGTTAAACTATAGACAGATTCATGATTTATTTAAAGCTGATAAAAAGAGGTATGGCTTCAGAAAGGAGAATAAAGAAATTGAAGCAGTGTGGGCTGAGGAGGGGGGAAAAATGATTTCAAAAATGTATAAAATTTTGTTAAAATGGTATACGGAGGATGAGGTTGTAAAAGAACAGATGGTAAAATGGGCTATAAATATAAATAAAGAAATAGATATGTCAACTTGGGAGGGTCTGTGGAAAAAGTCAATTAAAATTTCAACATTTGTTAATGTGAAAGAAAACTGTTATAAAATGATGTATAGATGGTATATGACACCAAAAAAATTGCTAATATGAATGAGAACTTGTCTAACAAATGTTGGAAGTGCAAAAAAAAGGAAGGCTCATTTTATCATATGTGGTGGACTTGTGATAAAGCGGCAGCCTATTGGACAGAGATTCATAATGAAATACAGAAGATCTTGAAGTGTACTTTGAAAAAACAACCTGAAATTGCTGGAAGCCACGAGGGGGGCGAGGAAGGGGATAATTGAAAAGGATGTATTTAAAAGTATTTTGAGATGTGGAACATGTTAATATATCCTATTAATAAAAGTTTTATTAAAAAAAAAGAAGTCCTCTTTCTTCTCCATCTGTAACACCAGCAGCAACACAAAGTGTTGTCCCATCAGCAGCATCTTCAAGTGAACAGATACTGAAGACAGCTGCATCCAAAAATTATTCAATTAATTCATTTGCAGACAAGATGACTCCTGAAGATCAGGAAAAAAATGATCAAGCACCTGCAAGAGCAATATATTCTTCTGGAACACCATTTTCAAAAACTGAAAATACATACTGGCAGGACGCTTTAAAATTACTAAGACCATCATACCATCTGCCCAGCAGACGTTCTTTGAGCAAGCCTCTTTTGGAGTCGGAATATGAATGGGTAATGGAATCTGTGTAAGGAGAAATTAATGAAGCCCCGTGTCTTGCACTACTTACAGATGGATGGACAAATGTGAGAGGAGAAGGAATTATAAATTTTATTATAACAACAGCTCAACCAGATTTTTACAAAAGCATTGAAACTGGAGCAGATTATATCAGCTGTAAAATATGTGAAGTCCTACAGAAAATTGGGAGTAGTAAAGTATTTGCTTTGCTGACTGACAATGCCAGCAATATGAAAGTGGCATGGGAGATCATAATGGATAAGTATCCACATATTACTGCAGTAGGAAGTACATCTCATGGCCTAAACTAGCTTCTTAATGATATTATGAAACTGGATACCCTTCAAATGATCTATAGACAAGCAAAAGAAGCTATAAAACATGTAAAAGGTACTCATATTGTAGCTTCAGTTTTCAAGAAGCAAGTAGAAAAAAATGCAAAGAATAAAATAGTGACACTGAAGCTCTGTTACTTCTGGAATTTTTAGAAATTGTTTTGTGGAGGTTTTTTGTCTGTTCCACATAAACTAGTAAACAGTTCAGGAGTTTGTTGCTCCATTTGTTACAATTACAAATAAATATTATTAAAAAAGTAAATTCTGTTTGTAATAATTGTTTGGATACACTATTTTTTAATATGCTAGTTGTGATAATTTCATGCCAAGTAAAATTGTCCATAGTCATATTTTATGTTCCTAACAGTAACAGAATGACTTTCAATCTGGAAAAGAAAAAAAGAAGTGCTAATGTAGCATTTCTTTCTGAGCTTCGAAATTTCTGGAAATTGTACATCTCTAGACTGAACCCTTTCCACTGTGTCAGTTTCCTGATGGTACCTGTCAGTTATTCCTTCAAGGCAAGCAGCAAGTCCAGGGAGGTTTTAAATCTGGGGAAAAGACAAGAGGAGAAAGGATTTCCCCTCCCTCCACACAGAACAATCCTGACCAGTCCCCACTTGTTGGCAGCTTAACCCCAGTCCAGAGCATTGATGTACACAGAAAGAGGAGTCTTCACCCTGTATTAAATACTGGGTTCAAGATGCATTACAGTGAATAGCTCTACTTTATTAAGAGATTTCAGGAACATTACAAGATGAACTCCAGGGCTGCTACCCTGTTTAAATAGCATGGAATCAGATTAACAGATTTATTGAGTTTTCTCCAGTACACACACACACACACACATTTCAGTGAGTGTCCTTTGTTAAGTATGTGTATTTGTTTTTTAAAGAAAGAGAACATGAAAATTATTTGTTGTGGCAGGACAGTAAAAATGAAGAGAATCACAAATAGACGAAACTGTTTTCTTCAAGGCAATAGACTCTGAAGCATTAAAGCAAAGAAACCCTTCCAATAATTGGAATTTGGGAAGATCAATACCACTGACAACAATTCAGAGAGATTCTTTTCTCTTAAGATCCAATCCAGGACTGTTGAAAAACAAAACTGTGAGAAATGTGAATCCCTTTGGGCTTCATGTTTCCTTTGCTGGAAGGAAGAAGGAGCTGGCAGATGATGGGGAAGTAAAAACTGTGCCACTGATTCTCTGCTCTAGTGGAACAAAGGCCTGTCCGGCTCCACTGCAGCTGGATAAATTTTGGGTGCTTTCTAAGGACATCAAGGCCACATTGCTCCTCTTTACTTCTCCCTGATAGCTGTCATTCAGGGGTAACCTTTATGCCAGTGATGGCGAACCTTTTAGAGACCGAGTGCCCAAACTGCAACCCAAAACCCACTTATTTATCACAAAGTGCCAAGAGGACACACACATGACTGGTCCATCAGTCAGTATTGTCTACTCGGACTGGCAGTGGCTCTCAGGGTCTCAGGCAGAGGACTTTCGTGTCTCCTGCTGCCAGATCTTTTAACTAGAGATGCTGGGGATTGAACTCCCCAGGACTTCCTCCTGGGCTGTGAAATTCACGGGGCTTCTTCCTCTGGGTCAACTGAGCATAGGACTTCTGATCCGGGGGAGAAAGACCTGTGGAACACAGTAGGGCTCACCTGGGAGTAAACATGCACCGAATCGCCTTGTAAGGGAGTGAGCAGAGTTTTGTTTTGTTTAAAAAAAAATAGGGAGCAATGCAAAGTAGCTTTAAAGAGAAGGCCCCTCACACCCCCTTCTTTTGTCACCTACGTTGCCTTTTCCCAGTGCTCCTTGGCAGGCTGCGGCCGGCTATGACCCTACGCTGTGCATCTGCTCAGTCATTCCTACCCTTAAAATAACAAAATATTACTTGCTTATTTTAAGTAGGAATCACATGTCACATATATAATTTGAAACATGTCATTTTAATATATTTAAAAGTACCTATCTTTTTTTATGCTAAGTGACCTACAAATCCCTAAAATGTCTAGGATTAAATCAGAACGGAGCCAGGATGGTCCACTTCTTAAAATCATATTTATTTATCTATTTATTGGACTTATCCCCCACCCTCCCCACCAAAGCAGGCTCAGGGCAGCTTTCAAAGAATAAAACATAAAAACAATCATATGAAATCATACTTACGACAAACTCCCATTAATAAATAAAATTCAGTCCACGGTTTCAGAACAGGTCCTAACTATAATTAGTAGAGTGGCCCACTCCATCTCATTAGACTGTATGGAGGCCTGGCTGAGTGGTGGAGCGTGTGCCCTGCATCCACGCAGAGGGTCCCGGGGCCCTGGTCATCAAGTTAAGGGAGGAGGTGATGTGAAGAACCTCTGCCTGACACCTCAGAGAGCCACCGCCAGCCAGAGGAGACACTACTGGCCTTCATACGCCAAGGATGGTCTGATAGGGTATAAAGGAGGTTTATGTGTTCAAACCACAGGTCTGTGGGGTGTCTGAACTAAGCCACACCACTAGTGGAAATTCAGATCAATAATGGAGCCTCGGGATTCAATTATGGGATTTGCCTTGCATCAGCTACAGAACATTTGAAGTCTTGGGAAAGTTTTTTGACATGTGAAGTCAACGTGTTCTTCCTCTTTCCTGAGTTGCTACAGCAGTTCCCAAGCATAATGGATTTCTTGCACGGAGGATAGGAAGACCCTGAGGTTGATTAATCACACCACTGCACCTGAAGCAGTGAGGACGATAGATTGAGGTCAGTGCAGCAAAAAACACAAAAGAACAAAATGAAATTTCCATTAAATGTGACAGTTTAACTGAGCTGTAAGGAAAAAAATAAGTGGCTCTTAATTGATGCTGAAATGATGCATCGGGTCCCCATTACTTGAGGTTTAATTCCCGAATAAAGAAAATCCTTCATTTAATAGTCTCTCACAATGACTAATTGCTACCTTCTGCCAGTCCCATAAGGTGCTCAATAGCCAAATTATCACTTCTTTATATTTCAGTAATAGCGGAGCTCTCTAATGAAAGACCTCAGATCATGCAAGCAGCTCATGAAAGAGTTTAACAAGACATAAAGGAGTCCTGTACAACATGGAATATCTGCATGGACTTACATTTTATGCTCATATTAATGTCAGATTAGTTCCTTGGGAGTCGTGTAACTGTAATGAAAGGTTGAGGAACAACTTGAGGTCATTCAGTTCCTCTTGAATCCCCCAGTTCCATCCTTCCCTGTTGAGTGTCCATTTTTCTCTGCGTAGGAGTGGGAAGCTCAGCTGTCCCATCTCAGTCCTTCTCTTGAGTAGGGAGTCTGAGAACATCACAACCAGCAGGGTTGGCAAGTGAGCACCTGGTGCCTGACTGCTGTGGCTGCCCCGTAACTGACCCTCCCACTTTCCCTCTTCACTGCACCTGTGGGGATGTCCATGGGGCCGCCTGATGAGAGGTGGACGGGGCAGCCCAGCAAGTTGATGGTGAGAGACCAGGAAGGGTGGCTGCCTCCTTCCCTTCCCACCTCCCCATAGAGGAGATGGGTCTGCAAGGGAGTGGGAGGTGTGGAGGGGGCTGCTAAGGGTCCAAGCAGCAGGACTGAAGGGTTGGTGCCCTGCTCCCGGCTGGCAAGCTGGCAGGCTGGGTGCTCGAGAAGCCCTACTTGTGACTCCCATGGCATGGGCATGACAGATGACTTCTGGCTCCACCCTCTGAGTGTCACAGCCAATCCCTGGTCCACAGTCCTGTATGAGTCATGCAGGTTCATCTCTGTTAAGGTGGCAGTAGACCACAGATGGGTGAGAGGGTCGAGGGAGAACCCCAAGACTCCAGCTGGCCGTCTCTTCTTATTTCATTTATATCCCACCTTTCTCCCCAAAGTGGCTTACATCACTCTCCTCTCTGTCCTGTCTGCACAATAACCCTGTGAGGTAGGCTAGGCTGGAAGGGTGTGACTGGCCTGAAGGCACCCAGCAAACTTCCATGGCAGAGTGAGGATTTGAACTTGAGTTTCCCAGATCCTAGTCTGACCCTTTAACTGCTACACCCATGCTGTTCCTCAAGGTCTGAGTCAAGGAGGGGCCAAGGAGGGGGTGGGGAAGTGTAGGGGCTGAATAGAGGAGGTCCAGACTTTCAGGAGCTCTATCAGCATGGTGGAGACAGTAGTGAAGTGCTGTGTTTAGTGAACCTTTCCCTGGATAAAACCTCTCCATCCCTCTCCTCGAGGCAGGAGAACCAGCTGTCAGTTCTTGTAACCCTGGGTGTGGGTGAAGACCATTAGAGATCCATGGAAGAGACAGTGCAGATTCTTGTGTTAAAATAAGGGGTCTGTATGAGTTGAGAAGGGGAAGTACTTCCTTTTATCTGTTCTAACCCGACTGCTCAGCAATTTCATGGAGTGCCCACGAGTTCTTGTACTGTGAGAAAGGGAGAAAGGACTTCTTTCTCAACCTGCTCTATCCCATGCATAATCTTATAAACCTCGATCATGTCACCCCTCAGCCATTGTTTCTCCAAGCTAAAGAGCCCCAAGCGTTTTAACCTTTCTTCATAGGGAAAGTGTTCCAACCCTTTGATCATTCTAGTTGCCCTTCTCTGCACTTTTTCCAATGCTATAATATCCTTTTTGAGGTGTGGCAACCAGAACTGTACACAGTATTCTAAATGAGGTTGCACCAATGATTTATACAGGGGCATTATGATACTGGCTGATTTGTTTTCAATTCCCTTCCTAATAATCTCCAGCATAGCATTGGCCTTCTTTATTGCAGTTACACACTGTCTAGACATTTTCATTGAGTTACAGTGATTCAGGGATGCTGTGTGTGCTAAAGATCCACCACATTGCCTTGGATGAGATGGAAGGCACTGGGACCTCCAACCACTTGGTATAAGAGTCCACCAAGATAAAAAAGATTTGGCCCTGTAATGGACCCGCAAAATCCAGATGAAGCCTGGACCAGGGTTTATGGGAGGACTCTCAGGGACTCACCAGGGCCTTTGGGGGGTTGGGCCATGATTCTTGACATTCCTGGAAGCGCTTAACCTGATCTTTGATTTCTCCATCTAATCCTGGCCACCATATGTAGCTCCGCACCAGTGCTTTCATTCAAACTATGCCCGAGTGTGTTTTGTGTAGTGCGGTTAGGACCCTCTGGCACAGCGGTGCTGGTAGAATTACTCTGCCACCCCAGAGTATGCAGCCTTTATGCGATGAGAGCCCATCCCTTCTGGGGTGAGCAGGCCCAAGAGGGGCTTGTGGTCTGTAGCAATGGTGAAGGGTTGGCCGTATAAGTAATCATGAAACTTTTTTACACTGGCCACAATTGCCAGGGCTTCCTTATCAATCTGCGCATAATTGCTCTCTGCCACAGATAGTCTCCAGGAATAGTAAGCTATGGGGACCTCACAGCCATCAGCCAGGTGGTGACCCAGGACCGCCCCCACCCCATAGGGAGAAGCATCACATGTCAGCACCACCAGCAGGGCCTTGTCAAAATGGGTGAGGACCACATTGGAGGAGAGCAGCTTTTTAACCCCCCGGAAGGCCGTGGTATGGAGTGTTTTTGTCGAGGAGGAGGCGGTGGTGGGGTTCCATGACCATGGCCTTGTGGGGCAGGAACTAATGATAGAAATGTAAAAGTCCAAGGAAAGCCTGTAGTTCAGCCTTAGAGGAGGGGGTAGTTGCTTGGACAATGGTGTGGGGTGGATCCCCTGAGTGTCAACTGCAAACCCCAGGAATTCTACCTGCGGAACCCCCAGCAAGCACTTCTCCCTTTTTACTTTAAGGCCAGGCTTTGTTGAAGTGCTTTAGCACCAGCTGCAGCTGGGCCGTGAAGGTCTCGTGTCCGGAGCCATGATTAAAACATTGTCAAAGAATGGCTGGACTCCGGGGATACCTTTAAGAAGACAGTCCATGAGATTTTGGAAAATCTCCGGTGCCACACTCACCCCAAATTGCAGCTGGTGCACCATGAAAGCCCCCCTGTGTGTAACAATAGTTTGAGCCTTGGCCGTGGCAGCGTCCACCAGCAACTGCTGATAGGCTTGAGCTAAGTCCAACTTCCCAAAGATCCTTGCACCCGCCAGGGAGGCTAAAACACGGTTGACCACTGGTACCGGGTAAGCATGATCCTGGAGTGCCTTATTGATTGTGCACTTATAGTCGGCACGTATATGCACGTCCCCATTGGGCTTTACATGGGTGACTTCGGGGTCTCCCACGGAGCATACGTTACTGGTTCCAAACCCCCCTGCTCTGGCTTCCGGCCGGAGTTAAAATGGCGAATTGACGCACTTTGTGATTTGAGCAGAGTGGACAGCAGTATCTGGTGACAGTTTGGGCTTTACCTGGCCCAACGCAGCACTCCCCAGGCGGGGGAGTGGCAAGCAAGCAGCCAAGCCTGAGAGGGGGTTGAGATCGGTGTGGATAAGCCTCGGAGGAGGCTTGTTTACACCTTGATCTCCTTCCGCGAAGAGGACAGTTGCAAATCAGCATTACAGATACCAGCTGGGCTGAGAATTCAGCATAAATCCGTCATCTACCGGCCTCTTTAACATCAAGCTTAACATCGGTTACAGAAGAAGCACTGCGAAACCCCGAGATTACAAGCAAGGTAACAAATGAACAATTGCTTACCGGTTTAAAGAAGAAGGCAAAATCTAAACGTTCGGATAAGTGTAAAAAGCTTCAATGAACTAATCCGCTTGATTTAAAAGTAAAAAGAAAGCTTTCCTTTAGAGAAAACGGCTGAAAAGTAACTTTGTTTTGCATTCCTGTGGTCAGCTAAGACTAAACTTTGCGTAGCAGAAACGAAACTGACTGTGATTCTATGATACAGGAAGTAGGCTAGAGTGGATGTTTTCGATGTTGCTGTGCCGGAAGTAGACGGTCGTTTTAGAGTGTGACACCGGAAGTTGGATTACAGTGACGGACAGATAAACAGGAAGTTCTGAAGGAGCCTACTCTAGCCAGAAAACCATAGAGAAATTGCGCCCGCCATTTTGAGGAGGACTAAATTTTAAAAAGTTATTTTTAAGCCGAAAAAATACTGGAAGAAGCTATAAAGGTGGCGATTTGGCTTGAAGATTGAGAATATAAAGATTGGTTAGTCCTGAACTCGTTTCCAAGACGGATTTGAGGTCAAGACCAAGGGCTGCCTCATCACCTAGTCCAAGAATGACTGCAAAGGAAAAAAAAGAGTGGCAGGCTGCCATGGAAGCGATGGAGAAACGGATGACTGAAGTGCTGCAGAGTTTGGGAAAGCAAATAGAATCACAGCTGCAACAACAGCTGCAACAACAGCTGCAAATACAACTGGAGCAAATAGAACAAGTACAAGTCCAAGTACAGAAAAAAAATATGGAAGAATTGAAAGAACTGGTACTAACAGAAGTGGCAGGGATAAAAAAAGATACAGAAGAAGTTAAAAAAGAGGTTAAAAGTCTGGTGACAAAATCAGAAGAAATGGAACAGAAAGTTAAAAGAACCCTGTCAGAAAATACAAGACTGGAGTCCATGATGGAATATAGGGCCACTCAGAATCACTTGAGACTGAGAGGAATTGAAGAGGAGGAGGATCAGGATTTAAGGGCTTTGGTAATCAACACATTGACAACTTACATAGGGGAGGATGTTGGAGATTTGGATCCAGACTTTGACCTGATTTACAGAGTGAATTCAGCTTATGCCAAGAGAAAGCAATTACCCAGAGATGTGATTGTTCAATTTGTGACTACAAAAATGAAGGAAGACGTTTTCAAGAAGCAATTTACATAACCGTTGGAAATTAATGGAAAAAAAATAATAATTTTGAGAGAAATTCTGAGATCGATTTTACAAGACAGAAAGAAATTCAAGAAACTAACAGATAGGTTAAAAGAAATGAGTATCAGGTTTAGATGGGAAATTCCATACGGAGTATCATTTGCATACAATTCGGTGAGATTTACACTTAAAACCGAAGGAGACATCTACAGATTCAAAGAGAACAACTTTGATGACTTTAAAGATATTTAATTCAAAACAATTATGGATTACAAATTTTTATCTTGGAACGTAAATGGACTAAATTCACCAAACAAAAGAAGATTAGTGAATCACTGGCTAGAGAAACAAAAATGTAATATAATTTGTTTGCAAGAAACGCATATTAGAAAACAGGATAACAAATATCTGATTAATAAAAAATTGGGAGAAGAATTTCATTCATTAGCAGTTAATAAGAAAAAAGGAACAGTGATATACATTACCAAAGAATTGGAACCTAAACAAATCTTCTCAGACAAAGAAGGAAGATATGTTGGCGTGGAAATAATGATGAATAGAAAAAAGACATTACTTGTAAATATATATGCACCCAATGGTGCAAAAGAGACCTTTTTTAATGACTTGACTAAAGAGCTGGACTGTTTAAACTATGATCAAATAATTCTTGCAGGAGACTTTAATGGTACAGTGAACAATGTATTGGACAGAAAGTCCAAAGCAAGTGGAGAGGCGGTTGGAAAGCTGCCAAAAAACTTTTTTCAGCTAATGAAACAAGAGAAACTAGAAGACGTTTGGAGGAAGTGGAACCCCAAGACAAAGGATTATACATTTTATTCTAACAGACATAATTCCTTTTCTAGAATTGATATGATTTGGATGTCAGAGGAGATGGCGCAAAAAACTTATAAAATAGAATTTTTACTGAAAACCAATTCAGATCACAACCCTCTACTTTGGATATCTAAAGAAAAACCTAAACAATTATATTGGAGAATTAATGAGGACTTATTGGACCAAAAATTAATTAATGAAACTTTAAAAAAAGAAACGAAAAGTTTTTTTGAACTGAATTTAGATAAAGGTACTGATATACAAGTCGTATGGGACACGTACAAAGCGGTAATGAGAGGTATGCTTATCTCTCTGAACTCTAAAGACAAAAAACAAAGGATGCAACAACAAAATGACCTCTATGAAAAAATTCGACAAAAAGAAAAGGAATTAAAGAAAAGGCCAGGGAAGAAAAAGATTATTAAAGAGATCCACTTTCTGCAGGATCAATTGAATGTTCTACTAAATAGAGAATTATATTGAAATCTGAAGAAATTACAGCAAAAAGCATTTGAGGGTGCAAATAAACCAGGAAAATTTTTAGCGTGGCAATTGAAAAACAGAAAAGAAAGGAATTTTATAAGTAAGATTACTGAAGATGGAAAGGATGTTATGAATCTGAAAGGCATAAAAAGAGTCTTCTTCAAATACTACGCCAAACTGTTTAAAAAGAAAGGAATCGATCAACAGAAAATTAAGAAATATTTGGAGACTATTGAAGTTCCAGAGCTGGGAAAACAAATTAAAGAGCTATTAAATGGTTTAGTAACAAAGGAAGAGGTGACAATGGCGATAGAAGATGCAAAGTTGGGCAAAGCTCCAGGTCCAGATGGCTTTACAGCAAAGTTTTATAAGAAATTCAAGGAGGAGCTAACCCCTATCTTAGTACTTTTGTCGAACGAGATAAGAAAGACTAAACGTATCCCAGATTAATGGAAAGAAGCAAATATTTCATTGATACCCAAAGAAGGTTTGGACTTAACTGAAGTAAAGAATTATAGACCAATATCGCTATTAAATAATGATTACAAATTATTTGCAAAAATAATTTCAGAAAGGTTGAAAAAATATTTGAAAGATACTATAGCGGAAGAACAAGCTGGTTTTTTACCAAATAGACAAATAAGAGACAATTTAAGAGTGGTGATTGATGCAATTGAATATTATGACAAACATCCAGAAAAGAAGTTGGATTCCTCTTTCTAGATGCGGAAAAAGCTTTTGATAATTTAAATTGGGAGTTCATGCTGCAAGTTATTGAAAAAATGAATATAGGACAGTCTTTTTTAAACATGATTGTGGCAATTTATTCAGAACAGAAAGCAGCTTTGAATATAAATAAAGAGAGAACAGACTTTTTCCAAGTTCAAAAGGGAACACGTCAAGGCTGCCCGTTATCCCCATTGTTGTTTATTTGGATACTGGAAATATTATTGACAGAGATAAGAAAAGACAATAGTATTGAAGGACTTACAGTGAAAGGTTTTGCATATAAATACAGGGCATTTGCAGACGATGTAATGTTTATGATTCAAGATCCAATCGAGAAAATACCACGATTGATGGAAAAAATTGAAGAATTTGGATCAGTTGCGGGATTCTACGTTAATAAAAGTAAAACCAAAGTGATGTGCAAAAATATGACGAAACAAAGACAAACAGAGCTTCAAGAGAAAATTCAACGTGAAGTAGTTACAAAGACTAAATATTTAGGAATTGAATTGACTATGAAAAATATTGATCTGTTCAAAAATAACTATGAAAAGGTTTGGTACAGGATCCAGCAAGATATGAAGAAATGGGATACTTTGAATTTATCATTAATGGGAAGAATCGCAACTGTAAAAATGAATATTTTACCGCGTCTGATGTTTTTATTCCAGACTATTCCAATATTAAAACAAAGGAAAATATTGGACACGTGGCAGAAAGAACTATCTAAATTTGTTTGGGCAGGAAGAAAGCCAAGGATTAAAATGAAAATTCTATGTGATGCAAAGGAAAGAGGAGGTCTACAACTACCAAATTTAAGACTGTACTATGATGCCGTCTGTTTAACATGGTTGGAACAGTGGATCAATCTTGAGAATAAAAAGTTATTGGCTCTAGAAGGGCATGATAACAAATTCGAATGGCATGCATATTTATGGTATGGAAAAGTAAAAATAGATAAATTTTTGAAACACCACTTTATAAGAAGATCACTGTTCGAGACTTGGATGAGATATAGAAAATTCTTCTCAGAAGAAAGACCACTTTGGATAGTACCAGCAGAAGTGATTAATTCATATTCAAGAAATCAAGGGTTAGACTGGCTACCTTATAAAAGTCTTTTAAAATTAGAAGGGAAAAACTTTGTGTTAAAAGACAGATTTGATGTGGAATTTGAATATGATTGGTTGAACTATAGACAGATTTATGACTTATTTAAGACCGACAAAAGAGAACATGGTTTTAGAGAAAATAACACTGAAATTGAAATTGTATGGCTTGAGAAGGGTAAAAAAATGATTTCTAAACTGTACAAGGTTTTATTGAAATGGTACACTGAGGATGAAATTGTAAAAGAGCAAATGATAAAATGGGCGGTAAATATTAATAATGAGATATTAATGACATCTTGGGAATATTTGTGGAAAAAGTCAATGAAAATTTCAACTTGTGTAAATGTTAAAGAGAATTGTTATAAAATGATGTACAGATGGTATATGACGCCTAAAAAAATTGCTATCATAAACGATACTATGTCTAACAAATGTTGGAAATGTAAGAAAAAAGAAGGGTCTTTTTACCATATGTGGTGGACATGTGACAAAGCAGTAAATTTTTGGACTGAGATCCACAATGAGATACAAAAATTTTTGAAATGTACCTTTAAGAAAGACCCACAGATGTTATTGTTAGGTCTTAAAATGGAAGAAATAAATGTAGCCAAGAGAACACTATTATGGTACTTGATTACAGCAGCTAGACTGACTTTTGCTCAATGTTGGAAACAAGATAAAGTACCTGAAACATGGGAATGGATTAAAAAGACGTTGTTTATGGCAGAAATGGACAAACTAACAAGAAAATTAAACAACGAAGAAGACGAAACTTTTTTTGGAGATTGGAAAGACTTTCAAGAATATCTGTTGAAGAATTGGGATATTAAACGTGGTTTGATTTGTTTTGACAGTTATTGAGGAGAAGTAGAAAGAGACTCAGATTTTTGAATTGTTACCATTAGTAAAAGAAAATATGTTTAGTAGTAAATGGAATTGAATAAGAAGAATATCAATGGGGTTGGAGCAGTGCGGGAAGCCTAGTTTGGGGGGGAGAGGGAGAAAGAAAAATGGATATGTATTGGTCTGTTTAAATTGTATGAACATGAAAATATATCCAATAATAAATTGTATTTACCAAACCCCCCTGCTCTACCAGGTGATCCAGTTCCAACTTGATTTTGGGCTGTTGTGCAAACGGGGGCTGCCTGGCCTTCATGCAGATGGGACAAACTGAAGGATGAAGGTCGAGAAATCGGGGGGCTGGTGTAGTGGCCAAGCGTGCTGTCGAAAACAGCCAGAAATTCCTCACAAACAGCATTAAAGTCCTGCACCCATACATGGTTCACCTTGGTCACCCCGAACCCCAGAGGCCCAGACCATAATAGTCCTAGCAAGCTAGTGAGCTGTCCCTCCACCTCCAACAGGTCCAACAGTCCATTAAAGTCCTTATAGTTCACCCTGAATTTGCCCCACCCCTTGATGGCCACCCGATTCTTCTGAAAGTCCTGCAAGGTGAGGCCAACCGGCTTCTCCAGATGTGGTCCCCCCATGTACAGAGCCTCCTTAGAGTCTCGGCTGAGATTATGGAGAAGGAGGACCATGTATCTAGCTCCATCTCACAGGAGGACCCGGCTGTCAACACAGTCACATGGATTGTGTTAGGGGTGTCCTGAGGCAAATTCAGTACCTGGTGTTGGTGGTTGGCTGTTGTGATGTGTATGTCCATTGATTCCTGGTGTGTTGTCTGTTGTCATCTGCTTCCGCAGGAATGGCATGTCTGTGCGATGTGTCCTGTCTTGCCATTGGACTGGCAGGTTGCATCCCGAAATCGGCAGGAGCAGAGTTCATGCAGATCCCCGCAGCTTGTGCACGTCAGTTGAGTGGTTGTTTGCGTTGAGTATGGAGGGGGTCCAGATGGTGGCTGTGGCCCCCAGTGGTCCGGAAGGCGTACCTGAAGGACGTCCTCCTCATCTGAGGTGTCTGAGATGGGGTTGGTGGAAATGTGGTGGGTCGGCAAAGCCTGTCAGTCTTTCTGGGATTTCTCAAATCCTGTGGCTGCTCATATAGCCTTGTCCAGTTTGATGTCCTCGAGGCTGATGAGCTTTCTGTGGAGTTTCAGCTCCTGGATGCCCCAGACGAATTTGTTCAAGATGGCGTCCTTGATGGCTGGAAATTCACAGTCGATGGCTAGTCTGCGAATCTCGGCCATAAAGTCAGCTGTCAATTCACTGGGTCTTTGGGCTCATGCAAAAAGTCCATGCGCATGGCCGTCTTGAATGGCTTTGCCATGAATTGATCAGTGAGGGCCTTTACCAGTTCCTCAAAGGTCGTGGCATCCAAGTTCTTGGGTGTTATGAGGCCCTGCACCAGGCAGATCGTGGAGACTCTGCACATGCTGAGTAGCCATGATTTCTTTAGGTCAGTGTTGGTCATTCCCTGTACCCAGAAGAATTAAGTGAGTTGTTTGACCCAGGCCTCCCACAGCTCAGGGTGAGCCGGGTTGAAGATGGAGGTCTGTCCCAGAGCAGTTGCCATGACTTGGAGTGCTGGAGCGATGCGGGACGCAAGGTCCTGGAGGCCAGTGTGCAGTGCGGTGCTAGTGTCAGAGTCGGAGGCAGAGTCGCTCATCGGGATTCCACCTTCTTCACCAGTATAAAGTACTGGGTTCAAGACACATTGTAGTGAAATCAGCTCATAAGGTTTATTTGAAAGCATGAACTAAAGACAAAATCCCCCAACAAAACCACACCCCTCTCCCAGTGATAGGTCTATTATTAGACACCCAAATCCCATAGGTCCTTTCCTGAATCCGAGCCATCCTATTGATCCATTCTAGGATCCGTGCTCAGCATTGATCTCCGATGCGAAGCTACACCTGTTCGCATGGCCACGTGTAAACCCGACAGTATGCATGGTCCATGTTAGTATACAACACCTTCAAATACTTAAAGAGAGCAATCACGTTCCCCTCAATCTCCTGTTCTCCAGACTAAACATTCTCAAGCCCCTCAGCCTTTCCTCACAGATACTCATCTCCAGGCCCCCAATCATCCTCGTCGCTCTCCTCTGCACCTGCTCCATTCTGTCCACGTCCTTTTTGAAGTGAGGCCTTCAGAACTGCAGACAAAACTCCATGTGCAGCCTGATCAATGCAGTGTACATCAGGACTACAATATCATGCGATTTGGATGTTATGCCTCTGTTAATACACCCCAAGATTGCATTAGCCTTTTTTATCACTGCATCACACTGGCTCTCATATTTAACTTTCCGTCCACCCTTACCCCAAAACCTTGTTCACACACACTGCTACCCAGCAGTGTATCCCCCATCCAGTATGCATGTTCCTCTTTTTTGTTACCCAGATGGAGAACCTGGCACTTATCCTTGTTAAATTGCATCTTGTTCACATCTGCCCACTTTTCCAGTGTGTTCAAGTCTCATTGAATTCTATCTCTATGTTATGTATTGGGACTGAATCATCCCTGATTGAATCACCCCAGAGACTGGCTGAGCTTGGAGCACAAGAACAATAGCTGACCAGGACTCTGGAATAAACCAATCAAGTAGTAATGTTATGCAAATAGCCTATCACTGGGAGTGGGGTGTGTTTGGGTGTGGCAATTGCATGCTATTTAACAGAGCTGAGGCTCTGGAGTAGTTTTGCTGAAATCACTGAATAAACCTGAGGTGATCACTGCCATGCATCTAGAACCCAGTATTTAACACTGGTGACAAAGGTGAGATCCTGTTGAGCCAGCCCAGTGCCCACCAGCACCACACTGCACACTGAGCTCCAGTTCCATGCACATCGCTTTGCTCCCAGGACCATGGCTGCTGCTCCAGGACACTTTGACGCATTCGACATCACTGTGGAAGACTGGGAGTCTTACATCACCCAGTTCAAGTTCTTCCTCAAGTCCTCTCGGATCAAGGTGGTGGCAAAGAAGCCTGCCACCTTCTTCTGAGTCTGCAGCCTTCAAGGTCACCTGCTTGCTCATCACTCCTGTGGAGCTTAAAGACACAGATTATAAGACTGTCCCGGTCCTGGGGTCCTGGGACGTAGCCCACCCCCCAGGGACCCCAACTCACCCAGGAGACCCACAGACCAAGAAGATCCCACCGTGCCAGACCCTGCCAGCACGGCCGAGGCACAACGGTCCAGGAAGGTTGGCCACATTGCCTGAGCCTGCCGTGTCAAGGGAAACTGGAGGCAACCAGAAGCAAGCTCGGCCTCCATGCACACCACAGAACTGCTGTCTGATAATTGCCATGTATCTTGTAACTTCCCATCCCTAACTTGTAAACATGCGTGCTTGTTTGCTTTGCTGAGCGACTGTGGGAGATGCTTCTCCACCAGACACAGCTATCAGTATAACCTTGAGGGGAAGGAAGGGCTTGTGTTCCACTACTGCTCTCAAGGGGTTGGGGAAGATCTCCTGTTCATGATGTAATGTCACGCCAGGAGAATTCCTGCATGCACGCTTGGATTTCATTTGTTTAGCTAGTTGAAGCATCAGAGTATATACATAGATCGCTGTGCACTACCCATTATTCCTGACAATGTGCCTGCACTACTTAGCAACAGAATAGTATTCCAATAAAACATAACTCTTGATGAGAAGTGTTTGGACCTGCTTGCTGTTGACCCTGACAACTGCACACCACCTCCACCCAGCAGCAGCAGGTACTGAACTTGCCCCTGGACACCCCTGATAAAATTACAGTGACTGTCCATATCGAGGGGAACTCCTACAAGATGGAGCTCAACACAGGGTACTCCATCTCCATAATTTCAGAGGACACTTTCAAGAGACTGTGTCCAAGGGGGGCCCTCACCTTAGGCCTGTGGGTTTCAACCTGCGGGACTTCCAAAAGAATGAAGTGTCCATCATAGGGGAGGGCAAGTTCCAACTACAGTACCAGAATTTTAATGGACTTTTGGATTTGCTATTGGTGGGAGGCAGTCGCACGAGTCTCCTAGGACTTGCCTGGTTTGCACCCCTGGGGTTCCGAGTGTCTGGGGTGCACTATGTGGCCATGAAAGACTTTCAGAGGGTGTGCAATGAGTTTCCAGCAGTCTTTGATGGGATGCTTGGTCACTACACTGAACCTCCCGTCTCACTACAGCTCAACCCAGAGGTGCGGCCCATATGGCTGAAGGCGAGGCATGTCTCGTTGCGTTAAAGTCCAAAATAGACATGGAGCTCGATTGGCTAGTGGCCCAAGGAGTTTTAGAGCCAGTTCCATGTGCCCATCGTGATGCCAGTGAAGCCCAATGGGAATGTCTGCATCTACAAATGTACCGTTAACTGACTACAAATGTACCATTAACAAGGCGTGGCAGGACCACTCCTACCCGGTTCCAGTGGTCAACCATGTCCTGGCCTCTTTTGCGGGTGCCAAGATCTTCAGAAAGCTGGACTTAGCTGAGACCTACCAGCAGCTCCCCGTAGATGATGCAACCGCAGAAACCCAGATGAGAGTCATGCACAGAGGTATGTTCTGGCTGCGGCAGCTGCAGTTCAGGGTCAGTGTAGCCCCAGGAATTTTTCAGAACCTAATGAACTCTCTCCTCAAAGGAATTCCTGTGGTACAGCCTTTCTTTGATGACATGTTAATTGCTGCCCCCACTGACAAAGACTTTGCAAAGAGGCTGCACACCAACCTGTAGTGGTTCCAAGCGGCCGGCCTCAAGGTGAAGTGGGAGAAATGCCTCCCAGGTGTTCCGCAGGTTGAGTTCCTGGGCTTCTCCATCAATGCAGAGGGCATCCATCCAGCCCCAGACAAGGTGCTCCTGCGCCAACCTCCAAGCCGGAACTCCAGGCCTTTTGGGGGCTTTTGAACTTCTATCACTCCTTTCTGCCCCACAAAGCTCCAATCATGGAACCCCTTCACTGCCTCCTCGACAAGAAGGCCCCCTGGGTCTGGAGCCAGAAACAAGCCACTGCGTTTCAGGCCATCAAGGAGCTGCTCACCTCCAACGCCTTCCTGATCCACTTTAATGGAGTGATGCCCATTGTACTAACCTGTGACGCTTCTCCATACGGGGTAGGAGCTGTCCTTGGACATCAGTTACCAGCCAGCCGGGAGGTCCCCGTGGCATACGACTCCCGCACCCCATCTTCTGCTGAGCGCAACTACACACAAATTGAGAAGGAGGCTCTGGCTATCATGGCAGGAGTTAAAAAATTCCATGACTACCTCTCAGGGTGTCTGTTCACTGTCATGACTGACCACCAGCCCCAGACCTCACAGATGCTTTCACCCCGAGTGCTGTGATAGTCAGTCTTCCTGGTGGGATGCCAGTACTCTCTCCTCCGCCGGCCAGGGAAGGTGATGGGACATGCCGACATTCTCAGCCACCTGCCACTTCCCTCCTGTGATCCTGACCCTGCTCCTGAAAAGTGCCCTGCTTTTCAAGCATAAGATCACTCTCAGTAAATCCCCTCTTTGCACTAGTACAGTCAAAAATATTTTAAAATAACCATACATAGGGCGCTCTCTAATGCCTGGACCTGCAAAATCTGTGGCATCTATCCTGCTGTGATTGCAAAAACTGATCCCAAGATGAGCTGGGTTCATGGGCACATCAAAGCATGCATAAGCGGTAGGTCTCAAAAGAAAATCAAACAGAATAGTTTCCTTCTGATGATGTGCCTTTTGACTATTAGAGATGGGCCTATAGGCAGGCAGGCAGGCATCGGGGGGGGGGGGTCAGCAGCTGTGGGGAAACAAACCTCATGAACTGAACTGGCTCATGAGGTGGCTAAAAGTTCATGACAGTCTGAGGTTTGTGAACCAGGGCTGCGATCATACGTACAAAAGCAGCAGCAAAGGTGCAATTCCTGCCCTGGAGTCGTTGGCGGGGCGTCTTGTTGTGCCGCAGGAGTGTGGAAAAAAGCCACTGAGGAAAGGCTTCTAGTATCCAGAACTGCGGGGAGCGCGAGCGGAAGTCGGATCGTGCAAACACTCATCGTTTCGGCAGCCTCGATTCCCACCCACATTTCCTCGGTAGTGTGACCGCAGCCCAGGAATGCCACAAACCATGAACTAAACTGCATTTTCCAGGTTTGCGCCCATTCCTATTGGTAAAACACCACACATCAAGGATGCTTTTCTGTAGTGTTTTATTAATGTGCAGATGCACGCCCTCAATACACAGAAAGGGAGAAAGTTTGAATCCAGGGGTGCCTTTAAGACCAATGAAGTTTAATTCTGGGTATAAGCTTTCATGTGCATGACCACTTCTTTGGATATCTTCAGATGAGAGCATGCTTATACCCAGAATTAGATGTTGTTGGTCTTAAAGGTGCCTGACTGGACTCAAACTTTGTTCTGTTGCTTCAGACCGACCCGGCTACCCACCGGAAAGGGAGAAAGGCAAACAAGAATTGAAAGCTGTAGCAAACTGTTCAAACATGAAGGTTTATAAAATAAAAAGGTTTCTGTGTAATGTATAAAGTAAAGGGAAAGGTTTCCCTTGCTCGAAAGCCAGTTGAATCTGACTCTAGGGGAAGGTGTTCATTTCTGTTTCCAAGCTGAAGAGCCAGTGCTGTCCTAAGATGTTTCTGTAGTCATGTGGCCGGCATGACTAGATGCCTAGGCACACGGAATGCTGTTGCCTTCCCACTGAAGTGGTACCTATTTATCTACTTGCAATTTCTTGCTTTCGTACTCCTAGGTTGGCAGGAGCTGGGGCCAGAGATGGGAGCTCACTCCGTCACGTGGCACTTGACCTGCCAAGCTACAGACCTTCTGGTCTGCAGCTCAGCATCTTAACCTCTGAGCCACCACAGCCCTTGTGTAGCATATATGGGAATGCAAAATAAATTTCAAGCCATTCCCAAACAGCCTTCTAGAAAAGGCTACGGTGGAAAATTGCAGAACCTCAGAAGAGTTAATAGGAAAAAGCACTACAACACCATCAGATTTTAATGATTTATGCTTTTATGATTTTATATGGTTTTCTTTTGTGAAACACCCCTGCCAGGTCTCTGGAAAAGAGAAGAACATGCCGTCAAGTCACAAGAGACTCTTGTTGTCCCTGTCCACAGGGCATTCCAGGCAAGTTATGAGCGTCAGTGGTTTGCCATTGCCTTCCTCTGCAGAACCCCCCGTCTTCCTTGAAGGTGTCCCACCCGAGTACTAACCAGGGCCAGCCCTGACAAGCTCATGCCACGCTGGGCTATCCAGGCTGATGTGTTTTCCTGATGTGCCAGTCTCTCCCACACCTTTTTGAGCCTAGCCACGGAAAGGGTTAGTGTGTTCCACTTAATCCCACAAATGGCTATGGCAGGACAAACACTTCTGATAGTCAGTCCCAAAAATATATGAACAGCTAAACTATTCTTTTAAGCTCTATCATTTCACAAACATGAATTAGAGTATCAGTAGTGCTGCCTAAAGATCCAGTTCCATTAGTTAGAAACAGGACAAGCAGGAACACCTCAAAGCTTGCCCAGAGAGTCCCCGTTGCAAGGAGCAGCTTGGCAAGAGCCAGAGTAATAAAAGAGCAAAGGAAGTTGATCATTTAGTGTTTCAATGTATTACATTTGCCTGGATGTCCTTCAATTAATGACCATAAGTCCTGTGCTATATGTTATCTGAGCATATTTTAACAGTTATATAAGAACCTCCTACCAGTGGGTGGTGCAGTTGCATACCTGAGCATTTGGGCTGGTATTAATTATTATTTATTTTGTTTTTATTTATTTAAAACATTTGTTAGCTGCCTTTCTCCCCCACAGAGCTCAAGGTGGCTTTTATGGTGTAGTGCAGTATACATTTGACTTACAGTATAGTATACATTTGACTGCCCCTTGAGAGATCTGTGGCTATAGCCAGTGATAGTTTCCAAGGTCTCCCTTGTTTCTGTGCCTTTCCAGCTTGCTGATACTGATCTGGGTATTACTTTGGCTGTGGCCACAATTCTGGCAGCACTGGCTTCTATGAGTGGATGGAAATAGAGGGTGGTGTTTGTAAAGTTGGGAGGGAAGGCACCATGGTATAGCCCAGTCTCATCAAATTTTGGAAGCTGCACAGGGTCGGTAGTTGGATGGGAGGCCACCAAAGAAAACTCTGCAAAGGAAGGCAATGGCAAACCACCTCTGCTTCTCACTCGCCTTCCAAAAGTCAGCTGTGACTTGACAGCACTTCACACACACACATTTATAAGACTGCTTCTGTCCAAGACTGCTGGATCATTAGATGGTTAAAAAGAAAGAAAGATAAAATACATGAAGTATAATACATAAAACATATAAAAACCAGAATTTAAAATTACAATCTAAGACTGCTGATAACAATCTAGGGAAGCTATTATCTGACAGTAACTGCTAATAACTTAATCAAATGCAGGTCTTCAATGGCCTTCATCAGCCTCCTAAAGATCAAAAGAGAGGGAGCCAGGTGCACCTCCCTGGGGAGGTTACTTTGTAACTTCATATTCTCGGGGCAGCATTCTTTGTTTTCTAGGGGCAATCTTTAATTGTCTTTAAGATCTGTTCTGGAGGCTGTGGAGCAGACCACTTGAAGTGCTTTATTAAAGTTAGCTTCCTTGGAAAAGTGTGTTACAGTATTAGTAAGTTGTATGTGATCTGAAAATAGTTCAGTCTATTAGGGATGGGCACAAACCAGGTCACGAACAAAAGTTTGTGACAAACAAAAGTTTATGATTAATTTTGGCCAGTTCATGATTCATTAAGTGATGTTCATAGACTGAAGACCCACCACAAACTCCCATGAATTTTAAGGCAGTTTGTGGCCATTGGTGAAGAGCAGAAAGAAGGGGTTCCTCCACAAAAAGTGCTGGGGAGCAGAAAGCAGAGGTCACAAACTGATACAAACCAGTTCAGCTTGTAAACCAACATCACATTTTGTATCAGTTCATGGTTCAGTTCGTGGTTCAGCCATGAACCATGAACTGAACCACAAAAATGTAGTTTGTGCTAGTAGGACAAAGTTCATGATACTATGACACAGTTGGGATCTGTGGGACTTCCTCCTCAAAAAACTCTGAAAGAAAATACTAGTTCTGTGCAGTGATTCATGAAGGAACCCACCTTAAGCTTCAGTTATTAGTGATTTAATGAGGAGTCTCTTAATTATAACATCTGCTGTTTTATATTATATTAAGGCACCCCACAGAATCCTGCTGCTATAGGGGAGGCTCAGAAAACATTCCTGACACCAGTAGAACATCAGAGGCCACCAGGATGTCAGCTTCCATGGAGTGCAGGCTGTCATTTTAGTCAGTCTTCATTTTAATTAATCTACGGGGGAAATAGCGAAGCAAAGAGACTATAATTACACATACAAGAAAACCCAGCATCCCAATTTGAAAAGCAATTTTCACTAACCAAACATTGTTCTCTGTTTTAATTTTTGGAAAGAATATATCCGAATTGAATAGAAAAATACAGTTTCTGTTCCATATCCTCTCCATTCTGTATTACTTTACCATGGCTCATGAAAGATTTCAGTTTCCAGACAGTATTGCAACCTAGCACCCCAGAATTTCACAGCCATCAGGACTCTGCCTCATCACAGGACACACCAGATCTGATGGGGAGTGACTCTTAAAAAACCCCTAGAGTAACTGTCCTGAGCAAAAAAGCCCAGCTTTTGCAGAGGTGGAACTTGAAGTGTGGCACTCCCAATAGAAGGAAATATATTTTTTAGGTGCTGAGTTGCATTGTGGGTCAGGCTGGACAGCAGAAGTAAAGCCAAGGGTTAATGAGCTGGGGACTCTGGGGGTTGTAATATATTCACAGGATAAAGGATGTTTGAGAGTCAGTACAAAGGTCAGGATCTGCAGAGCAGAAATTCAAGACTAGGCAGACACCTGATCAAGTTCATGCAAGAGGTCAGAATCTGAAAGAGATACCAGGCATAAGGTCAAAACAAGCAGAGGTCAAAAATCAGAACCAACAGAGTTAGCACTATCTTGTCTTCACAGCACAGTTGCTCAGAGCAAAAGACCCAGTGGGGTTTATTTGTATGGGGTTTATTCACAACTGGTGGTTATGACACAAGTTGAATCTGCAGGGCCCTTCCCTTCCCTGCCCTTCACTGCCCTTCCTTTCCCTGCCCTTCCCTTCCCTGCCCTGCCCTTCTCTGCCATTCCCCTCCCTTCTCTTCCCCTCCCATCATAAAGTGCTACTAATCTGATTTGAATATCCATTCCCTGAGTTGGGAATTGTTGCCTGATGCCCCAAGGAGGTCATCAGGTATGGTGTATCTACTAAAGATATTGCTAAGGGAATTAGAATGCGGCCAGCATGGAGGCCCAGGTAGCGGCCACAGCCAAGTCGGCCTTCTATCATCTTAGGCTGATTAGGCAGTTGGTCCCCTTCCTCGACCGGGCTGACCTGGCCACAGTGATCCATGCAATGGTCACCTCGAGACTAGACTACTGCAACGCTCTCTACATGGGGCTGCCTCTGTCGCGGATCCGGAAGCTGCAGCTAGTGCAGAACACCGCGGCCAGGCTGCTGCTGGGCCTCCCTAGAAGGGAGCACATCCGGCCTGCGCTAAGGTCACTGCACTGGCTGCCAATAGCATACCGAGTCCGCTTCAAAGTGCTGGTTATTACCTTTAAAGCCCTATATGGCCGGGGTCCAACATATCTGCGGGACCGCCTTTCCCCGCACATACCCCAGAGAGCACTACGGTCTGGGTCACAAAACCGTTTGACCCTCCCCGGCCCACGGGAGGCCAGGCTAGCTGCTACCAGAGCTGGGGCATTTTCGGTGGCGGCCCCTACCTGGTGGAATGAGCTCCCGGAGGAGATCAGGGCCCTGCGGGACCTTTCTCAGTTCTGCAGGGCCTGCAAGACGGAGCTCTTCCGCCAGGCATTTAGTTTGGGGCCACCGCCGTTGGAGTGCCCAGCTCGTAATGCTACAACGGTGCAGCTGCCTGAGCAGGAACACCTAGTATTTATTACCAAGTTGGTGAGTAAGGAATACCAGCTCTTCAGAGACGATGAAACATTGGCCTATTGGTTGACCACCGCTAACATCTTTGTATTGTAAATTGTATTGTATTGTATTGTAATGGTTTTATACTTGCATTTATAATATGTTTTATCGGGTGTATTTTAAATATGTTTTATGTATGTATATTGTTTGTGAGCCGCCCTGAGCCTGCTTTGCGGGGAGGGTGGGGTATAAATCCCATAATAAATAAATAGAATGTGTAGGGTCTTTTGTTAATAACGATCTAACAGATTGGTGACTTAGAGAGTTAGATCTAGACAAATTGGTCTCCTTCCAGTATTTTATAATTGCAAGGTGTACCCTTGCCTTAATGGAAAGGAGTCCTGTTTCTGCTCACATCAAGGTTGCAGGAGATCCCCTGGGGAGACCTAGGATTCAACTTAGGAAATAATTTTGGATTACCTCAAGGGTAGATATATTATCCTCTTTCCATCCCCACATTTCCACTCCATATAGTAAGCAGGGCACGACTTTGCACTTGAACAATTTCAGTGCTGGATCAAATAATCACCCACCCTTTGTGAAGAAGAAGTGTACAATAGACCCAACAATCCTTAGTGCTGACAATTTAACCCCTGCCATGTGGGTTTTCCAGTTCAGTGTTTCTTTAAAAATTACTCCTAGGTATTTAAATGAGCTGCATTGATCAATTGGGTTACCAAGAATACTCCAGTGAGAAATTTTGGGCTTTCTTCTGAAGACCATTACTTTGGTTTTTGCATAATTAATGTTGAGAGCTTCTTCGTTGCAGTATTGCCCTAGTTCGAGGGAAGGGTGGGGTATAAATACAATAAATAAATAAATAAATAAAACCTATTTTGGTCAGTGAGATTAGAACCATATCATCTGCGTATAAAAGAATCAAAAATTTATGTTGTCCCAGGGAGGGTGGAAAGAAACTCTGTTATGTCGCTTATATACAAATTGAATAGACTGGGGGCCAATGTACATCCCTGCTTAACTCCTTTACTGATGGAGATACTACTAGTTAGGGAACCAGAGGTTTCCACCCTCACTTGGGCACGAGTGTCCCTATGAAGCTCTCGAAGTAGGAATAGTAGCCACTTGTTGATGTTCAATTTGGCTAGCTTTGACCATAAACAAGATCTGTTGATGGAATCAAATGCGGTAGCCAAATCTACAAATGGTCTGTCTCATAGTGTGGAATAGCTCTTTTTTTAGCTCTCTATATTCATATTTTAGCTCATCTATATCCATTATAGGCATGCTGTATTGGCTTTATGGGCCTGTTGTTCATAATCATGGGTTTAAGTAGGCTGTTAATCTCAATAAGAGATTTTATAGGATTGGAGTTGTGTTGCCAAAAGGACGCTCTCAATCTACCCAGTTCTGGACTTTTTAAAGTGTGAGATATGATACTAAACAATTTTTCAGACCATTTGAGTCTCCTTAGGTTGGAACTGACATCTTCTGCAAAGTCTGGAATTGGTTTCATTAATGCATTAGCATTAATGGTGAGAGATAACTGCAGGGGGCAGTGGTTGCTTTGATTAGATGAACAGCCCTTGAGACACACACACCCCACCACCCAGGCAGCCCTTCCTGTCTTTCTTTCAAACGCCCCAATGTCATCAACTCTCTCTCGGGTTGAGCGAAACTGGCGGTGGCCTCCTTCGCCGGAGAGTCATATTTTGTTTCATAGCCAATGCAAGAAGAGATACAGAGAGCGGGGGGGGCAGCAGGAGGTTTGCAGCGGCGGCCAGCATGAGGAATAAGTTGGGGGGGCTGTCCAGGGTAGTAAGTTGGGGGGCCCTGGTAGAAAGTCGGGGGGCAGGCCCCAAAATGATCCAATGTAGCTACGGGCCTGGGAACCAGTAAGAGGAATTTCCCTGCAGAATTAATCTACCTGTACAGTTTATATCTTGGAGATGCCAACAATTAATTAATCAGCACATCTTTCTAAAAGGAGGTATTGATCTGTTGTTTCACATGAAGCTCGAGTATTAGATGGAAGATTAAACAATTACATTATGTTGGAAGGAGAAAATTGGGCTTCTGAACAAACAAGGGCAGGCATCCCATATTCTGGGAAAGGTGGATGTTGTGGGGGGATATGTACATTTTATTGGGAGGGGGAGAACTAGAAGGAGGAAACACAAAATCATGCAAGTGATCAAAACTGGACCAGCATCCCTTGCATGAAGACAGGAGGCAACAATAGACTGATGAAACTAGGTTTTATTAAAAGGCTGATTTGCATTATGACTCTATCCCCTCCTCACCCTGGTTCTAAACTTGGTCAGCACTGCACTGTTTTGCTTCCTGCTGAGAGGAGTCTCTTTGTGCTCACTCTGCAGTGATTCTGTTATCCCTGACTAAAATAAATATTATACAGATAACAAGGAACCCAAATTTAATGTTGTCCTGTTTTGAAGTAGAGATTAGCAGATTTCCACTTTGGTTTGACTTATAACTACCTTTCTCAGAGTTACCATTCTGCTATAACAAGCTTAAACTGAAGACCGAGTGGTTAATTACCAGCTGTGGAAATTTTGACAATTATACTGCCCTGCTCAGCGTCCTCTGTCTTACTAACGTTTGATGCAGCAGCAGCAGGTTAATCAAGATAGTGCACTTGGGAATTCTAAATTATTATTTGGACTTGTTTTAGTGCATGCTGTGGAGTTTGGAAAACTTTTCTGCTAATTGGAAAATCTTTCTGCTTTTTGCTATTCTGCTCAGTGTTTTCTGCCCTGCTAACATCTGATTCAACAGCAGCTGGATAATTAAGACAGTGACCTTGCTACTTAGAGTGTAACTGTGCAAGATATGACTAAAGGAGGGTGATTTAAAAGCCATCTAACTTAAATAATTCAGTCCTGACTAAGGAAACGACTATAAAGCAAAATAGTTGAGTGTCATAGGAGAAGAGAAGGCAACAGAGATCTCCATACTCCCCTCCCTCCCTTCCTTACAGTTGACTGCTGTAGCCCCAACTATGGGTAAAAAGGGGTGTCTCCCCTTCAAGGAAGAAGGGTCTCCACCGCTGAACAAGCAATCGAGCCTGGAGGATTTCTTGGACCCTATAAAACGACAGAATGGATGTGCCTGTCTCAAGTCTGATGCTGACAGGGATGAAGGGGAGGACTGCCCACTGGCTCAGACCACCTCAGATGCTGTTCGAAGGGAAAACCAAAAGACAAACGCTTTGCCCCTGCTGGAGCCTTGGTTTAAAACCCCGTGCAATGTAGGGCCAGATGTTCTAGACAATCAAACTATGTTGGTTGTACAAACAGTTTAAAAAAATCCAATATGAAACATTTAAAGACTTAATTCAAAAGAGATGTGTTTCCCCGCAACAATTCAGCAGCCAGCAAATATTGGTTCCTGGGGGGACCCAAGGGACATGATTTTATCATGGATATTGTTGCCCACAAGAATGACAGGAACAAGTGCTCAGATATGGAATACCTGGTCTCACCAAATGACCGAGGGGTCATGAAGAAAATCACTAAAAATTAGTCTTCAGTCTGAAAGGTATGGTAGTAAACACCTTCCTTTATCAAGGAAATCATATTGATTAGTCTATTAAGGGGAAGGCAACAAACCATCTAGTGGCCCTTTTAAACTTTGCCCCACCAACAACTGATATCATCAAACTAGAAAGACTTGCAGGACCTCTGTGCTGTGTGTGTTTTCTATGACAGTTTTGTTTGAACAGGATACCATTGATTATGCTTTCAGATGCTGCGGACTTCAACAATTGTGGGATTAGACTTCAAAGGCATTTTAGGAATGGTGTAGTTCAGAAATTAGATTTACCTATCCCAAAAAACAGAATTAAATCACCCAAAACAGCCACTGTATCACAAGCAAAGAGAGTAGATAAGACCCAGCTGTTAATAATGGACCAAGCAGTCCCATTAAATCTGCCAAAACTGATGACAGCCTCTTCAATAGCAAAATATTAACTGTCGCCCATTGTCAACTGTGTACAGGACAAGGCAGATCATGAGCAGGAGGGCAGGAAGGGTTGCACCAATTCTTGCAGCCCTTTCTTACATGCCCAGGGAAATGTGAACTGCCACTCTGGATCAGGAAGCAGTTTCACTCTGGACCAGTTTGGCTGGAGATCCTGTGTGGGTTTTTTTTTGGGGGGGGTGTCATCTTTTGGGTGTGGAACAGGGGTCACTGTGGGCGGGGGGGAGGTATTTGTGGATTAAATAAATTAAATCAAATTAAATGAATAAATAAAATTTCCTGTATTGTGCAAGGGGTAGATGACCCTGGAGATCCCTTCCAACTCTATGATTCTATGAAGGAAAGAACTTCTCCATGTGGTACCGAATAGGTGGAACCAGTTGAACACGTACTATTTTATTGTTGCTGTTATCAGGTAGTTCGGTTAAATATAATTTCCCCTCTGATTAATAATTATCCAGGATGTTGATATCTTAGAGAAGCTGTTAATGGGTGCTAATCAACAGGTCACTATTAGCTGTGCTAAAAAGTTTTCAGCAGCTTGTAGAATTTGTCGGGAAATTTTAAGTATGTATTTTAAATGTTAGAGATATCCAACTATTAATAATTAGTTGGATCAATTTTATTTTCCAATGATTTTATTGTATAGCTTTGCTTCTGATTTGTACTGGTTGTTGGCTGAATAAAAATATTGAAATTGAAATTCTATCGTTTCTTTTTTGTTCAGTGGTTATACAGTAGAATATCAGTGCTAAATGCATAAGGTCACAGACTCAATCTCCAGACCCTCCAGTTAAAAGGATCGTGTAGTAGATGATGTGACAGACCTCATCCTGATATCCGGGGAGCTGCTGCCAGTCTGAGTAGACAATACTGATCTTGATAGACAAATGGTCTGACTGAGAATAAGGCACTTTCATGTGTTCATGTAATTTTTTGCCTCTGCAGACTTCCACTCCTGCTTTGTCCAATTACTGATATTATTTTTGAAATTGGATCATGAGCTATCCCCCCCCCCGCACAGTTCCTTCACAGCCACAATAGTCCACACTACCTTGAAAGCTAAGTGAGGTTAGTTATGGTTAGTACTTAGATGGGAGACAACCGAGGAAGTCCAGGGATACTATGCAGAGGAAAGCAATGGCAAATCACCTCTGCTTATCTCTTATTGAGAAAACCCCCTGAGGGGTTTGCCTTAAGTCATTTGCAACATGACGACACTTAATTACTGTTATATATTTTGGCTGTCATATGTGTGACCAATGCATAGTGATGGAATGTTGGAAATATCATTGTTAAAAGAAATGCTCTTAATTCCCCTTTATCCAGTTCCTCTCTGAAATCCAACCATCAGTTTCTTTTCTTCTTTTAGGAAATTGTCCTCTTTTTCAAATCAATTCCATTTTTGTCAAAAGAGGGGAAAGGCAGAAAGGGAGGTTTTGAAAAAAGTCAGAATTTTGCTCTGCAGATGTTCAGAGGCATACAATGCCTTTCCAAAGCACCCCGTCTCCCTGCTAGAGCACCACCTGTGGTGTGTGACATTTAAACAAAAATACTACAAGGGCTGGAATTACAGAAGGGTTCACAGAGGTGCCCCGCTCTTGGACACATACCTTTATGAGGTTTGTGTGCATCAACAAAGCTGAGAGTGATACTGAAAGGGCTCTAAACCCCTAGCGGAGTCATTCAAGACAGGAGGGTCACAGGCTGCCGAGACCCCAGACTAAGATGATTCCACCCTCTTTGGGGATCAACGGCCACATCAGCGGAGGAGAACAGACAGTTCCAAAGGTGATGAGGAAGGCGGAAGAATCCTTGAAGGGCAGCTACTGGGCAGTAGCAGTTGTGGATGGCAGAAGTGGCCGCGGATCTTTCATAGACAACAGCAGTGACACTACAACTAACCCTGGTTAGTACTATGCAGAAGAAGGCAACGTTAAACCACTTCTGAATGACTCTTACCTCAAAAACACTTTGATGAGACAATCCAAAATGAGGGGGAAAAAGATATAGTGCCGGAAGGTGGAACCTCCAGGTCAGATGTCACTCAATCAGCTGCTGAAGAACAGCTGAGGACAACCACAACTAGACCTATTCTTAATGACACAACAGGACTAAAGCCAAATGGTCATTCGTTTGTTGACATAAATGGTTGCAAAAGGAAACTCCGAAGCTTTTCAGTGCAATGCACAGAAGTGTAACAGAAAACTACAACGAAAAATGAATGAAATTCCATTTCTGAAAGAGAAATCAATAGATAAGGAATCAATAGCTATATCTAAAGAAGTGAATTTGGGGGGGGAATTCCACACAGACACAAGCCTTGATCATATATATGGTGTTTCCCCCCAGTGTTTTATAAATCTGCATAGGCACATTGATCAAATGGAAGGGGAAGGGTCATCTGAAGTGAAGGACCAAAAGGGATGGCAGACTGCAGATCTGTGGTGCTCTGTATGAATGCAAACCGTTCATGAAAACCAAAATGTACAATTCCTAATGAACGAGTCGTACTTTGAAAGTCAGCCTAGGTAGCTGGGAACATCAAAATCTGGGGATGAGTTTGTCGGAACATGTATAGTAAAAAAAAAATGAACAAAAAGAAACAACACAGCAGGAATCTGATTCTTAGTATCATTTGCATAATTTAGTCTAGTCAACAAGGTACTTCCTGAAAAAAGAGAGCCCTTTCTCAAGGCAGCCATTGATGAAAAGGGCCTTAACAGGTGAGTTGTAGCATTCTTAACAGTGTCATGTCAGCCTGTAACTATAATGACAGGGTATTCCTCCCAAGGGTAGAAATGGGAAGAAAGATAACATATGACAGTGTTGTCGCACTCTGTCATCTTGGCTATATGGAGGTGATCAGCAGGGTGCTGAGGAAACTCCCAGCAGAAAAAAAAATCCATTATTGTACTGTGCGAGATGCCTTGAAAATCATTATGAGCCAGCCCCCTGCCGCTTGAGCTGGTTGAGTGCATCAATAACCAGGTAAGAGCTGCATTATAGAAAGGTGGTAACTGCCAAATGGCAGCAAGTATGCATACATATTGCCAGAGATGCCTAATTAGAGAGCATTGCCAGGGCCTGTGGCTGTTGAATTGTTGATCTTGAGTCTGTCTTAGGGAGCAACTATCTTAAGACGGAAGGGGGAAAACCCCTTTTTAACTTTGGAAAGTAAAATCACAAAGATGCAGGGAAATGTGGTTGTATAAATGTGCCAGCATATGTTGGGAAGAGGCCACAGCTAGGTGGGAGGATGTGTTGTTTGCCCACAAAATGTCCCTGAATCATTAGCTGTTGCCTTCAACAACACATTGTCTCTTAATCTCTGACGCTGAACACACATGAACCCACAACATTTCTCCTAAGTCAGACCCTTTGCTTATCTGGGTCAGTATTTTCTCCCCTGACTTGCAGTACCTCTCCAGGGTCTAATGTGAAGGTCTTTCACATCACCTGCTACCTTCAGTGCTGTGAATTGTACCTGGGACTATCTGCGTGCAAAGCAGAGGCATTACAACTGAGTCATGTCCCTTCTATACTTCAGGGGGATTTGGAGGTTATATAAATCAGTTTTTGTGGAAGTCCCCCAGCTAGAGTAGCATACAGATGCTCAATGAGTCTTTCTCAGCCTTCCCATGCCAGCACCACTGCCGCCTCATGCAAGTCAGCCTTGCCTTCCACGGCCCTGCTCCAGCACAAGGGCACTGTGCTCTGCTTGGCACTGCCTCTGTCACGCGGGGACCACAAAGGCAGGACTTTTGGCTCCTCTGCAGGGGCTCCCATTCAGCCCTGGTGCTTCTTGGAGGAAGGGCTCAGCCTCATGAGCTCTACTTGCAACAGGCAATGAGTTGGGGGCCAAACTCCACCCACTTCCTTTTGTTGGAGCAGCAAGGAAAGCAGCGAGAGGATATGGAGTGGGTGCAGCTAAGAGTTGGGGACATTGCAGAATGAGTGGGTCAAAACTGGAGAGAACGGAGAAAGGGAGAACATGGGACAGCAAAGATGAACTCAGGCAGCAGGCAGCAATAGTGGGAGGAGCTGAAGGCAGGCCCGGTGCTGCCATTAGGCCAAGTTAGGTAGCCGCCTAGGGCGGAGACGTCAAAGGGGTGCAGAACTGACAATGATCAGCATCAGCCATGAAGCGTATGGAGGGATTCTGCAAGGCAGGTCACTTGCCTCCTCCTCGGCTCCTTGGCAAGAGGCAGCTCTTGGGAGCGCCAGCAGCAGCAGCAGCAGCAGCCTGGACACCTGTGAGGGAGGAGAGCACTGGGGAAAGAGCAGGAAGGGATTGGATCCCTTGGCTGTGGCCTCCGCCCCACGAGGAGCCCCTGGCGCCACCCATCAGGAGGGAGGGCCAGCCAGGACACTCCCCCCTCCCTCCCCTTCTTGGCAAGGAATGGACTGCAACTGTGACAGCCACACAGCCCCCCCCCTCCCGCTTTCTGTTTCTTTCTGGGGCATGCTGTTCTGCTGGCAGAGAAAACGAGCCCGGATCCAGGTGGGGAGTGAAGGGGGAGGAGCATGAGGGCCCTTCTTCCCCCTCCTGGATGATGTGCGGTTCTTTCTCTTTGCAGTAGTCTGCCCAGTCCAAGCCTAGCAATTAAGTCTGGCAGTTGCCCTGTTTTAATTAACAGCAATTAAAGCAGAGGAGATGGAAAGATGTTACTGAGTGGTTTGGGTATGAAATATGTGTGGCTTGTATTTCAACAGAGTTGAGACTGTGACTATAAAGTATTTCTTAATCACTAGCTGATGCAGCTTTTATCTCTCAGAGAGTATATAATGGAAGGGTATCCCTACACTAAAAAAAGATCTTGCCACAAGATTATTTGTTCTGGACCTATTTAACACTTGTGTGGGAAAGTATCCTGCCTTCATCAAGCTGGTTAGCTTATTCTTATAGATAAATGCAATATCCTTGCCAATGTCACATAGAGCGAGAGAATGCTGTCTTTGAAATAACCATTGTGGGTTCCTCTATGAAAGGGGAATTAACATTGGGTCAAGATTATGGCTTCTAATGTCCTGTGCTTGGGGGGGAAATGATTCCAAAAAGTGAAATACAGATTTGCATATGGCAACTTCTACTGTAATATATGTTTATAACAAGACTTTCTTTTGAAATCATCCTGCAAAATCAAAGCGTGCTCTGCCGGGATGCCAAGTCTATGCAAGAATGCAGGAAGCCCAATGCAGAATGGGTTCTGCTCAGTATAGAACCTATTCATTGTCCGTCAGTGCCAGACAGAGGGGTGGTGGGGTTGTGATATATGATCAAGTCTGTGGAGCTGAGCAATCCAGGTCAGTACCAGCAGATTAGAATTCAATTTGACTTAACTTTTTAAACTTAAGTCAACAGCTATTTGTTTAGTCCAGATTCCCACTGATTTAATGACAGCGAATCTATATTTAAATTTACAACAGCAAGCTAATTTGATATTTTTCAAAGTATATTTTCTACAAATGTCTACTTTGATCCTGTGGGTATTTACTTAGAAGTCTTCATACAGTTCCTTCAAGCTGCATTTTTGTGAACACTTATAATGGAGTAAGCCTCACTGAATAAAATGGGATATACTCCTGAGTAAACATGAATAGGATTGAGTTAGTCTGATTTTGTGCATTTATTCCACAGTAATGTGCTAAGTACTATAAAAACACAGATACAAAATGTTTACAACTGTCTAGAGGGGGAAGGATGCCTTGTCTCTTTAACAGAGGCTTAATGGGATGTTATTTCCTAAGTGGTGTTATTTACCTCCATGCCAATTCCCATGCATAAAGGGTCGGGAAATTTTCCACCAGCCCCGTGTGAACAATCCTGCAAAAGAGACTACTTGGTTTGGCAACTATTTCAATTGAACAGGCTGAAGCATCAGCACTTGACCTGAAGGGATTGGTGACAAAATACGCTAAAGAAAAGGCACTCAGAATGAGATTCTGATGTGCTTGAAATGGAAATATTAAAGAGACTTAAATTTGAACGTTACAATTAACAGGATTTTCAAAAATGTTTTGTGATTTGTGGTTTTCTGCTTGAGAGAGAAAAACAGAGATTGTATTACTTGTTCTCACAATAATAATAAAAAAGAAATTAGCAATTTCAATTTTTGTATTTTTCATTCTTCCTAAAATGCATTTATGTTTGAAAATTGGTGGGTGCACGGGGGGGCGTATGCCAGGAGGTAGCCTTGCCTAGTGTGCAAAAGAACCTGGCCCCAGCCCTGGCTGAAGGTTATCCAGGGTCGCTTCCTAGCCCACACAACCCCCTCTGCCCATCTTTGCCACACTTTTCTCTGCAGTCCTAAAGGACAGCTTGGGCAGAGGCAAGTGATTGGGGGCTTCTGATGGATGCCAAGCAGCTGGCGGGGTGAGGGGATGGATGTCCAGTCTCCTCCTCCTCGTCTCCCCCATCAGATGATCCAGGCCTGGTCTAGAGACTGGGAAGCATCAGCTCTGCTTTCTGGTGAGGGGGAGTGGGGCATCCTCTTTGCCAGGAATTCCACGGGGGGGGAGATCATGGGACTCTGCAAACCCAAGGGGGTTTGCTTAATCATGCCAGGCGGGTGGGTAAGGGGGCATCCATTCCTGGGTGAGGAAATGCTTGCTTATGTTTCATGCATGGACACACACACACCTTGTTCCTAGGGTTGCCAGCTCTGGGTTGGAAAATACCTGGAGACTTTGGGGGTGGATCCTGGAGACGGTGGGGTTTGGGGAGGGGAGGGGCCTCAGCATGGCACGATGCCATAGAGAGTCCACCCTTCAAAGCAGCCCTTTTCTCCGGGGGGGGGGGGAATGAAACTCACTGAAGAGAAACCACAGTTCTGTTGATTTTGGCTCACTCTAAAGAGCTTTGAAGAGCTTTGGGAAGACACTAGAGAGAGAGATTGGGTTGATCCATATTACTGTCATTCCCATTGTGCTCCTTGAAGAGACTGGTGGTGAACATCTACACAGAGACGGACTCGAAAAAGGTATTAGAAACCACTTCCTATTCCAGAAGAGCATCTCCTCTCTTTGTCTTTTACATTCCTTGTATTCTTATATATTTTTCACATGTTGCATTCTTGTCCTCGTCATTGAAGTTTTTTTCTGTGTTTCTAATGGGTGACAGTGGATGGAGTTACATGCATTGGCTAAGAGCCTGAAAAAACTAAGGCTTTTCTGTCCATATTTTTCTTCACAGCTCCATCAAGATGCCTTAAAGTGATAATGCCACAAAAAGAATCCAGGACCACTGTTCCCTCTAAGCTGAGTTAGTGTGAGCTAGTTCACAGTTCTTTAGTCTTTGGCTCACACATTTTTGCCTTGGCTCAGGAAGGATGGCTCCAGAGCAAACTAATTTATATAGTAGTCAAATTGTTTGCTCACAACTTTAATGCCAGTAGCTTACAAAGCAGAATTTTTGCTCACAAGACTCCACTCCATAGAGGCTGCATTGGCCAGGACTGTGTTTACAATATTTTGTATTGTATTAGCACCATTCTCTATGGTCTTTAACTACAGACCTATAAATATTTATTTATATTCATGAAATGTATTTTATACTATGAATATTGTTTATGATAGATATTTGCAATACTAAAAATATAAAAGTATATTAGATGATGCTAAAATTAACAGAATTTAACAGAATTCAGTGAGTTTCATTTCTCTCTACATTTACACCAAAGCCTGTTTTTTTATATATACATTTTCTCAGGAGAAGCTGATCTCTGCCAGCTGGAGATCAGTTATAAAAGCAGGAGATCTCCAGGCCTCACCTGGAGGCTGACAGCCCCACCTGTTCCATGTGCTGTTCTGCACCAGCTAGTTGCGTGTGTGTGTGGTGGCATTCCCTATGTAGCCCAGAGACTCCGGGCTGAGACTCCTGGTGCTTCCCCCAGAAAAGATTGGCAGCCTTCTGCCCCCACCTCCCTGACAAGATTTCCCCGGCATGCCCACCTCCCCGGTCAGTGGATTATCTGGGGAGCACTTGGAATGTAATGGGAGGTTCACATTGCTCTAGTCCGGGGTCCTCAAACTTTTTAAACAGGGGGCCAGTTCACTGCCCCTCAGACCGTTGGAGGGCCGGACTATAATAAAAACAAATACTATGAACAAATTCCTATGCACACTGCATATATCTTATTTTGAAGTGAAGAAACAAAATGGGAACAAATACAATATTTAAAATGAAGTAAAGTTAAATCAACAAACTTACCAGTATTTCAATGGGAACTATGGGCCTACTTTTGGCTAAAGAGATGGTCAATGTCCGGTTCCATATTTGTCACTGCTTCCTTCTCATGTAAAAAAAAATGACAGACAAGCAGCAGCGGTATAAACACCCGGCGGGCCGTATAAATGTCCTCGGCAGGCCGCATGTGGCCCATGGGCTGTAGTTTGAGGACCCCTGCTCTAGTCAAAATGAGGACCAATGGAAAAATAGGTTTAAATGAGGTGGATAATTTGCAAATACAGCCCAGCAAAATTCTTAATTGGGAGGAGTAGCCTTCTGTTAGTGCACAAAGACCCTTAAACTGATCCTTTCCCCTTCCTCCTGTCTCTCCCAAGACCACAATGTTGCTTGTAGCATTTGCACAGGGCATGAAAAATTGCTGGGCTATGCCAATAATTGTGTTTTAAGCCTGTTGCAAAGGGCTGGGGTATGCAAGAAAATGCATTTTCAAAAATCTGTGAAAGGAATACAATCTGTTAAGGATGCTGGAAGGTTGCATGGCTTTTCTTGTAGCCAGCTGTTTACACAAAGGCTTCACATCATGTAAAGGGTTAGCTTTGCCAGTAGGAGGGCTTATGGAAGGGGTGGAGTGCCACTTGTTTAGAGGAACGGTGTGCTTTGCCCCGAATTAGGCATTTAGGTCAGTTGGTGATACAGGGCTTCACTGTCGTAGGGGGTTTAATACCTGTTTCTAGTAATGTGGAAAATCCACTTACTGTGTAGAGTTGTAACTGGAAGTGTATGTCTAAAAACATGTATCGCACGTATGCACGCACACATGTGCGCACACACACAGAGAGAGCATTTTTGCTAGTCATGCAGAGGCATAATAAATCCAGAGTGCATCAGCAAAGCTGGAACAACTTGAGTTGCCCCTGTGCCAGCATAATTTGAAGCTCCTCCTGGCAGGATGTCATCAGAATTCATAAGGGAGGTGAAGGGTGTCTCAGGAGACTCTCTGGGCCTGCCCTTTCCTCCCGGAGACGCAGTCTCTCTCATCCTCTGATCCGTTGTAATCCTTGGAGAACTCCAGGCTCCACCTGGAGATTGGCAAACCCAGCTAGAATACCTTATGTTGGTCTTTAAGGTGCTACTTAAGGGGCTACTGTGTGCTCTAAAATGTTATAGTAATACTTATAAAAAGATTATAGTAATAATCTTATAAAAAACTAATTTATGAATAGTCAAATCAGGCTAGCTCACAACTTTTAAGCTACTAGTACTTTTGGCTCACGAATTAAAATTTTAACTCACAGGTGTCCACAGCTAACAGGGAACATTGGGGAGACTGTACCTGTCAAACTTGCTATGCATTTTATGGCTCGTTCACCATAGTAACTGGGAGGTGGGAGGAAGAGAGTGTGAAACCAAAATGCTTTCATTTTGCAAGCCTTTGATGTAGACTGCCCCTTGTCACATCTCTGAGAGTCTTAATGTCCTTGAGATGGCACAGGAAGGGGGGGTGAAGGGCTATTGCCTTTGGCAGGTGGAATACCTGAGGGTGATTGGTTCTAAACCTTTTTAAGACCCTGCTTGAACCCTATATAACTATTGATTTCATGCCTTGACCTTTAGTTCTAACACAGCCAATGTACAGGATGGATCCTATCAATATCTCAATAAACTTATCCTTCCTAGAAGCAGGGGTCTTTTGGGGCTGGAGCGCACCAGAGCACTGCTCCAGCAGCCCAGGAGCCCGCACTAATGGCAGCGGTGGCAAGCCCCACCTCTAGCTCCCCACGCCAAAAGTGCTGTGGCTCAGGGGAGGCCAGAGAGCCCCACCACCGTGTCCCCCAGGCCTGTACAGGAGCACTGCAGCTCGGGGGATGCCAGAAGAGCCCCACTGCCATGTCTCCCAGGCCCACGCAGGAGCACTGCAGGAGAGCCCTGCCACCATGTCCCCTGGGCCTGCGCAGGAGTGCTGCGGCTCAGGGGATGCCAGGAGAGCCCTGCCGCCATGTCCCCCAGGCCTGCGCAGGAGCGCTGAAGCTCAGGGGAGGCTGGAGAACCCCACTGCCGCATCCCCCAGGCCTGCGCAGGAGTGCTGCGGCTTGGGGGAGGCCAGAGAGCCCTACCACCATGTCCCCCGGGCTCGCACAGGAGTGCTGCAGCTCAGGGGATGCCAGGAGAGCCCCACTGCCAGCTTCCCCAGCCCCCACCAAAGCAGTAAGTAAGGGATCGGTGGGGGTGGGGGTGGCGGGGGCTTGATGGGTGGTGGTGGAAGAGCCTCCCTCCCTCCATCTCTTTGCCATCTTTCCCTCCTTTCCTTTTCTTTCCCTCCTTTTCTTCCTCTCTTTCCCTTCTCTTCCTTCCTCTCTTTTCTTCCTTTTTTTCTCTCTTTCTTTCTTTCCCACCTTCTTTCCTTCTCTTTCTTTCCCCCTTTCCTTCCTTCTTTCCTTCTCTCTACTCTCTCTCTTTCCTTCCCTCTTTCCTCCTTCTGTGGCCCAACTCTAATGAGAAGAACTTTAAACCCCTTCTCTCTTCGCTCCATCCCAGGCTGGCTGGGGAAGGGAAGGGGAGGGGAGGCTTTTGAAGATGCCTCTCCCCCTTTTGCTTCCCCTTCTGATATCACTTCCAATGATGTAAGGGGGCATGGCATATGCTAATAGCCTAGTAGCTCATTAGCATATCATATGCTAATGAGCTCCTGCAGCCCTTTTCTACAAAAAGACCCCTGTCTAGAAGTGAATATTGTTGAGAACTGATTTCTCCAAGAGTCTGATAGTAACCAAGCTTGGCTACACAGTTCACTGTAACTTTATAGTCTCCACATATCCTGATGATGTCATCTGACTTCTGCATGGGACAATGGCTCGTTCACCATAGTAACTGGGAGGCGGGAGGAAGAGAGTGTGAAACCAAAATGCTTTCACTTTGCAAGCCTTTGATGTAGACTGCCCCTTGTCACATCTCTGAGAATCTTAATGTCCTTGAGTCTAATGTTTTGATGTCTGGCTTTTGTCTTACATGTTGGGGAGATGGCACAGGAAGGGGGTGGTGGTGAAGGGCCGTTGCTTTTGGCAGATGGAATACCTGAGGGTGATTGGTTCTCCAAGAGTCTGACAGTAACCAAGCTTGGCTACACAGTTCATTGTAACTTTATAGTCTCCACATATCCTGATGCTGTTACCTGACTTTTGCATGGGACAATGGAAGCAGCCTAGTCAGAAAAGTGTACAAGTTCAATAATTCCTTGAGCATGTAATTGATCCAGTTCTTGACTCACTCCAACACACCTAGCATAGGGAACAGACCATTGCTTTAAAAAAATGTTTTTTCATTTGGGTCTACGCAGATCGTAGCAGTTGTTTTACACAGTGTGCTAAGCCCTCCTCTGAAGAATTCTGGGTGTGTCTTAAGAATAGCTTCTACTTTGAGGGACTGGAAATAATTAATGTTTGCCCAGTCCAGTTTTAACATCCAGTCCCAGCCCAACAAACCCAAATCCTTTCCTTGAATCATCACTAATGGGTATCCATGACTTCTGATCTGCATTTTCCACTTCCGCATTACTGATCCCTCGCACTGGAATGTTTTGCCCTGTATAGGTATGCAGCACCATTTTGGGTGTCATCTAGTTAAACACATACATGTGTCATTGTCATGTGTCATTGTCTGATTTCCTTTTTTCCAATTCACAGACAAGTCAGATCTCTGTACCACCATGAAGTGACCACTATCTCAGAAGAGGGTGCAGCTGGGTCATGTCTTCTGCACCCATCAGCTTTCCTTACAGCTTTTTCACAGCAGCATGAAACTGCTTTTTCTTTAGCATCCCCCTTTCCTTTCCTGTGTTATTTGCCCCCCTTTCAATTCATCAAACTCCTTGTAATATTACCCCTGAGTACCCATTACTGCTTACATGATATGCGCAAACTGTGAGCATCAATGATATATACCTCAAGTTGTCATTTTTGGTAAATGCTTACATAGACAATCTTTTTCATATGTAAAATACTGCCACTGTGGTAGGAATCCCTGGTGTCTTGAAACATTAATGCAAGAAAAATCTGGTCATTAGCCAGAAATAATTAGCCTGTTTTCAAATCTTTAAAAAAATGTTTGAGAAAGAAAACAAAACTAATGCCCCCAAACCAACAACAGTGACTATGATGTATTTTGGTTCCTGCTTCTACATTTACATTGAATATATTGAGCAAGCATCTTGTATGGCTGACTGAAATTAGAGGGAGGAAGGGAAAGGGGGCTGGGGGGGAGCCAGAGATTGATTGGAGGGCCTTTAGGCAGGTCTAGATGTTTATGTTTGGCAAGTGTTTGATAAAAGGAAAAGACATTTGAAAGGATTATTGGGCCACTGTATGTTCTATCGACTGTCTTGCTTCAGTGCCAGCAGCAGTCTCTCCCTGCATTTTAAGCTGCTCTTCAGGAAGCTCCTGGATGGGCTGACTTGGGCAGTGGTCCACATGGTTTGTGGGTGTAGCACAAGGATCAAAGGAACAGGTAGGAGCATGCAGGAGGACAGCTGTCGTACCTTGAACAGCCGAGAGTAGGGCTGAATGAACCTTGTTTAGTTTCTTCTTATATTTTGTGTATAATTTTCCCAGGGGTTCCAATTCTTTGTTGTTTTTGTTTTTTTCTTTTTGTTTGCTGTTGTTTTAGAAGAAGAAGAAGAAGAAAAAGAAGAAGAATAGATTGGATTTATACCCCGCCCTTCACTACCCAAAGGAGTCTCAGAGTGGCTTACAGTCTCCCTTCCCTTCCCCTCCCCACAACAGACACCCTGTGAGGTAGGCGGGGCTGAGAGAGCTCTGACAGGAACTGCTCTTTTTCAAGGACAGCTGTGCCAGAGCTTGTGACTGACCCAAGGTCCCATCAGCAGGTGCAAGTGAAGGAGAGGGGAATCAAAACCGGTCCTCCCAGATTAGATTCCGCCCACTTAACCACGACACCAAACTGGCTCTCAATATACCTATGAAGCTGCCTCCTCCAGAGTCAGACTTGTGCTATATCAATCTGAGCCTTGTTTTAGGGGTGTGCCTTTGGGTGTGCCCGAGCCAAAAATATTCCTGAAAAACAACTTATCGAGCCTACCCAGGGAGGGGACCACAGGGTGGCGGCGGGAAAACTGATTGGGGATGCACGCCTCCCCTTCTCTTCCTCAGTCACCCTGTGGGGAGCTGTGCAAGATGTGTGAGAGAGCCTCAATGCATCCTGTCTAGTCCAGCCTCAATGGCAGGACTAGATTTACCATCATTGCATACCATCATTACCATCATTTACTCATCATTGCATACATCATGGCATACTAGATTTACCATCATTGCATCCTGCCACTACTCTCTCTAATGCCATTAAAATGATGCAACATGATCCTCTGATAAAGTGGATTGTCAGACTCGGGTCAATCATGTATAACCCCTGCAATGCACCTTAACAGTATTGACTCCATTTTTCCTTTCCTTTTTTTTGTAACCGGTTTTCCCTGCCTTAGTATGAGGGCGTTTATCTCCCCTCACCTGACAATACATTCTCATGGGAGGGGGAGTGTGAAGCCCTCGAGAGATGCTTTCTCATGGGAAGATGTCCTTGGAAGACACAACTTTGAATAGTTGGAATGGGACTCTATTGTCTCAGGTCCATGTAGGCTGCTGACGTGGATGAATGGAATGTGTGATTGTAACTATATCCAACCCTCCCACATTCAGGCCTCAGACACGACCAAAGATTCATTCCCTGCACATCTCATATATTCCAATAAACTTTTCAGAACTGAAAGTTGGTGTGAAGAGTGAGTTGACTGACGGGGACCTTGACAGATTGTCAGGTCTCTTTTTACTCTCTACCCAAAACCACCCCTCTAGTGAAGGATGCTGGAGGATGGTGATGGAGAGGGGACCGAAGTGAGGCTGGGGACCCCACCCAAGATGCCCGCCTCCAGAACTCAACTCTGGTTTTGAGTAGGGCCCAAAGAACTCTCTCCAGGCCCAGATTGCTGGTGAAATGGAAGAGGATATGGAAGTGGAGCCTCATTCTACACCCTCCCAGACCCCAGATAGCTGGGATGAGCTGGCTGGGTCAGGGTCTGAGGTTGGGATGGAGGAGCCACCACTGGAGCATGAAATTACCCAAACTCCAAGGAGTCCAGGAGCCCATACACGATGACATGCCTCCTTCAACCCGACCAATTTGAGGAGGGAGGTGAGATGTCTGGGGGGATACTGAAGCAGTTGAATGACCAGCTGCCCCAAGTGGTATGGGAACTCATGGAGCAGGAACTAGTTAGAGTGCCAGAAGGCCAGGGAGCCCCAAGATGAGGTGAAAACCCTGACCGGAGGTGACCCCATGATGCACTCGAGGCCACGTTTGATGGATGCCCCAGGAAGCTGCTCTTCTTCATGATCCAAGTATGAGCTATGTTACGGGAGTGGGGCCATACATTTCTTTCTGATGAACAATGTGTGGACTATATAGGTTCCTGGCTTCTGGAACAGGCTGCTTACTGGTTTGTCACCCTTCATAATGCCGCCACACCTGAACTGCAAAACATGGATGTCTTCCTGTAGGCTGTTGTGGGCTGTCAGTGAGGATCCACTGGAGGTGGAGAAGGCCTGGACACGATTGCAAGGAATCATGCTGGCAGTTCAGTCCAGGAGTACTCAGCAGACTTCAAAGCCTCTGCCATGATGTTCCTGGGGTGGCCAGAAGAAGTCCTGATTGAGTTTTACTGGCCTGGACTGAATGCCTCTAGTCTGGAGGGGGCTCTGGCTCAAGATAACCCCCTCACATTGGTGGGGTGAATCCAAGTGTCATGTGAGGCTGAGAATCACCTCAACTTGGTGCAGCTATATCAGCTGGAAGCCCCAGCATGAGGAGGAGAGATCTGGGTGAGAGGGGCCCATGGGTCCCGCCAGATAAACAGGCTTGGTCTGCCCCCGGGAAGCCAGGTCACCTCACCACCCCTTGTGCACAGACCCACCCCAGAGACTGTGACAGGTGTGACGCCCCTTGAGGGGAGTGAGGCACTTCATCTGGGACATGTCTGAAGACACCCTGGGACCTCCAAGCTGCTGAAGCCCCCTTGTCAAGCCCCATCTCCCCCAAAGATGACGAGCCTCAGATGAAGGGAAAACACCATGACCTGCTGTGAAGGGTGCCAGCCAGCAGGTCCATGAGGCCCCAGCATAAGACTCAGTGAGAACCTGTACCTCCTTGTTTTTCATGACTGTGACTATATTAAACCCCGTGCCCAGGACCCAAATCCACGTACAGGCCCTAATTGACTCTGGGTGTTCCTGGGACTTGATAAGCCCCTCATTAGTAATAGGATTGGGGGCAGGGGTAATTAAGCTGAAGGGACCAGTAGTGTTCACCCAAATGGTGCCCACAATGCAGTCCTGCTGGTGGGGGTGTCAGGGCATTGGGAGCAATGGGCACTTATAGTGCATCCCACTGCCCAATTCCCCATGGTGTTGGGGAAGGTGTGGCTCACCGCCCATTACCCCTATGTGCAGTTGTCAGGCACTTCAAAAGGACAGCTAAACAACGGACTTCATGAGAAGTTAAAGTTTATTTAGCCACAGTTCTAAAAGCGCATTAACGGTGCATTGTCAGGAATGACAGACACAAAGAAACATTTACAGATATACCCCACTAGTTAACCCCCCCTAAGCATTCTACCAATGACTACATAGCCCGCGCGTGGGAAAGAGGTGCGAGATTCTGCTCGCACCATAAAGGGGCCCAACTGCCCATCCCGGAGAAACCCAACCCGTATGGCAGGGCCATTTGGTCAGATCAGAGATGGCCCAAGCTGATGAACATCCTGTTGCCCTGGCAACCACCCCACTTCCCCCCTTCATGCCTAAAAGGTTTCAGATCATCTTGTCCTCCTTCCACCCTCACCTCTTATGGCAGGATCACCTGACAGCAGTGGAGCCAAGGAACTTTATTTTTTCTGGACCCCTGATGGAAAGAGCATCAGTGGAACTTGAACTGGGGGGAGGAACCTTGCCCCACACCCAAAAGAGTGTGCCTGGCACGAGAGGAGCTAAATTCCATCCATCCCAAATATTGGGATCTGGGGAGGGTATTTGAGGAGAGAAAGGCCGATGAATTACCCCCTCATCGGAAGACTGACTGTGCAATAAAGATTTTACTGGGGCATAAAATGCCTATATGCTATGAACCCCACTGAATGGCAGGAGTTGTGATGCTTTATTGACAAGGATTTGGAGCAAGATTTTATCCAGCCATCTACCTCCCCTTTTGCAGCCCCAGTCCTCTTTCAGAAAAAGAAGGGGGGGGGGCTGAGACTGTGTATGGACTATAGGGGTTTGAATGCTGTGTCTATGGCAAATGCCTACCTGCTGCCCTTGATTAAAGATTTGTTAGCTGAAGCAGCTAAAGGAAAGATTTTTACTAAACTGGATTTATGGGGCACCTACTTGCAAGTGCACATCTGAGAGGGAGACAAGCATAAGACTGTGTTTAACTCTCCGTTAGGGCAGTTTGAATATCTAGTCATGCCCTTCAGATTGGCAGGAGCACCTGGGGTGTTCATGAGCTTGATAAATGAAGTGTTGCACAAGCACCTGTTCAAGGGAGTAGTTGTTTACTTAGATGACGTGTTAGTGTACACACAAGACATGGATTCACACATGAAATTAGTGTGAAAGGTACTGACAGTCCTCCATGAAAACCACTTGTATGCTAAACTGTCTAAGTGTGATTTTCATCAAACTGAAATTGACTTCCTGGGATACCGGATTACTGAGGAAGGATTGGGCATGGATCCTAAGAAGGTGCAAGACATGGTGGGGTGGTAACCCCGCCAGACTCGCAGGCAATTACAATCCTTCTTAAGGTTCACAGAATTTTATCAAACTTTTATCCCCAACTTTGCCCAAGTGTCCCTACCCCTCACAGATCTCCTAAAGACTAAGGGAAAAGGGCCAGAGGCAAGTAAAGGGGGAAGTAAGTTGCAATCGTCCCCTGAGTGCCAGCAGGTGTTTGAAAGTCTAAAGAAACTTTTCACTTTGGAACCCATTCTCCATTATCTCAATGAAAACAAGGGATTTATTGTATAAGTAGATGTCTCTGACATAGCAATGGGGGGAGTGCTGCTCCAACAGGGTGCTGATGGAAAACTATACCCTCTGGCTTATGTGTCCAAAAAGTTTTCCGGAGCTGAAAGGAACTGGGTGGTGTGGGATAAGGAAGCAGCTGCAGTAAAGCTTGGAGGGGGCAAGGGAACCTTTTGAGGTTTGGACAGACCATAAGAACTTAGAGGCGCTTAGAACTCTGCTTTGCTTGAACGGTAAACAAGTCCATTGGGTGGAGTTTTTCTCTAAGTTTTGTTTCACCATTAGGAACCTCCCTGGAAAAGCTAATTTTCTAGCTGATTCCCTCTCCCACCTCCCGCAGCATGCCAGCCAATGTGATGAGGTCACTGACACCATGTTATCACCCACCCAGTTAGGTGGAGTAGTGAAAACCTGACGCCAGGCGAAGGCGGGGAGGGAGGTGGAGTCAACAAATTGGCTCAACCAAGCCACTTTTAAGCCCAGAAACCTGGAGACTGTAAAGGCAGAGGGTCTACAACAGTGGGAAAAGGGGAGTTGGGGAAAAGGGGACAAGACATATGTACCCGAAACCTTAAGAGGAGAAATTCCTGTGCGAAGTCTTGATGATAAGCTATCAGGGCATTTTGTGTTTTTAAAGACATTGTGTTTGATCCAATGACAATTCTGGTGGCTGAGGATGCGAAAAGACATTTCCCAATATGTAGCTTCCTGCCAAACCTGTATTATGAGTAAACGGGGGTGGGTGGGCGGAGGTGCCTGGGCACTTGCAACCACTAGAAACCCCAGACCGACCCTGGGCAGTAATTTCTATGGACTTTATCACAGACTTACCTGAAAGCCTGGGGAAGACAGTCATTTGGGTAATGGTGGACTTGTTTCACTGGGCTGAAAGAAAAAAAATGTGGCTCCCGAGCCGCAGTTTGGCCACCCCTGCTATAGACAATGGATTTTTGATGGGTTTTTAAAGATGTGGTTTGGGTGGTAGCTGGAGGCATACAGATAGGTTTGCCGATCTGTCGGTTTCTGCCGGTGTCACTCTTGTATCCTACTGTAGTGTCCAAGAAGTTTATTTCTTGTGTCCACATGTGTACAAATGGTGACACTTCCTTCCATTCAAGGATCTTTTCTATTTCCCTCTTGGCTGCTCTTCCAAGTCTCAATCTCCTTCTGATTTCTGGGTTGCCATCTCCCTTTTAGTCTCCATTTAGGTATACAATGTTGCATTTCATTACTATATCTCATTCTCAACCTAGTTCTATCTGAGGATATTTAAATCCAGAGATTTGGACTATGGACAGACAACACAGATAATTCTACAAACCTAAAAAAGAAAGCCCCAGGTATGCAGAAAAGTCTAAAATCTAAAAGGAGGGTTAAACCCCCGTCCATGATAGAAGCAGTCTCTGTAGGCTTAAGAAATGAATGCCCTCAGTGGATGTTTCAAGATAACCAAACACAATTGCCAACCTTCAAGCCTTGGTTTCTGTCAGTAAAATAAACTAGGTAAATGAATGTATATAACTGATGTTTGAATGCTGAAATTAACTAATTATTCCTGATTGACTATCCCAAATTGAGGTGATTAATTGGAATGTGAGCTGATATTATTAATTTTATGCAATTAATCTGTTAGTATTAGACTATCCTATTGGGGACCAGGAATTTGATGTACTTATTGTATTACCACTGGCCTTTACTTATTAATTACTGGCCAGTGGAACTAGATATTATGCCAAATTATTAGAGGGATAAAAGATATATAGGTTGTTAGGATAGATTAGATTGTGGTTATTTTAGATAATAGGGATAGATTAACTGTTAGTGGAAGAGACAGTGAACTATCAGGACTAGGAGAACTGTGGGAATACCATCCCCCCTCATACTATACACCATGTCAGTCAGCCAACCTATTGTATGGTCCATGGCTCTGCGAAGACCATTGATAGACGATGGCCAGGAAGGCAATACCAGTGCTCCTGGGGAGGGGAGAGTATAGTGGTGGGACTAGGCATAGAGTTAAAGGAAGGGGACAGAGAAGTAATTTAGCTTGATCCCCTTCCAGCCTACATCTCATCCCAAAGGTTGCAGGTGGGGGGGCTAGGATGATTGACCCTCCTCCGACACTGGTGCTGTATAATGCCAGGTCTATAAATAATAAGACTGCAGTCCTTCGAGACTGCCTGCAGGAGCAGAAGATAGTCCTGGTGTGTGTGAATGAGACCTGGGTGTGAGAGGGAGAGACAGTATCTCTCTCCCAAATGGTTCCTCCTGGGTTCTTGGTCCTTCACCAATCCCAGACCAGAGGGCAGGGAGGAGGAGTTGCAGTATTCATTAGGGAGGCTTACTCCTTCAGGGCACTTCCGCCACCGAGGATCACGGGCACTGAGTGTGTCGGCCTGGTATGGGAAGCCAGGGAGAGTGTGGAAATTTGGCTAGTGTACTGACCACCCAATGCACTGGCCAATAGCCTACTGTCCCTGGTTGCGGCCATATCAAGTTGGACCTTGCAACACCCTAGACTGATAGTCCTGGGTGATTTCAATGTCCATGCTGATAACACAGCCTCTGCACAGGCAGCAGACCTGGTGTCATCCATGGTGGCACAAGGGCTCTCCCAGCTTGTAATGGCCCCCACTCACCGGGCTGGGCATAAGCTCAATTTGATCTTTGCAACTGAGGTCACTGTTGACCAGATTACTACGTTAACAGTTCCATGATCAGACCACTTTGCCCTAAAGGCCCATTTGAATACTCCTCTCTGACCCTGTTTGGGTAGTGAGCATATTTTGGCTTGCCTGTGGTGCCAAATGGACCCAGTGCAGCTTCAGATGGCTCTTTGGGATCCGATATCCCCAGGCGGCTTGTTGAATGTGCTTGTTGAGGACTGGCACTGCCAACTCTAGGCAACTCTAGGCAGACGAGCCTCTGGCATGAGCCAAAGGGTGAGAGCAAAAGGGTGAGGCTCTTGGCCTGTGGCGCTTAGCCTAGGGGCTCTGTAAGAAGCCCAGGAAGAGCCAGAAAGCCAGGACCTTGGCTCCTTGGGTTCCCAGTAAGGTAAGTAGACTTCTACAACAGGAGCCATATAAATACAAAGTGATTTAAAAGGGGGGTTATAGAAAAGTATTTGTTTAAAAACAATTATGAAGCCAGAATGCCAGCAGGGGGTTGGGGGCTATCCAGTATTTTGCATGAAGTGTCACATGTATGACTATCTGCCCACTGGTCAGAAGTCTTGGGTGTGTGCTTGGTGCAAGGAGCTCCTGGTTCTCAGGGAGCGAGTTTGCTCCCTTGAGGCCAAGGTGGCTGACCTGGAGAAGCAGAGACAGTCAGTTAGGTGCACGGAGAAGACTCTCGGGGACTTGTTAGATATGTCCCACTCTGGATCTGGCAGCCCAGCTGTTGCCAGGGAGCATGAGGGTCAAGGGGAAACGAGGCACCATGCTGAGGATAAGGGGAATGTGCCCTCAGAAGGGACCTCTTCTTCAGCTGGTGAACAGGTATCCTTTCATACCAAGGAACCGTCCCTGGGAAGGGTGGGAGGGGGGCTCTTGGTAGTTGGTGATTCAATCCTTAGGCAGGTAGACAGCTGAGTGGCGAACCCACATACTGACCGTATGGTGACTTGCCTGCCTGGTGCGATAGGCTGGTAGATAGTGCTGGGGAGGAGCCAGTGGTCGTGGTGCACGTCGGCACCAACAATGTGGGGAAATGCAGTCGTGAGGTCCTGGAGGAGAAATTTAGGCTGCTGGGCAGGAAACTCAAGGCCAGGACCTCCAAGGTAGCCTTCTCAGAAGTGCTACCTTTTCCACGCGCAGGGCCGGAGAGACAGGCACAGATCAGGAGTCTCAATGCGTGGATGAGACGGTGGTGTAGAGGGGAAGGGTTCAAGTTTGTTAGGCACTGGGATGCTTTTTGGGACAAGAGGGAGCTGTACAAAAGGGACGGTCTCCACTTGTCCCAAGAAGGAACCAGGCTGCTGGTGCTCAAAATCAAAAAAGTGGCAGAGCAGTTTTTAAACTGAATAATGGGGGAAAGCTGACAGGAGATGAAAAGTCTCTGGTTCGGGATGGCTCATCTCAAAGATATGAAGGGTAGCTATTACTTTTGTACAAGGAAATGGATTACAATTGCCCACTGAGACTGTGGCTAATGATAGGAACTGCCTGGCAAGGTCTCGAGGCAGCAAGAGGAAGGCTGTGGGCTTAACAAACGTGGGAAACTATAAGTGTTTATACACAAATGCTAGAAGTCTCCGAGGTAAAATCGGGGAGTTGGAATGCTTGGTGTTGGGGGGAAATAGACATTGTGAGTATTTCAGAAACTTGGTGGGATGAGAAAAATCAGTGGGATACGGTGATTCCTGGTTATAAATTATATTGGAAGGACAGGGAGGGAAGGGTTGGAGGTGGGGTGGCTCTGTATGTCAGAGAGGGTATACAGTCCAGTAAGATTGAGAGGGTAAGAGAATTGGATTCGCTTCTGGAAATGCTATGGGTTGAAATAGTGGGTCCAAAAGGAAGCTTAACAGTGGGAGTTTGTTATCGCCCACCAGATCAAAAGATAGAGGAGGATTATAAAATGATGAATGAATTAAAGATAGTGGCTAGATGAAATAACTGTGTTGTAATAGGCAACTTTAACTACCCACACATTGATTGGGTCAATATGAGTTCTAGTCGGGAAAAAGAGATTGAGTTTTTAGACACTCTCAATGACTGTGCTGTGGAACAGATGGTCACAGATCCTATCAGGGGAGAGGTGATCCTGGATTTGGTCCTCAGTAACACCCAAGACCTGGTGAGAGATGTAAAAGTGATTGCACCACTTGGGAACAGTGACCATAATGTCATTGAGTTTAACATTTGTACAGATAGGGAGTTGCCCAAAAAGACTGACACAACCACTTTTAAATTTAAAAGGGGTAACTTCTCTGGTATGAGGGGACATGTGAGGAAGAAATTGAAAGGAAGAATGGAGAAGGTCAAAACCATTGGGGAAGCTTGGAGACTATTTAAAAAGACAATCCTAGAAGCTCAGAAAAAATATATACCGCAGGATAGGAAAGGTACAAATAGGTATAGAAAAAAACCTGCATGGTTAACAAATAAAGTAATGGAAGCTGTAAAAGGTAAGAAGGATTCCTTTAAGCGGTGGAATGCTAGTCTTAGTTAGGTTGATAAAAGGGAACACAGACTATGGCAAATAAAATGCAAGTCTGTAATCAGGCAAGCAAAAAGGGAATATGAGGAGCATATCGCAAAAAACATAAAGACCAACAATAAAACTTTCTTCAAATACATTAGAAGTAGGAAGCCAGCCAGGGAGGCAGTGGGGCCCTTGGATGACCAAGGGGTAAAAGGAGTAGTGAAGGATGATAGGGAAATGGCTGAGAAGCTGAATGCATTTTTTGCCTCTGTCTTCACTGCGGAAGAGGAGAAGTGTTTGCCCACTCCAGAAGCACCGATTTCAGGAGGGGGTTTGAAAGACCTGAATCGGATTGCGGTGACAAGAGAGGAAGTCCTCCAACTGATGGACAATTTAAAAACTAATAAATCACCAGGCCCGGATGGCATTCATCCGAGAGTTCTGAAAGAACTCAAATGTGAACCTGTGGATCTCCTGACAAAAATATGTAATCTTTCTTTAAAATCTGCCTCCATTCCTGAGGACTGGAAGGTAGCTAATGTCACTCCCATCTTTAAAAAGGGCTCCAGGGGAGATCCGGGAAATTACAGGCCAGTCAGTCTGACATCGATACCGGGTAAGTTGGTGGAAAGTGTTATTAAGGAAAAAATTAGTAGGCACATTGATGAACAAAAACTATTGAGGCAGACTCAGCATGGGTTCTGTAAGGGAAGATCTTGTCTCACTAACCTGTTAGTGTTTTTTGAGGGAGTGAACAAACATGTGGACAAGGGGGACCCAATAGATATTATTTACCTTGACTTCCGGAAAGCTTTTGATACAGTTCCTCATCAAAGGCTCCTAAGTAAGCTCAATAGTCATGGGATAAAAGGACAAGTCCTCTTGTGGATCAAAAACTGGCTTATAAATAGGAAACAGAGAGTGAGTATAAATGGGAAACTTTCTCAGTGGAGGGTGGTAAGCAGTGGTGTACCACAGGGATCAGTACTCGGTCCGATGCTTTTTAACTTGTTTATTAATGATTTGGAATTGGGAGTAAGCAGTGAAGTGGCTAAATTTGCAGATGACACGAAGTTGTTCAGGGTGGTGAAAACCAGGGAGGAGTGTGAGGCACTCCAAAGGGATCTGTTGAGGATGGGTGAGTGGGCGTCAATGTGGCAAATGGGGTTCAATGCGGCCAAGTGCAAAGTGATGCACATTGGAGCCAAAAATCCTAAATATAAATACACGTTGATGGGGTCTGAACTGGCAGAGACGGACCAAGAGTCGTAGTGGATAACTCGATGAAAATGTCTAGACAGTGTGTAGCTGCAATAAAGAAGGCCAACGCTATGCTGGGGATTATTAAGAAGGGAATTGAAAACAAATCAGCCAGTATCATCATGCCCCTGTATAAATCATTGGTGCGACCTCATTTGGAATACTGTGTACAGTTCTGGTCACCACACCTCAAAAAGGATATTATAGCATTGGAAAAAGTGCAGAGAAGGGCAACTAGAATGATCAAAGGGTTGGAACACCTTCCCTATGAAGAAAGGTTAAAATGCTTGGGGCTCTTTAGCTTGGAGAAACGACGGCTGAGGGGTGACATGATCGAGGTTTATAAGATTATGAATGGGATTGAGCAGGTTGAGAAAGAAGTACTTTTCTCCCTTTCTCACAATACAAGAACTCATGGGCATTCCATGAAATTGCTGAGCAGTCGGGTTAGAACAGATAAAAGGAAATACTTCTTCACCCAAAGAGTGATTAACATATGGAATTCACTGCCACAGGAGGTGATGGCAGCTGCAAGCATGGACAGTTTCAAGAGGGAATTAGATAAACATATGGAGCAGAAGTCCCTCAGTGGCTATTAGCCACAGGGTATAGATGGGAACTCTCAGTCTGAGGCAGGTGATGCACTCTATTCTTGGTGCTGGAGGGGGCAGCAGTGGGAGGGCTTCTGGTGCCCTGGCCCCACTGCTGGACCTCCTGATGGCACCTGGTATATTTTGGCCACTGTGCGACAGAGTGTTGGACTAGATGGGCCATTGGCCTGATTCAACATTTGCTTCTCTTATGTTCTTATGTTCTTATGTTAGGCAGCCATCGACAAGATCACTCGCTGGAGCCCTCTGCACCCTCGGCTGAAGCTCGTTCCTTGGTTTACCCAGGAGGTGAGGCTAATGAAGTGGGAGCTAAGATGGCTAGGGAGGCAGTGACATCACACTTGCAATGAAGCTACAAGAGCATCTTATAGGATGTTTATGAGATTCTATGTGGTGGCAGTCAAGGCCATTAAGTGACAGTATTATACGGCCGAGATTGTGTCCGCTAGCTCATGCCCAGCCCAATTGTTTAGAACAATTAGGTCCATTACAGCTCTGACGCAAATCAGACTAAACCGTAGGGAATTGGATATTGGCTGTGAGGCCTTTGCAAGCTATTTTGTGGATAAAAACTTGACGCTCCGCCATGATATCCCTGGTACAGTTGATGCAGCAAATGAATTTGAGGCTCCATGCATGTCTTCTTGTCACATCTTGGATAATTTCAGCCCGCTCAGCCTTGAGGAGTTTGACAGATTGCTCCTAACTGTACACCCCACCATGTTCTCCCTTGATCCGTGCCCTTCTTGGCTAATTAAAGCCGGCCACGAAGGGTTTTGAGGTGCACTACAGGAGATATTAACATGTCCCTCACTCAGGGGCTGTTCCTGGAGGCACATAAGGAAGCAGTGATATGCCTCTTCTTGAAAAAGCCATCACTGGACCTGGCTGAATTGGCCAACTATCAGCTGGTTTCCAACTTGCCCTATTTGGGCAAGATAATAGAGAGGGCAGTGACAATTCAGTTACAGGGCTTCCTTGATGACACTTCTGTATTAGACCCCTTCCAGTCTGGTTCTGCCTGGGTCATGGGACAGAGATGGCACATTGCCCTCACGGATGGCCTCCAGAGGCACCTGGATCGAGGTGGAGCGGCAGTGCTGCTGTTTTGAATATAACTCTCCTAAAGAGGAGAGAATTTTATTGCTTTTATATCAAGAAAAGGGAAGGGTATATAGATGGATTAAGAACAGTGGTGAGTGATAGTAATATTAGTATATTAAACTTTCATTAGTATATGTAAATTCTTTGGCTTCTTCTGTGTTTGATCAATCGACTTTTCATTAAACTGTAAAAAAAAAATGTTAATAATGTCCTTTTGGGTTAGTATTAGTATAGTCTTTTAATGCGCTTTCCGAACCAATCTTCATGCTCTGGGTTTTCTCCCTTTTACATCTCTCAAGTTGTAAGAAGGATCCTTTGCTGCTCCTCCATCTTCTGGTTCTTTATCTCCTCCTTCTGAGCTGCTGTCCTCATCGTCGCTCAGCATCATCCATACTGTGAGTTCTGCTTCTTCCTCTGAGCTGGCGTGCCTCTTCAAAAAGTCTTGGGCTTTGAAGATGGAGTCGATCTTCTCCCTCTTATCTTTAAATTTAAAGACCAGTCCTTCTGGGATCAACCACCTGTAATTAATTTGATTTTGCAAGAATATGGTCAGTCCTTTATATGCCTTCCGCTTCATACAAATTTCAAATGGTACATCTTTTAAAATCCTTATATTTTGCTCTCCAATCTTCAAGGGTGTTGATGATGTCGCTCTTAATATTTGATCTCTAGTTCGTTGCTTAGCAAATTTAACAACCACTTCCACTGGCAAATTATTTTTCTTTGTAAAGTTGGAATAGGCTCTATAAGCCAAATCCATCTCTTCACTTATTTTTTCCGTTTCATTGCCAATCAGTGGTGCCAAAGCATTCGCCAAAGTACTTCTGAGATCCTCCTTTTCTTCCTCCTGTATGCCCTGAAATCGGAGAGTTAAATTTGATTTCTCCATCTGTAACATCAGTAATTTTTTGTCTTGTACTTCTTGATGTTTCTCCATTTTATTGACCTTCTTCTTGATTTTTTGTGTATCTTCCGTTGAGACCAGGCATTTCTGCTGCTGTTGTTAGACCTGTTGGCGGTGTTCGACATGGTCAACCATCAGCTACTGATCCGCCACCTCACCGACATTGGCATACAAGGACTGGCCTTGCAGTGGCTTGTTTCCTTTCTCCAAGGTCGGGGACAAAGAGTGGCACTAGGGGATCAACTGTCCCGAAGGCACCCATTTGAATATGGTTGTCCCAATGCTCTTTAACATCTATATGCACCCTATTGCCCAGATTGCCCAGAGGTATGGGCTGGGTTGTCACCAGTACATGGATGACACCCAGTTCTATCTGTTGTTTGGCGGCCAGTCCAACTCCAAACTGGTAGATCTCGACCTGGCATTGCAAGCTGATTGGCTTAGGCTGAGCCAGCTGAAATTGAATCCAATGAAGACGGAGGTCCTGTGCCTGAGCCGGGGTGGTCCGGGGGTAGGGATCCCACTTCTGGACTTTGATAGGGCACCATTGGTGCCAGCACCGGAGGTCAGGATTTTGGGAGTGCTCCTAGACATCTCCTTAACAATGGAGGCCCAGGTAGCAGCCACTGCCAGGTCAGCCTTTTACCATCTTAGGCTAATTAGACAGTTGGTTCCCTTCCTCAAATGCAACGACTTGGCAACAGTGATCCATGCTATAGTCACTTCGAGACTGGATTACTGTAATGCCCTCTACATGGGGCTGCCTTTGGCCCAAATACGGAAGCTGCAGCTAGTGCAGAACACAGCAGTGAGGCTGTTGTTGTGTCATCCTGTGCGGGAACACATCCAGCCCACCCTAAAAGAACTGCACTGGCTGCCTATAGCATACCAGATTTGGTTCAAGGTGCTGGTTATTACCTTTAAAGTGCTTTATACCTGAGGGACCGCCTTTCCCCATATGTTCCCCAGAGAGCACAGCGATCAGGGGCCCAGAATCAGTTGGTCCTCTAGACCATCAAGGAGGCCAGGCTTGTGTCAATGAGAGCTAGGGTTTTTTCGGTGGTGGCTCCATTCTGGTGGAATAAGCTCCTGGAGGAGATCAGGACCTGTGGGACCTGTTACAGTTCTGCAGGGCCTATAAAACGGAGCTTTTCCACCAGGTCTTTGGAGCTGCTGCCACCACTGCCACCACTGCCACCACTGCCATCTGATAGTTCTCGGGGAGTGAGCCCAACCCCCTGGCCCCCCCAAATATAGCCTGACCTGAGTGCCTGGGACATCTGTAGTTTAATATGATGCTGACTGTGTTTGAGGTATTATTGCTAGCACTTTATTAAGTTGTATAATTACGGTTTTAATTTATGTTTGTTTGGTTTTACTATTTATTGTACTGTTTTACACTGTTGTAAGCCGCCCTGAGCCAGCCTTGCTGGGAGAGTGGGTTAAAAATCTAATAAATAAATAAAAGGCTGGGGTGCAGGGCCCTTTGCAGGGCAATTTTGGCATCTGAGGGAGGACATAAGAAAATAAGAGAGGCCAATGCTGGATCAGACCAATGGCCCATCCAGTGCAACACTCTGTCACACAGTGGCCAAAAATACCAGATGCCATCAGGAGGTCCAGCAGTGGGGCCAGGACAGTAGAAGCCCTCCCACTCTTGCCCCCAAGCACCAAAAATACAGAGCATCACTCACCCCAGACCGAGAGTTCCTATCTATACCTTGTGGCTAATAGCCACTAATGAACCTCTGCTCCATATGTTTATCTAATTCCCTCTTGAAGCCATCCATGCTTGTAACCGCCACCACCTCCTGTGGCAGTGAATTCCATGTGTTAATCACTCTTTGGGTGAAGTACTTCCTTTTATCTGTTCTAGCATGACTGCTCAGCAGTTTCATGGAGTGCCCATGAGTTCTTATATTGTGAGAAAGGGAGAAAAGGACTTCTTTCTCTATCTGCTCTTTTCCTTGCATAATCTTATAAGTCTCGATCATGTTACCCCTCAGCTGACATTTCTCCATGCTAAAGAGCCCCAAGCATTTTAACTTCATAGGGAAAGTTTTCCAATCCTTTTATCTCAACAGCAACCAAGTGCAACCGGGGCCAGATGAATTGCATCCAAGAGTATGAAAAGAACTCATGGATGCTATTTCTGAGCCTCTGTCCATTATTTTTGAGTATTCTTGGAGAACAGGTGAGGTACCAGAAGATTGGAGACGAGCAAATGTTGTCCCTATATTCAAGAAAAGGGAAAGGGGTAACTACTGACTTGTCAGTTTGACATCTATACCTGGGAAAGTTTTAGAACAAATCATCAAACAGACAGTCCTTGAGCATTTAGAAAGGACAGCTGTGATTACTAAAAGCTAGCATGGGTTTCTCAAAAACAAGTCATGTCAGACTAACCTTTTTTGAGAAAATTCCTACCGTGCTGGATCAGGGGAATGCTGTAGACATAGTTTGTCTTGATTTCATTAAGGCTTTTGATAAAGTTTCACATAATATTCTTGCTGACAAATTGGAAAAAATGTGATTGGATCCTATGACTGTTAGGTGGATCTGTAACTGGTTGACAGATCGCACCCAAAGAGTGCTTGTGAATGGTTCCTCATTTTCTTGGAGAGGAGTGACAAGTGGAGTGCCCCTCAAGGATCTGTCCTGGGAGGACCTGTTTTGTTCAACATCTTTATCAATTATTTGGATGAAGGGATAGAGGGAATGATTATTAAATTTGTAGATGATACTAAATTGGGAGGGGTCACAAGTACAGTAGAAGACAGAGTCAGGATACAGGGTGATCTTGACAGGTTGGAAAACTGGGCTAAAACAAATAAAATGAATTTCAATTGGGATAAATGTAAAGTTCTGCATTTAGGTAGGAAAAATCAAATGCATAATTATAGGTTGGGGGAGACTTGTCTTGGCAGTAGTATGTGTGAAAAGGATCTAGGGGTCTTAGTAGACCATACACTGAACATGAGTCAGCAGTGTGATGCGGTTGCTAAAAAGTCAAATGCAATTTTGGGCTGTATCAACAGAAGTATAGTGTCCAGATCACGCAAAGTGATGATACCGCTTTGCTCTGGTTAGACCTCACCTAGAGAATTGTGTTCAGTTTTCAGCACCACAATTTAAGAAGGATATAGACCTGGAATGTGTTCAGAGGAGGGCAACAAAGTTGGTGTGGGGTCTGGAGACCAAGTCCTATGAGGAAAGGTTGAAGGAGCTGGGTATGTTTAGCCTGGTGAGGAGACAACTGAGAGGTGATATTATAACCATCTTCAAGTACGTGAAGGGCTGTCATATACAGGATGGTGTGGAGTTGTTTTCTGTTGCCCTAAAAGCTTGGACCAGAACCAATTGGTTGAAATTAAATCAGAAGCGTTTTCAGCTAAATATTAGGAAGAACTTCCTGATAGAGCAGTTCCTCAGTGGAACAGGCTTCCTTGGGAGGTGGTGGGCTCCCCTCCCTCAAACAGAGGCTAGATGGCCATGTGACAGAAATGCGGATTCTGTGAACTTAAATAGATCATGAGAGGGAAGGCAGGAAGGGTTGCCTCAATGCTTAGTTCTTGTGGCCCTTTCTTACCTGCCCAGGGAAATGCTGATCAGCACTTTGGGGTCAGGAAGCAATTTTTCTCCAGGTCCGTTTGGCTGGAGATCATGGAGGTTTCTTGTCATCTTCTGGGCATGGAACAGTGGTCACTGGGTGTGTGTGGGGGGAGGTATTTGTGAATTTCCTGCATGGTGTAGGGGGTTGGACTAGATGACCCTGGAGGTCCCTTCCAACTCTAAGATTCTATGATTCTCTGATTCACCCAGAACTGACTGCTCACAACTATTCAATGACAGCCACCCAATGAAGAGTGAAAAGGGGGTGGGGCATCGCCAAGGGACGATGGTGGACACCGAGTAGGCTTTCTCCCACTCCAGCTTCCTCCTTCCCCGGAAGAAACTAATATTGTGGCACCGAAACTTACATAGGGTTATGGGCAAAACGGGGGGGGGGGACCAAAACAAATGAGGTGACACTCCAAAAAAACTTTAAAAGACTATTTCACACCTGAGCCCCCCCCAGCTCAACTGAATTGGGCAACTGACTCCGAAATGGTGACCGGAGCAGCAGACTCGTCACAGGAAGACGATACGTTAACCAAACAGGACCTGACAGACTCACTTAAGAGTCTTAAAATCAGAGCTACTTGACACAATTAACAAAATAATTAAGGCTGTTGCTGTTGAACTACGTAATGTGCAGACAGTTCTCCACCAAATCTCCCAGACTGTGGAGACAGTAATGGAAAATAGCCTAGCCAACCAAGAAAACATACAACAATTACAAGCCCATGAAACTTGGGTGAAAGAAAAAATTATACTACTGGAAAACTCCCTTCGGGATTGTCATTTAAAATTTCACGGATTCCCAGAAAAATCTGAGGGAAACACTGACTTGGCTAGCAACAGTTCTTCGCCTGGAAGACGGCGTAGCTCCCACGATCTTAAAAGCATACAGGCTGGGCTCAGCTAACTCTAGTTGTTGTCAAGTTCTGAGAGACATCCTGGTGGAGTTCCTGGACTCAAGAACTAAACAGTGCATACTACAGGAAGCTAGAATAAATGCAGGTCTCCCTTTCCAAAATGAAAAAATACTAGTATTTCCGGATCTCTCTGCAGAGGCTCTCCAAATCAGGTGCACATTGAAACCTGTCACCATTAGGCTTATAGAAGCAGACATCCGATATAAATGGGCGAGATTGGGGGCTTTTCAGGTTAGGCTCCAAGGATCCTTCCTGCAAGCTATTGATGAGGAATCTGGCAATAATCTTCTCCCAGTCTTAAAACTGCCTTTTAGCCAGGAGTTATCGCTGATAAGATCCAACAAAAGAAAACTAGAGTTCTCCTCTCCTCCTCTTCAGTGGAGTAAGATCCCTGTGAGGAAATCATCATAAACCTTTTAATTGAATAAACCCACTGTAATTGGGATATACAGTAACTAAGGATTACTTTTAGTTAGTTTTTTAGGATATTCTTAGACTAGATTCAGTTAGGTTACGCCCAACTATACAGGTGCAACATCAGTTATCTATCTTGTAGCTGGGTGAGGGGAAGAGTCTTACTTAGCTCTTGTTACCGCAGGAACCTGAATGGTGGGACTATTTAAGCCTGACACGGGTGCTATCCGTGCCTCCATTGGTACCTGCAGAATTTATTGCTGTTTGATTTTAGTGGATGAATGTATGCAATTACAAGCTTGAATTTATGAACTGAAAAGATGTAATTTACTCCCTTGTTTATATCACCTAATACTCCACTGTGTTTATGCCTTGTACTTGAGGAATGGTCTTAACAATTCCAGAAGATTCAAAGCAAATAGCACAGTGCTTTTCAATTATACAGCAGCAAGCTCATTAGACTTGATGGTTCATATGAACTCTTATACCACAATTATTCATGGTGGGAGATAAAATAAAGTTTCTATCTCTTAACTGCAGAGGCACCAACAACTGTATTAAACACAAAAGACTCTTAACTTTCTTAAAACAATCAAAAGCTGAAATAGTCTTTTTACAAGAGATACAACAAAAACCTCCTAGTACTCCTCTCTTACCTACGACCTGGTTTCCACTTCAATTTTCTGCACCAGGTTTGTCCAAGGCAAGGGGAGATAATAATGCTAGCAAAACCAATATGTTTCCATAGTCAAGGAATATTACGTGACCCAAGTGGCCAATTTATTTTTGTTAAAGGCCTGCTGAATGGAGAAAAGTTTACGCTAGCGTCCATCTGCGCTCCTAACTCAGGTCAGAATGTTTTTTTGAAGGACACCCTGAGCAAACGACATGATTTTAGTGAAGGGGCAATAGTGGTGGGTGAGGATCTCAATATGGTAGCTAACTCCACTCTAGACTGTTCTAAATCCAAACCCTCAGATAATGCTCATGATATTAAGCAGACACCAGGTTCCCTCAGCGGGATACTAAAGACCTTTTCCTAGTGTAATATATGGAGAAGATAACACAGCTTAGAGAAAGACTTTACCTACTTCTCTCCTAAATATAATTCATACAGTAGAATAGACTACATCCTTATCTCTGACATATTATTACCAAAAGTCTTATCCTCTTCTGTAGGCATTAGACATATTTCTGGCCATGCCCCAGTGGAATGCACTGTTTCAGGTGAAGAATTGAAATCTAAAATATGTGTATGGTCATTACATAAGTTTTTATTAAATGATCCACTAATCGTCACTTCAATAGAATCAGAAATCCAAAACTTCTTTGAAAATAATTCCGACTGTGGTGTTCCTCCGGAAATAGTTTGGGACTCATTAAAAGCATTAGCTTCAGCCTATAAGAAAGAAAAGAATAAGATCCAATCAGATCTAAAAACCCAAATATACATATTAGGGAATATTAGAGAGCCAGTTTGGTGTAGTGGTTAAGTATGCAGACTCTAATCTGGGAGAACCGGGTTTGATTCCCCACTCCTCCACTTGTACCTGCTGATGTGACCTTGGGTCAGTCACAAGCTCTGGCCCAGCTGTTCCTGAAAGAGCAGTTTGTGTTAGAGCTCTCTCAGCCCCACCTACCTCACAGGGTGTCTGTTGTGGGAAGGGGAAGGGAAAGGAGTTTGTAAGCCACTCTGAGGCTCCAAGTGAAGGGCAGGGTATAAATCCAATCTCTTCTTCTTCTATTCACAAAAAAAATGGTAGTATTTTTTTTCACCATCTCTTGATACTAAGAAAAAAACTGGAAGCATTAGAAATATCTCAGGTCCAGAAAAACATGCTTCTGATGAAACATAAATTTAACTATAGAAGTCCTAAATCCTTGCATGTATTATCTTGGAAGATTAAACAAAAATAAATGGAATGTACAGTTACCTGTATACAAGATCAGCAAGAGAACCTCTGAACATCATCTCCCGAAATCTTGCAGGTATTTGAAAACTACTATGGTTCATTATACAAATCGACTTCTCCAGCAACAAACAAAATTCAGGCTTACTTCCAAGATAATGACTATAAAAATTACATTTCCCAAACGCATAGGGAGTATTTGAAAGCACCAATAACAAAGCAGGAAGTAATTGACACAATTAAAGCTTCCAAATGTAACAAGGCTCCATGACCCGATGGTTTTGTGTCCGAATACTACAACAGGTTCCAACACATACTTGCTCATCCACTAACAGAGCTGTTTAATTACATCTTGAATAAAAATAATATTTCCCCTACTTGGAGATCAGCTAAAGTAATTATCTTGCGCAAACCAGGGAGGGACAGAATTAACCCTAAATCTCTAAATTAACCCAATATCTCTCCTAAACACAGATTACAAAATACTTACAGCTCTATTATCTTCATGACTTAGTCGGATCATAACCAATTATTTACATCAGGACCAAACAGGTTTTATCCTGCAGAGAAATATTACTGACAACATACGTAAAACTATAGATATAATTCATTACTATAAACAACAAAAAAAAGCCATTCTTTTCTAATCCTGTCTCTGGATATCGAAAAAGCTTTCGATTCCATAGAGTTTAATTACCTTCTGAACCTACTAGAACAGATGCAATTCAGTGGAAAATTCATGCACGTAACTAAATCTATATATACAGCACCTACGGCCAACTTATTCATAAATGATATCTATTCTAGAGAACTTAAGTTAAATAGAGGAACCTGGGAAGGATGTCCCTTGTCCCTTCTACTTTTTGCCCTTTCAATAGAGCCATTAGCGAATTCTATCTGTAATAACCCACTAGTCTATGGGATACAAGTGAAAGGTTGTCATATTAAAACCAGTTTATTTGTAGATGACATGACAATTTATGTGTCTAACCCCAAATTAACCATACCAGTTCACTTTGAGGCCCCCAAGGTTTTTGGCTTAATATCAGGACTATTCATAAATCAATCTAAGTCTGTATTATACCCTATAAACCTCACCCCTGGAATCACCTCTTACCTGAAGCAACAGTATGCATTCCAATGGGCCGATAGATGCTGGCAATACCTAGGAGTCAAAATCCTGATAGATTTAAAAGACATTATAAAATACAATCATATGGAAGTCATTGGTCTTATCGACAACTCATTCAAATCATGGGAATCCAAATCCTTAACGTGGTTTGAGAGAATAAATATAGTGAAATCCTTCTTATTACCCAAAATTCTATATCACTTCCCCCCCACCCACTATTTCAAAACATGGCAGAAAAACTTGAATAACTTCATCTGGCAATCACGTAAACCTAGAGTGAATTTCCATATGGTTCAGAAAATAAAATCACAGGGAGATTTGGCTGTACCTGACCTTTACTTTTATTATTCAGCCTCCAACCTTTCCAACTTACTCAAACACTATCATAACTCTTACAAGGCAGATTGGAAGAATATTGAGGACACGTATCTGCGCACAGGCTCCTTCCAAGAAGCACTTTGGAGATCTCCCAACTCTAGACTAACCAAGTATAATATTTGGCTTACTTAGCTCTATTTTCAAAACATGGGATAAATTTAGAACGGTATTAACTCCAACTGGATCCCCAATTGTTTCATTCTTAGGGTAACCCTGGTTTGCCCCGGCTATAGCCCCGGATCTTTCCCCAATTGGAGGTCTGCTGATCTAACCAGATTTATTGATATTTCCAAATGAGAACTAATTCTAGGAAAAGCAACATTGGAAGATTCTAAAAACTCTAAGTTGCCTTGGTTTGAGTATTTACAGATTTCGCATTTGTTTCTGTCTCAGAACAAGAAAATACATTTTGATAGACCATTAAATTTCTTTGAAAAATTATCATCCAGATCCATTACTATAAAAGGTATAATCTCAATAAAATATAGAGCTCTACTAACCGATCCAAATTTTATGCTTACTCCATCACAAAAAGCCTGGCATAAAGACTTAAATAGAACTCTTTCAGAACAACAATGGAAACAAATCTGGAATTCCTCAATTTACACTTCGAGATCTGTACCCATTCAGACACAAGCATTCAAAACTCTATTTAGATGGTACTTAACTCCAAATAGATTAGCCCATATAATCCCACCACAATCCCCATTATGTTGGAAGTTATGTGGAAGCCATGGAACATTTATACACTGCTGGTGGCTTTGCCCCCTAGTCAGTAATTTTTGGTCTGAGGTCCTCCCTGAAATCCAAAAAATAACAGGTTATGCTATACAGAAGGATCCCACCCTAATCTTGTTGAATCTTTGGCCCCAAATGCAGATTACTGTTAGCAATAAGGAACTCATCTCAACTTTACTTAGTGCAGCAAAATGTCTCATTGCTTTGAAATAGAAAGACGAAGTTGTACCTACAATTGAACAGTGGAATAGAAAAGTCTGAGAGTTTTTTATATCAGACAAAATCACAGACTGGATAGCTCGCACCGAAAGTATATCTGAGCAGAAAAGTGCAATGTTGAAATGGGCTCCTTTTATAGAAACACAAAATATTCTTAAGGATAAAACAGAACAAACATACTGGATAGATCAACATTCTATGTTATTGTTTCATTAAAAATATTAGGAGAAATCCAAATGACAAAACAAGGGAAAAGAGGGTAATTTCAAGAGCAGAATAATACATATATATAAGGGAGTTTGTGAGGTAATGTCAATAATTTACTTATTTAAGGAACTTTGAAGCACATATTAAGAACAGTATGATTTATGTTTTGATTGATTCATTTCTATATATTGTAATTGCATTTTTAAAAATAAAGATATTTTTTAAAAAGGGGGGGGGTGGGAAGTCCTTCCAATTATTTTTTGTGTGTATCCCCCCCCCCATCAATGGAATTTGCCTTGTGGAGAACTCCTCTATGATTATGACTAATGCTGTAGCCAAGAAGCCTGCAGATACTTGTAATGCCCAAGGCCTAATCTGCAAGGATCACTCAGAAATTCCAGGCTTTTTTCTTCCTTTTTTCAGATCAGGACCATGACATAGAGGAGCAGGAGCAGAGATGCAATTCAGTAATTTTAGACTCAGTGACCTTAGCTTCCATTCCCCCCCACACACACACTAGTATCAAGCATTATTGGAACCATGATTCCCAGAATGCACTGGGGTGAAAGAAGAGTAACAGTGGAGATTTACTAGGTAGATTTCTCCCATCTCTACTATCACTTGGGGGGAGGAATTGCTAAACCAGGATGGCCCAGCCTCTGGAAGTTTGTCCCAAAGCCTGGCCCTGACTGCACCACTTGAAAGGAGCAAACTCTTGGCCTGAAGAGGCCCTCTGGGCTCTTAGCTGCCAAGCTGGGCAAACATCCAAGCCCCTAATACTGACCCAGGCAGATCAATACTCACCAGAAGGCAACTACCCATGCTCATTTTCTGCAGTCCAAACGAAGCACAATGGAAATAAGAAGAGTTGTTACCCCCCCCTTCCTTCTTTAGCATTCATAGAGGCAAGATGATATAACGCTGTCAGCGAGCCCTCATATGCTGTGACAATGCAATTTCCTCCACAGAGCCTTTTTCCTATTCAGCTCATGTCTTATTGACTACATAAATGTAATGTGAAAATTGCTTCTTATAAGATTGTAAGATAATGGGAAAACAGCACTTTCTGTACATCAGTCAGTCTTGGGGTTGCTTTGGAGTGGATTTTTTTTCCATACATGCACTTCTCCTCTATGTCTAAACTATTCTTTGAATTCTTCTCTCTTTGTAGGCAGACAGTTATTTTACCACTGGACTTAGGAGACAAACTACACATTACACAAAAACACACTCATGTACACACACGTGAATGCAAAGAAGCCCTAACAATGTTTGTTTTAATGAAGAAGAGTCACCATGGGATATACTTTTGAGTAAAAGAGTGGGTGTTTAACTCTTTCCATGACCACCATATTTCTCTCCAAGGCCTCTTCTGTTGTGTCCTGGGATCAGAAGGCAGAGCTGGCAAAATACAGCCAAGCTTCGCTCTCTGAGAACAATAGGGACTAGGTTCCTGAGCTCGCCAGTAGAGAACCAATGGCAGCATTGGCGGGCGATTCAAACCCGCCAATAGGAATATGGGGCCGTTCCCCCTAACTGTATATAGTTGGCCTCCGGCCGTTACTGTTTGTTCTTGTCTTGTGTGAAGTACGAATAAACGCGTCTTCTCTTATGTCGTCGTCCGAGTCATGAGGCCCGAAACCCAGTACTTTACATCTTCCAACCCTGCCCTCCATACACTGCAGGGCTTTAGACCCTTGTCTAAACACTGCCTTGGCAAATGTGGGGAGACCTGGAGGATGATGCCAGGGGCAGGCAGGATTAGGGGAGGGTGTGGGGGCACTTTTGTCTACCCCCCCTAGTCTCTACTGTCTTCCTAGAACAACACTGTAGGGCCACCACTGCATGGACACCATTTTTTTCCTTTCACTCCTCAGTTCAGCGGGGTGGAAAAGTGAGGCGGGGGAGGGGGCAATTCCCCACCCCAGGCAGGCAAATGGAAGGCCTACTCTAGATGCTCACTTGAAAGGATCATTGGTGATGCTAAAAGGTTACATTAATGATTGCAAGCAAATGGCTAGTGGGAGAAAGGGTTAAGTACACCTAGCTCTCCCAATCAAAATCTGAGCCAAGGCTGATTTTCATTCTGGAAGTCCTCCGCCATACCCCAGGCGGCCTTTCACTCTTGGACCGTATGGGTCATTGTACTGTATGGGTCATTGCTTTCAATAAGAGAATGGCTATGAAGCACTTTGGATTTTATAGGCCATTTAAAAGTAATTAAAAATGCCTTGAGGGCCCAGTCTGTGGTGTTTTTGACAAGAGTGTTATTTTATTCTGGGCCAATGTTTTAGACTGCCCTAGTCTGCACCAGGACTTGGTGTGGTGAGGAATAGGGGGAAAGGAAGTTCTTAGCACTGCAGCTTCACACAGAGAACCCTGCTTTGGGTATAAATCTAATGAAAATAGATGATGATGATGATGATGATGATGATGATAGATGGATAGAACAAACCTGAGTTAGGAACCCATGCTTCTGTTTAAAATTATGCTGCCTCTTTATGCTGATGCCCAGCACAATGGACACAATACAATCTTGACCAGCCAGTGTGTGAATGGCTGTGTGCATGCGTGCACGCACGCACACACACACACACAGAGCTGTTTCAGTACTTGAAAAGGTGGGGCAGGAAAGGTGCACCCCACTGTGGGCTGGGTTTCTTAACCTCCCAGTGGAGCTTGGGGATCTCCTGGAATGGAGGTCTTTAATCAGGGGCAGGGGGTAGGTGTTTGAGGCGGATACTGCATTCAACCCCCAATAGTCAGTACAAAGTCTCAAGCCCTCATCGTTCTTCTTCTGGAACAGGACTGGGACTGCAAACGGTGAGGAGACAGGGCAGATAAAGCCTTTGGCTAAATTCTTGTCAATGAACTTTCACAACTCCTCTTTTTCAGTGGGTCTCATAGGATATAATTTCCCTTGCAGTAACAATTCAATGGCACATTCAGTATTGTGGTGGGGTGGGAGCTCATCGGCTTCTTCTTCCTCAAACACCCTCACCATGTCCCTATTCTCCTTGGGAATGGCTTTTAAGCTCCTCCTGGGCCAAGCAAGCCTGGACTGGTAGGGTTACAGTAGATCCCCCCCATTCCTGTGGATCTCAACATGTGGATCTCAACACACATATGCCCCTGGCATATAAAGGGTAGGAAATGCACTGTCCCCGCACTCCATTGGATATATGTGTCGTGGTCCTGAAGCCACAGATTCCTGAGGACCATAGAAAAGCGAGCCATTGGGTTGATCACAAGTGCCCATTGCTCCCAATGTGCCTCCATCCCCGTGATTACTGGGATGGTATGATACTTAAAGGGCTCTTTCATAGTGGAGCCATCCATTTGTGTGAAATTTAGTGGCTTCAGGAGCCTTTGCACTGGCACCCCCAACCCCGTGACCATGGAGGGGCTTATCAAATCTCTCACACATCCTGAGTCTATAAGGGCTCGTATCCTGACTTGGGTCCCCATCTCTGGGTTGATGACTGATACAGTCACAAAAAACAGGGGGGTTTACTGTTCATCATTTTTGCCTCAGCTGCTCTTGGACCTGCTGTTTCGTGCCCTTCACTCATGCCTTTTCCTACCAGCTGCTGGTTCTCATCACTGCTGAATGAGGCACTATCCAGTGTGTTGGGTGGGGGCACCTAGCTGCAGGGCCCATGGGTGCTTTGGCTGCTTAGCCCCTTCTCTTGTCAGGGTCTCTGATCCCTTTTACTCCAGAGCCTGGGTCACAGGGCAGGATGCCACGTAGTGGCCAGGTGCTCCGCAGTGCAGGCAGAGCCCCTGCTTCATCCCCTGCTCACGTAGTGGCTCCTTCGGCTCAGGTCACTGGGTTTTCACTGGGGCCCCGGGTGTCTTGGGAAAAGCCTTTGGGGTATGCATGCAAATCATCTGGAGCCAGTTCTCAGTGTCCCCAGCTTCTCTTATCCATGCTGCTAATGACACCGGGTTCACATTCTGGAGCACGATCTCCAAAATTTGGTGGTTCAGCCCCAGTCGGTACTGCTCCACTAGCATGGCTTCCAGCCAGCCCTGGATCTTGGCCGCATACATCTTGAACTCATCTGAGTATTCCCGTACCGACTGAGAACCTTGCTTAAGTGCTCGGATGCTGGTGTGGGCTTTTTTGGCTTCCATGGGATCCTCATACTGCCACCACAGTGCCCACATAAATGCTTGCACATCTCTGAGCTCAGGGCCCCACAGGTTGTGCAGTCCCACATACCAGCGAGCTGCCTGCTCCCTCAGCTTTGACCCAATATAGTCTACTCAGTGCTCATCAGCTGGGAAGGTGTGGCCCTAGTCCCAGAGAAACTTGCGCACCTGTAGCAGGAAAAAGGCCAACTTCTCTGGGTCCCCATTGATTGTAGTGTCCTGCAACTCCTTTGGATGCTTGAGTCTGGGGACTGGGGGCCCTGCTGGCCCAGCAGGTGGTGATCTGGTGGGAGCTCCTGGTCCGGCCAGACCTGCTGGCACTGGTGGCTGCCCTGGACCCCGTGCTGGGATTGGCAGTGGTACCTGGCCTGGTGGCTGCTGCTGTGGTAGGGCCGGTTGTGCCAGCCCTCCTGGTGGTACTGCTGGACCAGCAGGACATTGCAGGTGTAATTCATGTTGCACCATTTGTGCAATCATGCGAGGGAGGTTGAGGAACATCTTGTGCCTCTCCCTCTGGAGGTCTTCCTGCTGTACCTGGAACTGGCAGCTCATCTGGCACATCTGTTCTTCTATGTCACCACCATATCTTCCCACATCTCGTGCACTCTCCACAGCAGGAAGGTAGTCATAGCAGCTTGTCCCTCCCAGCTGGGGGGGGTTATCCATGGCTCTCTCGTATCCATGGAGATTCAGGCCCATGAGTAAGGATCGTGCCTGGGCCTCTCCAGGCCATAGACATCCACTCCCCCACTCACCCTGCCACTCAGGGTGGTGGTGATGGAGATCCCCATCGACACTGGGGTTTCCTCAGCAAAGGTAACTGGAACTTCTCTGTTCTCTTTGCCACTCAGGGTGAGGTGTGAGGTTTAGGGATGGAGAGGAATTCTGACACTCTGTCAAAGTCCTGCAGCATTCAGTTCCCCACAACTTTTTTTTCCAAAGGAGTAAAGTTTATTGGAGTCTGTAAAGGCAACTCAACTACACATACATTTAGTGTCAGGACTGAAAATAAGTGCACGTAGCCAAAATATATACTTGATTCAAAGGGTCAGGGGGTGGTCTTGGGCCAATCAGATTAAAAGCAAAAGCCCGCCTAAGCTAACCAGCTATACATTCCCAGAGAACAGAGCAACAAGGTACCAAGGTCACAGGCTACAGGGTGATAAAGAAGAGGAGGAATCAAAACCTAAGCCAAGCGTAATTCATCCAGCATCAAGCATCCCCCCTCCCATCCCAATCATGGCAGCTACATAGCTGACACCGGCATCCTCATGGCAGCCCAGAGGATCCTGTTGCATCTGGCTTGGGCCCTCTGTTTCAGTACAGAAAGGGAATTTGTGCCAGTGTCTTCACAGAAAAGGTGACTTCTGGAGAACAATTTTGAGGACGTGAGTAAGACAGCATCACATAGACACTGTCAGGGGTAGTTACAGCTATAAGAGCCAACGATGGGCATAGGGCAGAAATGCTTGAGGGAGGAGATCTTTGGATAGCTGAAGGTGGCAGGAATGGCGATGTAGCTCCACTATAGCACATGCAGCAAAAATTAAATAGCACACATAAAATGGAATCAATAATGTTTGTCCAACCCTAGTAAAAATGTCCAGGATGAATTTCCAATAGAAAATTGCTTAGGTTGGTAGGGCTGCCTGAATTGTACAGAGATACCATTTGAGGGCTGACTGCATTTTAAGGCATACAAACCTCCTCTAGAAGAAGCCTGTGATCTTTACAATGTGCTGTACTAAACACAGAGCAATCCAATTTTGTCTCTTTTCACGAAGCCTGGTGAGGTGCAGTTCTGATAGCATTACATGTCACAACATCATTGGCAATGAAGATCTGACAAAGAGCAATAACAACTCAAGGAACAGCTAAAGTAGCAATTTGAAATATGTGCTGATCTTTTCATTTATGCTGAGCACTCTTGCTATTATTCCATAAAGAAGGAACAACTTGCCTGCCTCAGATAGAGATATATGCTGCTCCAAATAGAAAGCTATTCTTTAACAAAAGTTGCCACATAATGTCCTTTTGAGTTGATGTTTTATGGACTAGCAGCAGCAGCTTAGCGGCCTATATAGATATTCATTATAGAGAGTAAGGACAGAGAATGATTCAAATGCAAAGCCACTTTTTGTGCTTAAGAATTCTGGGGCCATCATCAGAAATAGTCATATGCAGAGCTCTGAATGCTCAGCACTTAACATTCTGCCAGGCAATCCAAATCCCCCACTCAAAAAGACCCAATTCTATGCCCTGTATAAATTGGCAAACCGATATTGCATAATTTAATCTCCTTTTGCAGATCATAGGCAGAAGCAATGAAATATGCATTGTCCCCAGAGCACTGGAAATTAAGGACGGGAAAACTCCTTTCCGTTCAGCTCAGAACTGGCTTGCTATTTATGAGTACATAGAAATAGTTCATCTGTTTTCTGGAAGTTGTCTTCCATTTATGATGTCTGTTAAAGGTGATTTCAGATATAAACAGGCTGCAACAATCTGGGTGAAGTTTCCAAGTTTCTTTGAAAGGCAGCCCAAGTAGATCATGTTACAGTAGTTCAGCCTAGACGTGCATTGACACTGGTGTGCTCCTATTACAATTGCACAGAAATTCTTCTTGTGCAGCCTTTTATGAATGCATACATGCTCTCCTATGCACCATATAACTAATATTTTTCTGCAGCCCCATATACAATCACATGAAGATTGGTTGGATGGGATGTTTTACTAATACATACAATGTTTCAATAACATAGGAATGGGAGGAAAATTAATTGAATGTAGATGGATCACTAGTTTGCTCCATCTGCATAGTGAGAATGTATAGAAGTGCCCACGCATAAGGCCCCTCCACATGATCCGAGACACTGCTTTCCAAACATTGATGATGATGGAAAGTGTCATGAGTGGGGACACTTCCTCTGTCTGTTCACACCATACTGATGACTCTGCGATCATACAGAGGGGAGGTGGGGTCAATGCACTCAACAACTGTCACATCTCAATCACTTTTCAGACTTTTTGTTTGTTTGTTTGTTTTTGAGGTCTAAGAAAGGTGGAAAGAGGAAGCAGGGTGTGACCAATAAAAAGGTGGGCTTAATGTTGGCAACTCTGTGTGTGTGTGTGAGAGAGAGAGAGATGTTCACACCAAATGCCTGAAGAGACAGGCAGATGGTGCTATCCAAAGAACATAAGAACATAGGAGAAGTCAATGTTGGATCAAGCCAACAGCCCATTTAATCCAACACTATGTCACACAGTGGCCAAAAATACCCAGTGCCATCAGGAGGTCCAGCAGCGGGGCCAGGACAGTAGAAGCCCTCCCACTCTTCCCCCCCCAAGCACCAAGAATAAAGAGCATCACTTGCCCCAGACTGAGAGTTCCTATCTATACCTCGTGGCTAATAGCCACTGATGGACTTCTGTTCCATATGCTTATCCAGTTCCCTCTTGAAGCTGTCCATGCTCGTAGCTGCCACCACCTCCTGTGGCAGTGAATTCCATGTGTTAATCACTCTTTGGGTGAAGAAATACTTCCTTTTATCTGTTCTAACCCAACTGCTCAGCAATTTCATGGAGTGCCCCCGAGTTCTTATATTGTGAGAAAGGGAGAAAAAGACTTCTTTCTCAACCTGCTCTGTCCCATGCATAGTCTTATAAACCTCAATCATGTCACCCCTCAGCCGTCGTTTCTAGAAGCTAAAGAGCCCCAAGTGCTTTAACCTTTCTTCATAGGGAAAGTGTTTCAACCCTTTTATCATTCTAGTTGCCCTTCTCTGCACTTTTCCCAAAGCTATAACATGATTTTTGGGATGTGGCGACTATAACTGTATACAGTACTCCAAATGAGGTCGCACCAATGATTTATACAGAGGCATTATGATACTGGCTGATTTGTTTTCAATTCCCTTCCTAATAATCCCCAGCATAACATTGGCCTTCTTTATTGCAGTTACACACTGTCTAGACATTTTCATTGAGTTATCTACTATGACTCCAAGATCTCTCTCTTGGTCAGTCTCTGCCAGTTCAAACCCCATCAATGTGTATTTATATTTAGGATTTTTGGCTCCAATGTGCATCACTTTGCACTTGGCCACATTGAACCCCATTTGCCACATTGATGCCCACTCACCCATCCCTTTGGAGTGCCTCACAGTCCTCCCTGGTTTTCACCACCCTGAACAACTTCGTGTAATCTGCAGATTTAGCCACTTCACTGCTTACTCCCAACTCCAAATCACGAACAAACACTTTCCTGGGGGTGATGTGTTGGGCGAAATGCTCTCTAGGGGTGAAGCACTTCGCCACAGGTATAATTAATTTCGGGATCTTTTGGTCTATGTCTACGAGGAATGGGCTGCCGCAGAAACTTCCCAGTGAAGAGGCGAGAGACAGGACTCAGAATAATATTTCAGTTTACTTAAATACACAATTCACTCAACAGTAGCAAATCATACACACACACATTCAAGGTCTAAGAATCACAGATAGACAAAGCACAGTTCCATGAGCAGGTTATCGTTGGTTTGAAGAGGGCGATATTTACCTCCAAGGCGCGGCTCCTAAATCTTCCAGCGAGTGGGGTTAGGTAGGGTAGGAAGGATGGAAGAAGGGACACGTGGTCTAGACCAGCTAACAACGCACGTGTATAATTCCAGCGGCCGACTGGAACGAAGCGAGGCAAGGGTTCGGGTACAGGATGGGGGCATAAGAGGATAAAGCAGACAGACAGAGGTCATGGTTTGAGAGCGTTGGTTTAGGAGGAGGGCAGCAAGCGAGCGACCTCAGCAGGCAAGCGACCTGAGCTAACCCAGAGATCGCGTTATTATAGCGTCTTGGGTGCTGGGCGTGGAAGGCCAGGCGGTGTACACCTACTGACCCTCCCAGCCGGCTGTGTCAGTGTCAATTTCAAATCTTATTGGCTACACCGTCCGTTGGATACCTGGGGGCTGGACAGAGGAAGCTGGCTGGCAGGCAGATGGTTTCTCCAGGTAGCTGATGGCTCTCCTATTGTTCAAATGTATGGCTTGGGTGGGGAAGGCACTTAATCCCTTCATGCAAATGACTGGCAGAGGAAAAGTCCTTTGTCTACTGTATGGCCCTTAATTCGTGTATGTGACATGCGGCAGGTATGCAATGGAGTCCCTCAGAGTAAAAAGACAGCTTTTTCCCTTTTCTATGGGTTTCTCCTTTGGCATCCATTTTACAGTCTAGCAAGTACACAGACCATGTGGGAACAGCAAGCAGTCCATAGCAAAGCCCCATAATGGCGTCGGGGCTAACATATGGACCTAAGTAGGAGTTTCAGGCGGGTGTGCCGAAGGGAGCCCTCAAGAGGGGACCGCTCTCGGTGACAGCGACGCTTCCGTCTTTGAAGATCACACCAAAAGGGCGGACAAGCTGCTAGAATCAGTCTGTCACTCTTTCAGGCCACATACTTTTACATGCACACACTCGGTGTCATCTGACAGAGTAGGGAAGAGGTCATTCAAGATGAGAAAATTAGATTCAGGCATTCTTTTTGTAGTTGTTGTTACCTCCATCCCTCTCTTTCCCCCTTTTTTAGTAATTCCCCCCACAAAAAACTCTCATGCATTTATTTAAAACTATTTTTCTACAGTACAGAGAGGAGGTGCCCTCATTACAGGACATGAATTGTAATGCACATATCTGTGGGGAGAAAAGTGAGTTGATTTTTTAAAATAAAATACCTGCCTCAAGGATTTCATTCAAAATGATCGTCTTCAATTTTATTAAAATCAATAGAAGACATTATTACGGTATAAATTAAATGAGATGCTACTTGCGCCTGGGGTACTGAAGGCAAGTATGAAAATTGCTTTAAGCTACCCAGATGTCTAAGCTAATGTTATTGATGTGCAGGCGCAGAGTTTCAAGCTTTTGTGCCTTTCCTGTGTTCATTCGTTTGTTTGTCTCTCTCTCTCTCTCTCTCTCTCTCTCTCTCTCTCTCTCTCTCTCTCTCTCTCTCAAATTAAAAAAAAAACATAGCTTGGGCAAACTGGTTCGGGGTTACAGAGGAATATAGTCCTTTTCAGAAGAAAAAAAAAACCTACAAAGCCAAAACCACACTTGTTATGCGGTGTACATCAGATGTTAAAAGAAGCCTAGAAAAGCCAGGCTGGATCAAAGCAAAGGTCCACCTAGTCTAGTTTCTCATTGTGGTCAACCAGATGTCTCCAGGAAGTCCACAAGCAGGTCATGAAGGCAACATTCTCCCCCGGGGAATAGTTTCAAACTTCTGAACATGGAGTGTTCCTTTAGCTACCATGCCTCCATATAGGTGCTGATATAGTCCTTCTCCTTCATAAATTTTAGTTCTCTTTAAAATGCAAGTGGCCATCACAACACTGGGCCAAGAGATCTGCATAAGTGAGTCAGGCATTGTGTGTAGAATTTGTCCATCCTAAATTTTCTTCCTTTCAGCCAGATATTGTCCCTCTCCCCCAGCATTAGTGTTTTGGGAGAAAAGTTTTCCTTTTCTGTTTCTTAAAATGCATAATTTTATAAACACTGTATACAATTTTATAAACCTTTATTATGTCCCCATAACAGGAAAAGGATCTATGCCCAGTTGCCACTTGCCTGAACGTTGATGGTGGGTGCATCCTGAGCAGGTGGATGATTTGTTTGCATCACCCGTTATGGACTCAGCACAGGAGGGGTGGAGGGAGGGGCAAATTGCTCCAGGAAGCTGAATTGCTCCCAGTATGCTGTTTCTTATTGCCAACTCTGAACTTTGGCCTTCAGAACAGTCATTTAAAGTGGTGGTCATCCCACTGATTCTATAGTACCATACTGGATTAAAGAAAGAGAACTCAAATTGGGTTATTATGGACTCTCTAAACAATTTCTGATGAACGTGGAATATAACCAAGTTAAATCTTTTGTTAAGCAAAGAATCATGGATATTGAAAGGCAACATGATTTGAACCTGATAAAGTGATACCTGCCAGGAAGGGTGGGACTAGATAAGGTAACACCGACGGCAGATCTCCAAGATTCAGAGCAGCCCGACTATCTACCACGCTCAGAGCCAATATGCTTCCATCTGCAGTGATAGAAGGTAAATATAAAAGATGACCTTATGAGGAAAGATGATGTGTCTGTGGAGATGGGAAGGCAGAAATGAGGGAACATGTAATGTTTGAATGTAAGTTGTACCAAAGTATTAAAGCCATTTACGTAACCCCGATTTGTTCTCGGTTTCCTGGGAGAAATGAGAGATTTTACTTAGATAAGTTGCTGGCTGACAGAGAGCAGGAAATTACTTTAAATATGGCAAAATTTGCCAAGCAGGCTATCAAAATCCGGAGACAAGCTATTAGTAGTTAGATAGTGAATATTGTATTTAAATAGATATTTTAATAATATATTATTTTAATATTTTAACATTTGAAATTCTGGACAGTGTTTGTTATGAATTTTAATACTCTTTTGGCTGATTTCTTTTTCCTGGTCAATGACCGTACTAAATAAAACCCTTGAATCCCAGGAAGGTCAGATCAAGAGAAATTAGTCATAATATTGGCAGATAGGGACAAATCATAAAAGATAAAAAGATGATGGGGTGTGCTGACCACAGAATGTCTGATCCATGACTGCTCCACTATGGGTCATTTGTAATTTGTCTCTGGACTGTATGGTCTTCCTTTCTTCTTATTAGACATATTTTTAATGATGACTTTGTATTTTAATACTTTTGATAAAAATGTCCAACTTTTTATTATTTTTCAATTTTTTTGTGTGGACATTTGCATTTTACTCTGTATTGTTGCTATTGCTTTTTTGCTAATGCAATAAAGGTTGAATACAAAAAGCAGTGGTCCCTTATGTGGCACCTGTAGGTGGCATGGTGCCCACTTATATGATGTCCACTTATATCATATGGTAAATCAGCATTAAAATGTTCAATAAACAGACTGCATTTGATGAACTTATCACACATTCTCTAATTCCCCTCCACACACACACACACAAAGGTTGCAGTCAGACTGGCTGGATGGCATGATTTGGGAGCACCAATAATTACTCTGTCACATTTTGAGATGGGTATTTTTGATCAGACTCCCACCCTGATCCAGCCTCACCACACACTTCTTACGTGGTTGACCATTCAAATTAGTGTGCATGTCAACCATGGAGCACACAGTCTGGTCTTATTTTATTTTTTTAAAAAACCACATCTTTTTTTTTTAAGAATATTTCTTGGGTGCATATGTGCACACATGTATGTATGCTCTGCCATTGTAAAACACAATATGGCAAAACTGGAACGAAAGGTTCACACTTCCAAACAGGTTTCAGCACATGCCAGGGGTGTTCAGACATCCAGAAACAGGGCATCGGTGTGCACCTGATTGTCTGTGGTGGCTATTCACTCCATATCCAACTCATCATAGGAGTACAACTAGGGAACAGCTGCCAGATGTGGATGTGTGAACAAGCCTATTTAATCTGTTAATGAAACTATATTGGGCCAAACTGCCTGCCTGACTGCAGCCAAAGAAAAGCTTCCAAGAGCAGTGAGAAACTGACAAAAATCTCCTCTCGACTCCACAGCCTGTTCTAAAGAGCCCCTTTGCCATTGATGTGGAACTGGCTTCAAACAGAAGTGCAAGGCATGTGGATTATCTTCTCAAGCCTGAACTTCTGTTTGAAAACGATTAATACATTTGACAGGTGATTCTTGTATTTGGGGCAACAGTAGCTACCTATTTCACACTTGCCAAAATACATCACAGCAGGTATTCTGGGGACGCATTTCCTTGGGGGATTGTCAAATGTGTTGATAGCACCTGGACAAATGCTTACGCTGAAAACCCTTGGCTGGCTGGCTGGCTTGCTCTTTGTGTCTCTTATCTTCGCTTTGTGTGATGTTATTTGCATTAGAAGAAGAGGAGGAGAAGATGATGACGATATTGAATTCATACCCCGCCCTTCACTCAGAGTCTCAGAGTGGTTTACAATATCCTTTCCCTTCCCCTCTCCACAATAGGCACCTTGTGATGTGAGTGGCCCTATTTCCGAGTCACCAGCACAGGCCAGAGCTACATGGCCCCTGCAAGTGAGTGTACAAGGTGGCCAAAAGTGAGCAAGTTCTGGAGGCCTTGCTTCGAAAAGGATGTGGACAGAAGGGAGCGGGTGCAGAGGAGAGCAACAAGGGTGATCGGGGGTCTGGAGATCAAGAAGCCCTGTGAGGAAAGGCTGAGGGACTTCTTGGGCAGGTTCAGTCTAGAGAAGAGGAGGTTGACGGGGGGATATGATGGCTCTCTTGAAGCATTTGAAGGGCTGTCCCTTATAGGAGGGCAGGGAGCTGTTCCTGTTGGCAACAGAGAAGAGGATTCACAATAATGGATTTAAACTAAGGGCAGGAAGGTACCGGCTGGATCTTAGGAAAAACTTTTTTACAGTAAGGGCTGTGCAGCAGTGAAATCAGCTGCCTAGGGAGGTGGTGAGTTCCCCTTCACTGGCAGTCTTCAAGCAGGGTCTGGACAAACACTTCTCAGGGATGCTCCAGGCTGATCCTGCATTGAGCAGAGGGGATTAGACTAGATGGCCTGGTTGGCCCCTTCCAGCTCCGTGTGATTCTGTGATTCTATAAGATGTCTACAGGGCAAGGTCTCAGGTAGCCATCATGGGTAAAGGACCCTCATGGTGCTAGCCCTTTGCACCAATAAGGTCTCTTTGTGATGACACACAGCCAAAGTGTTGGACAGGTGACCTAAGCAGTGATCCAACCTGGGTGGAAGGGACAAAGTGTCAGGCACTTCAGAAAGTCAGTCAGACACCAGACTTCATAAGAAGGTAGCGTTTATTTGAGCAGCAATTCTAAAGGCACACTAACATTCTATTGTCAGGAATAAAGCACACAAAGGAACATCTACGGATATATCCCACTGAGCTAGCCCCCCCCTTAGCATCTACCAATGGCTACATAGCCCGCACATGGGAACTAGGTGCGAAAGTTGTTTAAGCCATAAAGGGGCCCAGCTGTCCACACCGGAGAAACCGAAACCGTAGGACAAGGCCATTTGGTTCAGATAGGAGATAGCCCAGGCTGGGAATCACACTGTAACCTAGGCAACCTACCCACCTCCCACATTCCAAGCATGAAAAGTTACAGACCATCTTACCCTCCTTCCCTCCCTCACATCTTATGGCAGGGTCACCTGACACAAAGCCAATCTGCACCTAGGCTCAGCCCCTTTCCGACTGGTGCAAGTCACAGCCTAATCGGCAGGGATGCCGCTAACTGGGGAAGACAACACCAAGCTCCCCACCTTCCCCTCACAGCTGCATTGTCTACTCTTCTCAAGGTCCCTCCATTTAACTCACAAGCAGGCCTCCTCTGATGCTTGGACCAAACTTAGAATCAGAGCAGATTTTGAAGGGAACAAAGTTCTTTACAAAGGCACACCAGTGTTCAGTCCTTATCTCAGTATTATGTCCTTTGACTGAAATTGGCTCTGCTGGTAAACAAAGCAGCCAAATAGTCTGTGCTCAAAACTAGGCATGCTGAGAACTTCAGAGTAAGTTTTGCCCAACCCATAAACTAAATCATCTCATTTACAAGAGACAAAGAGGCATGTATTCTTTGATATCATAGGCTATTAAAATGACCAATGCTCCCTCTAAGCTGTGGAGACTTGTGAGCAAAAATTCTACTTCATGAGCTACTGGCATTAAAGTTCTGAGCAAGCAATTTGGCAACTGCATAAATTGGTTTGCTCTGGAGCCCTCCTTCCTGAGCTAAGGCAAAAATCTGTGAGCTGGAGGCTAAAAACCTGTGAGCTAGCTCACACTAACTCAGCTTAGAAGGAACACTGAAATTGACTCACTTGTAAAGCATGGAATGTCTGGCAGTTCACCCCTATTGCATAATGGCATATATTCATGAAGTGATCAAATGAACTGATTACATGATTAACAAGGTTCATGGGCAGACAATGAAGGCATCAACAGTAGTATGTTTCAGCTCAAAAAAAATGAAACTGATTTTAGTGGGGTTTTTTAAAAAAACCTCTGTGTCTTTTAAAATTGGAAAGGGCAGCAGATGGGTGGTGGGACTGGTGGCAGTTGCAAGAGCTGCAGTGTTCTACAACTTTGTTGCAGAGCATCGCATCCAGGCAGCACACCCTGCTACAGGTTACCCATGTGGCCATTCCATGGTCAAGCATCCACTTTACTGCATTACTTGGGGGTGGAGCCTGGGGATTGGGGAGGTTTGGAGAAGGGAGGGACCTCAGGAGGATATAATGCCATGAAGTCCACCCTTCAAAGCAACCTTTTTCTCCGGAGGGACTGATTTATGTCATATGGAGACCAGTTGTAATTCCAGGTGCAGTTGAAGTTCCCTCCTTTCCTCTTAAATGAGCAGAGCTGACATGAAGGAAGCAATTTCACTGAAGAAAGAAACATTGTCATCCCCTTCCCCCTACCCACAGAGGCCTCCTGACCTGCATGGCTATTCCTCCTTAGTCTCCAGAAATACACTTCCCATTTTTCAACCTCAAGTGTGGCACTACCTCTCTGCAGTCTAGTTTCCTGCCTCCAATGAACTGAGAAGCAGGTGAAAGAAAATTACTTCCACATAGTGATACTCTAGAAATCCTCCCTAGTCTTTATGGTGAAGAGCCAGAACATAGAGACTAAGGGATGCAGTCTACACAGTCACCTAGATATGACATCACATCTTCCCAATCCCCACCTGTCAGACTCGGGCCCCTGATTTGTGGTTATTGATCTCTGTAATGTAATCCTTTGTACTGCTAACACTTAGTTTCGCTTTTGTATCCCTGCTTGGCACATCTGGCTTTGCTCTCACCCTCCTATCGCCTTGCCCTCGCCTGACATGTAATTTCTACAGTGTGTGTGTGAGAGAGAGAGAGTGTGAATGTCTGTAGTTTTAATGATGCACTGAATTGTAACTCTTCTGAACGTAACCTCCAAGATGTTCTCAAGGCTTAAACTGGGAGACAACCTTGGGAGAGAGATAAGACTTTGGGAATAGATAGTTGGGTTTTATTACTGTCATGAGCTACAGTAAAGCTGGTGTGAGTGATGTATGCCTGGAATGTGGGCCTTACACTTTGATATCCATCCACTTGCTTTGGCCTCGCCAGTCCTGACAAAGACAGTCATCTTTACAGAGTCCAAATCTTGCCAATAAACCTTAACTGAGGAACATTGCATGAATAGTGGTTTCTCTGGAGGCCTGACAGATTGTCATGACTGCTTTTCCCTCTAACCTGGAAGACCCTCCTCCTCTAGAAGGAATGGGGACTGGAGATGGAGGCAGTGGCATGGGTACCAGCACTGCTTCCAAACCTGAGCTCCCAGCACCAGAAACCCACAAGAAGAAGACAGCTAAGTCAACCGGGGCCAGCCCTAAGAAGCAAGTGGTCTTCCAACCTCCTGATCATTGTGAGGAGCCTGCTTGGCTGGGGGGCACCCCAGGTTCTGTGGGGCCCTTGGCCACATCAAGAGGGAGCAATGTGGCATGTCCCATGCGTTCCAAGATGACCTTGAACTGGGCAAGATATGCAAGGAGTGGGAAGAAGAGTCCGACCCAGAGTGAGGTCAACCCAGCCCGTACAGTGAACTGAAGGAGCTGAAAGAAGGGTTCCAGTTCCTGATAAGGAACCTGCCGAGGGTTGTTAAGGAGTTGATGGAGGAAGAGCCCTCTGAGACATCTGACGAGGAGGAAAAAGAGGGGGAGAAGGAAGAAGAACCCCCTCCTCAACTGGCCCCTCACAAACATGAAGCTGAGAGAAAGCAGCACCAAGATGCCCCAGAAGCCACCTTTGATGGCAGCCCCACCAAGTTAGCTTTCTTTGTGATCCAAGTGTGCAAGATGCTACACAACTGGGGCCACACTTTTGCCTCCGATGAGCGACGAGTCAATTTTGTGGAGTCGAGACTAAGAGACCAGGCGTCAGACTGGTTCATTGGGTTGAACAATGTAGCCACCCCAAACTTAAGAATGTGGATGCGGCACCAGTTCGAGGACCTCCTGGAGCCGAAGAAAGCAAGGACCCGCCTCCAAGGCATACGCCAAGGCGCCAGGTCAGTGCAAGAGTATTCTGATGAGTTTAAGGCCACCGCAGCCAAACTATTGGGGTGGCCAGAAGAAGTACTCATTGAATTTTTCTGGGCAGGGCTGAATACCATTATTCTTGAGAAGGCCTTAGCCCAAGAAGACCCCCTCACCCTGGTGGGTTGGATCCAGGTGGCATATGAAGCAGACAACCTGGTCAAGCTTTATCATCAGTGGGTCCCGAGTCGTGGAAGGGGGGACACCTGCAGGGCCAGAGGGTGCAGATTTCCCATGTCGGGTGGTGACCATGAACAGTACCTGAAGAAGTACCTTTGCCTGAGGTGTGGGAAGCTGGGCTACTTCACTGCTGATTGCTATTGGACCAGAGAGGATGAGAGAGGCTGTCGCAATGACCGCCACAAGGGGCTGCAGGACTGAAAAGGCAAGTTGCCAACAAGTTGAGCAAATCCTCCTCGGTGTCAGGTTCTTCAGTCAGTCAAACAACATAGGGCTTCTTCAGAAGACAATGTTTAATAGTGGATCAGTACTAAAGACATGTGTACAGTCTGTGTCTGTAATGACTACATACAGCAAAGCCTGTGGAGTTATACTACATTCAAACACACACCCCCACAGCAGAAACCAATTGATACAGTGCACGCACGCAGGCAATAGAAGCGGGCAAGCTAGCAAAAACAATTCAGAAACTGTTACAGTTCCCAGTATGTGTCTCCAGCTGGAGCAACAAGGTCAACGGGACCTGATAAGAGGTTGTGTGAGAACCTTCAGTGGAGAAGGAGGCAGATGCACTCCCCTCACATTCCATTAACATGACAGGGCTACCTGACATCCTGCCCCCTCAAGTCCCCCCCCCCCCAGGTTTGTCGGGGTAGCAGTGGTGGAACTTCCGCAAGAGTATGGGGGCGTCGATGTGGTCCACAGAAACCCATTCCCTGTGTTGAGGCCCAAAATCCAACTGCTCCACAAGATAGTACAGTTCATTGCATTTCAGTTTACAGTCCAAAATGTCAACAACTTCATAATGTGGTTCGCCTTGAACCATAAGCGGGGAGGGGGAGGGTAGCACGTTGTGGTTGCCATGCATTAGGCCCAGGATCACGCCTGAGGAGCCTAAAATGGAAGATAGGGTGTATATATTTCAATGACTTAGGCAATTCAAGTTCAGCAGTGACATCATTGATCATGCGTTTGACTGGGAATGGCCCCACATATTTTCAACCTAGTTTCTGACTGGGCTGAAGGCCCGCAATATTCTTAGTGGATACATACACAGAGTCACCAGGATTGATCTCCCACCCCTTATCACATTTTTTTCTGCTTGTAACTTGTAGGCTTGTGTAGCCCCATCCAATGTTTTACACAGGAGTGGCCACACCGCTTGCAAATGCTTACACCAGTGCCCCGCCTCCCCAGCAGGTAGTCCCAAGTCAGACAAAAAGGGGACAGGCAGAGCCTCATAACCATACACTGCCATGAAAGGAGATACACCGGTAGATGAATGGCAAGCATTATTGTAGCAGAATTCTGCCAGGGGGAGGAACCCCTCCCAATTATCTTGTTGAAAGTTAGAAAAACTATGGAGGTATTGCTCCAAGGTCTGATAAATTCGTTCAGCCCTGCTCAGACCCCGTTCAACCCCTAGGAGAGTCATTAGTTCACCCCAGAACTTAGAAACAAGTTGCGAGCCCTGGTCAGGGATTATTTTCTGGGGCAAAGTGTGAAGTCTGAAAACAGGTTGTAAAAACACTTTAGCGAGCACCCGGGCCGATGGCACAGATTTAAATGACACAAAATGGGCTTGCTTTGAAAACAAGTCCACAACCACCCAAATAACTGTCTTTCCCCTGCTAGGGGGGAGATCTGTAATAAAATCCATGGAGATGACCTCCCATGGATGACTGGGAGTGGGCAGGGGCTGAAGAAGTCCGGGTGGCTTGCCGGGTCGCGGTTTGCTCATCAGGCACATCTGGCATGACTGGACGAAAAGGGAGAGGTCCTTCCTCATACCTGGCCACCAGAACTGGCGCTGCAAGAGGTGTAGGGATTTAACAAACCCCAAGTGCCCTGCCAATTTGTTCCCATGCACAGAGGGCATCACTTCCCCCCTGTAATGCCAAAGGAATGAACAATTTCTGGCTGTGGTACCAACAGCTGTTTGCACTTCCCTCCCCCTCCCCCTCCTTATTCAGTTCCAAGTGGTCGCTATCAGAGAGGGCAGAGGTAAACTTCGGTTCCCAAGAGTCTGCAGGCTGGGGAGGTGGGGCTTTGACTTGGCTGCACATCGTAACTGCCCCTCCCAACTGAGAGGGTGTGAACATGGAATCAAAGACCTCCTCCCAACGGCTGTCATGTTGCAGGAGGTGGGACAGGGCATCAGCCAGCGAATCCGCTTTCCCTGGGAAATGGTGGAGAGTGAAATTAGAGAAAACTTAGAGAAAAATTCAGCCCAATGGAGCTGCTTGGTGTTGAGATTACGGGGCTTGCGGATGACTCCCAGGTTCTTATGATCAGTCCATACCTCGAATGGCACCCTGGCACCCTCCAACCAATGCCGCCATGTTGAGAGTGTAAGTTGAATAGCTCCCGCCTCCTTATCCCAAACCAACCAATTGCGTCCAGTGTCGGTGAACTTCCATGAGACATAGGCAAGGGGGTGCAATTTCCCGTCTTCCCCCTCCTGCAAGATGGTGCCACCCATAGCAATGTCTGAGGCATCGACTTGTACAATACATTTTTTAAGTTTGTTTGGGTGTGGACTCAGAGGTCAATAGGGCTTTTAGGTGTTTGAATGCACTTTGACACTCCGGGGTCCAGTCCAATTTGGCCCCTGGCCAAGTACTGTCCGGACCCTTTCCTTTCTTTTTCAGGAGGTCCGTGAGCGGTAAATTCAGTGGGCAAAGTTCAGGAGCGACAATCTATAAAAGTTTACGAATCCTAAGAAGGCTTGGAGTTGCCTCTGGGTCTTGGGCGGCTCCCACCCCACTACAGCATGGACCTTCGCGGGGTCCATTTCAATTCCCCAGGATGAGATGCGATAGCCCGGGAAAGCAATCTCTGAACAATGAAATTTGTATTTGGAGAGCTTAGCAAAAAATTTGTACTTGTGCAACGTTTTCAGAACATCTCTGACCAAAGCAACATGCGATTCTTTGTCAGGGGAGTACAACAAAATGTTATCAAGGTAAACAAGGATTCTCTTAAACAAGTGCTTGTGCAGAACTTCATTTATCAGGTTCATAAAGACCCCCAGAGCACCTTGAAGGCCAAAGGGCATCACCAGGTACTCAAACTGTCCTAAGGGGGTATTGAACGCCATTTTATATTCATCCCCCTCCTTAATCCGGACCCAGAAGTAGGCATCTCTCAGGTCAAGTTTTGAAAAGATTTTCCCTTTAGAAACCACAGCTAAGAGGTCTTTAATCAAGGGGAGGGGTAGGCACTGGTGGACAAGACAGCATTCAACCCCCGGTAATCTGTACTCAACCTCAGACCCCCATCCTTCCAGAATAATATAGGGGCTGCAAAGGGCGAAGAGGTAGGTCTGATAAAGCCCCTTGCCAGACCTTTTTCTGACAACCACATTCCAACAAGCCCAAACAGATGTCTACCGAGTCCTCAGCCTCAGCCGGTTTCCAGGCTTCAGCCTCCGGATCAGGCACCGCACTCAGCTGATAAATAGCCCGATCATACTGGCTTTTCCCAGGGTGAGGGACCAGGTCTCAACCGTGTCAGCCTGGATCCATCCTCAGTCTCGCCATTTCAGCCGGGTGGTTACACTGGTGTACACCCCACTAAACAGGTCGAAGTATGACTCACCCAGACCCTCTTCCAGAGGGCTGGTGGTCGGTACCGTAGTTGTAGGCACCAATTCTTCTGTGGTAGTTACCATGGCTGTGCCTTCCTCATCCTTGCTCATCTCGATAGGTGCGAGATGCGATTCCAAAGAAGGAAAAAGATTACAGACACTTTGTCAGGTTCTTCAGTCAGTCACACAACATAAGGTTTCTTCAGAAGACAATGTTTAATAGTGGATCAGTACTAAAGATACGTGTACAGTCTGTGTCTGTAATAACTACATACAGCAAAGCCTGCAGAGTTATACTACATTCAAACAACCCCCCCACAGCAGAAGCCAATTGATACAGTTCGCACGCACGGGGAATAGAAGCGGGCAAGCTAGCAAAAACAATTCAGAAACCACTGCAGTTCCCAGTATAAGTATCCAGATGGAGCAACAAGGTCAACAGGACCTGATAAGAGATTGTGTGAGAACCTTCAGCGAAGAAGGAGGCAGATGCACTCCCCTCGCATTCCATTAACATGACAGGGCTACCTGACACTCCAGCAAGCTGCTGAATTCCCTTCATCCAGCACCCCATCATCCAGCGAGGGTGACAAGCCTCAGTTGCAGGGAAATGACCAGGACCTGCTTTGAAAGGCACCAGCCAGCAGGTCCGTGATCCTCTGGCACAAGAAGCGGTGAGAGATGGCACCTCTTTATTTTTCCTGACTATTTTAAACTCCGAAGGGGGGGTGCAGTTAAATGTATGGGCCCTCATAGACTCCGGTTGCTCTCGCAACCTGATAAGCCCCTCACTAGTTACGAGACTGGGGCTGGGGTGGTGAAATTGGCCAAACTAGTAGTCTTCACTCAGATGGATGGCACTACTATGCAATCGTGCCAGTAGCAGACTGTTGATCTGCCCATGGGTGTGGCAGAGCACTGGGAACAGCAAGCCTTTGTAGTGCACCCCATGGCTCAATTCCCAATGGTGCTGGGAAACCCATGGTTAGCTGCTCATGATCCCTATGTGCAGTGGAGCAAGGGCTTGATGTTTTTGGACCCTAGGTGCAAGGAGCACCAGTGGAACCCCCAGTGGGGGGGTAGAGCCCTGCCCTGTGCCCATGAGGGTGTGCCTCACTCGGGAAGAGCTCAATGCCATTCCCATGGAATACAGAGATTTGGGGAGGGAGTTTGAGGAGCAAGAAGCAGTTGAGCTACCCCCCATTGTAAGACTGACTGTGCTATTGAGATTTTAGAAGGGCATAAAATGCCTAAGGGAAATTGTATGCTATGAACCCCAGGAAGAGGGAGGTGTTGAGATGTTTCATTGATAAGAACCTAGAGCAGGGTTTCATCAGGCTGACTGTGTCCCCTTTTGTGGCCCCTGTGCTTTTCTGGAAAAAGAAGGATGGAGGCCTGCAGTTATGTACTGACTATTGTGGGTTAAATGCAGTCTCCATGTCCAACACTTACCCTCTGCCATTAATAAAGGATTTATTGGCTGAAGCCCCCAAAGGGAAGATTTTTACAAAGTTGGATTTACGGGACACTTATTTCTGAGTCTGGATTCGAGAGGGAGATGAACATAAGACTGCTTTTAATACTCCCCTGGGGCAATTTGAGTATTTGGTGATGCCTTTCGGGCTGGCTAGGGTTCCAGAGGTGTTAATGAATCTGATCAATGAAGTTTTGCATAAGCATCTGTTTAAAGGGGTGGTCTGCTATTTGGATGATGTGTTGGTGTACTCACAGGACCTGGACTCACATGTAAAATTAGTCTGGGAAGTGCTGACAGCCCTCTATGACAACTGCTTGTATGCCAAATTGTTGAAGTGTAAATTTCACAAGATAGAGATTGACTTTTTAGGTTATTGGATTTCCCAGCAGGGGTTGGGCATGGATCTTAAAAAAGTTCAAGATGTTTTGGGATGGGAACCCCCAAAAATGCGATGCCAGCTTCAGCGTTTCTTAGGATTTTTGAATTTCTACTGCTCCAAGAAACAAAAGGGTTTCTGGTTCTGGGCTTGTTGACAGCGGCTTGGTTTCCCAAAGGAAATGGTCATGGATTTGGGCACAACCTTTATGTCCAATGTAATGCAAGAACTGATGAGAACCTGTGGGATCCGGCACATCACCACAACAGCATATCATCCCCAATCCAATGGATTGAATGAAAGATTCAACGGCACCTTGAATCACATGCAAAGACTTATGCTTACAAGCACCCCAACAATTGGGACCAGCACTTACAGCACCTGCTCTTCATGTACAGGGAGGTACCCCAAGAGAGTTCCGGGTTCAGCCCATTCGAGCTTCTGTACGGGAGGCAAGCCAGAGGACCCCTTGATGTTCTGAAGGAGGCGTGGTCTGGACATGAGGACATCCAGGAGACAGATGTCATCAACTATCTCCAAGAACTGCAACAGCATCTGCAGGAGGTGAGAACGGCTGCTGCAGACAACATGGCACGAGCTCAACGACGGCAGAAACTTTGGTATGATGCAAAGGCCAGAGACAGAGCATTTAACCCTGGGGACCGAGTTCTTGTTTTGAAACCCAGGAAGAAGAACAAAGTGGATGTGGCCTGGGAGGGACCTTATACCATCACCCATAAGGTCTCCAATGTGAACTATTTGGTAACGATGAGTGACAATGGTGAACACTGTAAAATGTTTCATGTTGATATGTTGAAGCCGTACTATGATTTGCTCACCGGGTTTAGCGCCTGCGAGTCTGGGACCTGCTGTTCAGCGCTGTTCACAGCAGGTCCTTCTCGTTTCCTGCCACCGCGGCTTCTTCCTCTGATGAGTCGGAGTCATCTCCCAACAGAGCGATCTGCAAGGCTCGCACTCCCCTCGACTTTGCCACAGGTTTTGGGGTGGACGTCTCGAACTTCTTTTTAGGACCTTTGCTCGTGCTGGTCGGTGGGGTGGCTCCTCGGCAGTTCACAGCGAAATGGCCCACCTCCCCGCATTTCAGGCATAACCCTTGTTTCATCCACAGCTCGTGGGTGCCGTCCTTCTGCCGTGGGGGGTTGGGTTGTTGCTTCCCTCTGGGAGCTTGGGTGACGGCGGGTTGAGGGTTCTTGCCCAAGGCAGCCGTGTCGAGTTTGATGGTCTTCAGGCGAGTCTCAGTGGCTACCGCTTCCTTCATCCACCCTGATAGGGTCTCCGGGTCTCTTCCTCGCATCACGGTCCGACGAATTTCCGGGTTCAGCCCCAAGCGGTACTGCTCGGCCAAGACCCCATCCGGCCAGCCTCTGATCTTTGCTGCTTGTCTTCAAAACTCGGCGGTGTACTCCCTCACCATCGTGGTACCTTGTCAGAAGGATCAGAGGAATTCCCGGGCGGTCTTGTTTGCATTGACATCCTCAAATTGGTCTTTCATCGCCCACATAAAAGCATCGACCTCCCGCAGCTCGCGCCCGTCTTCTTGGTGTAACGCCACATACCAGTCCGCCGCCGCGTCCTTCAGGTGTGAGGCGATCGCATCCACGATCCGCTCCTCATTCGGGAACAGGTGGCCCCAGTTCTCGATGAACTTTTCCGTTCTCACCAGAAAGAACGAGAACTTTTCCAGGGTTCCATCAAAGTTAGCATCTAGGAGCTCGGCAGGGTTCGGCAGCATCAGTCCCCAGCCTCTTGGTACTCCCTGCAGCCGTGGAGCCGGCAGCCCCTGGAGGGGGGGGCACTGGTTGGTCCGGGGGTGCCCCGGGTTGCCTCGGCCCACCCCCAGGCGGCGGTCTGGCCGGTGCGGGAGGGGCTCGTTGGTCCGGGGCTTGCTGGTCTTGGGGCACGGGTTGCTGCCTCCGCTCCATCTCCTCCCGAATTCCATCCGAGATCATCCTTGGGATGCGGGACAGGGACTCATCTATGAGGTGGAGTAAACGATCCTGGCTTGGATCTCCGCTCCATCTCCGGCTTCCGGTCGCCCCTTCCAAATCCCTGGGTTCCGTGTGGGTTTCTTCTCCACCCTCCTCCGTGCTCAGGCAGTAGACCGACCTCTTGAACTGACTCTCCTGGATCGAAGCCCGGGGGGTGAGGAACCACATCTCGTGTGTCTCAGCCAACGGCTTTGACCAGTCCCGCAGTTGCCATGGCCTAGTCGTCACCCCTCCATACGCAGCTCCGTACGGATCTCCAGATCATATTCTGTGCCCCACGATGTCGGCGCATAGGCGATTGGGTTCTCCAGCAGGGCAGCCGAAGTAGTTGTCGCCACAGTTGTCACCGGAGGTTTCTCGTCCTCCGTGGATGTAGGAATTGGGATAGTCTCGTCTCCGTCACTCATCTCGGTGAGAGAATTGAGGTGTAGGACCAGTCCCAACCAAAAAGGATTCTTGACAATCTGTCAGGCGCTTCAGAAAGTCAGTCAAACACCAGGCCTCATGGAAAGGATAGTGTTTATTATGCTGCAGTTCTAAAAGCACGGTAAGATTCTCTTGTCAGGAATAACCCATAAAAAGAAACAACTCTGGTTATACCCTCCTGAGGTAACCCCCCCCTGCATTCTACCAATAGCTACAGAACCCGCGCGTGGGAAGAGAAAGGTGCTACATTTCTAAAAGCTGTAAATTTCCATAGCCTAGCTGTTCTCATAAGAAAAAGGTAAGAAGAAAACAGCCTGGCACTCAAGGCCATTTGGCCATCTGGAGATAACCCGGGATGTGAATTGCTGTGTTGCCCAGGCAACCCCGGCACCTCCCCACATACCAGAGAATACACAGGCAGACCCTCTGACACCTCCACCCCTCCCTTCACCCTTATGGCAGGGTTACCTGACAATACCCCATGACACGGGTGGATGAATTAATAGAGACCATTGGGGCTGCCAATTATATCTCCACAACAAAAGGTTATTGGCAGGTGGCAATGGACCCCAATGACCAACCTAAAACTGCTTTTGTAACAAAGGAGGGTCTTTTTGAGTTTATTGTACTCCCATTTGGGTTAAGGAATGCACCCGCCATGTTCCAGAGGTTAATAGACCAAATGTTAGCTGGTCTAAAAGAATTTGCTTTGGCGTACATTGATGATATTGCCATTTACAGCAACACCTGGAAAGAACACTTACAGCACCTAGCTATTTGTCAGGTTTGAAATCAAGTAGATCCAGTCATTCTTGCACAAAGAAAGTTTTATTAGGATTATCTTGCTAAAACCCACAGTAGGAGGTCATTGTCAGGAATGGGGGGCGAAGCAAAGCAAGCCAACTTATAGTGTGATGCAATGAAGTGCCTAGCGAATAAAACTTGAGCACTCGCGCGGGAACTCCCGGCGGGAGAAATACTTAATGAGCGGGAGACTACTCCCCCCCTCCCCTTGCCTTCCCAGGACTGGAAAATTCTCAGCTTGCCATTTAGTCGGGGGTAACGCAGGTTTGAGGAGGCTGTAATGGAAAATTGGATGTATTGCTTTAAGAGATTTAGGCAAATCTAGTTGTACAGTTACTTGATTTATACATCTCAACACTTTGAAAGGACCAATATATTTCCAAGCAAGTTTCCTAGACTGCTGCGCTAGCCTTAGGTTCTTGGTTGACAAATACACAGAGTCTCCCGGTTGCAGCTTCCATCCACCGGATCTTTTTTTATCGGCCTGTTTTTTGTACTGTGCCTTGGCTTCATTCAAAGTTTCAACAATCAGGGGCCAAGAATCACGGAAAGTTTTACACCATGCTGAGGCCTTCCCCCATTCTCACCAGGCTTTAAGAACGGGAGAGGGGGCTGTCATAACCCATGGCAGCTTTGAAGGGTGACATTTTTGTTGAAGCGTGCCATGAGTTGTTGTACGCAAACTCCGCCAATGGCAATAAATCAACCCAATTGTCCTGTTGATAGTTAGAAAAACATCTCAGGTATTGTTCCAACGTCTGGTTTACTCTCTCCGTTTGCCCATCGGTTTCAGGGTGATAGGCAGTACTGAGAGCCCGTTCAATACCCATTAGAGTCATTAATTCCGACCATAACTTGGAAACAAATTGAACCCCCCTGTCGGAGATTATCTTGAGTGGTAACGTATGTAGTCTGGCAATGTGTTGGAGGAATGCTTTGGCCAAGACTTTGGCTGTTGGCAAACTAGGGAATGGTATAAAGTGAGCTTGTTTAGAGAATAAATCCACGACCACCCAAATGACCGTCATATGTCTAGAGGGGGGAAGATCAGTGATAAAGTCCATAGAGATTACTTCCCAGGGTCTGCTCGGGGTGGGAAACATAAAACAATGGATTCAGTGAGAAACAACAAAGGCACCTTTTCTGACACTATTGTTCTCCAGCGGATCAAGGATGCAGGTCTCACCATCAAAGCTGCCAAGTGTCAACTGGCAATGCCAGAGGTGAAGTATTTGGGACATGTGTTGGGTGGTGGCAAGATCAAGGCAGACTGGGGAAAGGTTCAAGCTATCCAAGCCTGGTCCAGACCCCAAAACAAAAAGCAAGTAAGAGTATTTCTCGGGGTCATAGGATACTACCGGAGATTCATCCCCGAATTTAGCACCATTGCAGCACCCTTATGTGAGTGCACCAGGAAGAAACATCCTGATGTAGTGATATGGTCGGAGGCATGCCAAACAGCGTTTGAATACCTAAAAGTGGTACTGACAACCGAGCCGGTATTGTGTCCTCCTGATTTTAGTAAAGAGTTCACACTATTCACTGATGCCTCTAACATCGGCATAGGAGCAATGTTGAGTCAGAGAGGAGAGGAGGGACAACATCATCCCATCCTTTATTTAAGCAGAAAACTCTTAGAGAGAGAACAGCATCTCTCAGTGATTGAGAGGGAGTGTTTAGCCATTGTATGGGCCATAGGGAAATTGAAACCATACCTATGGGGGAGAAAGTTTATATTGTGTACCAACTGCTCTCCACTGAAGTGGCTAAACCAGGTCAAAAGTACCAACAGTAAGCTTATAAGGTGGAGTTTACAGCTCCAGGACTACGATTTTGACATACAGCATATACCTGGGAAGCAAAATGTGATTGCTGACACACTGTCAAGAACAGTATAAGTTTAAGAGAAGAGTGTATTACTGAAACCAAAGTGAAAAGTTATTTTCTGAAAGCTGTTTTGTATTTAGTATTGATGAATTTATTTGTTAAGGTTTGTACATACAAAGAAACATGGAAAAAAATGTGTTGAGTTCCTGAAATGATGAAATGATTTAATGTTATGGTGTTGATGTTAAGTAATGTTATGTAAAAGAAGTAAGTGTACCTCACATGAGTCCATTGCTCAGTAAAAGGCTGAAACCTTTCGCGTTACGCAATGATTTTGAAAGGAGGGACATGTGACGGACTTAAAGATCTGGGACCAGCAGAGAGTAAACACAGAACACTGCTGAGTCACATGACAGAGTGAGGAGGGGGCCATTTAGCTCGGAACCCTCAGTGATTGGCATACAACAGACAAGAGGTTCCGTTTGGAATGGGCAGTTGAGGGAAGCTGCGAAGGAGTTCAGTGTGTGAGACAGAGAGCGGAGAAGAAGTCTGTCAGAGAACTGAAGCTCTCTGTGGAAGGACCTGGTTTACTGAGTTCCTCAGAAGGAAGGGGGACAGTGACCAGATGGTTAAAAACCTAAACACAATAGTGTCATACACCAATGAGACATCACTCCTTGATCTGAGAGAAGTGGTTTAGTGACGGCTAAGAAAAAGGTCTGAGCCAAGTCAGGAAAACTGGTGGTGGCCAGTTGGACTCAAAAGGGACCAGAGAACCAAAGCCAAAAGTTAATCACAAAACAGTACAGGAGGGTGTGATTATCAGAGGGTGTAGTGAACTATTTAACACCTGTGTAACTGAGGAAAAGAAACAAGCATTCTAACAAAGAGAAACCAAGTTCAACAGTTCAACCTAAAAAACAGAAAATTAACCTCTGTGTAAAAACTTCCATCCTCCCTCATGTGTTGTTTGTGAATAAAGCCTGTTCAGTTTTTACGTTAGCCAGCTGTGGTGCCTACCTATTTCACTGCCAATACACTTAGCAGTGGTCCTTGTAAATATCCCTGACCCAGAAACAAAAAAATTACCCCGAAGAGACATTTGAAAATTTGCTTAGAGAACTGGTCAGAAGAAATCAGTAGCAGCTCTGACCAGGCGCCTCCAGACCCTCCCACAGTGGTTTGCCACCCCAGCACCAGCACTGATGAATTCTCTGGAAGGGCTTACTCTGATGACCAAAGATGGGTGGCGGCTCACTACAACTATCGGGGAAGAATGCTCCAAGGCGGGAGGCTGCTTAGGACGCTCGGCTGATTTCACTGAGCTCAAGACCTGCCCAGAGGACCTATGAAAGTGAACAAGTGGATACTCTCTTGACTGATTAAAGATAAATATCGACCACTGAATTATATCAGCCCTTCCTATTTGAAGGTAAGATCCAAGAAAACACTCCTGTCTTTAAAGGACTGCCTTTTAAATCAAATGTACTGAGCTATAGTGGGGTATTCCCCTTTAAGACAGCTACAAAAAGTGACTCAATGAAGCGACAAGTGTTGGAACTGGATTAAAGAGTTGAATGGGGTCCAAGAGATCTTAGAAGAACCGAATTCTATTGAAAGAGAGTATTGTTCTTCCTACTCTTTGTTTCTTTGTGTATCTGGGACCCTTTTGCGCTCTGTTTCTGCATGGTGACTAGCGAAAAGAGGAGAGGAGAGATGACACAGAGAGAAGACACAGTGGCATGATGAGGATCCAGCTGAAACTTCTGGAGTCATCTGAAGGTAGTATAAAACTGTGGAATTTCAGGAAAGGTGGAAGTCTTTTTCTTCCTCCCTGCTTTATTTTGTTTGATGCAAAGGGAATTGCTAGGGAACTGTTAAGTTAGAAACAAAAGGATCGAAGGGTTATAGAGATAGAAAAGGTACTAGATAAGATTGTAGTTTATTAGATAAGTTAGTAGATAGGTAGAGTAGATAATAGATAATAGACAGAGCATTAGGTAATCATAAAAATAACTTAGAGAAACATAGATAAGTATAGATAGGGAAAATAGGTAGATAGAAATAGGAAGATTAGTAAGATAAGAGAGGAGAGAATAAGATAAGGATAGGATAAAGTGAGGTATATAGCCTCTGGGTTAAGTGGAACTACTGGGGTGAGAAAAACCTCCCTGACTTCTCCTGGACAAACAGGACAATTGAAAACAGTAACAATGACCCTTGCACAAATGAATATGAAAGAACTGAAAAATCTCATTCAAGAAAGTGTGGCACAAGCAATGAAAGCTACAGTAGAAACAACCTTCTCATCAGTAGTTAAGAAAGAAAATGAGACTTTATAAACAAAAATGGATGCATTAACACAGCAGATTTCAAAGGAAACAGATGAAATTAAAAAAATATATAGAAAATAAACAAGAAATATTTAAAATTACTGTCTCTATTAGTAAGATGGAGGACAAATTGCAAGAACTGGATTATGAAATACAAGAACTAAAATTAAGAAATGACAGGATGGAAGAAACACTGATAAATCTAGAGATGGATAAAGCAGCTCTAGTCTTAAGATTCCAGAATGTACCCGTGCCATAATCGGGCTAATATATGGTTGGACTGGGCAATGTATTGCAGTTGATGACCCCATCTGTTCTATGCCTCTATTTCCCCTCTGCCCTCTCTCTGATATTCCTGTGGGTGGGGGAAGGTGTGAATGCAGATATGTGAATGAGGGGATAGAATAGACACTTATGCTTTGTAACTTCTTTCCCATAACAAGTGTGCCTCTAGGAGGGCCTGCTCTCAGCAGGGCATCCTTGAAGTCTTTAGATAACAGCTTTTCACAGACCTAGTAGAATAGCTGCTAAGGGAGAAGGGTGTGAGTGACGTATGTATGGAATGTATTGTTTGACTGTACCTGGGGTCGCTTTTGATTTCAGCCTCAGTCTTAGCAAGGAACTCATGGTGGGAGCTTAGACTCTGATACTCTAAAAGTGACTCCACTCCAACACAATCATAAAGCCTATGAAGAGCCTGAACATCCCAGCATTATAATGAACTTTGCTATGGATATGGCCATGCTATTGGATGCAAATAACTGCAAGACAGAGAAGGAAGCAGTTAGTAATGTTAAGAAGACCTCTGACAGTGAAAGTTGCTCGACTACTGCTAAGCTGTCAAGCAAGATAAACCCTTTTCCTGTGGCCGCTTTGGAGGATGTAACCTCTAATCCTGATTTTCAAACCTTAAGCTCTCCTATGATTGGAAATCTAAATGGGCTTCCGGCTAAAGAATCGCTTTTGGACTCTAATAAAAGTGCCGGTAATGGTTGTATCTTTAAGGATCAAAACTGCGTCCTGGATATTATCGAATCAGCAGATTGACAAACAGTCTCCCTAATATCCTGGAACATTGCAGGTTGGTCCTCCAAAAGGTTGGATAAAGATTTTTTAGATTATATTACACAATTTGATGTAATTTTCTTACAGGAAACATGGATGATTAATGATTAATGATTTTATTATTCCTAACTATACTCAAATTTTAACCTCTGCCTCTCCAAGCAAAAAAAGAGGGAGACCATCTGGTGGATTAGGAATATTCATTTCTTGCTCTTTGAATGTATCTATTATGGAACTTACTAGTAGTCACAATTGGGCCGTTGCTGTAGTGATGACTCTCCATAAACACATGATAATTTGTATTAATCTTTATTTGAGACCACAACCCTCCCAAGACTCAACAAGAGCAATTTGGTAGGAGGTGGAACAGTTTATATTAGACTGTATCCAAAAATTCCCATATGCGATGCTTATTATAGGGGGGACTTAAATGCTAGGTTGGGCCTTAATAATGCAGTACTTTTTGATAAATTTGGTTGTCCTGATTTGGAAATTAACCAACTTTCATCCAATCGTACCTCGCTAGACCCGGGGATAAATTTCTCTGGTTTATGTCTGATTCACCTGGCCTCTAAACTGAATTTATTAATTTTAAATGGCTCAGTTAAGGGTGATTATCCAGGGCAAGTTACATTTTGCTCAGGACAAAAAAGATCTACAATTGACTATATTTTGATTTCTGGGGATTTATTTTCAAGGTTGTCCCAATTTAAGGTTGATTTAAGACCTGAGAGTGACCATTTTCCGTTAAATTTTAGTTGGGTCACTGAAGTTCAACCAGCAAATCTGTATACCAGAAGGACCCAAAATGAGGAGATTGTTCATATTAGGATTAAAAATAAATGGACTAACGCACTTGATGAGAAATGTACCGTACGTTCGCTTTCGGCGGAGGGTATGGCACTCCATTCCAGGATTATGAGTTCTCCTGTTGATAGTGATTCTTTACTATCTCTTTATAATGAGCTTATCAAATTTTTCAATCCGATTTTAATGAGACCCAACACCCCCCAAAATAATAAAAATAAAACTTTTCATAAAAGGTGGTTTGATCAAGAATGTATTCAGGCTAAGCAGATCCTTATAGCGAGTTGTAGGGCTGCTATGATAAATTCTAATAAATTAAATGACTTTCAGCTTAGCAAAAAAGCCTACAAGGCTCTATTAAAGTCAAAAAAACGTGCTCATGTGCTATCTAAGTGGAAAACTCTAATAGAGATTACTAAGAACAGGGATAATGTGGAATTCTGGAAGTTTGTGTCTGGAGTACATGGGAATAAAAGTAATATGATGGCAAGTATTATACCCGCTGTGATTTGGGAAAAACACTTTGAGGTATTATATTGTGATCCACAGCTGACCCCTTCTATGGTAGTCCCTTCAGAGATCTTGCCTATTTGGCCCCCAGTTACATCAGAAGAGGTCACCTTAATGATTAAGCAGTTAAAAAATGGGAAGGCTCCTGGGAGTGATTTCACTCCCCAGATCTTCTTAAGAGTAACGTTGACTGGTGGTCACCGATACTGGCCAGACTTTTTACCCATATTGACCATACTGCTCAGATTCCATCAGACTGGGGCCTTGCAATTATTAATCCTATATACAAGAAAGGTATCAGGTCAGACCCTAATAATTATCGTCCGATTAGTCTCTTAAATACCATCGGCAAATTGTACTCCAGACATCTGCAAATTAAATTACATAATTGGCTTGAACATGATAATTATTTAAGTAAAGAACAGGCGGGCTTTACCCAGGGTCGTTCAACTCTTGATCATTGTCTTGTTCTAGATTATTTTATTCAAAAATATGTTAGAGTAGCTAAGAAATCTCTTTTTGTCGCCTTTGTGGATCTGAAGGCGGCCTTTGATTCTGTCTCTCGAGGAAGACTTTGGGCAAAGCTGAATTCCTCAACTATAGATAAAAGACTTTTACATCTGATGATTAAAGTGCATGAGAACACGCAACTACAAATCAGATGTAACAGTGAAGGAATGTTATCTAAATTCATCCCCTCCCAGAAGGGAGTAAGACAGGGTTGTTTATTCGCCCCTCCTTGTTTAATATTTATGTTAACTCCCTTATTCAGTCTCTTCATGGAGTAGATGTGCATGCCCCTAATTTCTCAGGAGGAGAGGGGGTTCCAATTCTGATGTACGCAGATGATGCTATCCTACTGTCCCAAACTAGAGTTGGTCTTAACCGGGCCTTAAGAATCTTTAGCAAGAAATGTAACGAGGAACTATTAACGATTAATTATTCTAAAACCAAGATTATTCGTTTTAATAGGGCTTATAAGAAAGATACTTGGAGAATAAACGGACACCCTATAGAGCAAGTTAAAACATACAAGTATCTGGGGGTAACCTTCAGTTATAATGGCAGCTCCTCAGCGCATATAAGTTCTACAGTCTGCTCAGCTGAGAGAAATGCTAATGCTATTATTAGATTCTTCAGGATGGAAGGCCAAGGTGTAATTCAAGCGGCCTTAAAATTGTTTGATGCAAAGATTTTAACCCAACTCACATATGGTATGCAAGTAATTACTTTAAGTGATAATAATTTTAAGGACCTGGAAAAAGTTCAATCTAAATTTATTAGAGCACTATTTAATGCGCCTAAATGTACAGCAAATGTAGTTCTTAGGCAGGAGATTGGCGTGCCAAGAGTGAAAACGAAAATTTGGATTGCTTCGATTTATTACTGGTTAAGAACGCATTTGAAACCTACAGGCCTAATTCCATCCTTTTTAGCTGCCACCCCATATCCCGAATGGTCCTCCAAAATATTGGTCAAACTTGGTTCAATTGGGCTTCATCCTGTAAGTCTTTTCGATCTAGGATTGACCAAAGCTAAATCTATAGTATCCCAACGTCTAATGGATATAGAGGCGCAGACAGAAGAAGCGCTTCTACCCTCGAGATATGGAGTTTTAAAATCTTGGGCAGGTTTTGCACCTGCTCCTTATCTTTCTAACATTATATATGATGGCTATAGATGGGCTTTTTCTAGAGCTCGTTTTGATGCCTTACCCTCTAATTTATTACAAGGAAGGTTCTTGCGTTGGCCTATCTCCCAAAGATGTTGTCCCTGTACAGGTCTTGAGATAGAGTCGGTCCCACATATTCTTTTACATTGTAACTTTTACGCTACGGAGAGGCAGCTGTTAATTTTCCCATTGTTGTCTACATTTAAACCTCTGGATGTCCACTTGAAATTTGCAGAACCAAGGATTCTAACCTTTTTGTTGGAAGATCGGAAAGAGAGGATATCTTTAGCTGTGGCAAAATTTTGCTTCCTCGCACTTAAAAAGAGGAAGCTTGTACCTCAGACAGCAAGTCAATGATAAAGTAGTATTGCTCCTGTTTCCACCTTAATGATACACTGTGTTGCTCCCGCTTTTGCTCTTAATGCTGTTTTATATATTTATTTAATTTTATGTATCTACCATGTATTTTACCTCAATCCTTTTTTTTTGGAAATATTTTATATTGGCTGGTCGCTTGACCGTACTAATAAACTTGACTTGACTTGACTTGACTGTACCTGGGGTCGCTTTTGATTTCAGCCTCAGTCTTAGCAAGGAACTCATCCTTGCAAAATTCAAATCTCTTTTTCTAATAAACTTACTTCAAATGAGTTGTGGATTAGTGGATTATTGGGAACCTGAAAGATTGCTAAGACTCCTCTCTACTACCTGACCCCTACCTAACCATGGGGAACAGAGATGCAGACGGCAATTAGTGCACGAGCACTGACTCCAAAACCAAGCAGCCTGTGCCTGAGACCCACAAGAAAAAATCCTACAAGACCCCCAGGATGAGACCTAAGAAGCAAGTCATGTTCCAAGGCCCCGACCAGTGGGATGACCCCACCTGGCTGGGAGGTACACCTGGGTTCTGGGGCCCGTGGAGTCGAATTGACTGAGAACAAAGACATGCATCCCGTTCCTTCAAAGATGACCCCAAACTTCGTCACATGAGGGAAGAATGGGAGGAAGAGCCCGCTTCCGACAAAGAGCTCATGGGACTGCGTGCTGACCTGAAGGAACTGAAGGAGGGCTACCACTACCTGGTCAAGAATCTACCTAAGGTGGTCAAGGTGGAGAAGGATACATTTGAGACATCCTCGGGGGAGGAAGCCGAGGGCAAGGGTGAATACGAGGAGGAATCTGGCCCATCCCAGTGGCTGGTCCAAAGAAAGGCAGTTGTGGAGTGTGAGAGGCCACAGGATGCACTGGAGGCTACACTCAATGGAACACCTGAGAAACTTGCCTTCTTCATGATCCAGGTAAGAAAAATGCTACAGGAGTGGGGCCGCATGTTTGCCACTGATGAACAGTGAGTCAACTATGTGGGGTCAAGATTCTGAGACCGGGCAGCCGACTGGTTTGTGGGACTGTACAACATTGCACCCCCCAAGCTCAGAGATGTGGATGCATTCTTACAAGTTCGAGGACCTCTTGGAATTGGAGAAGGCCAGAACCTGTCTCCGGGGCATCTGGCAGGGTGCTCGATCAGTGCAAGTGTACTCAGATGAGTTTAAAACCACTGCTGCCAAATTATTAGGGTGGCCAGAAGAGGTGAGTTTTACCGAGCGGGTTTGAATGCCATCATCATGGAGAAAGCCCTGGCTCAAGACAACCCCCTCACCCTCACCGGGTGGATCCAAGTGGGTTGTGAGGCCAAGAACTGCCATAACCTGGTGAAACTCTACCATCAGAAGGCACTGACACACAGCGGAGCTGTGACCTGAGGGAAAAACTCAGAGACAAACAAAAAGGACATTAATAGCAAATATATATGCTCCAAATCAAAACCAGTATAGTTTTTATGTTTCTTTATGAGATAAATTTTTTGATTCAAAGGTTTGATGAAATATGTATAATAGGAGATTATAATGCAGTTTTCAATACAAAAATGGACAGGAAAACACAAGCAAATATAAACAGAAAACAGGAAATTTACTACCAAAAACTTTTCTTCAAATAGCAAAGGAATTTAATATCATGGATTCATGGAGAGTTAGAAATATAGATACAAGAAATTCCACATAGTATTCCACAAGACATTGGTCGTGGTCCAGAATTGATATGGCATGGATTTCAGCCACTATGGTGAATGATCTTTAATGGAAATATTACCAAATACTTTTGCGGACCATAATCCTTTGCTTCTGACTCTGCAGGATGATCAAAGAAAGAGCAGATGGACTATGAAGACCTGGCTATAAAAAGATGATAAATTTATAAGCAAAACTAAAATTGAAATTCAAGATTTTTTCAAAAGAAATATTCAACCTGAGACACCAATTGAGATAGTCTAGGATACATTTAAAGCATATATGCATGGCTGGTTCATTAATTATGAAGCTTGGAAGAAAAAAACAAAAGAAAATGCGGTATGAACATTTGAGAAAACGAATACAAAAAGAGGAAGATAAAACGAAAAGAAATCTTGATACTGATATGGATGAAATGAAAATTAAAATAAAAATGTTACAATATGCTGTTGATGCAGGAACTAGCAAGGAAATTAGAATTTACTAAACAATATTACTTTGATAATTTGAATAAACCCACCAGATGGCTGGCATATAAATTAAGAAAAGAAAGAGAAAAATGATATATAAAATCATTAAAAGATAAAAAAGAAGAAATATATACCCTACAGGATTTAAAGATTACAGAAACCTTTTATAAAAAACTATATCAATAAAGTAATCCAAATAAACAGCATGTAAGTCAGTATATTCAAAAGTGGAATACCAAGAAATGTAATGAAAAGCAGAAAGTGATACTAAATGAACCAATCATGTTCTGTGAGATAACTGAATCTATTAAAAAGCTAAAGAAGAACACACCTGGACCAGATGGCCTTCCAGCAGAAGTATACCAACTCTTTGAAGAACAAATAATCTTCCCATTAAAACCTGTAATTCAAAATATAGCTCAAAAAGGGAAGCTTCTGGATTCATGGAACCAAACCTTGATTATATTGATTTACAAACAAGAAACAGATGAAAAGCAAATTAGCAATTACAGGCCCATTTCATTATTAAACGTCAACTATAAAATATTTGCGAGTATCTTAGCTTCTAGGTTAAAAAGGGTATTGATCCATGTGATTCACCAAGACCAAGTGGGATTTTTGCTGAAACATCAAATTAAAAATAATGTACTATTATTAATGTTTTGGAATATTACGAGATCCATTCTGAGAAACAGATGGCCTTAATCTTCCTTGACGCTGAAAAGGCTTTTGATAATGCAGATTGGGAATTTCTGTTACAAAAATTAGCTGTATGGGACTGTGGTACTCAATTCCTTACTATGATTAGAGCCATATATAGCAAACAAATGGCTAGGATTCTTTTCTTTTCTTTTCTTTTTCTTTTTTACAATTTTACACAGCCTATTTACACAGAAAGGGACTAGGTAAGGATGCCCCTTGTCCCCTTTACTTTTATTTTCATTTTGGAAACCTGAAATGATTTGGTAAGAGGAGATGATCAGATAAGAGGTCTCAAAGTTAAAGGGGAAGAATTCAAACTATAAGCTTTTGCTGATGATTTAATTTTTATTTTAGAAGACCCTCTATCTTCAATTATTCAACTTATAGATACAATTCAGGATTATGGGCAAGTGGCAGGCTTGAAAATGAATTTTAGAAAGACAAATATACTGACCAAAAATTGTACTTCTAGTCAAGTATTGCAGCTTCAAGAAGTTTCCTCCATAGAAGTGCAGAAGAAAGTGAAATATCTAGGTATAACTTTAGCCAACAGAACTAGTTCCATAATTGATGATAATTATAAGAAATTGTTCTTAGATATAAAAAAGGACTTGACAAAATGGAAGGATCTCCAACTATCCTTTATGGGGAGAATCACAACGATTAAAATGAATGTTCTTCCCCAGTTCCTTTTTCTTGCCCAAAATATACCAATTCTTAGAAAAAATGCAATACTTGAAAGAGATAGATAAGATCACTCATCAATTTAGTTGGCAGGCAAAAAGACCTAGGATAAAATGGAAAAGATTACAAGATAAGAAAGAGAGGGGTGGCTTTGCACTATCTATTTGGATATTGGACTACAAAGTCGTGTCATTACTATGGATAAAAAAATGGATAGAATTAGACATTTTAAGATCTCTAAAACTGGAAGGCCATGATCTAACTATGGGTTGGTATGGAAAATATAAAATACATATGTGGTACGGAAAAGATAAAATACATACAAACTTTCACCAGCATATAATAAGAGGGGCATGGATAAAAATTTGGAGAGAGACAAAAGATAAATACTATTTTAAAACCCTAAAATGCGTCTCACCTCTTGAAGCCTTTTTAAAGCCTACCTTGCTTATAAAATATAATGTGGGGAAATATGAAGAGCTTTTGGATGCTAAAAATATGTTAAAATCAGAAGAGCTATTATTTGCACAGAATTTTAAACTAACATGGTGGGAAAGAATACAGTTAAAGTCTAGGTTCTATAAGGATAATAGTGTTGGATTTTATGAGAAACCTAGAGTGAGATAAGATATGGCTGGGAACAGGTGAGAAATTGATTTAAAAATATATACTTTGTTGTTAGAAGAATATATGTAAGATGAAATTGTGAAAATTCAGTGGTTACTTGGATGAAAGACATAGGTCACAATATAGCCATAGAGGATTGGGCTAAAATTTGGAATGCTGTAAAATTTACAAGGACTATAGCATATAAAGATAACATTGCTAAATGTTATCCAAACTTAACAAAAAATTGTTGGAAATGTAAAAAAATGTGGGAATATACTTTCATATGTGGCGGAGATGCGGAAAAAATTATAAATTTTGGCTTGGGTTACAAAAGATAATTCAAGAAATAATGGATATTAATTTACCCTTAAGACCAGAGGATTTTTTGTTAACTATATTACCAGATGGTTACAATAAATGTGACCTATATATTATTACATATGTATTGACATCAGCCAGAATTTTGTTAGCAAAGAATTGGAAACTGGATAAAATACCATCAAAGGAAGAGCTAATCCAGAGACTGTTGGAGATGGCTGAGATGGATAGACTGACCAACTTACTTCAAGGAAAAGAGGAAGAAAATCACATAAAGTTTTGGTCAAGATTGTATAAATGGATTTAAAAATGACTGAAAATTTTGACTTTCATGATAATTTGTTAATTCCAGAGAATTGTATCTATATTTTCTTTATACTAACCACAGCTCAGTGGATATCTCATTATAGCTCCCTCCTTCAAAGCTCAACGGAATCCACATTGACTGATCATATGGCGCCCAGTCCAATAGCTGAGAACATTGGAAGTTGGCCAGCAGTTTCCCCTAGCCAAATAACTAACATAATAGAACATTTGAAACAAGGAAAAGCGCCCGGCCCAGATTTCATTCCTCCCGAATTATTTCTGATGAACCCTACTTGCTGGGGTTCTTGTTTAGCTCCCATCTTTTCATTAATAAATAGTACTGGTGTTATACTGACCAAGTGGAAGTGCTCAATTATAGTTCCAATTTATAAGAAAGGTAATAGGGCTGAACCACATAACTACCGCCCCATAAACTTACTCTCCATCCCAGGGAAAGCTCCTTGAGAGATTAACAGATTGGATTGATCAGGAAGCGATTCTCTATCCAGAACAGATTGCCAATTCTCTATCCAGAAGTATTTGGCTTCCCTAAGTGGGAAACTTTATGCGGCTTTCATGGAACTGAAGACAGCCTTTGATTCAATCAATCGCAGTAGACTATGGTGTAAATTGGCAGACTCTACAATAGATAGAAGCCTACTAGCTTTAATTATGAATCTATACACTGATACTTCCACCCAAATCAGATACAACTGGCAGGGCCAACTCACTGCAAGTTTCCAAACCCATAATGGTGTGATGTGAAACAAGGCTGTTTGCTTGCTCCATCTTTATTTAATTTATTTGTTAATGATATGATTCCATTTGTGAAATCTCAGGCTAGACATCCCCCGTTTCTTGCAAACATACCAATCTCAATCCTTCTTTATGCAGATGATGCCGTTCTCTCTAAAACAGAACTAGGTCTAAAATCAGTAATTAATGCATTGATTACATACTGTAATAAAGAGGACCTTAAAGTCAACTACTCTAAATCGAAGGTCCTTAGATTCTCTAGAACCTTCCATAATGGACCTAGAATGATAAGTGCACTGGGCGGGGCCTTGGAGAGAGTCCCCTCCTTTAGCTACCTGGGTATCATCTTTAATTACAACTTATCATGGAAACCACATATTCAGAAAGCTCTTAAAGCTGCAAATATTACAATCAAGGAGATCAAAAAAAATTTTACTCCAAAGGTGCAAAACATATACCAGCTGCCATTAAGATTTTCAATGCTAACGTTATCCCATAGATCCTTTACGGGTGTGCGGTGTGGATTGAAGGAGTATCCGAAATCCTTGACTCCCCCCTGCACACCTTTCTGAGGGAAATTGCGGCAGTCCCGAGATGTGTAGTGGGAACTGCACTTAGGGTTGAATTCGTCCAACCATCAATCAAAAAGAGAGCCTGGCTCACAGCTTTTAAACTGTTTGTGAAGAAGGGTGCCCAGGATGGTAGCACAAATAAAGTGGGCTTCTCACATTTAATCCACTGTGACACCTATAAGAGCAGTTGATCAAAGTTAATTAAACAGAAATTAACAACTTTGGGGATTGATATAACAGCTCCATTGTTAAATGAGTCACTCAGAGAAATTAAATCCAAACTAAATGATCTTGACTACAGTAGTACCCTGTAGCCCGACGTACTTGCTCTGGTTTATCTTTGGCTCTTGCCCCTCTGGAGGCTATCCCATCATACTGCTATACTTTAAAGATCCCAAGACAATGCAGAGCTTTCACCTTGGCGAGGCCTAATTCCTTTCCCTCTAAGGTGCTCTCTGGTCATTTTGGGGGACTTCCATTCTCGGAATGAGTTTGCGACTGTGGACAAGAGATGAAAGAAACTATGGATCATATAATGCTTTTTTGCCCTAAGTGGAATATGGAAAGAGAGAGAGAGATCACTCCTGTTATGAGAAAAGAAAAGCTCCCCCTCCTTCCTTGGGTAGTTTCAGTGTTATTGTCTGATAATTCCTCTGACAATCAAATTACGGTTATAGTGGCTTCTTTCTTAGCCGCGATTATTAGGAAAACAAATTTCCCCGAGTTTATGTAGCTTACTGCTGATAACTGTCAACCATGTATATATTAATTTGAAAATTTTAAGTGTGTGTCCCTTTTTTCCCTTGCTAAAATGACTTGTTATTATTTGCCTGTTTTTAGTGCTGATCACCTGGTTTTACCTCGCATGGATGCTATGGCTCTTTTGCTAATGTAATAAAAATTATTATTATAATTTTCTTTATACAATAAATAAACATTTTTTAAAAAAAGAATTTCTACTGCTCCTTCATCCCCAGCCCTGGACAGACCTGTTAAAAACCAAGGGGAAAGGCCCTGACACTACAAAAGGGGGGAGTAAGTTATTGTGGACCCCTGAGTGTCAGAAAGCTTTTGAGGACTTAAAACAGTTGTTCACTTCTGAACTCATTTTGCACCATCCGGACGAACACCAGATATTTATAGTACAAGTGGATGCATCTGATGTGGCAATGGGAGGGGCTATTTTGCAGAGGGGTAGTGATGGCAAACTGCACCCCCTCACTTACATGCCAAGAAAGTTTTCAGGGGCGAACCAAATTGGGCAGTGTGGGATAAGGAAACTGGGGCTGTGAAGCTAGCCCTTACCATGTGGCATCATTGGCTAGAAGGGGCACATGTCCCTTTTAAAGTGTGGACTGATCACAAAAATCTGGAAGCGCTTAGAACCACGTGCCAGTTGAATGCTAAACAAATGTGGTGGGCGGAGTTCTTTTCCAAGTTCCGATTTACTATAAAATACCTCCCTGACAAGTCAAATATCCTGGCAGACGCCCTCTCCCACCTCCCACAGCACGCAAGCCAGCAAGAGGAGGTCACTGACACAGTTTTTTATCTGGCGCAGTTGGGAGGGACGGTCTTAATGTGCAGCCTGGTGAAAGCAAGGAGGGAAACGGCAGAACCTGAATGGCTGGAAAAGTTTAAGGCCACTTTTTCCTCACAAGACTTGGACTTGGTGGTGCGTGAGGGTCTCCAGCACCAGGATGATGGTAGCTGGCATAAGGGCGAGAAGGTTTACATGCCTTTGTCATTGTGGGGTGAAATTTTGGCTCAAAGCCATGATAGCAAGTTATCTGGGCATTTTGGGTACTGCTTTGTGGGGAGGGCGGGGTACAAATTTGACAATAAATAAAATAAATAAATTAAAAAACATGCACCTGGTACAAGGACAATTCTGGTGGACAGGAATGTATAAAGACATCTCAAAGTATGTTGCCACCTGTCAAACATGCTTAATGAGTAAGCGGAGGGGGGTAAAGGTCCCCAGACACCTCCAGCCCCTTGAGCATCCTTGGGCGGTGATTTCTATGGACTTTATTACCGATATGCCTGAAAGCCAAGGCAAGATTGTGGTGCAGGTGGCGGTGGATGTATTTTCGAGGCAAACCCATTTTGTGCCATCCCCACAGCTAAGCAGTTAGCTGCACTGTTCTTGCAACATGTGATAAGATTGCACAGAATTCTGAGGAAGGTTGTATCCGACCGTGGGGCGCAGTTCATTGCCAAGTTCTGAAAAGAACTGTTGAAACTCCTAGAAATAGAGAGAGGACTTAGCAGCAGCCACCATCCCAAGACGGATGGGCAAACTGACTGTACCAATCAAATATTGGAATAGGTGTTGCGTTGTTATGTGAACTATCAACAAGATAATTAGTTGCCTCTTCTAGTGTTCACGGAGCACAGCTACAATAACTCTTTTCACAGTTCAGTTGGTATGAGCCCTTTCAAGGCAGTCCATGGGTATGAGGGGGGCCCTCTCCCCATGGTGGACCTCTCAGAAGCCATTAAAGGCAATGCCCAACTTTGATGGTCTAATGTAACCAAGAATTGGGAGTTCTTACAAAAGATTTTGGAAAAAGTGGACTATAATAAATATGCAGATGGTAAATGCAGTCCTGAGTGGGACTTGGCTCCTGGAGATTCTGTTTATGTATCAACCAAGCACATTAATGGGTTGCAACCATGGAGGAAATTGGGTTGGCAATATGTGGGCCCCTTTAAGGTTGTGCGTGTAATCAACAAGGTGGCTGTAGAACTTGAATTGCCTAAATCATTGTGAGCTTTGCATCCGTTGTTTCACTATAGTTTATTGAAGCGGGACCCAGGACCTTCACCCTTGGCACCTCGACCTCCAGTTCCGCCTCCTCTGCCAATCGATGGGGAACTCCACCACGTAATTGAAGAAATTTTTGATTCCCACTTGTCCTGAGACCGTTTGCAGTACCTGATTAAATGGAAGGACTTTGGGCCTCAAGAAAATGAATGGGTAGCAGTTAGGCATGTTAGAGCCCCCAACCTGCTCCAGAAGTTCCATTGCTTGTACCCAGGTAAACCAGAGGGAGGGTGATTTGGGGGGGGTATGTCAGATTCAGGCCCCTGATTTGTGGTTATTGATCTTTGTAATGTAATCCTTTGTACTGCTAATGCTTAGTTTCACTTTTGTATCCCTGCTTGGCACATCTGGCTTTGCTCTCACCCTCCTATCGCCTTGCCCTCGCCTGACATGTAATTTCTACAGTGTGTGAGTGTGAGTGTGAATGTCTGTAGTTTTAATGATGCACTGAATTGTAACTCTTTTGAATGTAGCCCCCGAGAGGTTCTCAGGGCTTAGCCTGGGAGACAACCTTGGGAGAGAGATAAGACTTTGGGAATAGCTAGTTGGGTCTTATTACTGTCATGACCTATGGTAATGCTGGTGCTTGGAATCTGGGCCTTGCATTTTGATATCCATCCTCTTGCTTTGGCTTTACCAGTTCTGACAAAGACTGCTGGGGAGGGGGGTAGGAAAAGAGGGAAGATTGGGGTTCTTTGCATAGACTTTCCATGGTCCAAGACAGTGAAAGCAGCCCTGATATTCAATTTTCAAAAACTGTTTTGCTTGTAGTTGGGAGCCAGGCATCCTCGTAATGATAAATGATACACCAAGAGGGGAGAAAAAGAGGCTTTTCCTTCTTTTCAGAGCTTGTGATGACTGCAGCAGGGGACATGGCTTAGCACTCCCCCCCCCCACGCACAATTTTCATGTTGGCATTCATTACAGCATGTACACTGTGCTCACCATCTATGTGCAAATAATTATATCTTAAGGACAGCTTGTCAGAGAGCTGGGGATAATCCTATTTGGTTTCTTGCACAGCAATGCATGCAAAAGTATTCAGAGCTAATCGTCATTCAAGTAGTACACCTGCTACATCTATGTGGCACTCAGCACTTTTCTATTGATTCGGCATTATGGGCTCCCTCTGCAAAGAATGATGGTGACATCCAAAGGAGATGTGGACCTTTCAAAGTCCATTGGAGCGAATTGGTTTAGAAGAGGGCCACTCTGCTGGGGACAGAACCATGAGTCACGTGCTGCAAGGAGAGATGCCGGAGGTGCCCAGAGGACCAGTGTGGTGAAGTGGTTTAGAATGCTGGACCAGAATCTGGGAGACCCCAGTTTGAATCTCCACTCTGCCATGGAAGCCAGCTGGTTGAACTTGGGCACAGGAGGACCCTCTGTTCCCAGCCACCTCTAAATAGGCTGGGAGGGATTGAAGAGGCCACTTGGCATTGTGCCAATGCACGGTGTCAGTACTGGTGCAAAAATGGAAGTGACATCATTGTGCCAGGGTGATTCTCTAGCATTCATACCAGTAAATCCTTGATCATCACCCCCAGCATGATGATGTCACTTCAGTTTTTTTCACTGGAAGTCATGTCCTGCATTGCTGTTAATGTCGAGAAGATTGTCACCTGGATCTAAGATTGCACTGACAGACTTGCAGTCCTTCATAGGAATGCCTTTTACAGGTCTTGGAGTACACATACACATGAATTTCTTATCTCCCAACACCCATTCCTTTGGGGCTATACACAAGCTTATGGGAAGTTAGCATGGCTGAACTATTGTGGCACTGATGTTTAGTTAAATAAAAGAAGAGTGCATGGGGAAAAGTGAACTGGTCATTCTATAAAATAGAAGTATGAACAGCCTTAAGACACTATCACACAGTATAATTAGAAAAATGCTTCTAAGAACAGGAAACTAGGGACGCTTCTGAAATTTGTCTCATCTGAATTGCTCCTTAGATTCTGGAATTCCAAAAATGCCACCATGTCTCCAACATGGAACCAGTACTGTAGGATTCCTCCATTATTCTGTTCATATTTGATGGAGAAGTGACAGCCTGCTAATTAAACCTAATTAAACCATGAATGTTGCTGAAGGAATCATTTAGTTCATTTGTACCCTAGGGGGAGCTGTGGAGCATTCTGTAGTGTGCAGAGGTGATTGAATATTTTTTCTTGCAGTTCAGTCTACCTCTTGTTGTTTTCTCTCTCTGCTGTGTGTTACTCTGTGTTAGTGCTGGTGCTCTGAAGGCCTCTTTGTTGCCTTAATGGCCTGCACTCACTTACTCTCTTCTCTGCAAAAATCCCGTTGCCATAAATTCATCAAAAGCAAACTCTAAAGCATGGATTAGATTATTTCCTGAACTCTGCCAACATTCAGATTTCTTAATAGAGACTTAGTTTATCCATTGGCATTTTCCCTATATTATTAATGCACTTATCTGTTGAAAAACAATTTAGAGAGACACCTTGATGTGATTGTATGTATGGTTCTGTTGAGTTCCTCTTTATGTGATATTTTACCAATGCACATGTGTGCCTGTGCACATGAGTATAAATCTGCACCTTAAAAATATTGATGTTTTTTGCAGTGTTTTATTTATGCACACATGCATTGGTGACAGACAGGGGCACCTAGGAATGCAACTGAATTGGAGGGATTGAAGGCTGTGCATGCTCAGCTTCTGGAATTAATGTTAGGAAATAACCTAATTAAACCAGATTTAAATAGGAATGGGACACAACCCAGAGCAAAATTCCAGAACAATGAAAGAGTGGAACAGAAGTCCTCTCATCCCAACATGAAACCCAAGATGGGAGGCATGACAGCTGCAGAAAGACCAACTGATATAGGACAGGCAGCCACCTTAACAACAACAACAACAACCCTGTTGAAGGTTCACACTCTCAGTCCTGGAGATGTCCAGCTACCAGTGCTGTTTTGGAAACAGCATTCAAAATAAGGTATATATAAAATGCCCTGACATGGATCGCTCTGGCAAGCCCTGTCTTATCAGGTCTTGGAAGCTCAGCAGGGTAGGCTCAGGTAATGCTTGGATGGGAGACCCCCAAGGAAGTCCAGGGTTGCTACACAGAAGCAGACCACCCGTGAATTACTCTTGCCTTGAAAACCCTCCAGGGCCTCCAGGGCCACTATAAGTCAGCTACAACTTGATGGCAAAAAACACTCAGAAATCCAAAAATCTAGGGCAAAATTTAGAAGGAAGATAATTTTGAAAGTATTCCTTTCAGTTACTATAACTACGTGGCATCTCAGGCATTAGTATTTGCCCACAAATCCTGAGATGACAAGTGGTTTGGGGTTGAGTGCTCTTCTTTATAGGGCACTTTCTACTTCACAGAAGGCCAGAATACAAGCCTCCTGTGTGGTTCTCAATGTGGTTCTCAGATCTGGCACCCTCAGCCAGGGCTGGTATCTTTTTAATACTGCCGCATGATATGGCTGCCCTCTTTCTTTCCATTGCGATAGTCTCTCCATTATGACAGTTAATAACAACATGTTTTGGTGGATGCTGATAAGCCCTGGGGAAGAAAATGTGCATTGACATTTTGAATGAACAACTTTTAATCCTGCTTAAAGGAAGCCTTCTTGACAAGCTGATGTGTAAGATTATTGGTCACGCATGACAGTGCTTTGCAATAGGCTTAAAGCTATGTGCTATGTACAGATTCCTAAGTAGGGCATTAAAGAAATAGCAGCATCTGGGGAAATACCTGGATTTCAACGAGAGTCAGAATCTATCATCTCTTGATATTTTTTCATCCCTTGGTCTAAAAGCAACCTAGTTCAGTCTTCACACAGATCACAGTTGGTTGGTTGGGAGAGCCCTGTAGATTTTTACATTCCCCCCCCCTTCTTTCTTCCTTTTGTCAAGTACAAGCACAGATGTGGGACTGGAAAGGGAGGCTGATGCAAGAAGAGGGGCACCCATCATTTCCCCCTCCAATGCATTCCTCAAAATATAGAGAAGGGAAGGGGACCCCGCCCCCTGACCTTTGTAATGGCCCCTTGATATGTACTTTTAGAGAGCTAGCAGGGGGTCATCTTGATGGAGCTCAGGGCAGATTCCCCCATCATTTCTTTTTGGTGGGGGAATCGTGTGGAAACATGTGATGGTAATACTGAGCAGATGAATGAAAAGGTTAAAATTTTAAAGCCCCTCCTCATGGAGCAGATTATATGGTCATAATATTGGTGGGGAAATGGTTGGAAAGGTTACAGAGCCTGTCACCTGCATGGGTTTTCAGCTCCAAATGGCAGAAACTGCTTATTTAAATAAGAGGTTGCATGTATTTGGTTCCACATCCATTTTTTTTATGAGGTAGTACTGTATGGTTTTACTGACATACTACTTAGACTTATTTTAAGGGTGGTGGGGAATACAAGTATTGAGAATGCATGTTTTTAAAAATGAACAAAATAAGCATCATATTTCCCTAGCCAGCCAAGGTTGTTATAAAGACTTAACCATGCATATTTAATTGATTTGTTTAAAATATTTTTATTTCACGTTTGGACAAATTTTATCTCCAAGGAGAATAACCATCATTAAACAACTTCATAATGAATCAAGTGAAATCGTTTTTTTTAAAAATTGCAAGATACACACAGCACATGAAACCATCAAAAGCACCAGCTCTGAGCAATCAAATGTCACTGGAAGATTTCTGAATGCTGTGGGGTCACAAACCTATTGCAACAGTCAGGAAAATTACACTAGGGAGAGACTATTTCAATTTCAATGGAGCTACCTTGATGACAACATAATATATTCTGCCCCCATGCATTATGGGAAACAGGAATCTGTGGGGCGTGCCCCCTAACTTCTTGTCCACTATGCATATCTCTGATGCCAACACACATCAATATAACAGGCAGTTCAGATATTGCATATCATCTAGCCTGGCATGATAAACATTACTTATGTAAGTGCCATCAAGTCACAACCAACTTATGGTCATACAAAGCAAGGAGCTTTCGAGGCGAGTGAGAAGCAGAGGTGGTTTGCCATTGTTTTCCTCTTCAGTCTTCCTTGGCTCATGTCTTCCATCCAAGTATTGACTCTGGTTAGCTTCCAAAATCTGACTAGACTGGGTGATACCTTTAAATAAACTTTACAAAGTCCTGAATTAATTATTTCCGTTCCCATTTGAGGGGAGGGGCTGACTGTTCTGGGTGGGGAAATACCTGGAGACTTTGGGGGTGGAGCTGCCTACTCTCACAAGGCTGCCTTAACCACTGAACTGAGCAATCTGCTTGAGAAGAAGATGCAGTCAGCCTCTATTAAGATAAGGTTGACCAGCTGTGTTATTTCTCCCTCTTGGGGGGGGAATTGTAAGGACTCCACCCCGTCCTGCAGCTGAGACCTCCTTGGTTAACGGGGTCCTCAACTTATTTTTTACTTAGTTGTTTCAATAGGCAAACCCGTTTACAGCCTAAGTGCCAAGGGGACTGGAAATCTAGAGAGTCTCATAAAGGTGCACAGGTACAGCCATGAAAGCCCAGGAAAGAGGTGGGGTGTGCTGACACTGCAAACTGAATAAGTGTAATTTCCCTCACCTTACAGTTCTCAATAACAATAAGACTTCACTCTCAATAATAAAAGCTTGTCAACATTGGAATACCTTAGCATACCCCAGAAGTCCTAGCTCAATGAAGATGCTATTTTGTTAACCAACATCCATTTCCTCTTTTTCCAGTCAAGAAGGGCACTCAAGGGGGGCATGGCAAGGCTACCGATGATGGCGGTCACTTAGCTTCGTTGCTCCTACTCCCACCAATCCCCCATTAGTGATATAAGTGCACCAACCCACCCAAACATCTTTAAAAAACTAGCCCTGTTGTGGGCAAAACTGACCCACCAAGGACCAAAGTGGCTTCTGGCAATAATTGGTCCATGAAAGACCACTTCAAGATGGAGAGACACCGCAGCCTGCACACACAGGGAAACCAAGATGGCGGTGGCAAAGACGATAGATAAACAAGCACAGTAAAAGTCAGATATTTTGGTGTTGGACTATTTAAAATCTATGGAGGTGAGTTTGACTGATTGAATCTTGACCCTTACAACACATGTGGAAGAAATTAAGCTGTCAGTAGCACAAGTGGTATTAAAAGCAGATTCAACACTGGAAAAAGCACAGAAAATCAGGCAAATATAAAACTTTTATATGACCATGTTTGTAGCCATAATGATAGAATAATCTCCATGAAAACAGAACAAAAAGCAACAAACCTGAAATTTCACGGGTTTAAAGAAGACGTGGAAGGAAGTGGTGATATAATAGCATTTATAGCATCTTTTATAGCAAAAGCACTAATGCTGAAAGAAGGCATATACCTGATTATTACTTATGCGACCCGGCTGGGCTCTAAGCTTCATGGCAAGTGGAATGTTCCTAGAGACATACTGGCAACAATACTTGACGCAAGAGTAAGGAAATGTATCCTGTCTGTGTTAGCCAAATTGCTCTATTATTTAATAAAGATGGGGAATATAATTATTAATATGCAACTGGCTTATCTATAGGATCTGACCTGTGCATACCAGAGTTAGAATTCCCAAGAACCCAGGAACAGACACAGAAGCTGGGTGGCTAAAATAATGATTTCTTTACTAAATGTTCTCAAGCATACAAACGATATTCACGCAATATAGAACTAAGGAGACAGAGGTGATTGATAGCTTATAGAGAGGTGATACAACCTGTTCAGATGTGAACAGGTCCATGAAGAAAGGATAGTGGCCCAAACTCAGAGAGAGAGTCTGGGGGTAGACTGCCATCTTGGATCATGGCAGAAAACACATGGTCTAAAGCCATGTGTGTGCTGGGATATAGGCATTGGCAAAGAATGCAGACCAATGGTTGGCCCTGGGGGCTGGTCTCAGGTGAGAACAATAGATTACCTGGACCAATGATGAGTCCCAGGGTTGTGTGATGCCAGTAGGGGCAGACCTTAGGTATGACCAGTGAGCTTCCAGAGAGGCAGGGTCTGGATTTAACAATAGAAGCCAGGTGTTGGGTAGCTAGTTAAATGGATTATCTGACTTCCTAATGGTCCTGGCCAGGGTAGACAAAAGGTGGGAGATGTCCCTGATTAGCATCAGGAAGGATTGCTAAACATTTGAATGATTGATTGGTTTATCCTGGTATCTTGAGGGACAGAGCAGGAAAGACAAAGAATTAGAAATGTAGGTACTTTACCTGATAGAACTCATTGTTATTCCATAAGCATAATCTCTGCTGGGTGGAGGGGGGAGACTGGAGACTTGCTCTGAGGTTACCTTATGAAACCTGAATATGAAATTCCTTTTTGCAGAGCACTTGGAGCCTGACTCTGTGGTTCAAGATGAGAGTGCTTGGTTTTGGGGGACTTTGGTTCAGGTTAGAAAGTAGGGCATCCCTGCTTTGGGGCTACCCAAGAGTAAAAGGCAGTGCCTCTGGCAACATCTGAAGCAAAGAAAGCTGATGTGTTTGTTTATGAAGGAGAACAAATTGCTATCTTTCCAGACGTCCCAAGAGAAGCCCTGCTGATAAGGAGGAAACTTAAAGCCACGACTAAGCAGCCACAAGATATGCATCAGAAATATAGATGGCTGCCTTCAGGAAAACTTTATGTGTCTCACTGGGGAATGCATTTATACGCATGGGATGAAGATAGTGGGAATGAACTGATACACGTTTTGAAACAAGAAGTTCAGATGGAGAAAGAAGATCATACAAAAGAAAAATACTATTTCCGTTGATACTATTTCTGAAGTCTAGCAAGATACCTATTCACACTGGTTCTTCTTAAATGCTGTTTGTGTATGCCTGTGAGGGGAAAACTTGAGTTTATGCTGGTTTATGACTATTGATAATATCACCTATAATATGTCATAGTTGATGTGGAATATCGTCAGTAGGAATTTGCTTTGATATAATTCTAGGGAGAGGTGGTGGGGCTAACTGGCTCTGAAATAAAAAGAATCAGGAGATAGTGGTAGGATTTGGTTCCTGTAGTTCTTAGTTTAGTGCCCAGGATGAGATCCTCCTGAGGAAAGTAGTGTGTTCAAGTTATTTGATAAGGTATTTAGTTGGGAAGAAGGGGAGGGGTAAGTGGGCGGGGATGGGAGGGATAAAGAGTGGAACAGAGAATTAAAAGTAAGGGTACAGTTAAAATTTAATAGACAAGCTAAGTTGATAAGTAGAGCTAAAACTCTGTTATTTTTAACAGAATAGGTTGATTTCTATTGCGAACAAATTCCATATAGTAATTTTATTCTAAAGTCAATATGAATACATACAAAATCCTCACAATTAATGTTCGTGGATTAAACAATTATATATAAAGCAGAGGAGAATAACATCAGTCATTCTTAAAGCTTGACATGATATTGTTCTGATGCAGGAAATGCATTTGAAATAAGAACAGATAGTCTTAAAATCTCAGTGGTATGACCAACAATTTTAAGCACATGGCTCCTCAAAGGCTAGGGGAGTGGCCATTCTAATAGCTAAGACTGCCCAATTTGTATGCAAGGCACAATTATCAGACCCATTAGGCAGATATGTTTTTGTAAAAGGTACCTTGGGTCAGGAGAAAATCACATCAAGCCCAGTTTCTGGATAACATACCAACTATACTTAAAGAATTCCAAGAAGGTGTGGTACTAATAGGAGAGGACTACAATATGATTGTTGACAAATGCTTAGATAAATCATACACCAAGAGGAATGGGGCAAACTGTAGAAATAGACTTACTGAACTGTCTGAAATTTTGAAAAAACACCATCTCAGTGACATATGGAGACTACAACACAAAACAGGATGAGATTACATGTATTTCTCATCTAGATTCCACACATACACCCACATTGACTATCTTAATCTCTGATGATATTCATAGGAGGATCACAGACTCTGTTATTGGCCCATTTAGATGGACCAATCATGCTTTTATAGAATGCCAGCTCAGCAAATTTGGGTCAGAAACAAGACATAAATCATGGAGGCTCAATAATTCAATTTTATTAAGTGACCCAAATAGACAGGAAATCAGTAAAGCAATTATTGATTATTTCAAGATCAATGACAATGGAGAGGTGGCAAGATAAATTTCTGTGGGATTCATTCAAGGCAGTGACCAGGGGAAAATTGATTGCACTGTCATCATATCTGAAAAAAGAAAGACAAAAAGAAATGAAGGTTTTACTAGAAAAAGTTCAATCTTTAGAAGGTATTCATAAAAAACATGTAGTAAAAAAAATTATAAGGAATTGCAAGCCACATGTGGATTGTTGGAATCTAATGAAACAGAACAAATGCAAAAACACCTATATTTATTAAACAATGCTTTTGGCAAGGAAATCCTAAAACACTAAAAATTCTCAAATGGCAGGTGAATTGTAAACTTGCAGAGCGTAAAATTTTCTCTTTAATAGATGAAAACAAGGTGAAGCACAATTCTCCAACAGGAATTGCTAATTGTTTTGCTAATTTTTATAATAAGTTTTATGTGTCCAACAGTACCCAAGAAGAAATAATTAAAAACTTTTTTCAAAAACATAAAATATGTAAACAGCTACCAGCAATGCACAGGACCTTTCTAGAACAACAAATTACAAGCAAGGAAATTCAAGAGGCTATAAAACACCTGAAAGCAAACACAGCGCCGGGTAACGATGGATTTACCCCTGAATTTTATAAGGCATTCTCCAAAGAGTAAATCCATTAGTCAAAATAAGAAACAATATATTAAACATGGGAGAAAAAAAACCTCTTGGGGAAAAGCATGTATAATTACTATTCCCAAGGAAAACAAAGACCAGAACATGCCTGCATCATCTAGGCTGATAGCCCTTTTAAACTGTGACTCCAAAAATTTTTCTACAGTTCTGGCCAAAAGGTTACAAAAGGTGATCACAGAATACATAAACCCTGATCAAACAGGGTTTATACCAAATTGCTCAATGATGGATAATATCCACAGGATTTTAAATATTATTTCCTTCTGTAAAAGTAAACAAGAAGATGCTATTTTTTTCACTGTGGACCTGGAAAAGGCTTCTGACAGTGTGGGGATTGAAGATTTAAAACAACTGTTACTACATATGGACTTTGGTACCCATTTCCTAAATGCTATTAGCTCATTATACAATAAACCTATAGCTAGAGTACGTGTGGAAACAGCATTAAGTAAAATCATCACAGTGCACAAGGGAACCAGGCAGGGCTGTCCTCTGTCACCGTTACTCTTTGCAGTTGCAATTGAACCCCTGGTGAACCTGATCAGCGCAAACCCTAATATCACAGGAATAAAAGTTGGAGAGCAAGTACATACATTGAGTTTATATGCGGACGATTTGCTAATATACTTATCCAACCCGGGGCAGTCACTAAAGGCCTTACAAAAAACATTTCAGGAGGTACATGAGGTAACAGGACTACAATCAACATAAAGAAATCTAAACTGATCCCAATTAAAATAAATAAGGATACGATCAAAAGATTACAGAACACCTATGAATATGCATGGTTTTTGGATAAATAGAGATGCTTGGGGATTTTAATCCTGCAAGACTTCAAAGACATACTACGGTGTAATTTCTCAGAAATGGTACTTCATACACAAGCACAATTAAAACAATGGAGTATGCAAAAACTCTCATGGGCAGATAGAATCAATATTATTGTTATGTATTTCCAAAATTATTATTTTTATTCAGGGCCCTACCCATCTCCACTGATAACAAGGTACTGGACAAATGGCAGAAAATGTTTACTGAATTTTTTTGGGTTCACAAAAAAACCAGGATAAAATTCAGCATTTTGAGACGTAAAATGATGTGTCAGTCACAAGGTGTCTCTATCCACTGGCAGCATTGCCTGAGTTCTCTCCCGCCCACTGCAGCCTAGGCCACTCTTCTCTGATTGGACCAGCATTTCAAGGTCATTTGCATATGGAAGCTGATTGGACTTCATTCCACACCTCAAACTCCCCCCCCCAGAAGACAGTTGGGACTGTCAGTTGCATATGTGACTTGGTGTTTTCTGAGGTAAAATATGTTCTCACTCACAACACATCACTTCCCCTTCAAAAGAAACAAACCAAAAACACAACCATGCCACACCACAAAAAAGACAGATCACATCACAAGCAGAATACCACAAGGCAAAAAATTATAGAAAAAGGTGCCAGCAGTCACCCCATTAGTACCACAGATATGTACCTGAGAGCACTTCAGAGGATGGTGTGCAGGTCCCAGGTTCATGTTATAAAAGCTGCCTGCGGGATTATGGACTATTCACAGACTTTCTACCTTAACATACCTCACAGGGTTGTTGTGAGGATCGTACAGGGGAGAGGAGAATGATGTCAACTGCTTTGGTTCCCACTGCAGGGAAGAACTGCCCTTTCCCTAAGCAAAGGCTGCTGGGGCAAGGAGGAGATGTAAACCTGAAGACAGACAGGCCGATAAAGGTAGACTGATGGTTGCCTGGAAAGGACATAGGGTTGCCAGCTCCAGGTTGGAAAATTCCAGGATATTTTAGGGATGAAGGCTGCTGAGGGTGGGGTCTGAGGAGGAGAAAGAGGGGGACCTCAGACAGATACAATGCCATAGATCCCACTCTCCAAACAACCCATTTCTTCCATGGAATACCAGGTGACAGCTGGAGAGCTCTTAAAGCTCTGGTGCTAATTTATAGTGCTGGGGACGTGTTGCATTCTGGCAGGGGATGCTGTGAGTGTAGAAAATGAATTATTAACAGAGTAGTGTTTTGGAAAATCTTTAGGAATTGTTTGGTACATTTACCATGGGGCACCTCTCCAGAGCCTCTGGCATTTTCTCACTCTGTTGGCATCAAAACTAATTTAAGGTAAAATAGACATATGGAGACTTTTCCATCCTCCTTTGTATCAATCTGTCTTTGTTGGCAACCCTAGGCCTGCCAGCACCCTCAGGGTGACTTCATGCCTCCTGACTGGCATGGCATCACTAGCCCTGGCTGCTTGGTCCTGTTCAGCAGGAGCCTCCCTATGGAAGCTGTCTGGGTAATTGTGGACCAGACACAGACTTTTTGCCTAACCAACCTTGCAGGGTTGCTGTACAGATCACAAAGAGGAAGAGGAGAATGAAGTAAGCTGCTTTCCTCTCCACTAATAAGAAAGACAGAACTTTGCCTAGGAAGAGGCTGCTGAGAGGGGAGGAGATAAAGTTGCCAACTTTAGGTATGGAAATTCCTGGAGATTTGAGGGGTGGAGCCTGGAGAGGGTGGGGTTTGAGAAGGGGGTAGAACCTCAGACAGGTACAGTGCCATAGACACCACCCTCCAAACCAGCCATCGCCTGGGGAACCACTGTTGCCAATCTCCAGGGGAGGGCTGGAATCACTTAGAAATACAATTGCTATCCAGGAGGGAGGGGGGAGGAAATGGAAAGCTGAAGTCAGAAGGGGAGATAAAGGTAGGTTGATGGTTGGCTGGGAAGGAGATAGGCTTGCCAACTCCAGGCTGGGAATTCCTGGATATTTGAGGGGTGGTACCTGGAGAAGGTGGGGTTTGAGGAGTGGTGGGACCTCAGACAGGTACAATGCCATAGACTCCACCCTCCAAACCAGCCATTTCCTCCTGGGGAACCATTTTGCCAATCTCCAGGAGAGGGCTGGAGATCACTCAGAATTACAACTGTTCTTCAGATGGTAGAGATCAGTTCCCCTGGAGAAAATGGTAAGCTCTGTGTCATTATACCCTGCTGAGGTCATCACAGCAAATTGACGCTGAGTGCCCAAGGTCAAATTGCCAACATTTGCTGGATTATGCAGAAAGCAAGAGTACCAGAAAAACATCTACTTCTGCTTCATTGACTATGCTAAAGCCTTTGATTGTGTGGATGGCAGGTTTTTAAAGAGATGGGAGTACCTGACCACCTCACATGTCTGCTAAGAAACCTGTATAAGGGTCAAGAAGCAACAGTTAGAACCGGATATGGAACAACTGATTGGTTTAGCATAGGAAAAGGAGTACAACAAGGATGTATATTGTCACCTTGCTTATTTAATTTATATGCTGAGTACATCATGCAAAATGCTGGCCTGGATGAATCACAAGCAGGAGTTAAGATTGCTGGGGGGAAAATCAATAACCTCAGATATGCAGACGATACCACTCTGATGGCAGAAAGTGAAGAGGACCTAAAGAGCCTCTTGCTCAGGGTGAAAGAGGAGAGTGCAAAAGTGGGCTTGAAGCTCAACATCAAAAAAATTAAGATCATGGCATCTGGCCCCATCACTCCTTGGCAAATAGAAGGGGAACTAGGGGAATTGTAGAAGTAGTGACAGACTTCATGTTCCTGGGATCCCAGATCACTGCAGATGGTGGCTGCAGCCATGAAATTAAAAGATGCCTGCTCCTTGGGAGGAAAGCAATGGCAAACCTAAACAGCATGATAAAAAGAACATAAGAACATAAGAGAAGCCAATGTTGAATCAGGCCAATGGCCCATCTAGGCCAACACTCTGTCACACAGCGGCCAAAATATACCAGGTGCCATCAGGAGGTCCAGCAGTGGGGCCAGGGCACCAGAAGCCCTCCCACTGCTGCCCCCTCCAGCACCAAGAAGAGAGTGCATCACCTGCCCCAGACTGAGAGTTCCCATCTATACCCTGTGGCTAATAGCCACTGAGGGACTTCTGCTCCATATGTTTATCTAATTCCCTCTTGAAACTGTCCATGCTTGCAGCTGCCCCCACCTCCTGTGGCAGTGAATTCCATATGTTAATCAGTCTTTGGGTGAAGAAGTATTTCCTTTTATCTATTCTAATCCCTTCCTAATAATCCCCAGCATAGCACTGGCCTTCTTTATTGCAGCTACACACTGTCTAGACATTTTCATTGAGTTATCCACTACGACTCCAAGATCTCTCTCTTGGTCCATCTCTGCCAGTTCAGACCCCATCAACGTGTATTTATATTTAGGATTTTTGGCTCCAATGTGCATCACTTTGACCTTGGCCACATTGAACCCCATTTGCCACTCACCCATCCTCAACAGAGCCTCACACTCCTCCCTGGTTTTCACCACCCTGAACAACTTCGTGTCATCTGCAAATTTAGCCACTTCACTGCTTACTCCCAATTCCAAATCATTAATAAACAAGTTAAAAAGCATCGGACTGAGTACTGATCCCTGTGGTACTCCACTGCTTACCACCCTCCACTGAGAAAGTTTCCCATTTATACTCACTCTCTGTTTTCTATTTATAAGCCAGTTTTTGATCCACAAGAGGACTTGTCCTTTTATCCCATGACTATTGAACTTACTTAGGAGCCTTTGATGAGGAACTATATCAAAAGCTTTCCGGAAGTCAAGGTAAATAATATCTATTGGGTCCCCCTTGTCCACATGTTTGTTCACTCCCTCAAAAAACACTAACAGGTTAGTGAGACAAGATCTTCCCTTACAGAACCCATGCTGAGTCTGCCTCAATAGTTTTTGTTCATCAATATGCCTACTAATTCTTTCCTGTCTAACAGTTTCCACCAACTTACCCAGTATCGATGTCAGACTGACTGGCCTGTAATTTCCCGGATCTCCCCTGGAGCCCTTTTTAAAGATGGGAGTGACATTAGCTACCTTCCAGTCCTCAGGAATGGAGGCAGATTTTAAAGAAAGATTACATATTTTTGTCAGGAGATCCACAAGTTCACATTTCAGTTCTTTCAGAACTCTCGGATGAATGCCATCCGGGCCTGGTGATTTATTAGTTTTTAAATTGTCCATCAGTCGGAGGACTTCCTCTCTTGTCAGAGAGACATCACCCTTCCAACAAAAGTCCGCATGGTCAAAGCAATGGTATTCCCCGTAGTAATGTATGGCTGCGAGAGTTGGACTATAAGGAAGGCTGAGCGCCAAAGAACAGATTCTTTTGAACTGTGGTGCTGGAGAAGACTCTTGAGAGTCCCTTGGACTGCAAGGAGATCAAATCATTCAATCCTAAAAGAAATCAACCTTGACTGTTCCCTGGAAGGCCAGATCCTGAAGTTGAAGCTCAAATACTTTTGCCACCAAATGAGAAGAGAGCACTCACTAGAGAAGACCCTGATGCTGGGAAAGGTTGAAGGCAAAAGAAGAAGGGGACGGCAAAGGATGAGATGGTTAGACAGTGTCATTGATGCAATGGACATGACATTGAGCAAACTTCAGAGGACAGCGGAAGACAGGAGGGCCTGGTGTGATGTGGTCCATGGGGTTGCGAAGAGTCAGACTCGACTGTGCAACTGAACAATAACAACAGCCCAAGGCCAGGGCACCAGCCCAGAGCTTTCTAGAGCTTGTTGTATTTATTTCCACAACGGGCCTTATTCCTAGTTTTATATATAGCCAAATTTCAAAAAACATTGTGTTGAAGAATGTACAAAGCAAACAAAAGTTATTTCATGCGGTTTGGTTTCCGATTATAGAATACTTAACAGGTAGTGGTATAGTTCCAAAAAACCCTTATTATGCAAACCTACTATATTTCTAAAGAGACTTTGAGATATTGTTTGTAATCTTAAAGTCAACTGTTGATAATCCTAATCTGTTATCTGTTAAAAGGTGAAGTATCCTATATATGGCTTATGATGTTCATTGTTGTGTTTCGTTTTGTTGGTTTTTATAAAAATGAATAAAAAATCTGCAGATCTGAATGGTGCACAATTCTTCTCAAAGCTTGACTCTGATGCTGGTTACCATCAGGTAGTGCTTCATCATAAGTCCAGATATATCACGATAGATATTTTAGCTTCTAAAGAGCATTCAGGCTTGATTACGTCTAAAACCTGCTTACTTCTATCCCTGCCGGATAGATATCCACCATGCATTAACCAGCGCTGAGATAAGCCATCCTTTCCCAAGACAGAATCAGCAGACCTGAGCATTCCATCTGAGCAACATCCTTTCTCTGTATCTCATTGGCCCTTCCAGATATTCTGAATGGGACTTCCATTGGGAGCCCAGAGTTCCCATCTGCCTTTTTTTCTGGTTCTCCTCCTCATCCTTTTTTATATCAATCATTCATGATCTGCGTGTTATACAAACAAACCATCATTGGATTGTCTCTTTCCAGAATGCTGGTGCTTTCTGAAAGTTCAAGAGGCTTTACAGTGAGCAAACTCAAGAAAACATAAGAGGCAACCACATTATGAATAACTTATGGCACTGGAAATACACAGAAAGACAATCTGTCTTTCAGTATGAGGGGAACAGCACTCAATCCTTTAGCAGTAAAACCCTTCCTTTCGTACAGTCTTCACTGAAATAGCGTATAAATATGAAATATCACCATCATCAGTCTTCATTTGAGCCATCTATTTTCTTTGTATGTGGTTTTCATAGTTCAAAAAGACTGCTCTTTAAAGATCCAATTCCCCCATTCTTTTGCCAGATAAAGATATATGCTGCAAAATAAGTTCACCAAGGGACTTAGAAGTAGAAGTCTCTTTCTACTTGGGTATAAATACTCGTGTGTGACATATATCAATCATTTTTATCTTACCCTTCCTCCAAGGACCTCTGAACACTGTACATGTGTTTTCCTCCGTTTATTCATACAACAGTCCTGAGAGGCAGGTGAAGCCAAGACTGCAAGAGTGACTTGCCTAGGGACACCCATTGTCAATGGCTGGGAGTGGGGGGAGAGCTGCAGGTCCTTTTCTCAGATGCCAGTGTAACCACTGCACCATGCTGGCTTTCATATGTGAAATAGAAAAGTTCCCACACCATGGCTCAGTGGTAGAGCCTCTGCTTGGCATGCAGAAGGTCCCAGGTCCAATCCCTGCCATCTCCAGTTAAAGGGAGCAGGTAGTAGGCGATGTGCAAGACCCCTCTGGAGGACCTGGAGAGCAGCTGCCAGTCCGAGTAGAGGGTACTGACCTTGAGAGACCCTGCTGGCCTGATTCGGCGGAAGGCAGCTTCGTGTGTGTTCGTTTGTGTACTCCTTCCACGAAATACAAAATCCTTGCAGGGCCTCAGGTTGCTGTGGGGATCATGCACAGAACAGAGGAGTTTTTAGTTCTTTAACTTTTACTGTCCTTCCTTTTTGTTGTTAGCATTTTAAAGAAAAAAAGGCATGTCCTTTAAAAACCTTCCTTATATTTAAAAAACCAATTGATTCTCACTAGGGGTGTGCATTTGGCATAAGCAGAACGAAATAAATACCCAGAAAATACCCTATCAGTATTTTGGGGGGTATTTATTAAGCTGAATCAGATTCTCTAATCTGATTTGGCTGCCTATAAGGGGATCCCAAATAAAAGCTAATCTTATTTGGCTTTTATTTGGAGTTCCTGATCCGTCTTCCCTTCCCCAGCCACCTTGCTGTGGTGGGCCAGCTGGGAAAGGGAAGGGGGGCATCTAAACATGCTGTCTTCCCTTCCCCAGCTGTCCCACCACTGTGGGCTGGTTGAGGAAGGGAAGGGACAGAGGGTCAGTTTCAGTTCCCTCTGCTTCCAAGCAGAGGGGACTGAAACTGGCCATTGCTTTACCTTCAGAGCTGCCCCAGCTCAGGGAGGGAAGGCAAGGCATACCTCCCCAATCTTTCTTCCCCACCCCAGCCACCCGTGCCTCCATGATTGGCCTTCCCTTTCCCAGGCGCCTCGCTGTGGCGGGCTGGCTAGGGAAGGGAGAGAGGGTCAGTTTCAGTTCCCTCCACTTCCAAGCAGAGAGGACTGAAACTGACCACTGCCTTCATTCCCCAAGCTGCCCTGGATCCAGGAGGGAGGACAAGGCGGACCTCTCTGATCTGTCTTCCCTTCCACAGCCAACCCACCACAATG